>OY728155.1:1200301476-1200926476 GCA_963277665.1 Viscum album | reverse complement strand
AAAATAATAATAAAAAGGTCTTATTATATTCATTCCTTCAGGGATAACAGGTGTTGGCTCTCAAAACCCTATTGATGATGGGAACAAAGCCCTCAAAACTAAATCCCAAGTTGGAAGGACCTAATGTAACACATCGGGCTTATCATAGTAGTGTGTATGAATTGGATACCATGGATAGAGAGTGTTTAACACCTCCCACCAATGTAAGATTTATCATAAATAATTTTCATTTATATCACCAAGAGGGAATCCACATTAGGGTAAGACACATTTTCATCCTAACCACATGACATTAAAATGTATGGTGTTTGTATAACTGACATGATGTTAAACTATACAGAGTTCATCCTATCCATAAGATATTAATGTCTATATAGTTTTTCATAACCATGTGATGCTAAACTCTGTGGAGTTCAGGCTAAGTACATGATGTTAATCCTTATGGAGTTCTTCCATACGACATGAATTTAAAGTGTACAGAGTTCATCATAACCATATAACATTAAAAATCACAGGTTTAATCCTAACCTCATGATGATAAACTATATAGTGTTCTTCCTAACCACATAAGGTTTAATTTTACTATGTTTTCCCTAACCACAAGATGTCATACTATAAGGATTTACTCCAAACAAGATGAAGTTAAAAATTATGGATTTCATACAAACCATGTGATGTTAAACTATTGGATGTTCACCCTAACAACATGACATTAAAATGTATGGATTTCATCTAGAACATAAGATGTTAATCTATACCGAGTACATCCTATCCACATGATGATAAACTATTTGGATATTTTCATGAAGCATGATTCTAAACTGCATGGTATACCGTGAATCCTCAGTACACAACGTAAAACTACATAGATCCATAAACTCTCTCCCCCTCCATGGTTGGTAATAAAATTTCATTTATATATTACGTTAAATTGAAAGGTTCTATTATAAATACATATAGCTTCATTATAATTTCTAAATATATACATAGGGATGCCTATATTATATCTCTAATTCCAGCCACCACATGATATTAAATTTCCTTATTATACACCTATTTTCCTTTATATTGTTATAGAAAACCTTTCCATTCCTTGTTTCTAATTATGATAAAGGCTCATGTGAGAATAAGAATTTTAGAAATGCATTCCCCTCATTATAAAGCCATTAAAGTACATGAAATTTCCTCCATAGTCCTGAATACAGTAATAAAAAAGGTGCACCATGAGTTATTGATGCTTGACATTAAACTTCACTGTAAATTTATTTACTGTATGAAAAAAAACTCCACTATTCTCAAGATCAATGTGTGGATTGATTCTCATTTTAATGATATGATTATTGCTGACTCGAATTACATCTTGGGGCCTAGATGCAATATCACCACATTTTTTATGTCACTACATCCTTATCCTTGCAGCATGTTGTTAAATTACCCAGTTTCTTAAGAACTACATGTGAATTGATTCCTTCCATCACATTATATATATATACACCTAGATCACTAATCTAGATTGCAACCAATAAAATCAATTGAATCCACACCGGCCACTTTGTACGGGCCATACAAATGAAGAGACAGTTTCTCTTTAAATAAGTATTTGCGACTTGATTACTTCCCTCAAAGTATATGTAGTGACACCTGGACTCCCAACACAGGTCCCATTTATAATAAATAAATATTAAGATTCCCCCTCATTGAATATGGGTCAAAACTACTATATTAACTAACTTCAAATCTAATGAATGCATAATGAAACCAAAATTTACATTCATGGGCCTAGCTGCAATACCTCAATTTCACATCATGGGATGTACATCCTCAATACATGAAGTTAAAAGGCACAGATCCTCTGAACTATGGGTGGTTTGATTCTCATTAAGATGATATACATAGTGACACTCATACTACTACCCCTAGCCCCAACCATAATATTCATTTCCTTTCATTTCAGTTCCCATGTCCAAACCATATGAATTAAAACTGCATGGGAACACATCCTTACAGTATGATGTTAAAATTAGAGTAAAATGCCTCGTTTCACGTCATTAATACTACACAACATGTATTTTCATAGTGCATAATGATAATCTACATTTAAAATATTTTTACCACATTACATTACACTACATAAGAAATTTCCCCTCTACTTGATGATAAATTGTACATGTAATCACCCATTTTTTTCCCATTTCGGTGACTACAGGAGACTTACCACATTCAATATGAATTGTTGGTGCATCAATCATGTTTTGATGAATTTTTATCCATAATCAATAATTCATTCCTAGAGCACATCAGGTTACCAAAATCATCTGTAGACCCTGTAAATAATATTTAGTTTCAAATACCATGTTCATGACTATGAATAAATTCCCCATGCTTCTATATATGTACATATGGCCATAAACTAAATGAATCAATTTTCCAAAAAAACTTTCTAATCATTGTGAGGCCTGAATCCATTGTGGAATATCTCAACATTCTAGTGTGATCTGATCCTCCCCCTGTATTACTATCTTATATCAGTATTCATAATAGTGGAGCCTCGATCCATTATTCACAAAATATACCTCCCTCACTCAAAAGTATGTTAGAGTACTCTTGGACACGGGTATCCTAATTAGGTTCTTGTGTATCATCCCCCATATGAGGTCCATATGTATCATGAACATAAAATAGGTAGACTTTGGTCAAATATGTATTCATTTACACTCAAGATTATACTATTCCAAATTGCATCACTATAATAAATTGTGTACACTTTGGTAAAATCTATATGACTTTAAACTCAATCGTATAATGTTTCAAATTACAAAACATTAAACTGATAGTGAAAGAGGCATAAACATTTCAAGTTGAAAAAATAAAAAGGGATACCTGAGAAAACGTCAAGTCATCTCCCACTAAACTATTCACCTTTAGAGTATAGGAAAATAATTCGGGGAAAAACAAATATGCAATAAATCTCACGGGGTCTACATTGTGGCACTTGTAAAATTCATGTTATTCTCGTTGGATCCCTTCATATAGGAAAAAATAGTTAAATGATTTTTCAAATCTAATTGTTAAGAGAATACGTTCTCTAGGTAGTGACACAAACTTTTTGGGTGCTCGAACCCTTCACGGATAATACACTATCTAGTAATGAAACTGTTGGATCAGAATATGATGTAGATGCTCAATATAAAAGAGGGGGCTGAATTGTATCTTTTAAAAATTTATTTGGAACTTTGAAAGTTGATATAAAAAATTATTTTTTTTTTAAATTTTAAAAAAGGTAAATTCACAAGACCTCTTATTTATACGAGCTTGCTAGATTCTAAAAATATGGTTCTAGAAAAGAAACTAGTTCTACAAAATTTCTATATTCCAAAAAAATGGTTCTAAAAATGAAACATAAGAAAAGATTAAAAAGGTTCAGATTCTACATTAAAGCATATAGAATCTTACTAATCTGAGTAAAATTATAAGAAAGTATAAGATAATTATACTTTATTTATAAATCAATATGCAGTGGAAAATGAACTTGAAACAACCCATGTATCTAGTATGAGATCTTTTAACCTAAAGAGTATGGTATCCCTCAACCTTGGATAAAGGTCCCTTGATTTATACTTTCAAGAAATTTTATCTTACCCACACTAGGGTAAGACCTCGATAGGAATATCGGAGTCTTTCTTGTTATCCCCACAAGCCGTCGAACAACAAGGTAGTCGGAACCTCTATCTTCCTTATCAAGTAAGTCCTCAAACATTATGTTAGTCGGAACCTCTATCTTCCAATCCCCGAAATCCCTTGAATGTACTCAGCAACATTCAGTATCATATGAAGCAAGCTGAACAAGATGTTCAGTATGCACAAAGCATGAGAGTATCTCTCTCTAGAAATCACTTCCACAGTATGTAATCTTCTGAGTTGTAGATCAATCAGTTTTGGTCTTTTGAGCATGTTCAAATGAGATACTATTTATAGGCACATCTCCAATGGTCGGATCCCTCATCCAACAGTCATATTTTTATTTGAAACTCCAACGGACATGTGCATGTTTCACTCTAATAATGGTTAGTTAGAAACAGAATACGCGAATTCATTTCATAACTATATCATAAGTAAGTAAAATATTATTTCCCACCCAAATATAATTTTTCGGGGTCCAAGGAAAATAAATTTCGGAGTCTAAGAACATTCAGATTCAATATTTCAAGAATAATAAGATTCTGATTATCAAGGAATTCATAGTCATAATTCTATTGATTTCAGAGTTTGAATACTATAGAATTCAAAACATGAATTATAAGGAATTTGGAACCTGAATTCTATGGAATTTGGAACATTAATTCTAATGAATTTGGAGTCTAAATTATAAAGAATTTGGAACATGAATTCTAAAGAATTCAGAACCAAAATTCTAAGGAATTCCGAACCAAAAATATGAGGAATTCTAAACCTTAATTCTAATGAATTCATAGTCTTAATTTCAGATAATTAGGAGTTTTAATTTCATAGAATTCAGAGTGTGAATTTTAGGGAACTCAGAGTCTGAATTTCAGAGAATTCGGAGTATGAATTAGGAACTTGAAAATAGAATACTCTATATCTATATATTTATATAATTCCAAGGTTTTAGATGTGAAACTGAATTTCACCAATTGGAATAAAAAGATTTATATTTAGAGAAACTAAAACATGAATAGTGAAAACATGGTAGGGATATAATTTCCTTAGGGAAGGAAAATTTTCCTTATTAAGGAAAATATAATTTTCATTAAAATTGAGTGTTAGTGATTTTAAAAACCTAAAGTAATGTAAAATTAATAAGGAATCCTTATTGACTCATCAATAACCCCCTTTTCAGAAAGCACAAAAATCCTTACTAAAAAATATATATGGACTTTAAAATTTTATGAACATAAAAATAAAAACATATCGCCCTTTACTTATAGATCAAAGTTAATATGACTAACTCCCCATTATTATTTGGAAACCCTAAGGATCATATTCTTGATTTCATGAATGAGATTTTACATTTTCTTGAATACAAAAATCTTTATGATAAAAACATTCCCTTAGAAGAACTCCCCCTTACTTAAGGAAATTTCTTCATTACTTAGTATTATTTAACACATTTCTTTCACCCCATTTGTGATTTTCAAAAAGGAATAAAGGTAATATAAAAAAAATTGTTACCTGAACGATTAGTAATAAAAAATTAAAAATATGTTCTGCAACATACATTTCATTAAGATTTGAAAGAATTGGTACAACAAGAAAAATACAAAAAAAGATCAGATTTGGAAAAGGTTATCATTATTTCTCCTTCGGAATCAGCTTCTTCACAATGGTTTTCAACTTCTTTAGCTCTTTTTTATCCTCCTTTGCACATTTGAGAAGCTAATAATGATCTTTAGTTTTCTTATCTAAGGATTTTATCTTTTTTCTTGAGCCTTAAGATTCCTTGCCTGGGCTTTCAAGAATTCTTTATGCTGAACAAGCTTCTCTTCTATCTCAATTCTGACATCCCTTTCTCTCTTCCAATTCATGGCTATAGAATTTAGCTTCCCATTCATATTCTTTTCTTCTGAGAAGTCTGTTCAAGAATTAAATTTTCCTCTAAACTATTAGTGAGATCCTTTATCTTCACATCTTTGATGTCAAAATCATCCTTAATGCTATCTTGAAATTCATCAAAGATTCTCATCTCTTGTATTGTGTTCCTTGAGCATATTTTCATCTTCTTGTAAGATCTTTTTTGAGCCACATAGCTAATGAGAAAATATTTGTAATATGCCTCTAGACAAACACATTTATCCATCACCAGGGAAAAAGAATCAGATTTTTTATTTAACGAATGCTGAATCATCTGACATCTTGAGTCTATACTAGGGAATAAAGGAATAGTTCCAACAAGATTTTTTAAAGACTTAAATACAAAATCATGTCCAAGAGAGGAAGATTCTGAATCTGAGACTTTTGTTGGTGAGTATTCTTTTTCTATTTCTATAGCCCTCCTCTTAGATGAAGTACCAACTTCTTTCTTCTTTACCATAGTTTTTCTAGGTGTACCCACAACCACTTGTTTTCCCTTATAATCGTTCAAAATGATTTCTTCTTGATTAGGATATTCATTTTCTCTATCAGACAGATGAACAATTATATATTCATTAACTTATTCCATATCGGCTCCTACCAAAACATCCTCTGAGTGAATGAAATCATGATCTCTACATTCATTTTCAGAAAACATATTCACTTCTTCCTCACCCTTCTCATATTTTCTTTGGGTAGCATGTTTTGATGACTCGGCATCAGAAGTTTGAATAGTGATTTTATCAGAAATAATTTCCTTCTCATGGAAATCCATTACTTGCTTTATCAAGGCCTCAGTATCACCACTACCTTCTTCATATTATTCCTCCACTTCTTCTTCTTGCACTATTTCATCTACTTGAGGACGTTCTAAAATCACTAACTTCTTTCCCAGAGTCTCTGGTAATGGTTCTACTAAAAAAGATTCTAGTACTGAAATTTGTTCAGAGGATTTTTCAGTAGACTTGATAAGAGATTGAATGACTTCAGCTTCTGAAAATTTCTTCCATTGCTTCTTTTCATTTTCTTTCTTTTCAAGATTCTCAGTATTATTTTCCTTCAATGATTTTTCCTCACTATCCTTTCTCGTAAATAAAATTCAATCTAGCCTTATATGCCATACTCTTTTGCGTTCATTACAATTGACTTTAGAGTCTTTCTTATCCCTTCTATCTTTCTTCTTGTATCTATATTGAAAGTTCCTCTGTCCAACAATCTTTTTCATCCTCCGAGAAAGGTTGGAAAACTCATTTTCTGAATATTAACTTCCACTAGATTTGAATTGGATAAAAACCTTCTTAGATTTAGATCTTGTAACTCTCGCAGTAGTTTTCGGTTTCATATGATTTGAATTAGTTATAGAAGAAAAACATCCATTTCCATTATTATTCTTAATATGTTCAACATCTCTCTTCATTATGATTTCATGTTGAAGAAGAGTTCTAAAAATATTATCAAGAGTAATCTATGACACTTTCCAATAATCATCAATAGCTGTCCTCTTAGATTTCCATTCGTTGGGCATGATGTCTATGATTTTGTCTACAAGTGCATCATCATCTAAAACTTTCTCACCCATATATTGTAAACTATTTACAATGGTCATGAATCATTATTGTACCGTACATATGTTCTATCCATAAGGAAAGTAGAAACCATGACATTCAGCTCTAAGCATAGCTCTTCTAGTTTCAATGTCTTTGGAAGTTCCAATGCGAGTTACATCAAGCTTCTTCCAAATACTATTTTCTACATCAAAAGATGAAATTTGGATATTTATATTTCTAGTCATTGAATAAAACAAAGTATATCTTACATTAATTTTTAGTTGGTATTCAACTGTTTCAGGATTAGTAAAGGTTCTAAGTTCCATATCGGGACTCTTATAGTCTCTAGTAAACATAATGTTGTTGTCAACACTGATGTTTATCACAAAGGCCTTCATACAATCTCTCCAATATTCAAAATCATTCCCATAAATTCTTGGTGGTTAAGTAGGATTAATATTTTCAATCGAACCAACATTCATTCTTTCCATCTATAAGAAAATATCTTTCCACAAAAACATTTGTGTAGAAAAAGTTTGTAAATAAGAAAAAAATCATAATCAAGGAAAATATTATGACCAATGAAAACATGAGAAATAAATTTTTTTTTGAATATAATTAATTCATATACATCCTCTGATACCAATTGTTGGATCGGAATATGATATAGATGCTTAATATACAAGATGGGGTTGAATTGTATCTTTTAAAAATTCATTTGGAACTTTTAAAGATGATAAAAAACATATATTGTTTAACAAAGTAAAACAAGGTAAATTCACAAGACCTATTAGTACTCCAAACTTTCTAGATTTCGGAAATATGATTTTTTAAATGAAACTAGTTCTACAAAAATGGTAGATTGCGGAAATATTGTTCTGGAAATGAAACTTATGAAAATTTTACAAGGGAAAAGATTCTACCTTAAAGCGTATGGAATCTTACTAATCATAGTACATGTATAAGAAAATATAGGATAGATATACATTCTTTATTAATCAAAATGAAAAGGAAAACAAACTTGAAATAACACAAGTAACAAGTATGAAATCTTTTAACAAAAAGTGTAGGGTATCAAAAATCATTGGATAAAGGTACCTTGATTTATACTTTCAATATAGTTAGTCTTAACCACACCATGGTAATTCCTCAGTAGGAATATCGGAATCTGTCTTGTTATCCCCTCGATCCCTCGAACTTCAAAGTATCCGGAACCTCAATATTCCTTATGAAGGAAGTCCTATAAAATTAAGGTCATCGGCACCCCTATCTTCATATCCTTAGAATCCCTCAAATGTACTTAGCAACATTCAGAGTCACACGAAGCAAGTAGAAAAGCTGTTCAGTATGCACAAAGCATCTGAGTATCTCTCTCTAGAAATCACTTCAACAGCATGTAATCTCCAGAGTTTTAGATCAGTTAGTTGATGTCTTTTGATCTCCTTCAAATGAGCTCCTATTTATAGGCACATCTCAAATGGTCGACTGCCTCCTCCAATGATCATATTTTTCCTTGAATCTCGGAGGGACCTGTACACATGTCACTCAAACAATAGTCGGTAGGAAACAAATTAAACGACATAGTTTCGTAACCATAACATGAGTAAGTAAAATATTGTTTCTCAACCAAGCCTAATTTTCCAGAGTCCAGGGAAAATAATTTTCTGAGTTTATGAACATTCAGATTCTAAATTACATGAATATTTGGATTCAGTTTATCAAGGAATTTGGAATCATAATTCTATAGATTTTGGAATCTGAATTCTAAGGAATTCAGAACCTGAATTCTAAGGAATTTTGAACCAGAAATATAAGGAATTCATAACCTGAATTCTAAGGAATTCAGAGTCTAAATTATAAGGAATTCAGAACCTGAATTCTAATGAATTTGGAACCTGAATTCTATGTAATTCAGAGTCTGAATTCTAAAGAATTCAGAATCTCAATTATAATAAATTAAGAGTATGAATTATAAGTAATTATGATCTTGGATTCTAAAGAATTTAGAACAAGAAATATAAGGAATTTGGAGTCTAAATTTTAGAGAATTCAGAGTCTAAATTTCATAGAATTCGGAGTCTGAATTTCAAATAATTTGGAGATTTTCAAAACGTAAAGGAATGGAAAATTGATAAGGAAACCTTATTGACTCAATAGAAACACCATGGTTTTGGTTTCTTGGATCACCTCTAACATTCAATAGACAATTTGAAAAGGTATCCAACATCAAAGGACAATTTTATTTACTATGAATTATTTCATATGGCTCATGCATATGTGCCTTATCATCATCAAACAAATGTGTCACTCAGTAAAAAATAATATTCAAATTTTTATGTTCCCTAAAATCATAAAAAGATGACTCAATGACTTAGTGTGTCTTCACTACTCATGGTATGCCTTCCCAACATCATACTCTTGATCTGAGTAATTTGGAACATGATTTATATTACCCATGCCAATCTATCCGAGCAGATTCTACATTATTGACATTATGTCACCATATTTTGTAACCTTTATTAAATAATCAATGAGACACTTCACAATGAGACCATTTATGGACCATGCCTTATCATTTGAAACAACATGGAATAGAGCACGAGATTCACATTATGAGATAAATTTTACTATGGTGCCTGAACGCTTCCAAGATAGAATTCCTTCCATTTCAAGCATCATCATTTGGACGCTTGAGTATTTCAAAATCATCCATGACCCCTAGGAATAAGTTTATACCATCATTTATTTTCCATGGTATTTATTTAGGAGGTTTTATACCCACCAACTAAAATAATCTCCACCTTCAAAAAAAGAGCATTGATCCTTGTGATCCACGAAAACACCAAGGATGAATCAAAAATCTCATACTATAATAGGAAATACCCGGAATGTCTCCCCCATCCCATATTCAAAGTCACAAGCATTTGGGTTATGAATTATATCACTCACATTCCAACTAAATAAGAAGATAGAGCACCCTGTTATTTCATCATCAACTGACATTATCTACATAATTCATCCATATCCCCCAGAAAATATACTCATCTTCAAGGACCCATTGCCTGACTTTACACGCATGCATATGGAACTAGTCTATGTTCCTAAGGTCATCAACCAAATGTCTGACTCTATAAAAATGGTCATTTTGATCTTTGTGATCCTCAGAAACACCATGGAAGAACCTAGATTCTCAATATGTTTTAGGTCACTACTATAATGTATGTAACATATTTCATGAGAAATATTTATTCCATGATAAAATACATTTAATTAAACAAATATTAGTTATATTCTAAAAGACCAAAAACTAAAGAGATATTAGGTCCATTATAAAATACCTTAAACTAATGTGATATCATGTGTGAGATAAAAGACCATAAACTAATGGGATATTAGGTCATAGATAAAAGGCCTTAAACTAATGTAATATAATATCTAACCGAGAAGTCCTTATATAAAATCAATATTAGTTCTGAGATAAATGGTCATAAACTAAGGAAATATTTTTTTTTTTGATTTGGATTACTTTAAACTAAATCAATATTAGGTTTGATGTCAATGTCCTTAAAGTAAAGAGATATTATGCCCAAGATAAAAGGCTGTAAACTAAGGGGATATTAGGTCCAAGAAAAAGCAACATAGTGTAAAGCGATATCATGTCCATTAAAAATGACCGTAATATAAAACATTATTAGGTATGAGCTAAATGAAATTAAACTAATGAAATATTATGTATGAGCTAAAAGACCTTAAACAAAATAAATATTAGGTCTGATCTAAATTTCCATACAATAATTAAATATTATGTTTGAGCTAAAATACTTTATATTAATGAAATGTTAATTCTGATCTAGAATAACAAAAACTAAAGTGATATCATGTATAAACCCAATGTCATTAAACTAAGTCGATATCATGTTTGATCCCAAAATACCTTAAACTACAGTGATATTAGGTCTGATCTCAAAGAACATAAAAAATGTGATATAAATTACAAGATAAAAGACCCCAAACTACACCAATGCAAGGTCCAAGCTAGAATACCCTAAACTACATTGATGAAAATTTATAAGATAGAAGGCAATAAGTTACATCTTAAAAAGTTTGATGCAAGAAGACCCTAAAACGCAACACAAGAAGTTCCATGCTAAAATACCCTAAACTATAGTGATTGAAGGTTACAAGATAACAAGCCCTAAACATCCGTGATGAGAATGTACAAGATCAAATACAATAATCTATTGTATAAAATCATTTTAGTACGCAATATCTTAGAAGTCAGATTATAGGGACACGGAACAATCAATATACTATATCCAAGCCTATCAGCTTCATAATGAAAAGAATTTTTTTCATCAGAACATTAATTTTTACCAATCATCCTTTTTCAAGTCATGTAATTTCAAGATAGCTAGAACATATTATCAATAATGAATATAATGATAGTTGGAATTATTGAGAATCTATTAAAGGGGGTCTATTAGAATTTAAATATTCTATTAAGAGAATTCATGTCTATATGACACAAAATAAAGGATATTTATCAATGGTTATTCATTTAATATTTGTTCAATGAGTTTTGATACATATCTTTAATTAAAAAAACATGATAGAAACGTGAAAAGATCAGAAAATACAATTATATTGTGAAAAAGTGGTAGGAATCTTCATATTTTATAGTCTCTCTGAATCATTGGTAAAAATATGAAGCATTACAAGTATCTAACTATTAAAAAAGATGATTGGATGCATCGATAAGGTCAAAAAGTATCTATCAAGAAGCGTCAATAAAACATTGGTGTGTTTCTCTCCCCGTCTCTTCCACATCTTCTCTGGAAAAAAGTCTTGACCAAAGTATTCAACTCTTTATCCTTCTTATGACTACTATCCAATGTGGAATTTAATAGATTATACTCCACACATATCAATATTTTTAGAGTCTGGTCTTTTATTTCATCTTGTAGTTTAGATATCAACTCACAATCTTACTCCAGTGACTATATTGTGTCCCTAATATTCCTAGTAATGGTTGACTAATCCAAAAGTTCTTATTGATCCAATTCACTTGTGGCCAGATCTCACTATGTCAAAACAATCTTCTTCTTATTTTCTTATAGAGGTGGTCATCCAAAATTGTTTCCCTTCATTTCATGAAATAATTGGTGAAGTAATTCCACTTGGTCCTGAAATACTTCAAAGGGGGTATCAGTTATCAAGGAATAAATTTGTTTCATGATCTTCTTAAATTTAACTTGAGCCTCTATGACCTACGGAGTAGTTTTGGAAGATGGAGGACTAACTAACTAAACCAATGAAATATCATAAGAGGAATCCCCTTAAACCCCTATCTCAATAGGGTTATGATCTTTAGCATATTCTAGAGGCTTGATCGCTTTGAAAGAATATGATCCACTATCATGAAAATCATCACAAGAGCATGGTCACATCCTTGGAATCTCTCTTAGGTATTCAATAAATTCCATCAGCACCACAGATAGTGGATTTGGATATGTGACAAGAATGTCCACATGATAGACTAGATGGGATAGAAACTACCCGGATAAGATGCTACAAAATCCTGGTCATAATCCTAGTTAAGGAAAACAGATGCATCCATAGGAAGAAGTTAGATATCGGCTTCATTATATTCATGTGATAGTATCCCTCAAAATTGGAGAATGACTCATGGATGTATATCCCATAGAGATATAACCAAAGTAATTGTGGAGACACATTGAACATAACAAAAAGATGAAAAAATAGGTAAGGATCACGGGGTTCTCAAATGAATAGCCCAAATACCCTAGATGAAATAACCCTATACTAGATAGAGACTAGAAAAGAAATTTAATTGAGGGAACTGATTCTATTATTGATAATCCTCATAGATAGTGCACAAAAGGTGGTTATGTAAAAGTAATCAGGTCGGTATAGTGAATCATTTACCTTGGTAGAGCTCAGACACATAGCCCAATCCCTAGCTATGTTCTGTAGTCTAGGATGGGATACGGCATTTGTGATCTTAGAAGAATTATAGTAATAGTTATAATGGTAATGTTACCATATACAGCTATATTGGAATGGGAGAGGACAATATATCCAGTAAAGGGTGTTATCGTGTTGAATATTAACCATCATTTGGTAGAGGTGTCGAAGGACTAGAACTTCCGTGTTCAGTCCCCACCCTTTGGCATGTCGCGCCGCCATCACCAATATGCTAAATCTGATCCTTGAGCATGCATCCCTATCCTTGAAATCCACATGTTCAGAATAATTTATATAAATCCTACAAAACTATGGTATGAAGAAACCACTAGGTTCACCAAGTTACCCATTGAATTATAATCATCATATTCTAGAATGACCTAATATGATACAGCACTATCACAGACTTACTGAGAGAGATATCTACTGGGCTGTATGGTAGTTATCCTAACCCAAGTGTGGTATAGGAAAATATCAATCCAATCCATGAATGAAATTATTAACTATATCTCAATCTCTTTCTTTATTTTCTCCTTCGCAATAAAATGAATCTAAGTCAACAAAATTGGGTTCTTCAAGGGATCATCATAGACATTCGTATCAAGAAGAATTCACCATACATCTCTATAAGAGGGGGGATGCATCCAAGTTTATGGACATCACATTATAAGGTACCTACATTAATGTGGGAGACATTGAATGTGTTGGTCTTAGTATAGTAACGAAAAATTATTTCATGAAGAATATTGGGATGATGGTGAACGATTAATTAAGAGATCCATTAAAATTCATATGGAAAAACCCAATAAAGATCATCGGTAAAATAAAAATAGTTTTTAATAAACCTGAATGTCTATTCCCATCCATCTGAAAATATTCCTCTTGGAAGGAGATACCATATCAAGAACCATGAAACACATATATTATCTAGTGAAGAAAGAAATAAACTTAAATAACTTTAATTGATAATTTTTTTAGTAAATTCACAATTATCCAGTCCCATGGGCATGTTTTATAGTATATAGGACAAACCCTGGGATTTATCTATAACTAACTGGCCATCTTTAGAAATTTTCAGAAATATTTAATCAAGAGAAGTTGATATCCCAAAAGTTTAAATATTTATGTCTGAAGGAAGAATTATAACGTAGTACTACCAACAAAACATTTAAATAGGAAATTGGTGTGATAGGAGATAATATTAGAGCTCATACGAGTGTAACTTCTTCAAAACATCATTTTATGAATAAAAAATGTATAGATGGTTAGAATTACAATTTCAATTGATCATTTCCCTTTTATTGGCAGCAAAAACTGTGTGAAGAGATCTGGAATCCATTTGAAGATAATTAATTGGAACATGTTAGACATATACAGTAAATCATATTAGAAAAAAAGAAATAAATATTTTGATTGCATCATGTTCATTTCAAAAATAAGAATGGGGTTCTCAAATTTCTTATTATACAAAAATATTATGTGTCACATTATCCCTTAAATACATTACACCAACTATATCACCCCTTTTTCAAGTCGTGATCATGTTACCTGGACATGATTACATGAGTCACAAGTGATCAAATTATGGGATCATCAAATCCTTCTATGTCATTGAGACGATTGGAATCATCAAAGATGATGTTCAATAAGTAACAGAAATATACTTAATAATGATTCAATCAAGGAGTATCCTCACAGATAAAAACTAATGGAGAAGTCATGTGATAAGGATTCACAAAACATTCTTACAACTGAGGTATGTGTCAGAGGAAAAGGAAGGAGTGGTATAGAGATAGGGGTGAATAGTGGAATGAATTTGTCTCCACCCCACCCCAATATAGGGAATTTTGTGGAATTCCAAACATCTACTATGATTCAAGATGTCACTTAAAACATTGATTTGTGACACTAAAAAAGAATCATGTGGATGTTTACTTTCCTTATAACCATGCCCTTGTCCCCCCACGTACGCCGCTCCTAAGGGGGAGGCATGTGTTGATGCCCTCCAAATCAACATCACCTAACCAAAAATGAAAACCATAATATGGGTATTATTTTCCATTTAATGAAATTGAAGGATAAGTTAGTCATTACCTATGAATTGCATGTGCCTTCAAGGGACTTGTGATTACATGACCATCATAAAGTCATGTGAAGTCCATGCATGCTGCGTAAACCCTACAAAAAATCCTGTAGAACCTCCATTTTGAAAATACTTCCTACTCTTGTGAATTCTCTCAGGAAAATTAGTGTCAATGTGGAAATGATCGAACAGTTACCCCTAGCCTACAACATTTTTCACTGATAATATCCAAATAAACCATCCGAAAAATCCTTTGAAAATCAATGAAATATATCAAAAAGATGGAATCCAATAGTATCCATAAAGAACAAGTTCGATGAAATAATTTAGAAGAGTAAATTTATTTGATTCTGTCCAAGACCACTCATGTGATACCCAATCCAGTATAAAATATTTCAATGGAAATAAAAATGGATGATTATAGAGGTACTCGCGGTCATAAATGACACACGATGCACCTTGAAGCGATCCAAAAGACACTACAAGACGTCGGTGACATATCTACCTCATCTCATAAAATCCCTTTGACCTATCATCCACACCAAAGAGAAGTCCACATGTATTATTAGAAAATAAATTCTTCCCATTTTCTTCTACAGGGAAATAAGGATGGTTTTTTCAATTATATTCTCAGGCACCCCCATATGACCCATATTAGTCTTGAGGGGAATCATCAAAAAATCGAGTAAATGTCCATGACATTACCCAGGATAACCTACATACCCTAGGTCCCTTTTAAAATATAAAAAGGTGTGAAATGGAGGGAAGAGATCCAATGTTTTTAAAACCCGTGAAATTATTTAATTATGTTCACATCATTGTCTCAAGAGATGCCTGGACAGAGAAACCATGCCTCATGAAATGTCAAAACCACGACATATTAAGAACAAAAATATCTTTGGAATGTACATGTGATAAATTGGAAAACTCAAAACACCCCATGGAAGTCGAACACTCAGAACACTCTATGTAAGAAGACTCACAAAGATGCAAGGAACCATCCCCCCATCACTAAATCTAGACTAGTTTGATGGTCGATATGCTGTGAAAATTGGTGAGCAACTTGTATGGTGTGGCTTATAAATTCCCCCATTGTATTAATAAATTATTGTTGCACTCATTTCCACTGAACATACCTATACTACACATAGAAAAACTATCAAATTCTCATGTTGTCACTATAGTAGATTTTTTACCAAGTGTTTCATGTAACCAACTTGTTTTCTACCAGGTGATATACCATAGGGTAGCTAGGAAAATCATGTGTCATGGATAAAAAACTATGTGTTGATATTAATAGATCATGTGGAGGACCTCTCACAGGGAATGTGATGAACATACCACATGTCTTCTGGATCACTTAATATTTGATACACATTGACACAGAATATATCTATGTAATTTGAAGTATAATAGTTGGAACAAATTATGAATGTTGAGGAATTAAACCAAAACCTAATCGTTGATCCCTATTCTCTCCACATGAACCCCTCAAGGGCAAGCGAAAACCCCAAGATATTTCCCACGGATCTCCTGATGCTCCATCAGCATTATATTTGGATCATTCAAGTTATTTTGGAAATGTAAAAACCCGTTACAATGTATCCTTGGGAATTTCAAATTAGTCTCATGATGTCCCCATGTACTTATCACCCAATCCAAATAAAAAACTCCATATCTACCACCTGACTCATATAATGGCACATGATCGTGTATTCCAAGTCTCACTTCCACATCCACACATGAAAAAATAACTCTTACGAGAAACATCAGGTGAGAAATTCGAGAACTATGACGCTCTCTATAAATATCAACTGAGTCTCGCGATACTCTCTAAGGATGTCTTCTAGGATACACCACACCCTCTAGACCTGTTAGCCTCGGCATGAAATGTCCCCCATGTCAATCCAATTAGATCTTTTGATATCTTCTGGACAAGTCAACTTGGTCCTGCAACACCCTTTAGATAGGTGCTCTAGGTTTAGAGGACCTCCCATTATTTGATAACATCATCTGTCCTTGGTGTGTAAGACCTAGTCAATAGAGAAACCTCATAGTGTAATCCCCAATGAATGTGAACTATGATGAATCTGATTCTTCCAATATTTAGGATCTCTAGTGTAGCTCTCCCAAAATTTCATGATCCATATTGATCATCTAGGTATTTCCCAATTTAGAAGACCTATCATTATGAAAATTACATTGATTACTGTTCACCCATTTTTTATCATGATGAAAATTGATCACATTATCTTTGGGAGTTTCATTGGTGATTTAATTTGCACCATAATCTCCTTGGTTACAAGTGAAACTTCATAGTATAGACCCTAATGAAAGTGAAATATAAGAACTCTTTTTCTAGAAATAACCATGACACATAGAACATATTCCTAAGGCCCAATATGAACAAAACATTCACATTGATGTAATCCTCAGATCAATGTGATTTAAACTATCTATACCCAATCATTCTCGAGGGTTGATTAATCAACCTATTAAATCAGTAGACTATGAAATAAATTAAATTATGATGAATTTGAATTCATCAATTTCTTGGATAGATATGATTCTTTTTTAATTCCTAAGATCAATAAATACTCCTCTTAGGATTTTCCTAGAATATAATTCTTATTCCATGAGCATTGAAAATGATCATCTGTCATGACTTTTTTCTCTCCCTGAGCATAGATCATGTGGTCTTAGGGAATTTCAAGAAACATGTTATCTACATCTTACATCTCAATAATTTAGAGGGAAACATTATTGTGTAATCCCTAAAAAATGAACCAATAAAACTCTAATTACCTCTATAATTGAGATACATAGAACACACACTCAGGACTTGAGCTTGAACTCCCAGATTCACAGAGGAGTCATATATGACTCTTCTGTGTGATGTTAAACTAATTGGTTTCAAACAAACTACATGGTTTTTTATTCATATGATAACCAAGATATGATTAATTCTATATAGCGGGTCAATCACCTCCTTAGAATACTAACCGCCTCCTTTCATGGAAGCTCATTCTGAAGAATTTAGTTATAAAACCTCAACATACAAGTGAGAGAAATTAAATGTAGAGTTATGGAGAACCTCATCTACATATAGAAGGATTCCCTAAATAGACCCTAGTATTTTTCAAATAAAAATAGAACTGTCCCATGAATCATTTTGGTAGGGAAACTTGTCATGTATCAGGAATAGAAATAGATTTGCGAATATATAATAAATCTATAAGAGTGTGTCGTAGTTGATAATAAATACACCCCAAATGGTTTTGATGAGAATGACCTCATATCATCTTGACCAATGTGGGTCCCTATGAGTCGTTGGGCCAGAAATAACATATAACCATAGGGACTTAGAATGTAGCTCTATACCCATCTATGGATGGGGGAACCATTGGTTGTTTCTAGGAAATGTGACAATTGTATCCAATCATTCGTGATTGTGTACAATATATCCCCCCCCATAATCAAACCATCATGAAAACCCAATTCCACACCATAGAACCCAATGAATATTTATTCAAAGAGGTAATAAATGTAATTTCACATTTTTTAGAAACATGGGAGTTTCACATTGTTAGGATACAGGGTTCTCAAAATTGCCCGCCAATTGTACACCCCATACTAGACACACTGGGCATCTGCACAATTTTTTTTCACTATTTCAGAAATCATGTTCCAACCATGCATCATGGTTTTGTCAAAAAAATTAGTCCTTTGTGCATTCATTCCATATGGTTTGGAAAACCACAATCGGGCCTTCAAGCATCATCCATAGAGACTCATAATCTGAAATGTTTTCTATTAGGAGGCACATGGTTTGGATCAAATCATTCGGATGTCATTTAACTAAACCCTTCAAGTTCAAAATGATCTAAAAAGAGACCCAAACCCCAAGACGCCACATGGTTACCCCTTAACCGTGAACCTAAACTGTTAAATACCATAAAAACAACTCAACACTACTAATACAAGTCTATATCCTCAATAACTAATGAAAGAATGTAGTGTTAAAGGGATTATCCTAGATAGAGTAGGAAAATAAAAATAGGTGTGTGACAATTATCCCCACTCTTACATTGTATTCCCATATAAAGCTACAACATCTCTAGATGATTGGTCAAGGAAAGTAGTTTCAAACACTTACCCGGTATAATTCCTCAAACCAAAGAGCACCCTTACCACCACAAAAATGAAAACACACACTTCTACCCAATATAACCCAATGAACGAAAAAAATTTCACAACAAATGATAAAAGACTTGAACTAAAACTTCCACTTACATACCAAAAACAAAACCATTGGACACACTCCTGAAATCACATTTTCCACATAGATGGAAAATAATTAGAATCAAATAAATAAAAAATAATCCACCAATATCCAGGATTAAACTAGAGACCAAAACAGAAAAAAACAACACGGGAGACCAGAAAGGACCCCCCACTAAGTTAGAATTCTATCCATGTACCCAAGAAATATCACCTTTCAAACACTAAAAACTTAAACTAGAATAAAAAAACACAAATCCCATAGAGGATAAAACAAACACAATATTCCAGTAGACTCAATTCTCCCCAACAATACACTTCCACCAAACCATGGATTCATAAAAAATTACACACAATGGAAGACACCTCCACTCAAGGCTGTAAGATAGAAAATTTTATAAAAGGCAGAATTCCATTATGATATTTATTCTTCAAATATTCATAACACCGCATTTAGTTTTCAATAATACTCAAAAACACAAAACAAAACTGTTACAAAAATGAAATGATTACATAAAAATGTAACTTTAAAGTAATCCCTCATCAACACACTACTCTTACAAATAGAAGAGGTGTCTTCCAATGGGGTAGATATTGCTCCAAGTTTATTCATAGAAACTCTTTGATAGAACAATTTCAATTGAATCAAGTGTGTAAAGGCTTTATTGGTCATTTGATAACATGGAAATGATTTCTTTTAGTGACCTGGAATGTCACATTGAGGACACACTAGGTTCCTGTAAACAGGAAAATATGAAGAAAGTCTATAACTACTCTTGATTTCATGGAAATTATCTCCCAAATATGTCTCATTCCAATCATTATATTGGTATTATCTTAACCACATCAATATTCTATTGATGGATTTCTATCATCCTCAATAACTCATACAAACAAATGTTCAACCTGGATAGCTTTCCATGCCACATCGACAATGGAGGTCAGACTGAACCCTGATAACTTCGAAATAAATATCTGGATTATTCCCATTAATGAAATAAAAATAATTAGAAAAATCATCCTTGGTCCACTATGGAAGATAAGGAAATAGATCCTAAAAAACGATGAACATAATCCATAACTGATATGTCTCCAAGATAAAGGCATCCCATCTCCATCACATTCACATCCTCAGAAATATAATTTCATATTAATAAGGTATTGATGAGATCCTATGTTAGGCCTTCCACAGGCTTGATCTGGAAGACCGAATTCCACCACACCCACCTCAGACCTTCGAGGATAAAGGTCAGGAACATAACCATTAGAGAATAAGGAAACTGGAGGAAATCGAAGATCATTTCTATTTTCATACTATATTCTTATACTATAAAAGGATTATATTGACCATAAAATATAGGATGATTCAACTTCCTTAACTCAAGAAGGAAGTCTATAGGTTGATCTACTATAGGGTATTCTAATTTTTAACCACTGATAGCTCAACCTCGAATATCCATCAATTCTTTGGTGGGTTGGATACTAAACAATAATGAAACGATGAATCTAAATCAAAACAAATTCACCAAAAAGAAATCAAACTATACACACCAAATATAAAACATTCCAAAACCAAAATAAAACACACTACCCAACCATTAATTCTCAAAAAACAAATATTCCCTCTTAAAAATACTTAAGAAATGAAAACAAACATGGTATGTTTCACACACACCAATGGTATTTCATGTATCATAACACTTGTATATTCCCTTTAAAATAATGTAACCCATCCACTCATTTCATCAATCATCCACTTCCTCACACATCTATGTATGTGAGAAATCATATGAATATTTTGGGTCAAAATAATACTTTCCCCTTCTAAAAAAACATTCATCCCATGTTTCAAATTCTCAATCCCCATCAAATTCAAGATATAAAAAATATTTTCCAAAAACCAACAATAAATTTATCAAAAATATTTCCTTTAACGAAAATTGGCTTCTAGATCATCTACATTCAATAAACCACCATGATTTCATTATAAAAATCAAATTTTAATAAACCAAAACCCATTTTACCCCCAATTTTATCTAATTAAAGATTTTTTTTCTATGTATTTATTTCAAAAAAAATTGCAAACTAATTTTACATTTTCCAACAATAATAACATTACTTCTTGAAATAATTTCATCACAATCAAAAACTATTCATTCAATAAAAAAATAAAAAATCAGAAGACATGAAGTAATCTCATGAAAGGGGAACTAATATCAATGGGTGACTTGGACATATGGTTGGAAGACATATTTCTATCATGAACCATCTCCCGGGGCCCATGCCATCACTACCCCAGGCCTGCCTTCCATAGGCCAGGGGCTGGTGACTAGCACCGAAAGGTGTATTCCCACAAAAATCTGGGAAGGCATTGCCTTTATAACCAGTAAACACACACAACCATGCACACAACAATATAGAAACAAAAGTAAACTAAATAGTAAAAAGAGTGTGTACAGTAAGTATAAGGGGCCAGAATAATAGCCCAACTGGAAAGTACAGGAAAACTGAAATGTACAAGTAATCATAAATAGATCATGTGAACACCCGCCAAGGATCTTACCAGAACGATAGGTAGATCTCTCAAATGGTCGTCTCTATGGTGCGCCTTGTCTAGGTTCCACCTCTGAGCTACCTCCAGTCCCGGTACTCTCATCCTCAGTCAGCGTTGTTCGTCGTCAGCACCAAAAACAACAAGGTGCGGGTGTAGCCGTGCCGGGGTGAGTATAACGATACATAGTAGGCACCACGAGGCCCTCAAAGTCACAAAAATTCCACAAAGGATAAACCACAATGATTGAAAACAAATTTCAACCGTACATAGGTATATATGCATACATATACCTAAGTTATCAAGTATACCCATCTCATTCATGAGGAAACACAAGGCCCAACTCATTAGCTCAAAGCTCAATTGTTCAATGAAGGAATGAATACCATGAAGGTAACACCACAAAGGTAGGTACGACAATGGTAATTCCACAGAAAAGAATACCAAATAGGTATCACCGCAAAGGAAAGTTCCACATATGTTCTCCACATTGAAGAATACCACCACGGTATCACCATGAAAGAATGTACCCCACAGGTACGCCACATAGAAGAATACCAAAAAGGTATGACCACAAAGCTAAGTGCCTCCCAGGTACACCACACAGAAGAATACCACAAAGGTATCACCACGACGGAAAGTACCACATAGGTATACCACACAGAAGAATACCACATAGGTATCACCACGAAGTAAAGTACCACACATGTATGCCACACAGAAAAATACCACCAAGGTATCACCACGAAGGAGAGTACCACACATGTACACCACAGATAAGAATACCACCAAGGAAACCTCATGAAGGAATGTACCACACAGGTACGCCACATAGAAGAATACAAAAAAGGTATCACCATGGAAGAAAGTACCACATAGGTATGACACACAGAATAATACCACCAAGGTTTCACCATTAAGGAATGTACCACATATGTACTCCACATAGAAAAATTCTACCAAGGTATCACCACGAAGGTAAGGACTCAGCTCACACCATGTATAACCTATGTACAGGAATATAGATGATTATCCATAAGGTAAATCAGCTTATTCTGTTCAGTAGCACTGATGCAGTCCCACACAGGATTGATAGGTAACTAACCCCCAATGACCCACACAGTATCTGACCGACAAAGGATCGATATGCATTGACCCACACAAGATTACTGAGCACTGACCCACACGAGATCTGACCCACATAGGATCCAAATGCGCTGACCCATAGAGGATCTCTATGAACTGACCCAAATAGGATCTGACCCACACAAGATTGATAAGCATTGACCCACACTGGATCGCTGAGCGCTGACCCACATAGGATATGTCCTACATAGGATCGATATGCACTGACCCACATAGGATCGTTGAGCACTGACCCAGATAGGATCTGACCCACACATGATCGATATTCTTTCTTCATGTTATAGCCAGCCACTGGGTTCCCGCACTAATCTCACTTGATTCAAGGAGGGACCGCTTCTCAAGCCACCGGTCGATACTCCAAATACAACGAAATCCCATAAAGAAGTATCCCAAAGGAACTAAATATAAAAGGTGTATCAACACAATAGATGATGCATTAATCGGATTCCTGGTCTCTAAGTTATTGGATTTTTAGTCCTGAGGGCCCATTTGGATTTGTGTTCGATCCAACCCATTTGTACCCCAACATTATCCAAAACCCATGCGGGATATACCAAAATGATCGTCCCAGTCCATGGTTTTTGTTACTGCTGTTGGGTAGTCAAACAAATGCTCGAAGCTCAAGATATGGCCAAAAGAATGAAAAGAGTCGAAGTTGGTCCGGGTCCGGTCTAACCCAGCCCGACCCCGATCTGGACCGAGGTCCGACCCGACCCACGGGGTCCGGTGCGGCCCACTGGTGCAGCTTGCGGCTAGCCGGATGGCCATCCCTTCTTCATAGGGTATTCTCGTGTTGCGCCCTCATCAGTGGCTGCATCATCCAACCTCTCCTCCATCGTCGCTGCAGCCTTGTGTTGTGGCCCCAACATGCCAGGTGGCGTAGACGCGTGCTGCCACCGCAGTCCCATAGCCGGCTGCAGCACCGGTCACCACCCTCGCTCCACCACGGTCGACTGGGCATGGCCTTCTCATCAGTCGGCAGTGCTGATGTATGCCACCCTTCCTTCCTTGCGGCTGGACAGGTGTCGGTCGTCGCCTCCTTTCGCGAGTCATTGAGGATTCGTTCCAAGCCTGAAAAATTAAATGATCTCATATTTACAATCCTTGCATCGAGGTCTTCATTTCCATATTTCGTGATCATCAAAACTCTGTGTTTCTTGTGCTAATAAATAATTGGTGTTGAGAATGGATGAAGAACGCGTCGAAAACCACAATGGTTTCAGAGAGGTTGGTCTGTGTTCTTTCTTCCCACACCCTCTTTGTTGGAATGGTAGTAAGAGGATTATTTGTTCTTGTTTCATGAAGAATATAAATATTCTTAAATCATGATGAATGTCAATAATGGGGAATTTAAAAGTCAAATAACTATTCAAACATGAGACCCCACAACATCCTCCCACAAAGATGAAGGAATCGCAGGTCAAACCGTTATACGGTTGACTGTGTTCTTCATATAAATTCATGAATGGGGAAGAGGAAGTCAAAACTCCCAAATGAAAATTATCCCCTACCTCAAGTATGTTGGAGAGTGTGCGCGTTTGAGAAAGTTTCAGAGTTTTTCATCCCCTGGAATAAGCCTTAAATGACACTACTCGTTTGTCGATCTTAGGTTCAGGGTTTCGGTGTTTCTCGTCACCTCCCACTGGTACCAGCTCCATCTTCCAAGGGTTTGGCGTCACTTCACTTTGTCAGCACTTCGTTTCCTGGAGAAGAAGTTCCAACACCTCTCCCTATTATCTATATAAATAGGAGAGGGGAAGGTTTTGAAACATTCATGGGATTAATGGAGGCCCATTAATTAGGAAACTTCATAATTTTCCAACATTATTGTTACTTAGAATTATAAGGTCAAGTCATTTATTGGATTGGAACATTTCTGGTCCCTCCTTACTACTCATCTATTGGAGGAATGGAATAAAAAAAATTAATAATGTTATTTTATTTTTTTTATTAAATGTTCCAAAAACTAAATTTATCATTGGATATACTACGGTCAAAGAGAAGGTCTCTTTAAGTGAATATCAGTGCTCCGAGTTCAACTATGCCCTCATATTTCAATTTCAATCACTGGTCCAAAATTTGTAAAATGTTGTTTGAGTGTTTACTGAACGTACCCAGAAAAAAGTTTAGAAAAATTATAACAGTCACCCCTGACCTGGACCAGTCGAGTTTAGGCTATTCCTATGTGATACACTCCCCAAAAACCCTAGTGGAACTCTGGGTTTTTTAATCTGAGTTACTATTTTTATTTTATTAAATTTACAATAAAATAATTGTCACTTAATTATTTTATTTATGGCCAAAAATTAAATTTTACTAGGGACTCGTGCCGATCAATGTTATTATCTGCCTAAAAATAGAATACCCTCACGAGTTCAGCAGTGGACTTAGATATTCAATTGGTGTTACCATTTTTGAGTTATATTCATTTGAAAAATAAAATAATTTATTTAATTATTTTATTCACAATTATTCCATTTTTGGGTTTTCTCATAGGAGTCCCACACTGACAAAACTTAAGACGTGCCTCAGGTAAACCCGGCATCCTGAACGCAACGGTGTGCTCAGATTTATGATACGAGTTGTTGTTTAAGAGTTATTCCACTTTTTCTGTAAAACTTCTTATGTGTGCTAATTAAATCATAATCAAACTTCAACGGATCATTCCGGGCACTCTGGGCCTCGGAATCACGCACTTTCAGATTTCACAGTCTCAAAATAATTCCATATAATTAAAACAAATTATATGTAATTTCACGAAAATTTAATTCCAATCCCTCAACCATAATATAGATTCATTAGGAATATATAAATGTGTCCACATGCCTTTCAAGGACCTCCATTCTAACCAATACAACTGGTATAACTCCAAATTTATTTCCCCAACACTTACTATCCCTTATGATTAGAACAAACCAAACAAAACTCAACATCCCAGGTGACCCAAGGTTCAAAATAAAAACTGGTGTCCATACATTTCCTCACACCTACACCCCAAGATCTGACAGTCCAACTCCATAAACCTCAAAACCCAAATAACAAGGGTGGTATGAAAGCTATGTCCTGAAAAGAACTGCTTCTATGATACCATTGTTTTACAAAACACCTCGAGTTGAACACAAATTGGTCACTTGATCCAGCCCATGTGAAGTCCCAAGATACTTTCCTTATTCTCCCAAGCTGATAAAAAGTGGAAAGGTCATTAGTGAAAATTAATGGTAATGATTTCACCCAATATAAATATATAAAATAAAAAAATAAAACAAACAATAAATAAATAGATAATTAATTATAAAAAGTGAGAAATATCTATATATAAAAATAAAAATAAAAAAAATCATTCATCAAACCCAAAATAACCCTAGAGATCACTAATCCCCCCTATGACCCCTGAGATCACCCCTAATTCCAAAACTCACCATCTCCCATGGTGATCGAATCCATGCTCTAACCTGCACAACAATCCAAAAATAAGAAAGAGATATAGGTGAGAGTATTAAAACTCAGTTGGTGTGCCAACAAAATCTCTTCCAAATACATTACCTTTAATAAATGAATCGTCAATTACAAGTTTCAAATACAATATATAAATATATATATATATATGAGTGTGTGTGTGTGTACAGAGTTTTTCTACACATTCCGTTTTAATGAAAAAAAATTCCATCCATTACACTCATAATTTAAATACAATATTATTTTCTATAGGGGAGGATTCGAATTTTAGATAAGGGTGATAAATCCATTGTTGGAGACGTTCATTTTTTCATTTAAAATGGAAAGGGGATGCATAAATTCTTCAAAACATTTTCCATGATTTTTTATGAAAATACAACAATTTATGCTATTTATCAATAAGATCAGTACAAAAGGAAACAGAGACTATGACCACATGATGAGGGAAATTGGATAAATGCTCATGGTTAACCAAACCATTAAGAGGCTCGGATTACGTGACGCATATAATGATGTTTCAATAGAGATAATGGGAATACCTAAGAACTCAATGTAAAATATATAACACACTAGAACTTGAATCATCCTATATGGTTTCCTAAACCAAAGCCATCATCCAGCCCAAACACTCAGTCCAACCCTTCCTAAAATAAATATGGGGAACAATACCTAATTATATAGAGGTGATGCTACGGGCCACTAACTAGTGTGGAATAAAAAATTAGAGAAATAATTTTCCTTATAACTCCTCATTACTATTTCAGTTTCCCATGTAATGATTAAAATGGTTTCTTCCAAGAACTCTGAAAAAAAACCATACATACATGCCATCCCACGATTCAAAAAAAAATCCATCTCGTCCACCATAAGGAATAATCTCTTTACATTAAACCATTAATGAATCAGTTAAGTCCCAATCCAAGGATACTACCACATATTATCAACAAATAAGACAAAAGACTCATCCAAAAAACGTTTTTCCAATGATACCTTTTCAAAAGTTAAATCCAGGCCTAAAACAACCATCCAAATGAAAAATACTTCTTGAAAAACAAAACACACAGCACATCCAATACCATAAATCCACATAATAACTCATACTAGAGTTCAAAAACACTATTTAAAATCCAAAACATTTTTACAAGAACAATCATGGCATTTCCTCTTACACTTGGCATGAAAAACACAATCTATCCACTTCACAAAATTAAAAACAAGAGTAAATCACTTAATTTCAAATCAAAATATTATTCCAATAATCATAAATCACTTATTATTATTAAAGTAATGTGAAAAAAGAATTTAATCTATGAATCTAAAAATTAAATGAAAAAATGAAAGGGAAGACTACCTTAAACTAATGGTGATCGATGATAGAAACTCTAAACAATACAATGTGGTTTTTAAGGAGAAAGAACATGAAAAAGGAACCTTTCAAGACAAAACCACTAATTTTATCTTATAGAAACACAAAAGTTGATCCAATGGAAAAAATGGATAAGAGAAACCATAATGAAAATGGAAAAATTAGGAAGTTGAAAAATAGAAAAGGAGGTATCCCTAAATATCCACCCCAAAACATGAAAAAATAATGAGGATCCACACTTGGAAGAGTAGAAGAGGAATGAAGAAGAAGGGTGGATATTCCATGGTGTCACACCAGTCAAGATAGGGGAATATATTTTATTTGGGGTTAAAATTCAAATAGTTTAGAATGTTACTTTTACATTTTTATGACTCATGGGAACTATACATTGTCAGGACACATGGTTTCACAGACTATATTCTAATCGTGTGCCCCTTTCTGTACACCATAGGAAATAGCATGCTTTACCCATAGTGTTTGGGAAAATGTTAACCTTATTTAAAAAATGATTCTTTCAAAAATTGAAATACCATATGTACGCCAACTACACATTTTGGTCTACCCTACTCATGTTGTGTACCAACCACCAGATACACCCAATGACCAGCACAATTTCTCCTATGAGCCATAGAGTTTGGATCAAAATGTGAAGACTCCATGAAACAAAACTATTCATGTTCATAATGAACTAAAAATATACTATTAATTCACACCAATTTAGAATCGTAAAAGTTGATATGGATGAAATAACTGAACATAATTATTGAATTCTCAATTAAGGAAATAGAACCAAGACTTATGGAGAGAATGAGACTCTGAATGACTCATGATCACGTGACCATTTCATCATCACATGAAGACTCCACGCAAAGAGAATAATCTATGGAAAACCCCATATACCCCCCATAAAAAATACATCATGCACTTATAAAGGACCTTCAAAAAACTTGTAGCCACGTGGTGACAACCGAATTTGTTCCCCATGCTACATGGTTCTTCATTGGAATGTAACTGACAAACCATCCGAAATCTGTTGTGAATAAGAATGAAAATATCAAAAGGCAAATTCCCTTTATAGTTTAAGAATCAGTAGATGCATCACCAATGGGAAGAATACATTTCTTTTACAATATCCATGAAAATACTCAATACACACAAATCATTTTAGAATAGAATAGTAGAGAAAAAGGGGGAGGTGAGAGGTATATATGATAACTGAAAGACATGGTATGTTCCTCTAGTGATCTATAAGATATCATAGGACATTGGGGACATGTTCAAATCATCTCATGAAATAAATTTTTATTTTCGGCCTCTCCTTATTGATGTCCTTTGGTATGTCTGGTAAACCATGCCCTTCCCTTCATTGCTCTAAGGAAAAAGGATAGATTTGTTCATGACATTATTACACACCAACATGTGACACATATTGTTCACATAAGGAATCATAAAAAAATCAAGTCAATATATTATACATTACTCGTACAAAATCACATTATCCCTGACCCTTGTAAAATAAAACATTGGGGATAAAAATGGAGGAGGTGAGAGGTTCTCGTGATTGATATAAGACAAGCATTGTTCCCCAAGTGACCTGCAAGTAGATGTGAGTCCATGGAGACCAATCCATCTCATCTCACGAAATCCATGTGGTCTTTATATCCTCATCAAATGGAAATCCTTGAGTAGTTCAAGAAAAGGTTTTGATCCTATTTGGCTCACTAAGTAGAAATGAAGATATTTTACATTAAATGCTTGTGCATCTACATAGGACCATTGTTGGTCAGGTGATGCATTACCAATAAAATAGAATAATTTCCTGTGACATTACTCATTTTATCTTAAATGAATCCCAATAATTTTTCATAATACAACATTAATAAAAGAGGAAGGTTGGGGGAGGTACTCGCAATCATAAAATACTTGTGATGTGCTATGGAATTCCGCAATGTAGTCTTGTGAGGCAACCGGATGAACCATCCTTATCTTGTGGAAGGCCCCAGACAAGCCACTAAGCATCTCGCAGATGCCATTCCATAGTAACTTGGAACTTTGGAATGACCTTGGACATTTCAACAAGACAACATTGAATTTATTCAACACATCCACAAGATCAAACATGTATTGGTTGATTGAAACAAATAAAATTAAAGAAGCGATAACAGAAAAGACTTGTGACTGCTAAAATTATTGTAACGAACTCAAAAAAACCCAACAAAATTACTCGTAAAGTCACATGGTCCTAGATCCCTTTGCTAACTCTAGTATGGACTCTCTCTAGATATTTCTCCCAAAGAATCAAAAAACCAGGGTGGATGTGTCTATAAAATTCCCACCCTAGAATTAAAATTGTGATTCTTCCAAATAGGTAGTACACTTGGACATTATATGATTATACTCTTGACCACTATGGAATTATCAATATGGAAAATCTTATGACTTTAAATACTTTTGTGATGTATTATACCGATGAACCACTAGAGTGATCTTTCACCATACATAGGTTACTTTTCATGATCATTCTTAGGTCACACGTTGGGAATCTATAAATATGTAAGATGAACATGTTGAATGTCTTTAATATCACTCAAGACTCAATGAAATTGATTCAATAAAAATCTAAGCCCTTATCAACACAAGAGCTTGAACCCAGATGAAATGTTTATGTTTTAAGGAAAAAATATTCTCATTGGCCCTCATTTGGTTCACACGAGTCTCCCAATGATATGAAAAATGCTATGAAATGTCACCCATAACTCACAAAACTCATTCAACATGCTCTCTTGGACACATGAAGTCCTCCATACATATCATAGAATGTAATAAAATCCCTCGGGTCCCACCACTTTGGTCTCCTGAGACCCTATCACCCAAGCCTTGTGATGTCCTTCAGATACATCTCTTGACTCATATAATTGTGTTGACTAATATCATACAAGTCTCACGGTTTCATCTTGGCATGAAAACTAGATCTCTTAACACCCTCTGGGAATGTTAGTAAAGAATCATGATGCCCTCTAGACATATTGCCCCGGTCTCACGACACCCTTCAGAAATTTCATATGAGATACATGATGCCCGCCAACCAGGTTGTCCAAGTCTCATGAAACCCTCTTGGAAAGTCAATTAGGAACCATAACACCGTCTAAACAAGATGAATAGGTCTCGCAGTGCCTTCCAATTATGTTATACAAGATATGTAACATCTGTCAGACCATGTGGTACTGACAATTGTGAAACCCTCTAGATGTGTTAGGAAAAATCTTGTGAATGAAACCAAATAATGTTAGCTTGATCAAACCAAACCCTTTCAACTTATTAGAAAGGATATGGAATAGAATCTAGAAGAAACCATCTGGTTCTTATGATGTCTTTTGGACAAGTCTATTAGGCCATTTGATACCCTCTAAACAAGAAGCACTTATCAACTGGACATCCAAGGAAATGATAACATTGGCCTTCCTTGGTGGATATGCATCATTCAATATAGTGGCATCAATGTGTAAGCCCCAATATAAAGTGAACAATTATTACTCTAATTCTTAAAATATTTAGGATAGATAGGCCACCCTTCCTTGAGATTCGATCTCATTATTGTTCATCTTGGGAGATCTCAAAATTTATGTCTCATATTCAATTCAATGACATTGATTACATGCTTCTCCGAATGATCACAAATCACCTGGTAATATAGATTTGTGGTGATCATGAAATAAGCACTATTAACCTACAAAATGGAACTTGACAACTTTAGTGTGTAATCCCTGATATAAACCAAACTACAATTACATTGATTCTTGAAATAACCGAGAAATATAGAATACCATAATAAGGCCTGATCTCAAAAAAACCCTTTAAATGTAATTCCATTTACGAATCTGACATATCATCCATCAGATCCCATTTTTCCCTAGGAGATGATCACCTTATCTCATCCGTTAGAGGACTAATAAATCAATTGAACTATGGAGACTTTGATTCCTTCCATGATCAAGATATATAGAATGTCTCTCTAAGACATGAGTTCCATGATAAATCATCTTAGGGAAATCCCAATGCATAATCCCCACATTATGAGCAATGAAATAATCATTTGGAGTCACTTGTTTCTCACATTGTGCATTGGTCATGATATCTTATAGAGATGTAATAACCATATCATCTTCAACATGAGTCTCTATAATGATAGAGGTGACATCAATATATAATCTCTAGAAAATGATCTATAGAAAATATAATATTATCTATATTCATGATACATAGGTCATCCCTCTTGGAGCAAGATTTAAGGGGTCCAAGAGTACCCAGATAATTCATTTCCACAAGATATGAAACTCCACAGGTTTAATGAAGTACAAGGGTTTTGATTTCATCCATAACTATAATACATAGTACACCTCATAATGGATCAATACCCTCAACATAATATTAATATCATCCTTACATGGAATCACATTACAAATCACTTGGTTAGATATCTTCATTATATATGAAATGGTATATTAACATAAAATGTTGTAGAACCTCAGATACATACAGATGGATTCAATTATGAGATCTAAGTCATTTTTACATGAAATTGAATTAACATATAATCGTTATGTTAGGGTAACTAGCCCTATATAAGGACATGGAGGTGATTCGAGAATATATCATAAATGTATAAGAGAGTCGTGGATTAGGAAATAATTCCCCTCAAAAGGGTTCGATGAGCTAGACCTCCCATTCTCTTGATAAATGAGATTCCCCAAGATTCACTAATTCTTGAAAACCCAGATGACCACTAGCCTTTAAAAATCAGGTCTATATAAAGCTACATATGGGGGAATCATTGGGAATTTATATAAAAAGTGACATTGGTAGCTTGAAAAATGAAACCCATTTCAATCCATTCAAATCCCAGGAGAAACAAAAATAGTGAACCCCACATGAATCTCTCCAATAATAGAATGATTGGTTAACCATGTGTCGAGCAACTTTTTTCTGAATACCCTAGGAAAAAAATGTAGTAAGACCAGAATGATGATGCTTTCTAGTATACTCTTATAGGAACCAGTAGGAATTCACAAAACCATACTCACTCAGAACATGTATTTGGAAATATTCCCGCAGCAGGCATGGGAGATGCCCATACTCCCACCACCCTGGAAAATGTATCCCAGTGCAATATTATGATGTAAAATGCAGGAAAAATGTGGGCATATATCCCCACTTCAATAGAAGATATATGAAAATATATAATGGAGACAGAATATGTCTAGGCGTATATCCTTGTACACAATTTCTAAAGTGACAGTACATTTTAGCAATAGCTAAATAGCTCTGCTAGCATATTCTCGAACTATTTCCAATAATGGGACAATTGAATACTCTTATCTATATAGTCTGGGAAACTAAATGATATCATTATAGAAAAAAATTGATCTTCTAGGCCAAGCACACAATATTTCTCCCACCCAGGAGGATTATCGGTAAATTATGATAATGATGGGACATCAAACAAGGCTCATACTACAATTCCAACCAGGCCTAACCCAGTTAGAGAGGCACGGGACCCATGACAGGGTCACATTCATATCAAATAAGTTTGGAAACACATTCCAAAGGACCCAAATGAAGATCATGTCCATGTTCTAGCTGGGGCTCAGTAAGTGAGAGGGTCCCAAGGCTCGAGACAGGCTCATATTCCTATCTAAGAAGTCCATCGACATATTTCAAAGGCCCCAGATCGAGAATATATACATATCCTCATCGAGGATAACCATGTACTAATGGAACAATACATCAGACATGTTCATATAATTGTCACTGTATCTTCCTACCATACTCTAGAATATCACTAAAGAAAGTCTCATATTCCTACTTCTAATGATGAATGGATTCTCCAAATTCGTTCCAAGGTAATAAAGTACTTGGATAATATTGTTTCTTCCATTATGGGGGTCTTTAGGCATATTCTGAAGGGGAATAAATATTTGTACCGGGTTTATATTCATCTTCCAATCAGGGATAACCATGTGAGAGGGTCAAATGACTCAGGGTAGGCTCATACATCTTATGTGAATGATTAGCGACATACCCCAAATACTCAAGATCTAGATCATACTCCTGTCTTGACTGAGCATCACCATGTGAAAATGGATCATGCCTCAGCACATGACCATATACCTGTCAATAATGAGACAACATATTTTCATATTCCAACAGATTCACAGTAGTGTCCTCATATTCCCATAACTCTAGATGGTTATATAGAATATCTAGACATAGTAACATAGCTAGTTAATATCTATGCACAATCACAAAAGGAAGGGAAAAATAATCCAAAAATGAAATAGGACATGGAACATATTCCAAAAATACTCAATATTAGTAACCTTATGGATTTTAGAGACACGTTCTGAACACAACAATGGTCCTTAGACTCTTCAATCAAAGTGGAAGAAGAGTCCATTCATTTCCACCATAATCCTCTTCGTGGTAGTGTGGAGACAGAACATTGAGATTATACTCATGACATCCATTTTGGTAAACCTCCCCACATAGATATCTCCCATTTACAAGGAAATCCTCCTTTTGTCTTGAAACATCTATAAACAGTTTAAACAAACTTCACCACCATTGTATATAGAGGTTCACAAAACACTAGGGTCAATGTTATATATTTCCCCATCAACAACCAGTAACACTCCACTATCATCAGTAGGAAGCTATCATATCATTCTTTTATGGAATGAATGGTTGTACATCTGTATGTCTAATGAGGAGTTTTCCAATATTGACATATAAAGATATTTTTATGGAAACAACCTACAATATAATATTTTTTCTTCTCACTACTTCCTTCTATGAGACCTATATGAGCTAGAAAAAGCGTGCATTACATACCTACATTAAAATATGTGGGCCACTCAAATGTGACTGAAGAATCAATATCTACCATATTCAAGACATTTTTGTCACCTTTAGACAATTAGGATACTCTATTTTCAACTCTAGTTGAATTTTATCTCCATGTCCATAGATCCAAAATTAGTAATGCAAAATGAAAATTTGTAACACACTTCCTGCCATTTCATTATAATGCTTTGGTAGCTAATATTTGAAGCCAAAACAGGCATACATATTTTATGATAGTGAAACTATAAAGGATTACATGTTTCCTCTCACCTAAAATAGCTTAACCACTCAGATATAGCATCTTGAAATGTTATCGTATCTAAAAATATTTGGGGGCAAAGTAATGCTTGGGCTAGTTGGTCACTACAACAGAATTCCCCAACATTAATGGATCTCAAACACCATAGAATAGGAGGGAGGATAACTAATAGGATTTAAAACTGGTTCCCTCATAATATTATGAGGACATTGAAAACATTGATATCAAAGATGTGATATCCCAAACAACTACCTGTATTGAATAACACTCACCATGTGATTCCATCACACCAAGTTCCCATACATTCTAAGATGTTCCGCATAACATGGATCACATTAGCCAATTCCATGGTGGTCCTATAAGAGGGTAATATGCGACCTAAGATAGGATAATATCTATCTCTCCCTCCACCCCTCCAATCATTAATTTCTGAGAGGTTTCAGATGATACCCTTGGTAGTTGTAAGTTAACCCCAACCTACTAGGCTTGGGGAATTTATATCTCAACCACTATCTCTAGGCTCATTATCCGATGAGAGGACCCTAGAGACATTAGAAGTGTTTTCATATCACCCACCACCTACTAATCTAAGGAAATTTATATCTTCATGTACTTCTAGGAATCATCATGTCCAATACTAGAGTCATTCGATCCTCAACAAATTTTCTAATTAATGAAAGTGGTGGCCCCAAATTACCCCAATCCCACAGGATTGGAAGAATTTTCATAGTCATCATCATCGCAAATGGGAAGAGACATCCCTATTTTGGGAGGAATAAATAAGCAGTCGGTGTCCCCCCTATTTCTCTCACTGTAAGAGAATCTTCTATTGGTTTGGGCTTGCTCGGAAATCATGTCCAAAAACTCCCACTACATCCATATTCATAGGCTGAGATGGGAGGAGGATACAGAAAAGAAGATCAGACCCCTCTGGGGTCGCAAGACAAAATATCCTTATAATTACGAGGGTTTGAATAATGAGCCTAATGGAATCTATGTAGAATAATATTATTATATAGAAAGTAATGGAATAAACACTATTTACCAATATGCATCTATAAATGTTGTCTCTTTCAACATGGTATACATTGATCAAGATAGGAATACAGAGGGCCATAGCATGGAAAATTCACCCCCAATAGGAGGGTGATTTGGATGCCCCAAATGAGGTTTCAATCACTTTGAACCAAAGAAGGATTCAAAATTTTCTCTACCAAAAAACAAGCTACCAACTTGTTAGTGGAATACTAGAAATGAAATATAAAATGATGCATCTACACCTCATTTTCCATCAACATAGGAACAATTTTCACAATATATTATCATTGTATGACCTCTATGGCATATCAATGTTCCTACTTAGAGGTAATATTCTTTCTGTGTATTGTCTCCATCCAGAGATGAATATTTTCACTACCATACATGATCCACCATCAAGATTAGTATCTGACAATCATGTTGGCTTTAGTTCTAGATAGCTTGTCCCCATAAATTTGGTAATCAAAAATTATTAGGACTTCCCTCTGTTGTAGTGACAACATCGTTCTTTTTATGGTAATTATTTAGTCATAGTATGAGTTAGGGATAAATGGGAGATTAGAGGGGTACAATTTCATCCGGACCCACCCACTCCCTATGGATGAGAGGAGGTTCAGATTGTGGTTCCCCTAGAATAACATAATTATATTAAATCCTTGGAAACTTGAATGGATTCCTGGGAAGGGAGACAAACAACAATGAATCTAGAAAATAATCTATATCCCGAATGGTAGGACAGTACCCCAGATCCAACCTAATTTGAAAACAATACCTTTTCTACCATTTATAGTGCATGTGACCCTAGAAAACATCTCAAAAACATTGTACTCCAATGTGGGGTGATAATGGGACATCAAGAACAATGGGAGGAAACAAAACTATGGTGTTTCATAAATAATTTAAAATGGAAAACATTTTTTATGTAGAGAATAATGGTAGTGGGGTCTGTTTATTAATGGGAAGACCATTGTGGTCACATTATCTGTTCAGTTCACAACTGTGGAAAATGAAAATCATCAACCTGGAGAACTACAAGTACCGTAAGAACAAGGTGGTTTATGATTTTATATCAAGGTGGAATGGATTAGCCTATTCAATCACCATCCCCCTATCATTGGTGAAACAATTGGAACTCTCTATTTAAAATCATAGGCATGAGTTAAAAACACATCTAATCCCCATGAATTTTCCATTTGGGATCCAAGAGTTCGTTGAAATAGAACAATGTCTTGAAGAAGCTATTTAGAGAACTCGATTTAAGTCTCAACTCATGCCTATAGCACATGGTAAAAATCTAGGAAGAGTAGAATCTATATCTATCACTCTCAAGACTATAGAGGATACCATTCTAGAACCAAGAAACCCCCAAACTACCCAATACCTCTTGCTAAGCAGTGACACCCACATAATCACCCTCGGGTAGAAGTATAGAGAAATCAAGGTTGCTCTGGATTTTAGGAATGGATAAACAATGTATAATAATTCTATAAAAATACATCCCAGGTTATTTCATAAAATTCATGGATAATAATATACTAACACTCATGAAACCCAAAAATACTAAAGAGGTTGACCACATTGACCATCTCGATAACATCCCTTTCCATAGATGATTGGGTCATAATATCTTGAACAACTTAATCATAAATAATATCCCTCAAATAATGATCGATACAAGAAAATTTGTTCTAGAAATCTCCCCAAAGAAAGTGACATTCATAAGAATCATCCAATCAGAATTAGAGGATGGTTGAAATAAATGTTTTTCCAGGAGAGCATAGAAGTTTGACAATTCAATGACTCGAAAGATAGTTGATCGATCTCACACTGCTCTACTTCCATAGTTTCTCAATCTCATGGTAGCTCCTCCAAAAAATGGAGAAACGTCAAACCCACCTCCCAAAGATTTTTGTAACCACCATATGTTTTAATATACATAAGTGGATGAGCCATATTTTTTTCCAAATAAAAACCTCAATCTTGAATATATATTCATTACAACACCTTCAGGATGGGAGCTACCACACCAAATGTATTCCTAATCAGATGAAGAGATCTTGTTTAGTTTTATCAATGTGATAAATTTAATTGAACTCTTATCCGATAATGAATATGTCCCAAACACATTTCCTACCTATAAATGAGGAATGGGAGGTCGTATGAACATGAGATGAGTTATAGGGAAAACGCAGATGTGGTCAAACTTAATATTCTTGTTTTATCCCCATAAAGGAAATAAATGAAGATGAGAATCCTGGAAAATCACTCACATAGAATCAAAAGGGAAAAGGAGGTGCATCAGATCCTTCCATTAGTTTCATCCATCAAATTACCTTTTATGACCTCTTAGTAGGGGTTCATTCTAATAAACCTAGGAAATAGGGAAGGCTAGTGAAACACATTCCACTAGTTGCAGATACTCCCTCAACCTCTGCGCAAACACTATGTACATCTAACATAGATTATTGAGCTCTCAAACTTCATTCACAATAGTATCCCAAAATCGAGAAGTGTCGACCTCTAGAAAAAATTTACGATGTACTGTAATAGCTAGCTGAAGTCCAATCCAAACTCAAAATCCTCGATGTTCTCTACAATTCAAAAGAACTCAGGGAGGAAACTGTTGAAGCCCGCAAAATACCAATAGAAATCGAGCCAAAATTAATTTCATGATGAGGTCCATCAAGTGGATATTATGTCTTTAGGATGTCATTTCCCCATCTTATTCACTGATCAAGACCAGGAAGAGTCCATCCAAGGTCACATCAGACCATTATACATTTCAAGAAGACACAATAATGTTAATTTGTAAATGGTGCTGATTGATAATGGATCATTATTAATCTCATCCAAGTTCACACTCTCTGACATTTGGTGTATAGCAATGGGGTGTTATCCCCAACAAAGCTGTCCATTAAAAGTGATGTTAAGAGTGACCAAAGACCTTTTAAAAAGGTCAAACTCACAGCCCAATATGGATAACTCTCATTTCATATTGGGTTTATGGCTATATAGAAAGACATTACATATAATGTCTTTCTTGGAAGGCCCTAGATCTGTAGCCTCTAAAGGATACCATATACGTTCCATCAATGTCTAAATTATCACATCAATGTAAAAGTTAGCATACTACATTTTTAAAGTTCCCCCTTTGAGTCTTTTGGATCCACATATACTGAAGAAAAATTATATAATTAGGGGGTTATGAAAACAATGGGGGATAATGATATACCGGTTGCATATCCCAATTGATTAGGAGCTTCCCATGTGAATCCCATGAAAATGATTGATGGTGACTAGGTGATCCTCATAAAAATTGTTGAAGTGGAATATATAATCCTAGAGGTCTGAGTCAATCCTATCCTAAGTGACAAGGTAAAAAAATCATCTCCAGAATCTCTCTACCACATCTTAGATATAAAGGGATGGTGATGTCTTTTCTAATAGCTTCCCTCACCTTGATATTGATGGAGAATCCCCTATTTTTTCTTGTTCACCTAAATATTTCTCCACATGATCAGAAATGGTATTGGATGATCACAATCTATGGAATGCCCCTCCAGAATTTGAGTAATGTGTCTCCTCCATCATATATGAGACCAGGTAGATAAATCTGGGAATAGAATATGACTTGAAACCTAATATGATTAGAGGTTCCATTACGATCATTGAAAAGGAGATGTACATTTGAATTTTAATACATCACTAATAGGTTTTCTCATAGAACTATAAATAAATTCCCGAATAGAATCCAAATGTTGATACATGCCATCTTGGACTTTTGATGAGTATCCAGGATTCAAACATGCATCCAATTTGATACTACCCTCTCATGACACCAATGTAGAAGAAAAAGTTGACAAGTAGATAAAAACCGTCTTTTTCTAAGATGCGAAATACCCATGATGGATATCCAAAATCATCAACATCATGAAAATGAAAAAGAATATTAGGGTTTTCATTGATTTCAGAGACCTTAATCAGCATCACCCAAAATACTATTTCTTGTTATTGATCAATTAACTCTTGATCAATAAAACTGATGACCTATAAGCACTTTCCATAATGTATAGGTACTGAGGGGACAATTAGATCAAGATGACACTTGAAGATGAATAATCCACCTATTTCATAGCACCTAAAGAGATTTTATCCTGCGAGGTCATTCCATTGGGATTAAGTAATGATAGCGCCACATATCAGTGTTCCATGCATCATATATTTACACAATTATTGGGGAAGATAACCTAGTTTTATGTCAATGACTAGGTTGTTTTATCTTGAATGTGATGTGATAACTTCCAGGATCATTGCACAATCCTTGAAAAGTTGCGACAACACATTCTACGAATAAATCCACTAATTTTTTCTTTTGAGTTAACATCAGGAATGTTACTTGGATTGCTGATATATCACATGACATTGACGTTATCCCAGAGAAGAATAGTGTTATTTTATCAATTCCATTTCTAAAAATATGAAATAACTGAGGGGACTCCAAGGAAACCTTACCTACATTTGTAAATTTATAGAAAACCTGGCCATAAATTATTTCCCATTCATTATGCTAATCATTAAGGAAAATACCTACCAAATGGGATAATGAATGTTAAAAATACTTTAAAATTATCATGTAGTACATGCTCTACCCACCTATTTTTATGCCTGTATTCGAATGGAGGCCTCTTATCTTATATGTGGCTGCCATGGAACACTCACTGGGAACCCTTATCGCGAAGAAAAATGATGCGGGAAGAAAAAATATTCTAAACTAATTGTGTTCGAGGATTCAAGGTATTGAAACATGGTATTATGATGTCGAAATGAACTACCTAGCACACATATTAATTGTGAAAAATATGATGCATTACTCCTAGAACCATGAAGTCCACCTAGCCTCTCGTATTGACTAGATCAAGTATATATTTAGATTCCCAATATTTGATAGGTGCATGGAACGATGGGTGGTTACTCTGTAGTAATATGACATTCATTTCATATCACAAATTTCATTTTGAAGGGAAAGCCATGGGTGATTTCCTCGCAAAACATCATCCTAAGAAAACATGCTAGAAGACACCGAGCTCCCAGATGAAGACGTCTTATATGAACAAGACACTCCCCAGATATGGGAAATGTACATTTATGGAACCTCCTGAAGTCCTATTGACACAAGAATGGAACCCAAAGCTCAATTGTGCTGGTATAGGGACTGTATTTCTCTCTCCCATGAAAAAGTAGTTTTTCCCTACTCTTTCTCACTATCTAATGGGTGAACAAATAATGAGGAAAATACCAAGACCTAATCACTAGATTGAAACTATACCTATATCTTCACATATCTTACCAGAATATCAATGTGAACATGATACTTGTGATATAGTAGATAAATGGTGAATATTCTATTAAAATTAATGAAAGGACACCATTAATTGGCTACATCGGGGGAATGATGGCATAGTTCCCATTTGAGCCCACATTTCATCATGTTCCATGATCATCGAATTCTCACACCAACACACTAGCTAATGTAGCCTCCATCCATGTCGGCCCTAATTAAGAGGAATAATAATAATTTCATATTACACGCTGTAGAATTGATTTATCAATCATTGTATGTGATATATAGGAGATAAATCAAGTCACCACCACCCCAGATCATGATGAAGTAATGGACACCCCTAGATGGATGGATCATATAATTACTTATATCTGAAATGGGACACTCTTAACAGATCATTTATGAAGGGAACAGATTCGGTGTAGGGTAGCAAATTTCACTCTATAGGATCCTCTAAACGAGAAAAAAGTACTCCAAAATGTGGATTTTACAGAATTATTCTTCGAGGAATAAAAAATTTTGATCTTTTATCCATCATGGAAGAAGTTCATGATGTCTCCTATAACTCCCATGAATTTTGAACAAGGATATCTAAAAAAATCATAAGGATGTGTTATTACTATAATAACATGATACAAGACTTCTTTGAATTTACCAGGAAATTTCATGCATGCCTAATTACTGAAAACATCATCCATTAGCCCTAAAAATTCATACATATAGGAAACTATTCCTGACCATTTTCTATTTGGGGGATAGATGTTGTGGGGTCATATCCCATATCCATCCTAAAGTAGTTCAAGTACATCCTTACTACTACTGATTTATTTTTGAAATGGGATGAAGAAATACCTCTCAAGGAAGATGGGAAAAATAATATCATCAAATTCATTAAGTCCCATACCATCAACAGGTTCAGAGTTCTTCACAAAATATTGATGGAAAACCAAACAAATTTATATTATATAGAATGGATTATGTTGTTCTATGAGTAAAACAGCAAGTCCAATCACTCGTCTCACTATAATGTCATGAAAATGGATAGATAAAGGCCTTTAGTAATGCTCATTTGAATATACTACTAAATATGGTGAACAAGGATAATATGACTTGGCCAGATAAACTCATCAATGATTTATTGGCCTACCATTCCACCATGTGTACTCCTACACAATAAATATTGTACTCACTTTCTTAGGGGACTGAGGAAGTGTTATCCATAGAATTCTTAATAAACGCACTGCGAATATCCATATGGAATCATATCTCATATAATGAACAATAAAAAAGATATTGGATGGGTTGGAATGGGAAGCTTAGATGAGGTTTCACACAATACACAATCAGAAAATTCCTCAGAATCAGATAGTAGAGGCTTTTAATAAAAAGGACTTCCTCCTTTAATTCTATAAAAGTGAACTGTTGTTGGTCTTGAGAACACAAATTATATCAGAAATGAATCCCCCAAAAATTGAACCTAAATGGGAGGGACCTTTCGATATAAAAAAGTTTTACCCCAATAGGGCCTACTAATTAGCCACAATGGATGGAGAGTGTGTCACACCACCCAACAATACATGATTTCTCAAGAAAAATATTTCATTGAATTCATAACTAATGCATACACATCAGTGTAAGCCCCCTCTCTCATCATAATAGCAATATGTTAAATTTTTTTATATCTTTCATCATAACCACATGACATTATACTATAGAAAATTCATCCTTACCATAAGAAATAAATCTACATATTCAATGTCCTTACCGAATGACATAATAATGGATGGTTTAGTGATATACATCTATATTCACATTGACTCACCTACATATTTGTGGCATGATGTTAAACTACACATTTAATCTAGAACATTTTATTGTTTTATTCTCACTTCAAATGAGATACGTAGGGACACCTTGGTTCTATATCTTGGTCTAGACACTACATGATTAAAAATTCCCATGATGTTCCCCCTTATGTCTCTACCTTGTAGGGAATCCTATTTGGTTCCTGTATTCTCACCTCGGGAATAGCTCAAGTGAGATTAGGAATTTTGATAGGGAAATACCCTCACAAGAAAGGCATAATGTTATACATTAGGTCTATTATGGTCCTTAATTAATCCCCATAAATGGAATACCATGAGATCCTTCCACATGAAATTAAACTGCATGGTGGATTTCCTTGCCAGATGATGCTATACTATATGATTCATCATGAACTACATGTGGTTTGATCCTCATTATCGTGATATATACAGCGACACCAATGCCTCTATATTTGGGTACAACCAGAACATTTCCATTTATTCATATCAATCAACATTCATCATTATTTTATTACGTTAAAATACTCTAAAAATCATGAACCACATGAGGATTGAATTTCACCCTCATGAGATACATAGTGTTGCCTAGATATCCAGTCCTAGGCCTAGCAATAATGATAAATAGAAATAATTCCCACCTATATATATTGGTTAGAACTGCAAATAGTGTTTCCCATTAAAGAGATATGTGAAAATTGATTCCTACCCTCATAGTATACATATCGATGCCCGAATTTCCAACTCTTTTCCAATTCTCAACCAACAAATATAAAAATCCCCCCACCTTGTGTATTGGACATACTGTAAATGGAGAATTAATTTAGAACTATGTGTGGCTTGATTATTAAACTCACAAGATACATGGGGATTCCCAAATCTCTATATTTGGGCCTAGTAGCAACATTTCAACACATTTTCATTAGTTCCTACATCTTTTCTGCATGATGTCAAACTGCAAGGTAGTATGTTCTTACTAAATTATGGTAAAAATTATTAATGTACATCATTACCATAAGAAATTAAACTGCTTGTATGTATTTCATTACCAAAAGATGTTAAACTACATGGAAATGCATCCTCACTTCATGATGTTAAACTACAAAGAGTAAAGTTTGTCCCTGCTACATGACAATAAATTGTGCCAACCATCTCCTATTTTTAATTCCATATCAGTGAGAAAAAATATATGTACCTCAATTAACCAGAGTGTGGGGTTCTTTAATTATATTTAAATATAACATCAATTCATACACCACACTTCATATCTTGAGTTTCCCATGTCTCCATCAACCTTCCACAGAACATAGAAATGATATACGACTATAAGAGCCCATTTTTTAACTATGTGCATATTCTTATGGCTGGTGTATACGATCCCATAATCATCAACCAAATTATTCACTCTTAGAAAAAGAACATTCCAATCCTTATGAGCTCAAACACTAATATGGCATCACTCAACACCTCAGTGAGTCTGATCCACTCAAAGTAGGACTGTCCCAATTCATTACTCATATCCTAAGAAACTCATATCATGATTTAAAACATTTCCATCTGCTTTTTAGTTGTTTGTTAGAGTTATTATGACCCTTAGTATCCAAATTTGGATCTTATGTCACATGTCCCATATTAGGTCCATATTAGTCATGAACTTCAACTACCTACGTGTTGGTGAAATTTGTATGAAATTAAACTCTAGCCCATAATGGTCCAAACCATATGACCATAAACTGATAATGAAAGAGACACAAAACTTATCATGTTGAAAAACCTCAAAGGGAATCCTATGAAAATGTCAAGTCTCCACCATCTAAACTATTCATCCACATAGTTTAGGGAAAAATAGGGTGAAAACATGTAATCTATAAAAATCATAGGGTATAATTGTTTTCCCTAGTAAAAGTTTATATATTCTCTCTATACCCACTCGTCAAAGAAAAAGTTAGATAAATGTTTGTCACATATCATTTCCAAAAGAATATGTTCACTAGGTACTGACAAAACCTTTTGGGTGTCTAAAACCTTCTTGGGAATTACACATTACACAAATTGTACTCCCTAATTTGGTGAATATGATCACAGTAAACCTTACATGGCCCATGGAATAGATATATGGCTTCAAATGACCATTTGATTGACTATGCAGACATGACTATAGATCCGACTTATGTGCCTTTGGATGTCAACCAAATGCATGACTCTGCAAAAAGGATATTAAAATCTTTATGAACCCTAACATCATCATGGTACCACTAAACACCCTAGTGTGTCTATAATACTCCTTATATGACATTCACATACCATTCTCCCAATCTGAGAAAATTGGAACATGATTTTCAATCCATGTATCAAACTATCTGAGTGGATTCTATATCCTTAACGTTATGTCACTGTGTTTTCTACACTTTCTCAAGGATGGAACGTGGAACTCCATTATTGAACCATTGATGGAATAAGCCTTGTGATTCAAAACCATTGGTGTAGAGTTCAATATTCACATTAAGAGATAATTTTCCCTAAGGTGCAAAAACCCATACAAGATATATTTCTTTTCATACCCAGCATCATCATCTAGACATTTGAGCATTTGCAGATCATTCATATCCCTTGAAAATAAGTGGAGATTACATTTTCTTGCCCATGATATTGATTAATAGGGGCCATCACACACCAAATAATGGTATCTACTCCTTGTTAGAAAGGATATTTAATCCATGTGAGTCCTCACAAAACTATTGAATAACTCTACACCTCATAGTGTTACAGGTCATCCCCAGCATATCTTTCCTATGGAAAGTTCATAGACTCAATATTTTGGGTCATGAGTTATATCTCCCAAAATACAAATATCAAGGAAGGCCTAGAATCCGTAGTATTTTTCCCCTATCCATATTACCTCCATAAATCAACTATAGCCCTGAGAAAAGATACCCATATTCAAGAGACCCATTGCAGAACTATGCATGCTTGACTATTTCTTAAATGTATGCCCCAATGGACATCAACCAAGTTCATCACAATATAAAAATGGAATTTCAATCATCACAATTCTCATCAACTCCATGGATGAACTCAACACCTCGTAGTGTTTTAGGTCATTTTAGGAATGTCTTCCCCATATCCGACAATCATATATAAGGTCCGAGACAAAAGGCCCTAAAATAAAGTGACACAAGGTTTGAGCTAAATGTTCCTAAAATAAAGATATATAAGATATGAGCTAAAAGACCCTAAACTAAAGAGATGAAATGTTCATGAAAAATGTCCCTAAGCTAATGTGACAAAAGGTATGAGATAATAGACCCTAAACTAATGTGATAGAAGTTTCAAGATAAAAGAACCTAATCTAAAGTGAATGAATGTCCATGTCAGAAGTCCCTAAAATAATTCAACCAATGGTTCAAGATAATACATCCTAAACTAAATCAATAGAAGCTCTGAGCTAAAAGACCCTAAACTAAAGTGATAGAGGGACCAAGATAAAAGACCCTACATTAAAGTGATTAAAGGTATGATCATAAAGACCCTAAACTAAATCAAAATCAGTTTCATGAAAAAAGATCCTAAACTAACATGTCAGAGGGTCCATGATGAAAGACCCTAATCTAAAGATAAAGAAGGTCTGTTATAAAAGACCCTAATCTAAAGATACAAAAGGTCCAAGCTAAAGGAACCTAAAAAAAAGATACAATATTTCCATTAAAATGGTCCCTAAACAAAAGAGATAGAAGGTTAGAGCTAAAAGATCCTAAAATATAGAAATATAAGGTCCGTAAAAAATTAACATAAACTAATGTAGTAATATGACTGAGCTAAAAAACCCTAAACTAAACCATGATAGTAATTGTTTCTACATGAACTTGTAAGGATCACAATATAGCCTTAGAAACATCAATCTATTCTCACCAGGCCAATCAGATCCAGAAAATAATGGAGAAATTACCATTTATGGCATATATTCTACCAATTTTTTCTTTTTTCAAATCTAGGTTATTTCAAGATAAATGGAATAGATTCATAAAAAAGGGATTCCATGATAAGTGGAAATTTATTACCATTACCTATAGAAAATATCTAAATCAATAAATGCATATTTTATTGACTTTATGAAAAGGATAGGTATCATGAGTGATTGACATAATATTAGAATAACAAGATGATAGGGAAATCATAGACAAATGGGAGTTTTATAGAAAATAAAAATTTCATGAGGTCTATTTGTATTGTTCAAAAAAAGTTGGGGGAAATCTCTATATTATGGAGTATCTCATAAGAATAAACTAAAACACAATTCATTAAAAAGGTAAAACTGTGATAGATGTTGACAAGTTGCATAGACAATATCGAAAAGGCTCTGAAGAGAAGCATCGATTGAACGTTGGATGACCACTCTACACATTACGTCCACTTCCACTTCGAGATCAGAAGTCTCGAACAAGATAGTCAACTCTACAACCTACTTTTTAGCATTATCCAATTAGGATTAAGATAAAGAAATATTATACTTCAGGTGAGAAATTATTCCCTCATAACTCCATGTTTTATAGTCCAGATGCTTATTTGAGTTTGCAATTGAGATATTAGCTGATGATGATGGTCCTCTGCCTTTCAGGTCTCCCTAATCTTCTTAGAAAGGGGAGACTAATTCACAAATCCATGTAGATATCATTCTTTAATGGCAACATATCGCCATATTAAAAAGAATTTCTTTATAGTTTCTTATAGAGGCTTTAGTTCAACACCACCCCCCCCCCCCCCATTCATGAAATAATTGATGATGGTGTTCCCCTTGGACATTGAATACCTCCAAGGGTGTTTCGGTGATCAATGCATGAATCCATTGCAATATCATCCTACATCTCACCGGAGGCCCTAAAACTAATGAAGTATGTAGGATCTATGATGGTGTAATTATCTGAACTAATGAAAATGTTAGAGAGGAATACCCATAAGTTCTTCTCTCAACAAGAGTATCATAAATATCTTGTAATTGATGACTGATATCATAAAAATAAATTGATCCACTATAAAAGTAACCAACATTAGAGTGGGATCACATCCTCATTGCATCGATTAGGTCATCAAGAAATTCAATAAACACCTCCGATAAAGGGATTGGTGTTGCAGAGGGCATATCCACATGACAAACCAGATGTCCTAACACACCATCGAGATAAGTTGTTACCAATGAATGAGCATAATCCTTATTTAAAAAGGTGGTAATATTAGTGGGATGGGATCCTATGGGGAAACATAATAGTTGGTCTGACCTTGATGACACAATAAATACTAATCCACTTTATGAAAGAAAATATCGACTTCACTATTAGCTCTCTCTTCATTTTTTCATTCATAATAATGAGAATTTACCTTTCCAATGTTGGGGTTTACAATGGATCATCCCATATATCCATGATAGAAAGTTATTCATCCTAAATATCTCTAAGAGGAGGAATACAACTATATTCTTAGATATCCCATATGCTGATACCCACCTCAGCACGAGGAAGAAAATTTTTCTAATCACATGAAACCAATGACTAATATTTCCTAGAAAAGTTCAGGTTAGAAATAAATTATATATTTTGAGATCCACTTGATTTTAAAGTTAATCCCCTTACAGATCCTCATCAATCTCGAAATAGCATTTCCTCACTGACAAAGACCATGACCATTCATTATAAAAATTACCTCTAGGATGATGATACCATTTTGAATACCCTATACCACTAGAAGTGTATATAGAATAGGTTATTATACTCAAATAACATTGAGAAATTGGCCTTTGAGTGAATTCTTGAACATCTGGTCATACGAGAGAGTTGGATGGTAGATAAACCAAACCATAGGATTTAGTTATAACTAGTAGATTGTCCTCAATATTTTTTGACAGAATCCAATTAGGAGGACTAAACACACAACAAGTTGGATGATTAATGATTGGGGGAGCTATAGTGGTGTCATCTAGAATGACAAACATGTTTTGAGGAAATTAATGAGACAATATTGTTCAAATGCTCGAGTGAGAGGAATCTCTTTAGACTCTCATTAGAAGTATAAAAAGGTAACATGGATCAATTTTACAATTTCTGGAATATCATGGCCCATTGATTGGCAACCACGAAGGGGCCTTGATGAGAATAATAATCCATCTGAAAAAAAGTAAGTGGATGATGTTAGAAGAATAAAATAAATATTTTCCAAATCATGAAGTGAACCAGTGGCATGAGGCACATCACATGAAACAAGAAGATATTCATGAACCACATAATATGTTTTCATATCTTTTAAATTCCAGATGAATCATATGGTATATAAAGCTAATAGGGCATCGTGAAAACCCTGTGACCTCCCTGGAGACTCGTGATCTGATGACATGAACATGGTCACACGAGTCACAAGTGATCTCATGATCAAACCAATAGATCTCACAATTTCCTAAGAAACCACATCCCTCATAGAAAATGTTTGTGAAATAATAGAATAATATTTCACAATGTTTTCATATGAGAATATAATCAAGAGATCAACAAAACAGACCCATATCATAGACTCACAGCACAGGATCGTGAATAGGGATCTCAATAGGGGTTCAAAAATGGTCTAACGATTGAGGTGCATGATGGAGGTGAAGGTGAGAATGCTCTAGAAATGTTTTGGTTGGTGGAATGAACATATATCCACCCCATTATATGTAGGATGTTTCATAGAATACCAAATAGTTTCCAGTAGACCAATCATTTCCTATGAAACTAGATCGTAACACCACTAAAGACTCAGGGAGACCATTGGTTTTTCTCATAACTAAGCCATTATCTTCATAGATGTAAATTATAAGGGAATAATTTGTTGAATCCCCCCAAATAAACATTAGAAAAATAAAAAATGATGAAATATATGAATATGGGTATTGCCTTATCCTTAACAATAAGTGAATCGAGACTTGTGGAGGGCATGCTCTTCTAAGGGACTCATGATTGATTGAACATTTCAATGTCATTCAAAGACTCCATTTATAGTGCATAACCTATGTAAATTACCATAGATCCCCATTCATCAAAACTTCCCTCTCTTATGAAGTCCATCCAAATAACCAATGGTCACGTGGTGAGAATCGAATGACCCTCCTAGGACAAATGGTTTTTTATTGGAATGTGCATGAAGACCCCCCAAAAATCCATTGAAAATAATAAGGAATATATCCAGAGCTGGAGGCCCTTAGTAGTCGTAATAATCAGGATACATCGATGATGGGGATGATAAATTCCATTGACAATATCCATGAAATGTTGTAAGAACTATGAACCTTTGATGAATAAATGAACTAAGATAAAGGAGAGGTGGGGAGAGATATATTCAATCGCTAAAAGACATTCTACGCACACCTATAAATCTATAAGGCACCGTAAGACCTTTGAAACATGTCCAAATCATCATGATAAATCCTCTTGGATTAGTATCCTCACTATAGGAAAGTCCTCAGGTGTAATAGGGAAACCATGTTCTTCCATTCAGCACTCTAAAGACAAACAGATGGATTTTTCCATGACATACTTTTATACCCTCATATGGTCCATATTTTGTATTCAATTCTTTGTCAAAAAATAGAGTAAATTTCCTAGAAATTACTCATAAATACTTTCATAATCGCCGTCCTGCTTAAAATAAAATAAAGGCGATAAAAATACAGGAGAAAAGAGGTGATTGTGATTGCTGAAAGACATGTGTCACGCACTAGGAAACCCACAAGGCACTAGGATTCCATGTAAATATGTCTGACCAATCTAGTGAATCCCCTATTGGATATTCATCCTCATTGAATTGAGTTCCTAGAGTTTTTATTTACAATTTTTTTATTCTCTTTTCTCCCCAAGTACAAATGAGCATATTTATCCATGACATTCTCACACATCTTTTTATGACCATTATTGGTCACCTGATGCATTAAAAAAATAGAATAATTTCCCTTAACATTACTCATGCAAGATACAATGAATCTCAACCCTTTTCACATAAATCAAAGTAAATAAAAGAGGAGGAAGGTGGGAGGTACCTTTGGTTATAAAAAGCTTATGACGTGCTAAAGAAGCCTATAGTGTTTTCCTGCGAGACCGCTAGATGAACCATCCTTGTCTTGCAAAAATCCCCAGGCCAGCCATTGAGCATCTCAAAGAAACAATTTAATAGGAACATAGATCTTGAGAAGTTCATTGGACATTTAAACATGATATCATCAATGTCCTTGGACAGATATGCATGATTAAACATGTCGTTTTTAATCAGAAATAATCTGAAAAAGGAAGCATTGATGGAAGAGAATCTTGACCACTAAAAATTGGAGACACAATCAGATCGACTATTGACAAATACTCATCAAGACAAGTGCTGCTATAGCCCTTTACAGACTCCAACCTAGAATCATGTTAGATATTCTACCTGAATCTCATAAACAAATAGGGTAGTGATGCATATAAATTCCCCACCCGAGCATGAAAAATGCATGTCTGTCATGTAGGTTGGATGCTATGGCTCTAGATAATTCAACTATAAAAATATACAAAATTCATGTAGTGGAATATCATGTGACGAAAATCCATTCATCTTGTTATATATTAGAGAATAGCTGGAGAAATCTTAGGCGATACATAAGGTACTTTGTGTGATCATCCATTGGTCACACAAAGCAATTTTGGAAAGACATGCAAATAACATACCACGTGTCTTCCAGATCAAGCAATACTCAATAAAACTGAGGATGAAAAAATATAAGGACATCAGAATACAAGGGATATGTCCAATATTTAATGTGAAATAATTAAGAGAAAAAACATGCTCAGAGACCCTCATATGATTCTTGTGAGTCACCCAGAGACACATGACAGTGCTAGGACATGTCGCCCATATCTCACAATGCTCCTTTGACATGCTATCAAGGACATGGGAAATCCTTTGAACATATAATATCAATTTATAAAATCCCCTTTGGTATGAAACATTGATCTCATGATACCCTCTAGGTCTATCACCTGATCCCTGTGAAATCCTTCAGATACATCACATAACTCATATAATGGTGTTCACTCTTGTCATCCATATCTTGTTGTTGCATCTGGGCATGAAATAAATGTCTTAGTACACCCTCTTTTCATGTCAATTGAGGCTCATGATGACTTTTATACATGTCATCAAAGTCTAATGAAACCCTCTATGAATGTCAGGTGATACTCAGGACACCCTCCAGAAATGTTTTCCAGGTCTCATGAAACCCTCTAAGAAATTCAAGTAGGACCCATGAATTTCTCTAGTCTTGACGACCAGGTCTCATGATGCCTTCTAGGGATGTATTACAATATATGCGACATCCATTGGACCATTTCGTATTGAATCTTGGGACACCCATTATATGTTTCAAGAAAACTCTTGATAATGACGCATAGGAATGTCGGCTGGATCACATGACACCCCTCAAACATGTTAGACTTTATATGTGATGGCCTCTGGTGGAAAATAGATAGATATTGAAATATTCTAAGGGAAAGTCAACTATTCAATTAGATACCCTCTAGAAAAGAATCATATATCAATAGGTCAAACCAAGACCTGATAAAATTTCCCAACCATATAGTGTATGACCTGATCAATAGGAAAACCTTAGTGTTTAAGAATCAATATAAATGGAAATATGGAGAATATGATTCCTTCTATATTAAGAATATGTTGGAACCACTCTATTAGATTCAATCTCAATATTGATTAGCCAGGGTGATCTAATTATCTATGTCCCCAATCCAAAGAAATTATAATGATTACTTGATTCTCACAATGAGAATGGATCACATGGGATTAGAGAGTTTTGATGATCATGACATCTACACTATAAACCTCTATAATGGTATAGGGAAGTCTATGTGTGAAATCCCAGACATAAACTAAACTATGATGACTCGTATTACATTAATAACAAAGATATATAGGATGCATTCCTAATGACCGATATCAAATAAACAACCCTTGGAATATATGTCCTTTTATGAATCTAACATTTCTTCAATTATGTCCATTTAAATCTCAATTTATGATAGCATTACCTCATCCATCAACAGTCTGAGAAATCCGGTGAACTATGATGAATCTGATTTCTACCACAACCAGGATATGTAATATGTCTATCTAAGACCTAATTTTCATGATAAAGCATCTCAAGTAAATCCCATTGCATAATCCCCATGTCATGAGCAATGAAATGATCATTTATCACCCCTTGTTTCTCACACTGTGCTTGGATAACGTGAGCTTTTGGAGATGTGATAATCATATCTTATTCCATATCAGTCTCTATAAAGATAGGGGTAACATCAATATATAAGACCTAAACTAATGAACAATTGAAACTCTGATTATCGCTATACTCAAGATATGTAGGACTTCATTCTGGGACTCGAGCTTGATGGTGACCCAGAGAACCCATATAAGTCGTTTTGGCATGACATGAAACATCACAGGTCAAACGTACTATGTGGTTTTTTATTCCTACAATAACAAAGATATGTAGAATGCCTCATAGTGGATCAATCTCTTCCTCAGGGTATTATCTAACTCCTTACATGGATTAAAATTCGTAAGCATTATGTTACATGGATTTAGTATATAAGTAAATTTCCATTTTTGGAAAATGTTATAGAACCTCAGATACATACAGATGGATTCACTAAAAGGATACAAATATTTTTCAAATGTAATAGAATTAACCTATAATCATTTTTTTAGGGTGACCGATCCCATATTAGTATTAGGAAGAGATTCACAAACTTATATTAAATCTATGAGAGAGTACCAGAGTTGGAAATAATTTCCCTTAAAACGGTGTGATGGGACCGACCTCCCATCTTCTTGACTAAGGTGTATCCCCAAGAGTCGCTAAGCCTTAAAACCCAGATGTCTACTGGACTTTGGAATGTAGATCTCTACCCAGATATATATGGCTAAACTATTATTAGTTTCTTGGAAAAGTGAGAGTGGTGGCCGATAAGTGAAACACATTTCACAAATTTCAAATTCATAAATAAAAAGAGACCCAACACCAGGTGGCTACATAGTTACCCCTTTACCATGCACCTAAAATTTTCAACATAAGGAAAAATTCCTAAAAATCAAATTTCAAATCTTGAACGTCACAAATACTGGAGAGAATCTAGACAAAAAGAGATTAACATAAATAAAGGATGAATGTAGGAGACCAAGGTGTGACAATTTCTACATTAGATGACTCCCTAATTAATTAATTAGGATATATAATCATAGTTGGTTTAATATAATATTAATTACTGACCTTATAAAAACATTTTAAGGATAATGACCCACATTTTTTGTGGTCCAATGAAGTCTTATAAATGTGTAACAAAACTCAATGAATTTTGTTAATAGTATAGAATTCAAGACATTAAATATTAATCATTCACTAACCCCATTATATCGAATCACAAATTACTGACCAATTAAATCATGATATGACTCTAAATACTTGGATTCACAATTAGGGATAAGATATTTTACTCTTTCAAAAACAATATCTCATTTGAAAACATGTAAAATTAACTTCACATATGAAAAAAAAACATTTTATTTATTGTACTACACTCATAACTTATGAGAATTACCATAAATCATAAAATATTTCTCACCATCCATCTTAGGGTCTCCAAATTTTATATTCCTCCAATAACTAAAATATGGGAGAATTTAAATTTATTTGTTCCGGAAACCTCCACACATAATACTTTCATATCATTATGATTATTTTTGAGCAACCCGTTATGATATTTTCATCACATACTTTATGAACAACTTCACTAAATTATTTTTTGAATATGTTTGTTTTTATTAACATTTTGCAATAATATGTTATATCAAAATTATAGTCATTATGATACATGACCAACTAACATTGATAAAGGTACAAATCTCTCTAAGATTTTACATTGTTCTTGAACATATCATTATTATTAAACAAAAAGTTCTCCCTATAAATTTAATACCTTTATAACATCAAAGTTGAACACAATAACTTCTAAATCAAGATCATATGTAGCATTAACATGTTAATTTGGTCATTTATATCTTTATATGTAGGATAAAACTTCTCTCTTAGGATCTAAAACACAAAATAATCCCTGATGTAACATCATGTTACCCTATTTCGAGTAGTAATTTATCCTTGTTTTGAAATTATACTGTTTAGGGCATGTATTTGGTTGTTTGGCGTGATATTTGAAAAAGTTTGGCACTTTTTTTGTACTGAATGGTTGGCACCTAGGTAGGTAAATCCATATATTTTGACCTATAAAACCATGCGGCCAATATTTTACCACAAGAAGGGGGTGTTCATTTTATCCAATGCATAATGGAAACCCTCTAGACCTAGAATCCTATTGATATTGTGTTTTTAACATTTGGAACAAGGTTAGATTTATAGTGTTGAAAAACAATGCACCCCTTCTAGATGTCCAGTATGATAGAATGGTTATAGCCAATGATTAATGCTAACTAGGCTTCTCATTCATCAAATAGTACATCCTATTTTAATATTTCCCATGTTTTTTATTACAAATAATGGAACCTTGTTTTAATAGCTACATATTCGCATTCAACCATAACAAGTTTCCATAGACTTAAAATGCAAGGAAGGGGAAACAATGACTACCCCAACACCTTCACATGGAATATTAAAGTTGTAATGATTTCAATTTATCTCCTTCCATTAATTAAATCATTTATCATCTAGTTTCTTCCAATATACTCTTATATCATTCTTATAGAATGACAGATAAATAGGTATTTGATTTATCTAGTATCTATTTTTGTGGATCATGATTCTAGTATTTATTTCATGGTTATATTCTTCTCAGTTCTCCTTGGTATTCTTGTTATGGGGGTTTAATTGACAGAATTAGTAATGTTATGTTTCTCTATAAGGTGATACAATAAAATTGAAACCCTTTGATATTTTATTTAATTGAAATTTATTTTTTAATTTATTTAAAAACAAGAATTTTAGATGTTTTGAAGTTTGATTCAAAAATGGAATGGATTTGTGAAAAACCCCAAATTTTTAGTGTAATTGAAATTATTGTTTGGATTATGTAAAAACATATGTATTTAATTCAATTTTAATGTTGGTAAATTTTTTGATATTAATTCTTGATATAAATGGGTTATATTGAAGTATGGTTTGAGAGGGAATGAATATATGAAGACCAAAGATTTACTTTTCAAATGAGAAGATATTTCGAAAACGAAATTATTTAAATTGAACTATGAATGATGAAAGGATTGTAAATGATTGATCTTCCCATGATTGATTGTTTTATTTTTTAAGGAAAATATGATCATGTGTAGTTATTACGTGATTAATAAATTTAATATAGGACTCACACTCCATATAAATATATTATAGATGATGAATCAAACAAAACTGAGTTCAGTATGATTTCCCATAATGGTTTCCAAAATGATTTGTAGATTTATTTCTTTTAATGGGCCCCCTAATTGAGTGTTGATTTTGTATGAAAATGTATCTATATATATGATCATAATTAGGATTTATGAGGATCCATTTTCTATAATATAAAATTCCATAATGATTATTTTCATGGTGCTTTGTTTTGATTGACATGATTGTATAAGTCATGGGATATAGAACTGCTTTATTCATGCCAACTGTTTTATATAAATGTTTTATATAAAATATTCATTTAGACAATTTTTATGTATCTAACATATTTTAGATATAGACGAATGTTTTATTAAAAATATATAAATTATTACTGTGACTTAATTTATTTAAATTGATATCATAAATGGTTTATTGTAATGGAATTTCATATGGAATCATTGGTGGCATCCAGCTAGTGACATTTTACCTCCCACATCAATTTATTTGAGGAGTTTTTATATTATTATTTTCTATGTGAATGTTAAGGTAACGCACCATTTGGAGGTGGATAGTGTACTTAATTCATTATACATGGATTGTTTTAGGTGACTGGTGGATATTTGATCCACCTATTTCAAGAATTTTTTGAGCTTCACATTTAACGATGAAGTGTCTTTTGATGATGTATTATTTGGGTACTGTCTAACCTATTTTATTTTGGTTCATTATCTATGAGAAGGTTTTGTTTAACAATATATTTAATTTTTCTTCCACTATTATAGGTAAAAATCATTCCCTTTTATTCTATTATTATTCCAACTGGTTTTATCCAAACCATGATGATAGATAATACCATTCAGGATAATCCAAGATGAAATTTTGTATCATCATACCAGGTTATCTAGGATAATTCCTGACATAGTGCTGTCAATGATATAGTTTTTTCATTATTCCATGATGACTGTATGCATTTTTTGGATTTTCATGTAGGGAAGAGGTAAGATTTTTGGTTTTTTGGATGAGGTTTTGAGAAAGTGTCTAGCCTAGTTTTATTTTATTGATCCACAAGCCTACATAAGAATTATGGAATAGTTTCTTTGAGGGATAATTCATTCAAATTTTTATTTGAGTTTTTTAAAATCCAAATACAGAATTATGTTGATGGAATTGATTTATCTATATCCCTTATGTGATTTGATTATTTGAGTAACCTTTATGATGTTTTTAGTGCTAAATTTTGATGTTGTGTTACATCATTCCCCTGATAATTCATTTGAATAGTCTTGATTAGGATGTTGTTCATGAACTATAGTATGTAAATCCAATAGAAGTCATTAATATTGTTGAGAAAGTGGCATATGTTGTTAGATTCATAACAGAAATAGAATGTACGATGACTATCAAGGCGGTTCTAGATATTACGCATCATCCAATACTCATGCAGTTCATGTAAAATGCTATATGACTAGAATTTTAATTTCTTTTAGTGTATTCAAGACAGTATTTCATTGGGACACTGATGATAATAGGTTCATGATAACACTCAATTGATGTGCATAAGATATATTATTTATTTTTACTCTGCACACTGGAATATGATAATCCTCATCTAAAATTAATATAGTGAAATCAAATCCGTCAAAAACAATTGAGTTCAAAACATAGAAATCTTGGAAAATGATTATTCACATGGTATAAGAGTCTCTAGAGGATGATGATGTGTCTAAATGTCGGAAGAGGTACTATTAATATAGCTTCATATTTATAGAATAAATTATTTGATACCATTTTATGTCACTCATTTAAATATACATATATTGTGAACATAGTAAATCATTGTAGAGATATTTTTTATTACGTGATGTTTATCACTACATCCCTAATAAAAACAATTTAGGGTCTCTATTGACCCTCTTGTGTTTTATCTATATCATTGATAGATTATACATAGAATTTGATATTTATCCAAATGAAACCATATAAAATAATTATCTATAGGGATTCTATGAGTACTTGTGAGGACTATATTGAACGTCATCCTTAGTGGCACTCCATATCAACATTGGATTGGGTGCATTGTATATTGAGGAGAAATGGGTCCAAAGGTTGAGTACAGTCAAACCTTCATTTCCTAAGATCATGAGAGTAATATCATTGATTTATTTTAACATTTAGTGGTAATATATTCGTAGATATATTCTTATATTTTCTTCAATTTTCATATTCTATTTCCCTAAAATGTCTCCACCATTTTACCAATAATATTGGATGAGTTCTCTAATGTCTTAGTGTCAAATACATAGACATTTTTAATTCATTTTTTCTTGTATGACACCATCATTGATAATTGAGATAAAAAAATCATCTATATGGTAATTTTGATAAGGTATGCATATTCCATAGTGTGTTACCTTGGGAGGTACAAAATTTTTTAAACAAAATGGATGACATCTACTCTTTGTTGATTACTAGAAACCTAACTATATTATAGAAATGAAAAAAAAATCAATTTCCATGTATTGATTATTTTTCAGATATGTTGAAAGAAAAAAATAGGTTCTAAAATATTCATCATCAGTCAAGTTACCACTAGTTGATTATCAAATAATTTATTATTTATAAAACTTCTTTAAGAGTAGGTATAGTGATTATGAGTATCTTTTAATGACGTTTGTTATAACCACTTATCCTATAATTTTCATAGAACTTATTATTATGATATTAAATGATTGACATGAATCATTCATTTTAGTCTATTTGGATGAAATATTGGTTTACTCCAACACTATGGATGATCATATAAATCATTTGAGAACAGTTTTGGATATTTTACGAAATAGTTTACTTTACATGAGAATTTCTTAAAGTGATTTCTAAATTTGAGATATAAGGTTCTTGGGGAATCTGTTATATAAACATGTTTTTAATAAAATTCTAAATATGATATAATATTTTATTCAATTAGATCATCCACTACTTTTATATATAATGGTACCATTTTTAATAGTGGTGTATTACTACAGGTTTGTTATGTTTTTCTTGAATCTATCTTCTCTAATAACTGCCCACAGTTGTAAATGATTTTAATTTATTTAGGATGTGAAATTTCAGTGATATTTTTAGGATTTTAAGAATATTTTATATTATGAAAAAATTAGGACCCTTCTAGATACTAGGTGTGGATAAGTGGAATTTTTTGCCAAATCATGTTTGGGTTTGGTTTGAGTACTTATATAGGATTATCACTTGGTAACATATGGTTTCAAAAAGCTTTGTCCACATGATGGTTACCTTCTAACCCATTATCTTGAACATAGTGTACTGAATATTTTCTAATATATTTAGAGGCATTATAATTTTTAAGAATGATTTATATGTAATTACTAAAAATCTTGAGTTGTATCTTCCCCCAAAAAGGTCAGAATCTTCGATAGAGCCATTGGATGGAGTATATTTAGTTATTTCATTTTCAAATTTATTACACACATGGTAAGATTAATGTTTGCATTGATTCATTGAGTAAGAGACATCCATTATAGTTCATTAATGAAACATTAGATGAGTAGATTATAGTTATATTATTTTCTTATTTTCATTGGGGAGTTGGAGAGGATGCTGTCATGTTTTTTCTGACAAATTACCATTTGTTCTATACTATTATTTATATTATTCAACTGGAGTAGTAATTTTATTATAATTGTTTTTCCCTTAAGGACTCCTTTTATTAGGGGATGAGGGTCATAGGTGAGTGGATATTCAATTAATAGGGTGTCCTAGGTTTTCAAAATAGAATCCTTATAACTTTTCCTATGAGAAAATAAATTATGGTTTATTTCAATAATTCCCTATGCCCAGTGATCACTAGAACAAAAATGATGTCCAATGATATTGCCCAAAAATTTTAGTAGATCTGTAGGAGACAAGATATCACTGAATTTATTCCTCATTTTTATACCATAAAACTGGTAAATGTAGAGCATTAGAGACCTTTGGGTTGACTTCATCTCTATACAATTTCATATTGGAAGTTGGAAGAGAATTATATTTAAACTGAGGTTTAGTTACTATTTCCCACATAAGGGGAGAATATGGTATTTATATCAATATATAGGATGACCATGTTGGATCACTTTATAACCACTAGAGATAAAATAAATGTTGAGGACATGGGAAGAATCTTTGGGAAAGATATTGTATATTTTCATAGCTTTGTATACGTTATAGTCTCTGGTATAGATCTCCAATTTACATCTCATATCTGTAGTGGATCAATAAGGTTATTATATCCCAAATTGTTTTGAGTACAACATATCTTCCATAGATTGATAACTAGACTAAATGATCAATATAGATCCTTAAGGATATTATAAATGCTTGTATTCTCGACATTAGTAGATATTAGAGAATCCATTTGGGTCTTGTTTAGTTTCCTTAAATAATATTTTTTAGTCTAAATTCATAATTACTTATTTTTAGTCCCTTTATGGTATGTCGTCTACATTTTAGCTTTCTTAGTTAGTGGTTGGTAACGATTCTTGGTCAGATAGGATTTGGTCAAATATATTATTGATAATATTTAGTTTAATTGTTTGTTAATAGTGTTGGAACAAATATTAAATATAATATATCTTGATCATCACCAATGACCGTTTTATTTTTCTTTTGGTTATCTAGTGTTAGATACATTTTTCGAATGTTAATTTGGACAGCTGTATTCTGGAAAATTATTATGTTTGGATTAGAGTAAGTTAAATAGTGGATTTTTTTGTAAAAGGATAAACTACATTTTATTGGATACTTTGGGAAATCCTTCAAGGATTAAATAATCATTTAGAGGATGAAGTAAATACTTTTGGGGATTATCATATATAAAAAGTTCTTCAGGCACAAAAAATCAATTTGAACTATCATTTCTAGGAGTAATGATGAATTGAAAATAAATAAAATAACAATCAAAAGATGAGATAATGTATATGACATGGAATGAAATCGGTTATATTCTTATATAAAAAGTAATATAACTCGTCAACTATAGGGAAATGACCATGAAACAAAAAATTATATCTGAGTACTTTTACAAATCAATCATATAGTCCTTTTGACCATCATAGATTTCGGGAACATTATCCTAACCATGTTCTCTATCACTATCCATCAAAACATGAGGGATATACTTTTCTTTCTTTTCCAAGTTTTCTTACATGGAACCCCTATTTTTTCCATCTCTGGTAACCATTGTAATTCTCATTGTTTATTACTAAAGTGGATGTTATATCGACATTTATTCTTGAGGCGTGACTTAAATACAGAAATTTTGAATAGTAAATCCTTAGTTACCAAACTCAAATTCTAAAATTACAAGGATGAAATTTTTTGTAGTAGGGGAGAATGTAAAACCCCAGGTATTTACATTCTATCTCTTTTAAATTTAATCACTTCAATTGAATACATTTCACACATCACTGAGTTCAAGCACACATTCATCAATCAAATTATCCATTTAAAAAGATGTTATGAATAGTATTAAAAACATTATAAAATTTATATTTTTTTAAAATAAGATTCATTTTTTATTTCAGAATATTAAAATTATATTTGGGTGAAATTTTGGTATTTTCTTGAAAGCATTATTTTTTGATGAAGAGTGAAAATTACCAAATTATATTTAAAAATGAACCTTTTCATTTAAATTTTTTTCATATTTTATATATATTTAAAACGTAATATTATGTCAACAATATATATATTGATGCAACCATAATAATTAGAAATATTTTTATAATAGTATTATATATGAAAATTTATTGAACATTTGGACATCTCTTTTACCTGCCATCTAGCCACATTTGAGGGATTAGCCTTATTCATAATTTTACAGCATCAGGTAATTAAATTTAAAAAAATGAAGATTAATTATTGTAATTAGTATAAATTTGTATTCAAATAGGATCAATATAATTTTTATTTTGTATTTGGTGTATAGTAACTTTGGTAAATTTTTATTTACCATGGTTAAGGGTAAATCGATTAATTAATGATAAAAAATTATATAATATTGATATAAAATTACCCTAACACTTGTCATGATTTTGTCAGAAAATTGTGTTTCAAACAAATCAATCTTAGGTTGATATTATGATCATTTTTAATTATCTTGGGGCAGATTATGACATTTATTATATATTTTTTAAGGAAGAGTTAAAAATGTTTGAATCCAATTTTAATAAATATATAATTTTTATGTTGAGGTTATAAAAGTGATATGGTCAAATATAAACAGTTTTTAGAAAGATAAAATGTTTATCTACATCATGGTAATTAGTTTATAATTTTATAAAATATATAATTAAATTAAATGGTGATACAACAACAATGTATTAATTAATAAATTAAATGAAAAAAAATCCAAGAAATGATATTGATAATTATAAAATAAATATTGTTTGAAACGTTTAATGCCATCCATGAATTTTTTAAATTAAATAATATTTTATTAAATGATATAAAATTTTAAAAAAATATATAAATTCGGAAAACTAAATAAGATAATATTAAATATGTAATAAATTATCCAATTAGGGTTCATTTGGAATTTTATGTTAACTATTTTATCTTTATGGTGTAAAAAAATTGTCATTGTAAGAGACAAACTATTTAAATATGGGTTAAAACTAATAAATAGATATTAAAAACAAAATAAAAATGTTTCAAAAAATTATTAGATAAATAAAATGAAAATGTTATCACCTAAGGATGGAAATGGAATAATTTAATGGAAACATGTCCCTGAAAGTGACATCGATATTTTTAAAATAAAAGAATGTGATAAATTGTGACACTGTAATTTATTATAAGTATAATACTTTTACTATGGGGATAACTAGGAGATAACGTAGATAATAAAAAGTATATGTAAATATAAAGTAATTTTATAAATAATTTGAATTTATTTATTATTTTTAGATTAAATAATAAACATAAATAATGACATAATAGTGAATATAAATTTTTTTTATTCATATAAATATTAATTAACTGACTTCAAAAATATTAAATTTAATATACTTTTTTATTAATTAAAGTGATCGAAAAATTTTATCTGTGACTCTGACATCATAAGAGTTTATTAAATGGTTTGGTTTTATGATATATTTCTATTTGGATTTTACTAAAAGTCTATGTGATGAATTCTGTGAAAACTGACACTATTGATATTTATAAAAAAGTTATTGAATTATTTGAAAATAATAAAAATATTCAAAAATAAAAAAGAAATATTTAAATGGTCTAAAATTTCATAAAATTTCTATTTTTATAAAATATACACCATATAATTAATTATTTATAAACATTTAATATTTAGAATTTTGTGAGAATAATTGAAATTAAATATATTAGTTAAGGATAAATCAAAATGATATGGTTTAACATAAAAACAAAACATGTGTAAATTTTATTGTTTGAGAGAATTTAGACCCATCTTCATTTTATTTTAAAAATAACTAACTTTAGATCTATTTGAAATCGAAAAAAAATATAATAAATCAATAGTTTTTGAATTTCCCAAAGTCTTGCTCCCCTATCTTATAAAAAAACCTACCCTTCTCTTTTGTTCATAACTTTAAATCATTTTAGATCAAAAGAAACCGGTTTATTTCTTCTCCAAACTTCCCTAAATTTTTCCTAGATTCCATAATTTTAGAATAAGTGAAACCTAAGGAGTTACTTTCTGTAAATCAATATAAGATACTCGAAGAATATATAGTTGTTTTACAAATTCAATTCAACATCTTTTATTATTATACATTCTATTACAATGTTTTCTCCATAATAAAGTAATACCTCTAGTTTATAACATATTCTGTGATTTTATTATTATTATGGGACAACATATTCCTCTATTTACCCATCCTATAAAAAGTAATGTCACCATGTCTGCGTATGTACGCCTTACCTTATCCACATCGTGGTGTCAACAATTTTACATCTATAATTTCTTTTAGTTGGTATAATGAGGAATATAATGTTTGTAACTAATAAATAAGAAATAATAATTATTTTTTATAATTAATATAACATATAATTCCATACCATTTAACCATTAAGGGAATGATGTTGCCCCTCGTGTTTATGTACGACCTACCATCTGCATGATGCAATGGGATTCATTCTCCATGTTAACAGTTAAATAATTATTTAATATGTATATATATATATAATGTATAATAATGAAATATAGGCCATAATAAAGATATAATAATAGTATATTTATATATATATTTGTCATTTACTTACTTCCATTAAATAAGATATGAAAATGAAAACTGCATTGATGCGTACAAACGTCCTATCATATCCATGAATGGTGTATTCATTGTCATATATCTATATATTATATATATATTTACACAATATATATGATTTATAATTCATTTTTTACATTTTGTTACTAAGTAAATAAATATCTATTTAATTAGATCAAGAAGTACATGTCAAAAATCGTATGATAAACAAAGTGATTATTGACTAAAACATTTCTTTTAACATGGAATGATTAATAAAAGGATAATTTAAGGTCATATATATTATTATAAATCTCTTACATGTTAATAATATATTCAAAACCACTATACAGAAGTTTCAGACATGTATAGAAGAAATCAGACCTATGGTAAGGGTTAATATTGCAATATAAATATTATCTGAGATTTTTTATATATAATTATTTACTAAGAAATATTTTTCTTCCATGTACATTTTTTTTAAAAGTATTTTAAAAAAATATTTCTATTATTTTATTTAGGGTACTATATAACTTAAACATTATTTTAAAATATTATAATATTTATTTTTCTAGATCATTTTAATTAATGTATATGTTTTCAAAATGGGTTTTATGGAATTATTTATAAGGGTATGACTATTTTAAATGGTTAATATTAATATTTCTCTCAAATTTTAAAAAGTTGTATGGTACAAATATATTAAAAAAACTATTTTTTAATTATTTCTTTTATAAATGTGTAGCTTTTAGAAAAATTATTTCAATGAAAAATAAGGTATTTTGTCCACTAATTTTTTTGATGATTTTATTAAATTATTTTCATCTATATCAACATACTTTTTATGACTTTATTCTTAATTATGGTTTATTTTTTATGATACAATCTACCATTTTTTATGGAATCGTTTAAGATATTTTTAACTATGGTTATTAGATTTCAATACCATACATGGTTTACAGTTAATGTATTAACAACTTTTATGCTAGTATTAATATGGATGTTTATTTTTGATTAACATTTCTCATATAAGAAATGTATTGTAATTCGTAAGTGATGGGCAGATCCTGATATTGCCCCTCGATGCATCAGTCAGACTCATGAGACAAAATAGTTTGGGGTTTTACCCATTAATTTTTGGTGATAGAACATGGTATTAATGGTGTAGTTATTATGTCTATTATTATGAATTCCCTTATTAATGGATTAGATATTGATATTACATGTGATTATTCAACTAGTATAATATCCATTCGAATGTTTAAATGGAATTTTTTTATTTTTTTATTCCATATTATTCAAAAGATTTTGTTTAAAAGGCTTGTTATTTAGATTTATACCTCTCCTTAAGTGTTTGTTCATATATATGATAGCTTCTACTATATTTTTTATCCATATTGATCATTTGATCCCACCCATTTCTTATGTTTTATCTTCTCAGCATTCAAAGAAGGGAATTATGACTGATAAGTAGGGTTAATCTAGGAGAATAATGGTGTTTTCAAAGGATTATCTATGTTTTATTTTATGTCTCGATTTGTAATTTAATGTTTATGTATGTAATCAATTTTCCAAGAATGATAAATTTTTAAGTCCATCAGGATTTGATTCCTCACAATCATGCCGTTGTATTAAAATATAATGCACCAGATCTAGGCTTCTATGGTATGGGAGTTACAGTTGGTATCAAATGAAGTTTAGAAACATCCTTCAAAACTTGATTTAGAAAACATAGATTATAAAACTTATCCCTATGAATGATATTGATGATACATCTAAGGGTATGATATCATATATACATGTAGATTCAGAAAAATATTTCATCATTTAGAGTTCCTAAAAAATCATTCTTCTTGACTATATAACTATGATTAGTGTTTCTCACTTTGTGCTTTGAGTTTTGGTCATTGGATAAATTTTTCAAGGTTATACAAGAAATGGTTATACTACTCATAATGAAGATGGAATAAAAAATGTGTTTAAGGAGGTATTAAGAAATATGATGTCGAATAATTGTTAATGGTTTAAGAGTGATGTGGAATGATTAAGATAATTTTGTATTTGGATTCAATAATCAGTATATAAGAGGTTCTATGTTTATATGATTCTTGAGATATATAAGGATTTTAATTCTATACATTGCATCTTCTATTTGGAAGAATGAATTATTTCATTATGGTTTGTGAGGTTATCAAGTAATTTATCAGTAAGAGCTACATTACATTATTTGGGGAATCTAATGTAATGATCGATTTTAGGAAATTCATAGACCTTTTTAGGGTATTAATTTGGAAATGTGTATTTTGTAAAGTCTTAAGGTTGGATTAGAGTAATTTGAACATTGTATATTATTATAATAGGATAAACGACAATTTATTGTATACTTTAGGACAACCTTCCAGGATTCGGAAAAAATATAGAGGATAATGTAAATACTTGTGGATGTTATGATTTATGAAATGTGCTTCAATCATGAGAAAATCAATTTGAACTATCCTTTCTAGGAGTAAGTGGTGAAGTGAAAATAGATCAAAGAACAAAAAAACGATGATATTGCACTTATGACATGGAACAAAATCAATTAACTAATTATCTTCATAATAAAATAAATCTTCAACTAATGGGAAAGTATCTTGAATCAAAATATACAATCATAGTACTTTTTCGGACGAATCAAATAGTCCCTTGATCATCATAAATTTATATAATTATGATTTTTAACATTATCCTAACCATGTTCTCTATCACTCTCCTCTAGAACCTGATGGTTAGATTTTTTACTTCATGACTATGTTGTCCTACATGGAACCCTTGTATGTGTTATATCTGGTATAACCTGTACTTCTCTTTCATTATTTTTAAGTGGATGTTTTATAGACCCTTATTATGATGTGGGATTTCAAGAACATAATCTTGAATAGTGAAACCTTAGTTATAGAATTGGAATTTGAAAATTGAGAGGACATAATTTTTTGAATGAGGGGAGAATGTAACATCCCATTTTTTTACATTATGTCTATTTTTAAATTTAATCTATTTGATATCTTACATAGCACGCACCACTAAGTTTGAACAAACTATGATCTATCAAATCATCTTTTAAAAAAGAGGTTATGAATAGTATTAACCAAATTATGATATTTATATTTTTTAAAATATGATTCATTATTAATTTAAAAATATTAAATTAGCATAGGGTGAATTTTTAGTATTTTTATAAAAAGATTCATTTTTTGAGGATTTGTCAAAAATACTACATTATAGTTAAAAATTGAATTTTTCATTTAAATAATTATTAGATTTTAAGTTTATTTTTAAAATAAAAATATATCAATAATACAAAGAAAAATTAAATTTAGGTTATTAGAACTATATTTATAATAGAATTCACTATAAAATTTTATTGAACTTTTGATCGTCTCTTTTACCCTCCGACTAGCCATGTTTACAGTATTATCATTAAATGTAATTTTAGCACTTCTTTGAATTAAATTTCGAAAAAGGCACTTGAATGGCAGTAATTATTATGAAATTTTTAGTCTAATAGTATCAAAATGTTATTTATTTTGTATTTTGTGAATAATAATTTTGGAAAATCATTATTTTTCATGGTTAAGGTTTAATAGGTAAATTGAAGATATAAAATAATATAATATTATTATAAAATGTCCCTAAATATCATGACACGACCCATGCTAGGGATCGAGCCACAACTACCCTAATCCCAGCTCTATTATCTAGGGGTGGCGATGAGCGCCGAAAGCATAATGAATTTAGGGAGTCCTTTGCCTCTTCACCTGCACACATTCACACAACAATCTCAATTAGGAAGTGAATAGGGAAATATGTAAAATTTTCTAAACTATTGTAAATAAACCATACATGAATGGTCCCCCAACTAGTAGAATTATAGTAATGTAAACTAAAAGCAAAAGGAGAAAATACACACCCAACCATAAAAGTTCTACAAATGGGTAGAAACTAAAAAGGTAAGACCACTGAGAGAGCCCCTCTCATGGATCTGAAGCCCTGACCACCATATGCAATACAAGCACCTAAATCCCTAAGCTACTCTGATGTCGTGATCTACCTGTCTGTTGTCTACATAATACATAACACATGCAAGAAAATACATTGTAGGGGTGAGTATAAAAATACTCATTAGGATACACAAATAAGGTGAATGGGGAGAAGTAATAGACACATTGAAGAGTAAAGAAGAAGATAGAACCACATACAACCAAATAGAATAGCCCATCCAAACAAAAAAAGTGAAAGAAAACTCCTCTAGACACAAGGAGCTCAATATGGTGTCAATGTAAAATTATTTTCATGTATTTGTTACATATAGTAGGAGAATGTACTCACCCATCCATGAGAAGCTAGACACAAAAATTAGGTTTCATACCCCACATGTATCACCACTCTAGAATGAGAGTAACAAAAAATCAAGGATTAGTTTTTGAAATAGGATATATATATGTGTGTGTGTGTGTGTGTGTGTGTGTGTGTATATATACTAAGTCAAAGAAACACAAATGAGAGAGTCAGGGGATCTCTATGTCACAGCTCTGCTCTGGAAAGGATTCAACAGCCATTGGAATGTATCCATCCACAATTCCTAGAATTCAACATGTATTTCATGAACATGAAATTCATAGGTACTCAATCACCAAACCTTGATACTATCCACTTTGGGCATAACATACACACCCGCAATATTTTTTATTGCATCTCAAGGACGCATCTTGGGGGGGGGGGGTGTGTGTGCTTCTTTCTCATTATTTCAATGGTACGTCAAGACAAATATCATCACCATGTCACAAAGTAAAGGGATAACAATTTTTTAGTGGAGGACCTACACCCTAGTTTATGAGTGGTTTTAATCTTGTCATCAAGGATCTGTTCCCTTGTATGTTAAAGGGATATAAACACCAAAAAGTCAATGGGGACCCACTTCCCAACCCCACTAAAGGGTATACATTTGAGGGTACTACCCATAATGTATTTTTAGAGGACCCACTTCAATACTAATGGGGGGTCCACACTCTGGTTATCAGGGATCTGTGCCCTATTACGTCAGGGGGATCAATATCCATATGTAACTACAAAGGACCCACACCCATGTTAAGGGGGTTTTAACACTCTTGTCATTGGGGAACCACGCCCAAGAAATTCATGGGGATCAACACCCTGTAATAAGCCTCTCTTGATTTGGCCTGATCACAGTCATCATTGAGCATCACCTCAGATAGGCGTCATGACCGAAACATCAAGTGTTGCCTCAGAAAGGAGACACACATGGAACATCGAGAGTATACTTAGATAATAATCACTCCAAGAACATAAAGCAGTTCCTCGGATAGGCATAATTCCAGGAACATTGAGGGTCTCCTCAGATAGGCATCACATTAGGAACATCAAGCATCGCCTCATATAGGTATCATGCCCAAAACATCTCACATCATATCTCAAAATCCACTACAGAGGGATCCATCAGGTTCTAACTGAAACAAATACCCAAGATAGGCTATGTTCATACCAATATATGAGTCTAAAAGAAATATATATGAAAGGTATAATATTTATCAAGTGGTAAACAACTATATGGGGAATACATGATGTGTGACACCACCACATTGTCTGGTCATGTACCTAGATTTACATTAGTACTAAATAGTGAATAGGTACCCCTATTTATGCATGTCTACTCCTAGAGTACATGGAACCACTATCTAAAAGGCAGATGAGCGCACAACGCATGTCATTGGCCCAAAGGGAAAACAGTATCATTTATTGGAATTCCACCAAAAACGGCCATAGATAACCAAAAATATCACACTGTTGTGATCCATATGGATAAATTCACATGAAGATCTAATCATTGACTTGAATTGGACACCCGGTGAAGAAGATGAATTTCACTACAACACGCCCGAACCAACATTCTTGGCGCCCACATCTCAATCCGAATTCTTAAATTCGCAAAATGTACTCAAAATGTATGTCACAAAAGGTTTATCACATTAAAATACATAGAAAATAAATTATATACTCTAATTAGATGTTATGGAAATTTTAATATGCTCGTGGAATTGCCCGAACCAAAGGGATGACCAACCGTGGGACGACCACCGTGGTCAGTTCACCTATAGTAGCTATCGGCTACCACAGTCGATCATTCATGGTGTGGCCACACATGGACCAACCATTCTGGTCAGTCATCATACCATGTTGGCCTGTTAGTGGCCCCATGGTCGAAAGGTGTGGTTAACCATGGATGCACACCACTCTAGTCGGCCCAGATCCGACTTAGGTCCAACCCGGGTCCACACTAGTCTTCCTTCGTCCGACCAACTTGGTTTGTCCCGACCCACCTAACTATGATCGAAACACCATACCCATTTGGATAATCATGCCTAGGAACATCCACGGTCACCACATCAATGTGTTCACCCACCCTGAACCACGGCTTCCTTCCAGTGCTCGATATTTTCCCAATGGTTCCACTTCATTCTACATGAGGCCTCTCCCTGGTCGGTTTCCATTTGTAGCCTCCAGATCCCATCCACCGCTCATGTGGCCCCTTCCGCCGACCACCAGGCCTCCTTCGTTGCCTAAATCTTAACATGATTGTAGATCTGAGATTCTCAAAACATGATCTACATACATATATTCTTTTCTCAATGATCTGATAATGATTTGACATGTAGGAACTCTAATGGTAAAGATCCCCAACAAACGGAGAGAAAATGTGGAAACTAATAGGATCCCTTCATAGATCAATGGTTTTTTTAGTTTTTTCATCTATGATGATGTACAAAATGACGAAACAATTGGTAACAATTCAATGATTCAATTAAATCCTTCAAATGAAGATATGGAAATCAAAGGAAGGGATCATACATCATTGGATTCATTCATCATTGAATAACACACCCACCAATGCATTGTAACTGGCTCATCATTGATCCATTAAATAATAAAGGGAATGATCTTTCCCTGTTGGTAGGATTATGAGTTATCCCTAGAGATTTCATTTTCATCCTATATTTATAACCATGAAATAAGTTTATGGTATCTGATTAACTGCACCCGCCAATGGTCATGAGATCTGAACGTCCCACACCCTCTAACATTATATCAATCTTAGGTAAAACACACCATTATGAGTTAAACGGTAGTATCAAATTTCTAATCTGAGTTACGAGAGTTATTCAGATAAACATATGATATAAATAATTTAATTTATTTATTTTATTTTAGGTTACATCCTTAGTGAAGTTTTATACAAAATACATGCACCGACAAACATTATCTCCCACATAAGGTAACTGTCACACTCCTGACTGAACCGTGAAATTGGATTCATGATCTGAGACATTGTTTAAGAGATAACCGATTTACTTAACATGCATAGTATAATATATACATTATATTATTATAAAATTAATTCTGGGCTCATAGGTGATCAGAATCACACGTCATCTCAGCACCTAGCTCTGGAAATGTATATAAAAATATTTCAATGCCTTAAAAGGAAAACCACGGCCTTTACATCATTCCCACATTGAATATTTTCATTCCTAAAAATAAAAACTAGTAAAATAACATGGGATACTAAGCCCGCATCTGGCTCCCCCATTCCAAGGAACTCTGTTGAATGTTTTTTTGCTGCCAGAACACAAAACAAAAGGGTTTGTCTATCCATGTATGGTATGACCCTATAGATCCACAATCTCAACCATGTGCTCTGAAAAGGTAACCCCATATTCAATATCTAACTCACCCCAGTCGAGGATGTGCATAAGATTAGGAATGAATCCTGTCAGCTGAGACACATGGAAGACATCATGGACCCAGTAAATTTGTAGAGGTAGGGAAAGGTGTTTGGAAACCTTCCCAACCCTCTCCACAATATCAAAATTCTCGATTGGTCTATGGGATAGCTTTCTTCCTTGTCATAACCACCACATCCTATTTTATGACTAGAACCAAAATTTTCCCATGGAAAAAATATATTTATTACCTTCTTCGGGAAAATCCATTTGGTGAAACTCGAAAGGTTATTTGGTCACATAGTATCTCATAGTCAATGTTATCCTATTGAGAATCTATCACATGATCAATTAATAAAGTATTCAAAACCATATATTAAAAAATAATTGTACCTTCAAGCCCCATCAGGGTAAGTTGTACGGAAGCTAACGACTCAGAAAAATACCTCACTAGGTGAGCTTGGGACATCCTTCTAGGTGAATATTCTACAAAAAATTAAGTTTCCCATAGTATAACTATGATTAAGTCATAGTTCATTAGGAATTCCCACCATCAACTTTGACTCTGGTTTAGGTATCTCTATGTGGAGTCGTACCTAAAATTATGGTGGTTTGAGTAAATCACAAAGCGCTCTCATAGAAGGTAGAATCCTCAAATTATCATGGATAAGACTTTCACTATTAGCACTAGGTAGTGAGTCATATAGTTCTGTTCATGAGGAATCAGTTTCCTCTACCCTTATTTTACAACTGACTATCACTATACCAATGTTGATGTTCCACACACAAAGGTACCAACAAACAAGTCAAGTAAGTTAACTCATCAAATCCTGAGAATATAGAAATGGAATTCACATAGAATACACTACATGACTTCTAATCTCTTATAAGGAGAGTATCCTCAAACCAGAAACACTTCCATTCTAGTAATGGAATCCCAAGTAAAATTTTCAAGAAGAAAAAAAAATTTTCAACATCAAGACCTACGCTGACACTCATTCTCAAAACAACTCCCTAAACACAAACTTTAGAGGGAATCTTCCACCACACATTAATAATATCCAATTTTTGTAGCATTGAATAACCCTCAACGTTTTTTTGTGTCACAAAAACTCATCTTGGTTGGGTGAGGACCCTCTTCCTCGTGTAATTGATGCTACATCAAACAAGAAAGAAACAAGGTTACACCAACACCCCACATCACACTTGTAACCCCTCAGGAAAGAATAATGAATAAAAGAGTAACTCATATAATGTCCCACAATTACTACAACAAAAGTAGAAGATAAATATATCATAACTCTTATTATTTCAAGTGTTTTAGGATTGTAGGCGTCCAAAGCAAGTAGCTTCCTGTATCCTGTATTATCTTCACTATAAGCCTGATGTGGGTAATAGGTGGAGGTGGTGGAAAAATCTCATAGAGTTTTCCACCAGCCATAGCTCTTGTTGTTCCTATTCCAATACCTCTTCCATGGGGATCACCTTGTCCCCACATGTGAGATCCATGATCAATTCATCATAATTGATATAGAGGTCTATTTGAAATCTGTCGGAGATGCTCATCACGTCTTGTCGGTAAGTCTTATGCCATGTGACCTTGCCAGTCACTAGAATTGAACTAGTTGTCCCAGGTCTATCCTGGTGCTCTACATTGTACCTGAATATGTGCATGATTCATATCATAGGGAGGCCTCCTGCATTAAGTCCATGTCAACTGATGTCTTTTAGCTATGGCAGATGTCTCATATCTGTTTCACCCACTACTAGTCCCAACTGTCTGCTATCCCTCAGAGAGAAATATCTATGTCCTGAGTGCCCTCTACATCTCTCTATCAAATTTGGGGATGCAAAAGGGTAATATATTGTCGTGGATCTCTCTGAGGATTCAATTATCAAGCATCCATGCCCATAAGTAGCTGTCACAGAACTTGTCCTTAGAGTACTGAGTTAGTTCTGTGAGCCTAGATATGTAATCTTCCACTATCATCCCTCCATACTCAATCTCCAAAAATTATTGAATCCGAATGAATAATAAGCAGGAGGAGTATAAATAAACATATAATAGTTTATAGAATCCATCCCATGAGAGTTTCGACTCATCTTGAATATTATTAACCAAGATCCACCAATTTCTAGCGGCTCTTGGGAAAGAACTGGTTGCCAAATCCACTATATGGTCTACCGGTGTCCAAACAAGCCTAAGAGGGTAGACCCCGACTCTAGATAGTCCTCTACTTCCTGAGGATCTGTCTCAACTGGGATCCTCAGTGGTCTCAACCTTTGGAACTCATGGAGAATTCTCAGCTTTCCCATTTCCTCATCCTAATCTGTTGGTACTATGTGTTTCTCAATAGGAGGAGGTGAAACTACCTACCCACCTAGAATAATGGTATCTCACAATGGACCCTAAACTGTGGCGTCATCGATCATAGGTACTTCTTTATAAACCTAATCTAGTATCTTGGATGGTTGTCAACAAGGAGGCATCCAAAATGTTATCAAGGAGTATCACTGTTAGATGAGAAGATATATATATCAACAACACTAGGGTGATGAATCAAAAATAAAATTCAAATACACAATCATATAAGATTCATGTACCATTTATCCCTATAATCAATTTCTTGGAATGTCGATCCAACAAGTGGGTAGTTATGGTCCCGGTGAATGGCTACGTCGGCCACTACAACATCACTATACTCCCTAGATTGAGATCCAAAATTGAAACACATTGACACTATTTACCTAAACCCAACCAATCTATATGAGGGAAAACACCTTAATAACATCCCAAGGAATGAACTTGGTTTGAAAAAAAATTCACAACCCAACCCATATCGGTGCTTGAGCCACAACTACCCTAAGACTATGTCTATAGGCTAGGGGTCATAACAAGCATTGGGGAAAAAAATAGAGGTTTCCTTTTCTTAAGTACCTGTATATAAGCACATATCCAACTTAATGAAAAAGTGCATATGGATTGAATTAAAAGATTCTACACATCTATAAATAAACCAAACAAGCATGGAACTCTAAACAAAACAAGTATTGTAATGTAAACTGAATGTAAAAGGGTCAAAATACATTATAAAATAGATTTGTGACCCCACCTAGTAGGAATTAAAAGGTAATATAGCTAAGAGAGCCCTGGTCTTGGATCACAGGCCACGACCACCATATGAGGTCCCAACACCCGTATCCCTAAGCTCCTTTGAAGTCACAATCGACTAGTTCATCATCTGCATAAGGCACAACACGATCCATAAATTCTCATGCATAAGTGATTATAAAAAATAATAGTTGTTTTCCCTGAAAAGGTGAAGGGGCTTAGTAAGAGATATAGTAAATAGTAAAATAGAATATAAAACAAGGTATGATAAATGTGTATATCTCAACCGAACAAAAGAGTGAAAGAAAACTCATCCAGACACCATGAGATTAAAATAGTGAGAAGTTGAACTTATCAGAGAGTCCTATGAATGTTTTTAATATTTTAATGTCTTATTATATACTCCCTTTACTTATTTTATATGAAATGTGCATAATTTGTGTGAAATATTAATGTTTTAATATTAAGTATAATTTTTGAGCATTTTTAGAAGTAGTCTAATTGAGTTAGTTTACTGTTTTAATAATAACTATAACTATACAGATCTACATTGTGTGGTTCTTATTTTTTATGATTCCTCTTTAAATATACAAAATTTCTTTAGAAGGTTCCATGAGCCAATTCTGCCATTTGAAGGGTCATATGGTCCTCACAAACAAGACCAAAGAATCTGTGATGAAACTGGACTATTCATGGAGATTGATTTACTAGGCTAAATACTGAAGTAAAAAATTCCATTATTCTCCACCATATATCTTGGGACAATGTAAGGAGTCTTGGATAAAAATTTCAAGCCCCAAATCCAAACACAAGGGGCCCAACATATGCCTTGAAGTCCAACCCACCATTTTGGCCGAGATATAAAATCAGTACAGTATTCATGACATGTCTCATGATGTAAGAATCAAATAAAGTTGAACTATTTCAGTGTGAAATAGGAGATATAGGTTTACTACTTTGTTGAAGAAATAATTTGGTTTTGAATGCATATTAATATTCAAAAACCCTTTCACATTTTGGACTTCGAAAAGACTGGATTGAAATTGAAAGATTAAAATTGTTTAATCAACCGGCCATAACTTTGGCTTCATAGGTTGAAATGACTCTAAATTTTGAGAGTAGTCATCCAAAATTATTATCTAAAACATTGAATAAGGAGATTCCTTGAGATTCGGCTCTCTTAATAGCCAACATGGCGATGCAAGTGGAGGGACAGATTGGGAATACAAACAGTCTACTCCTTGGGCTATAAATACTCTCCCCTTATCTCCTTGAGAGGGGTTGGAATTTCAAAAGAGAGGAGAAAATATTGGCACTAACAAAGCCTTTCCATAGGATTGGGAGGATCTTCCATATTCATGTTTTCAATTGAGAGACCTTTCCTCCTCTATTCGTTATCACTTACTTTCGTGTTCTTCATTTTTATAATCTTGTAAGTCTCTTTCTTTGTAATTATATTTTAATGAAAGTTACTTCTTCAATATCTCTTATTATCATCCACCTTCTGTAGTTTAGGATTATTGTTATTAAAATAATTTAAATTTAGTTGAATCCCCACCCCTTCTTTTTCTTCTTCATTCAATCAAAAATCCATTTTTATTTATCATCATTGTTCATGTGTGTGTGATCGATGTACCACTCTTTTCTAATCCCTTTCTTTTTCTTCTATTCATAATTTATCATCATAATAATAATAAGTAGACTATTAAACACTCAAATGGATATGTAAATATATTATTAGGGTGAGTCAAAATTTAGGGATGTTATGTGATTGAGAGTATTTGCTCGATGAGTATTCGTTAATTTAACACTGTGTATGTTGGACTTAATATGTCTGGGATTAATGACATATTTTGTTTAACATGTGCTTTCCATGGATTATTAGAACCATAAATAAACTACCATAAACAAGTACTTATTTTTATTATAATCCTAGTCATGTTAAGTCATGGGTTAAATCATTAACACTTTGGAATTCTAATCGACATCAACTTGTGATGTGGGAGTTAATTTAAATGCAATATAAAGCAAAGCTCAAGGATATCACAAGATTTACTCTCTAATAATGAACTCACCACAATATTTATCAATTTTTTGAATAAATTATAGTCAATAAATCATTACAATTATTCTTTTCAAAATAAACCCCCCTAATAAAAATACAATCAACAAAAATCTAATGACTATTACAATGTATCATCGCCAAGGATTCGACCCAAGTGCTGATATACAAATTAGCAGAGCACCAGAACATTGAGTGGTCGATGGGCGACAATCGTCCGTGAATTTCAAATGGCACCATTGCCAAGGATGGTTCTTTATGTAGTCATTAGTTTCTTCTTATTGTAATAAAAAAACCCAAAAAAACAAAATTTAACAAAAAATTGAAAAATAAACACAAAGAAAAACCCGTCTTCTCATAAAAATCATCAACGGAATAAAATACAATGAAAAACATGTCTTCCTATTTCTTCCAAAATCTCTCTGGATGCCTCGTAGCCTTCCAAACAATCCCTCAGATTTTTTTGACCCTGAAATTGAACGAACACTTCGCCAACATAGGAGGACCATAAGAGATAATCAAATAATTCAAGAACCAGTCCTTGTCCAACCAGTTGAATTAGATATGGCCCATCCTAGGGAACAAACCCATAAAGAAGTTCCTGCACCTGATATGAATTACCAACCTCTTGGTATTCAATATCCAATCATAGAATCTGACTTCTAACTCAAATCAGGTTTGATTCATCTTCTCCCTCATTTCCACGGGCTAGCCTATGAGGATCCACATCTTCACCTTAAAGAGTTCCAAGTGGTGTGCTCTACCATGAAGCCTCAAGGGGTTTTTGAGGAACAAATCAAACTCCGATCATTCCCTTTCTCCCTAGCTGACTCCACCAATTCATGGCTCTACTACCTTCCTCATGGTTCCATAACCACATGGAATGACATGAAGCGACTCTTCTTAGAGAAATACTTTCCTACTTCTTGTACTGCTTCTATTCGAAAGGAAATAAGTGGTATATGAAAATTACAATGTGAATCACTCCATGAGTAATGGGATAGTTTCAAAAATCATTTGGAAACCTGCCCACACCACCAAATCCCTGACCAACTGTTGATTCAATACTTATATGAGGGGTTATTGGCTATGGAGAGAACACTCATTCATACCGCAAGTGGTGGTGCTCTTGTTGATAAAACTCCTGCAGCTGCAAGAGATATCATAAGTAGCATGGATGAAAACACACAACAATTCCATACTCGAGCACATGCTCAAGTCCAAAAAGCCCAAGATTATCAATAAATTGAGCTGAACAAGATGACTGAGTGGATGAGTGAACATACAGGTCTTGTGAAACAACTAGTTGTGGCTACCAAATCTCAAACCTCGTCTTCTCCACAATCAATGTTTCCTAGACCTGTCAAAAACTATGGAATCTATAACTCTCCATCTCATCCAACTAACACATGTCCACAACATCAAGAGTATCAATCTGATTCATCTGGACCAATGGAGGTCAATGCAGCATATGCTCAACGGATCACCAATCCTCAACTATCAGGTCAGTTTGTTAGAAACTTCATCCAACCTCACTCTGAGTCCTTCTCTTCTTCATATAACCAAGGCATTATCTATGGTAATCCCATATCTCATCCCCCTCAATTCCCTCCTCAAAACCCAAACCAGTTTCAATATGGTCATGGTGTTGGTAACTGCCTACAACCTTATCCTTTTCATCCTCAACCTCAAAGGAACAATCCTCCTCTTAGATTCCATTATCCTAGTGATCCTTCCCAATTCCAAAACCAATACAATCGTTTTCCCAAGAACAAAAATCAAGGTAATCCCAATTCGGGACAAGCCTCTTCTTCTAAGAAACCATGGGAATGTGTAGTGGAAGATCATGCCTCCTTCACCCGTTCCAGCCTCAAGAACATTGAAACCCAAATTGGTCAACTTGCATCCTGCCTTAGTCAGCAGCAACCATCCAATTCTTCCCAACTTCCAACTCAACCATTACCCAACCCCAAGGGTAATGTAAGTGCAATTACACATAGATTGGGAAAGTAAATTTCTATGCCTCAAGATAAGTCTTCTAACCATCCTTTGAATGTTGACCTAGAAAATGAAAAGAAAAAGAAAATTGAAAAGGAATCTGAATCCATTCCATCACCTTCTTCCATTCCACATAAAAATCCAACTCATTTTCTCAAGTTGTTTCTAAGAAAAAGAAGTCCTTTGAACCCAATCCTGAAATGCTCAACATGTTTAGACGCGTTGAAGTCAAAATTCCCCTCTTAGGTGCTATAAAACAAATTCCCAAGTATGCCAAGTTTATCAAGGAATTGTGCACCCACAAAAGCCAACTTAAGACCTTTGAAAATGTTTCCACCCAGCAGTCTATTCCCATAAAGTGAAAATATCCAGGGACCTTTACGTTTCCATGCCAAATTAGATGTTCCAACTTTGATGATGAACTCATTGACCTAGGATTCTCAATTACTGTCATGCCTAAATACATCTTCTCCAACCTTGGTCTAGGTCCCTTACATCCAACGAGTGTTGTCATTCAATTGGACAATCGAAGCACTGCGAACCCTGAGGGAATAATTGAAAATGTCCATGTCTGAGTCAATGATCTTATCTTCCGTGCTGAGTTCTATGTCCTTGATATGGAAGGTGATATGAACTCTTCTAGATCTCCCCTAATTCTAGGAAGACAATTCCTCATAACTACAAGAACCAAGATTGATGTCCATTCAGGCATCTTATACATGGAATTATGTGACCAACTGGTCAAGTTCAACATTTTCCAAGCCATGTGATACCCATCTGATGATCACTCTACATTCTCAATCCACGCTTCTGAGGATACTTCTAAGTTTCAATCAAATCTCAATCCACTATGTTATTCATGTTCTAATGACAAAGGATCATGTAAAATCTGCAACATGATTAACAATGTCATAAATGGTGAAGTTGATGTGTACCTCTCATTCATAGTATCCATCAATCTAGAGGAACTTGAAAACTCTCTCGAATCCCACATCAACTATGATATCTACTGCTCCACCATGGAAAGTATTAAGGAGAATGAATCTAAAGAAACTGAAGTCCCTTCCACCATTCCTGAGTTTTCTAACCCACAAATAAAAGATGAAACTGATCTTAAACCTCTTCTTGTACACCTGAAATATGAATTCCTTTTCCATGATCACTCTCATCCTATCATTATCTCGTCTTCGCTAACCAAAACTAAGGAGTCCAAACTTGTTCAAGTGTTAGAGAAAAACAAAAAGGCAATAGGTTGGACCCTAGATGACATACCAGGAATCAACCCTGCTCTTTTCATGCATCACATCCATCTTGAGGAATCATAAAAACCAATTAGACAACGACAAAGAAGACTCAATCCACTCATCCTTCAGGTAGTTAGGAAAGAGATCACCAAGCTTCTCCAAGATGGAATAATCTACCCAATTTCTGATAGTGAATGGGTGAGTCCAATTAAAGTTGTACCTAAGAAGGGTGGGATAACTATTGTCACAAATGAACATGGAGAGGTAGTCACAACTCGAGTGAAGAACATATGGTGTGTGTGAATCGACTATAGGAAATTGAATGTTGGAATAATAAAAGATCACTACCCTCTTCAATTCCTTGATCAAATGTGGAAGGATTAGCTGGAAAGTCCCACTATTGCTTTCTTGATGGATACACCAGCTACTTCCAAATACCAAACACACCTTAGGTCCAAGAAAAGACTACTTTCACATTTTCCTTTGCAACATATGCATATATAATAATGCCTTTTGGCCTTTTCAATTCTCCTGAAACATTCCAGAGGTGTATGATGAGTATCTTTTTCAAATTCATTGAACATTGTATGGAAGACTTCATGGATGACTTCACCATTTATGGTGATTCATTTGAATCTTGTTTGAATTCACACTCTCTAATCCTTCAAGATTGTGTCAAGTGTAACCTTGTGTTATATTTTGGAAAATGTCACTTCATGGATGAAAATGGGATTGTTCTAGGGAACATAGTTTCAAAAGGTGGTATTGAAGTTGATCCTGCCAAAATTGAAGTGATCCAAACACTTCCTAAACCCACTTCTGTTCAGGACATTCGTTTATTCCTCATTCATGCCGGTTTCTATTATAGATTCATCCATAACATCAGTAGGATTGCCCTACAACTCAATCGGTTGAACCAAAATGATGTCACTTTCCATTTCGATGAGGTTTTCAAGAGATCCTTCATTGAACTCAAAACTTCTCTTACATCTACCCTGATAATCCAACCCCCAGATTGGTCCTTCCCTTTGAGTTGATGTGTGATTCTTCTGATAGAGATATTGGGGATGTTCTTGGTCAATGAATAGAAAAAGTTCCTCATGTAATCTATTATGCCTCAAAAACATTGGATGAAACTCAATATCACTACACTTTCACTAAAAACAACCTTTAGCAGTGGTTTCTGCCTTATATAAATTTCGCCCCTATCTCTTAGGTGCCAAAATCATCTTCTTCAGAGACCATTCTGCTATAAAGTTCTTACTCATGAAAAGTGATTCCAAACCGAGGATAATAAGATGGATCCTAATGCTCCAAGATTTTGACCTTGAAATAAAAGATAGATAAGGAAAAGAAAACCTTTTGTCTGATCACTTGAGTAGAATTTCTAATTCTTCTCATTCTGAAATCAACGATCCTGAATTCCCCACTAAGCACCTTTCATCTCTCACTCAAAAGTTACCATGGTATGCCCCAATTGAAAATTACTTGGTTTTTGGTGTTTTTCCTGTAAAATTTTCAATAAAACAAAAAATGAAGTTGAAAAGTGATTCAAAACCCTTTTTTTGGGAAGAAAATAAACTTTGTAAAATTGGGGCAGATATGGTAATTAAAAGATGCGTCAATTGAAAATGAACATTCTTCCATATTAGAATTCTGTCACTCACTTCCTGGAGGTGGCCAATTTGGACCAACAAGGACCTCCCGAAAGGTCCTAGACAATTGATTCATTTGACCTTCACTCTTCGAGGACTCACATGAGTTCTGTCAATCATCTCCCACTTGCCAAAAGTTTTGCATAATTTCAAAGAGAAATTAAATGACCCAAAAGCCTTTAAATAAATGTGAGATCTTCGATGTTTGGGGTATCAGTTTCATGGGACCATTTCCCCCTTCCAATGGATTCTCATACATATTTCTTGTGATTGATTATGTTTCTAGGTGGGTTGAGGCTAAACCCACTAGAAAAGATGATTCACATATTTTTAGTGAGTTTCTAAAGACACACATCTTCCACAGATTTGGCACACCTCGTGCCTTGATTAGTTACTTAGGAACCCATTTTTATAATAGAACCATGGAATCACTTTTGAAAAAGAATGGGGTTGTACATAAAACATCAAATTCATATCACCCTAAAACAAATGGAATGGATGAACTTTCAAATAGTCAAGTGAAAAGAGTTCTAGAGAGAATTGTAAAACCCACCAGAAAAGATTGGACTGAAAGATTTGGTGAAGCACTCTGGGCTTATCGAACTGCCTATAAAACACCAATTAGGATGTCTCCTTTTAGGCAAGTTTTTGGTAAAGCATGTCATATGCCAGTTGAAATCCAACATAAGTCATTTTTGGTATGTAAATTGTGTAATTTTGATCTTGAAAAATCTGGTGAAGAAATATTGTTGCAATTGGCTGAACTGGAGGATCCTCGACTTGATTCTTATGAAAATTGTAATCTGTACAAAGAAAAATCCAAGGAACTCCATGATAAACAAATCCTGATAAAGATATTTCATGAAGGTGAAAAGGGAATGCTCTTCAATTCTTGATTTTCGCTTCACCCAGGTACACTTAATTCTCATTGGGAAGGTCCTTTTGTTATTACTAATGTTTAACAATTTGGTGCATTGCCATTCCAAGACCCCTCTTCCAAAAGAACATTCACAGTTAATGGACATAGGTTAAAGCATCACCATGAGAGGACAAAAAATCACGGATCATCATCGACTTCCACTGCATCCCCAACTTCTCTAGTCGACCAACCACTAGATGGAGATGGAGACTCGCCAAATCCAAAACAGGGGGCATGTCTTTCCCTTTAACTCTCTCTCTCTCATCCTCCCTCTACCTCATTCTTCTTCTTCCTCTCTCTTTCATTTTTACCACATTTTTTATCAAAACCTTTATTTTTCACTTTCTCTTTTCTGTCTATGTATCTTTATTAAAAACTCAAAAAACCTAAACAGAAACAAAGTAAGAAAAGGAAATAGAACAAAATATATATATATATATATAAATCAAGAGTCATGTTTACTCACCATTGAGTTTTGAAATTTTTTCCAACCATTTTGGGGAGTTAACAGACATGTTTTGATGTTAATTTTTTTTATTTTCATCATGACTTTTGATAATTAATTTTGTGTCAAAATTTAAAAAATTTGAGTGCTCAATTTTTTATTTGGAAAATTCTTTTCCCAAACCGTGCGGAACAAAATTTTCTTTCATGCCAAGGCCACCTATGGCCATCTTTTTAAAATGTGTGTTTTCACCCCCATTTGTGAGTCTTGAGTTTGTGGACCTTTGAGATGAATTTCCTACCTTTGTGTGCATTAATATGATAGAGGCATTTTCTGAACCACATGAGAATCACAATAGCCACATATCCTCCCATTTCCCTTACATTAGACCTCCTTTTGAAATCACCTTCGAGCCAATGAAAAACTTTTCTTTTAAAGCCACATTACAAGCCAAATACCTTTTACCACCCAATATCAACATAGATTTTCATTGCATATTTTTTTTTGAAATTTACGTGTGGGGGGGGATAGATTTCAATGTTTGGGTACCCTATTATTGATTTTCAATGAGTTATCATCTGCTTGAGGGAAACCATCCATTTCAGTGTGGGGGAGAGGTTGTCATTAAGTGTGTTTTGGGGAATTTAATGTACTTCAATTTATGTAATTTTGTAAATATTATTGACAAGTGTTCAAAAAATGATAAAAAAATATCAAAAAAATTAAAAAAATGGGTTCTGTCTTGGGTAGTTCAAAAATCACTCTTCCTAATCCTTTTATCTTGTTATAAATATTACAATTAGTGTCGTGAGGAGATCAAACATGGGTTAGGATATGAGTGTGAGATCTGTTTCAAGTCCATCTTTCGAAAAATCAAAAATTAAATGAAAAGAAAAAAAGAACACTTGTGTTATATTCTTATTTCATTTGGATAAGTTTTGTGGTTTGTAAATATTTAATCTTCTCATTACCTTCATATTTTTTTCCTCTATTGTGTCATTCTTTACACAATCATCCCCTTGTAAATATGTGTTTTCATTTCCTTCCATGTATCATTTCAAAAAAAATCTGCATTTCTTTTTCTATGTTGGTGTTTTACCTCTATTTTTCTATTTTTTTGGATATCATCTTCCTACCATCCCATAGCCACAGCAAGACCCCTTAAAAAGACCTCTTGATTCTTGTGCACAATGTATAGGTATTGGAAGCTGAGAGCTCTTTCAAACTCTATGATTTATACTTTTGGTTGGAGAAAGAGTGAACCTCCACAAATGAATTTCATCATCTCGAGAGCTGTGAGTTTTGAGTGTCCACATTTTCCATTTCTAAATTTGAGAATGAAAAAATGAATTAGTTTTGGAACATTTTTTCTGTAACAACTTGTGGTGGAATTCAAAATTGATGAGTGAAATAGTCTAAACCTCCCCTGATTGAAGAATACAAAATTTTAATATTTGTTGGTGAGTTAAAATGATTTTGTCATGTTTTTATATTTGTTGCACACGAGGACATGCACAAGACTAAGTGTGGGGGATTTGATGTTGTTAATATTTTAATTTATTATTATACACTCCCTTTACTGATTTTATATGAAATGTGCATAATTTGTGTGAAAAATTAATGTTTTAATATTAAGTATAATTTTTTAGCATTTTAGAATTAGTCCAATTGAGTCAGTTTACTATTTTAATAAAACCTATCACTATAATGATACATATTATGTGTTTATTATTTTGTATTATTCCCCTTTAAATATAAAACTATTCTTTAGAAGGTACCATGATCCTATTATTCCATTTGAAGGTTCATATGGTCCCCACAAACAACACCAAAGAATCTGTGATGAAACTGGACTATTCATGAAGATTGATTTACTAGGCCAAATAAAGAATTCCTAATTCAATTATTATCCACCTTAGTTCAAGGGACAATGTAAGTATTCTTGGATAAAAATTTCAAGGCCCAAATCCAAACACAAGGGGCCCAACATATGCCTTGAAGTCTATCCCTCCATTTTGTCCGAGAAATAAAATCAGTACAGTATTCTTGACATATCTCATGATGTAAGAATCAAATCAATCTGATCATTTGCAATGTAAAATAGGAGATATATTTGACAGACTTTGTTGAAGAAATAATTTGGATTTGAAGGCATATTCCTATTCCAAAACCATTTCACATTTTGGACTTCAAAAATACTGGATAAACATTGACAGATTAAAATTGTTTAATCAACCGGCCATAACATTGGATAAATAGGTCCAAATGACTTAAACTTTTGAGAGTACTCTTCCAAATTTATTATATACAACTTTGAGGAAGGATAGTTCTCGATATTTGGATGTCTGAATATCAAACATGGCGATGCAAGTTGTGGGATAGATTGGGAATGCAAACAGTTCACTCCTTGGGCTATAAATACTCTCCCCTTCTCTCCTTGAGAGGGTTGGAATTTCAGAAGGAGAACATATTGGAACTACCAAATCCTTGACTAAGGATTTTTAGGACCTTCCATACTAATTTTTTCACTTGAGAGATTTTTCCTCCTCTCCTTGTTTTCACTTACTTTCGTGTTCATCGTTTTTGTAATCTTGTAAGTCTCTTTCTTTGTAATTCTGTTTTAATGCAAGTTACTTCTTCAATATCTCTTATTCTCATCCACCTTATGTATTTTATTATTAATGTTCTTAAAATAGTTTTAATTAATTTGAATCTCATTCCCTTCTTTTTCTTCCTCATTCAATCTAAAATTCATTTTTATTTATCATCATTGTTCGTGTGTGTGGGTTCAACGTACCACTCTTTTCTAATCCCTTTCTTTTTCTTGTGTTCTTAATTTATCATCATAATCATCATAACCATACTATTAAACACTCAAATGGATGAGTAAATATATTATTGGGGTGAGCCAAAATTTAGGGATGTTAAGTGATTGAGAGTATTTTCTCGATGAGTATTCATTAATTTAACATTGTGTATGTTGGACTTAATATGTCATGGATTAATGACATATTTTGTTTAAAATGTGGTTTTCATGGATTATTCGAACCATAAATACACTACCATAAACAAGTACTTATTTAGATTAGAATCCTAGTTAAGTTAAGGCTTAGATTAAAGCTTTAACACTTAGGAATTCTAATCGATGTCAACTTATGAAGTGGGTGTTAATTTAAATGCAATATAAAGCAAAGCTCAAGGCTATCACAAGTTTAATTAACTAATGATTAACTCACCCCAATATTTATCAATTTGTTAAATAAATTATTTTCAATAAATCATTTCAATTAATCTCTGAAAACAAACCCCCCAAATCAAAATACAATCAACTAATAACTAATGACTATTACAAAGTATCATCACCGAGGATTCGACCCGAGTGCTTCTATACCCATAACTAGAGCACCAGAACTTTGACTGGTCGATAGGCGACAATCGACCATGTATTTTACCTCTCTATCTATATTACGAGATTAGACTCATCCAACCATGTGAAACTAGACATGGAAATAACATGGCATACCTCATGTGTCTCCCCCTCTCTTGGAAGGAGAGTAAAAAATCAATGGAGTGGGTTCTGAAAAATGATATATATATATATATAAACTCATTTAGAGAAAAATAAATAAGATATTAAAGGGTCAATGTATCCTAGATCAACCTAGGAATCGAGTTACCAATAGTTCCAAAGTATACACTAGCAATGCCAAGCATTCCACATGTCTACCCCAAACTTGCAAGTCAATGGAACTCAATCACCACACCTTGATACTATCCACTATGGGAGGAACTAATATTCCCACATGTCTTTAGGTCAAATATAAATGACATATCGTTGTGGGGAAGTCTTCTATCTTTTTATGAGTCAAATGGTACATCATACCATGTCTCATCATTGTGTCCCACAGTTGGTGGATCTCAATGTTTTAGTGGAGGACTCGTACCGTAGTATGCTAGGGGGTCACTCTTGTCATTAAGGAACTTCACACTAATATTTTAGGGGAACCCACACTTGGATGTCAGTGCGGACCCACTGCCCAGCCCCATGGAAAGGTATATGCTGGAGGTTATTTCTTGTCATGTAGCTATAGAGGACCAGCACCCATGATGATGGGGGTAAACACACTGGTCATCGGGGATCGGCACCATAGTATGTCAGGTGGATCAACAACAGGAATTAGATGTAGAGGACCCATTTCTAGGCCGATGGGGAGTCAATAGTTTGGTCATCAGGGATCTTTTATCTAGTACATCAGAGGGATCAACACTCGGAATGAATTCTCTTGTGATTATGAATGATCATAGCCACCATCGAGCATCACCTCATACAAGCATTGCACCTAGAACATCGAGCATCAAATCTGATAGGAATCACACCCAATACATCAAGCATCACCTTGGATAGGTGTCCCACCCAGAACATCACCATAAAATCATATAGGCATCACGACCGAAACACCTCACGTCATATATCAAAATCCAATATAGAGGGAACCATTGTGTGCTTCATAAAAAAATAATAAGGATAAGATGATCAGGGTCCAAAATAAAATTCCAAAATATTGATATATGAAAGATAGAATATTTATCAAGAATTAAATGATGTTTATGGGTCCAGCAGGATATGTGACACCACCTCATCATATTTCCATTTACCTAGCCACACTTGGGTACTAAACTATGAACAAGTACCCCTAGGCATGCCAGTGTATTCTTAGGGTACATGGAACCCCTATCCAAATGGTTGACAAGCGCATAATGCTCTCCATTAGTCTGAATCAAATAAACAATGTTTTTAATGAAATTCCTCTTCAAAATTCCCTAGATAACCAAACAGATCACACTATTGTAATCCTTGTGAAAAAACACAAAAGATCATCTATTCATTTTCCTGAAATGGACACCTAGTAAAGAATATGCATTTCACCACAACATGACTAAACTAGGCATCATGGGTCCCACATCTCAATTCAGATACAGAAATTCTTAAACTACCCTCAACGATTCACCCTTGAAAACAAGATAATGTTCCTATAGATGAAACTTCAATTGGATGGTCCAATTGGAAGTTATGGGAGTTTGAAGTTGCAAGTGGACCCGCCCGAGCCCATGGGATATTGGTCATTGACCGACAGCTGTGTTCAGTCCACCAAAAATAGTTTTCAACTACTACAATCAGCCATATTTGGTGTGGTTTCCCATGGTTGGAAATGTCGACCACCCAGTACTAGATTTGGTAAGTGGTCTTGTGGAAGATCATGCTGTCATGGTGGACCATAGATTCTCTCTACTCCAGTTGGACCAGTTTTGACCAGGGTGCAACATGATCCCCCACGATCTGGCCCACATGGCTGGTCCTAGCCCACTTATCTTGTCCTGACTCACTTGGTTGGCCCCATTCAACTTATCTAGGCCCATCCCAGCTTACTGGGCTCAGCCCACTAGCCCGCTTTGGGATTGCTCATCCACCCTGGCCCATCTTGGGTCGCCACATAAATGCAGACTCCCGCTGTGAACCACAATTTCCTAGTACTAAATAGTGTGCACATCTTGGATCCTAAACATTCCATGTGTAACCTCTACATGTCTTATGGACTACCGTTGGATTCCCTACGGTTCCACCACTTTGTACCGCTATCGGACACCACTGGCCACTATCATAGTGGTGCTGCATCGGTGGTACCTTTCACAGACCATCAGACCAGCTCTGATTCCTGAATCTTGACACAAACATAGATTTTGGATCCTAGCACATGGATCTATATAGATCCATTCCCTACTCGACAATCCTTTGATGATTTTATTTTCTGAATAGTAAATCCCAAAGATCTGTGAAGAATGGAGGAAAACCTTAAAATTAATGGGATCCAATAATAGATAGATGGCTGAGTAATTTTGGCCACTGATGATGATGATAAAAATTACGAAACAATTCATAAGGAATAAATTTTTCAATTTAAATATTCAAACATAGATATAGAAATCAATGGAAGGGATCCTACATCATAGGATCTATTTATCATTGAAAAACACACCTACCAATACTTCATCGTTTGTTTTTTATTGATATACTGATGCGGGAAGGGAGGTAGATTACCTAGGTGGGAGGATTATGATGAAACCCTATAAAATTTATAATAATCTCATATTTATTAACATGAAATTAGTTTAAGGAATCTTCTTAACGGGTCCCTCCAACACTTCTTCATTTGTTCATTGTTGATATGTCGATGGAGGAAGGGAGGTATCTTTCTAGGGGAGGTTATGAAGAAACCATAGAAAATTTATCACAATCTCATATTTATAACCTATCAATTTGTTTAGGTTATCTTATTAACCACACACACTATTGATCGTGGGATATAGACTGTCACAAACCAGGCCAGGTCGCCATCCAACCCGGCGCTCGACCCGGTCCGCGGCAAGACCCGAAGGGCGTTCCCAATCCCCACAGGAAGACACAAGTTCCTGGGTATCGTAAGTAACAAGTGGGAACGATTTTACCCAAAACAAAAGAGAGAAAAACAACTAGACAGGTAAATAAACTGAAACTGGAAAAAGACAACCAAACACGTCTTTAAACTATGAACATTTTTTTAACTCTGAAACTCGAACCAAGAACCAAAAAGAAAAGATGACATAGGAAACTAAAAATCATACTCAAACCTTTCGGAAAAAGAGATGCCACATCAGCACCACTTTGCATGAAAAGACCAATTGCAACCTGAACCACCATCACTGAACACTAATTCACAACCTGGAATGCAGAAGAAACAAAATCTACATACACCCAAGGGTGTATGTAGGGTGTGAGATAAAATCCCAAAAGGATTCCACCGAGAAAAAGGTTCCACGCATAATTATTAAAAGGAAAATACATTTTCAATTTAACAGAATAAAAAAAATAAGTGTTTAATGGATTTTTAAGGAAAAAAGTTTTTAAGGGGACTTCTCTAAAAGGAAAACAACATAAATTAACTTACACACACTCACGCACACCCACACACATGCACGCACACACACAGATGCACGCACACATGTACACATGCACAAACACTTTTCTTGGTAACCCCAACATCACTCCATATGCCGACGGTGAGCAGCAAGTAGAGGAAGAGCGCAATACATGGGAGACCCTAAAGATACTAGTGAGAAGTGGGACCCTAGAACCTCACGTCTCGGTGAACCATATCACACATTCCCATGCACGAGCCACTAGTAGGGAAACACCTCCTACCATAGTGGTCTCCAGTCATCATCCAATGTTTAGTTAGTGTTGTAAGTGTCAATCATGCTAAGTGAAAGTGGGCCGAGGCCACTCCCGTATCACTAGCACTCTAGTCTAGTCCATCCACCTAGTACCCAGGCTTCCCGTTTGTGCTCAAGTAATTAGAATTTCATGCCACATGTCATAATCATATACTCAAACCAAGCACGACATCACTCACACCAAAAACCACCATTCACACACATAGAAGCCATTTGAAATAATACGCACACTAAAATGTTCCAAAACTCAATCTTCATTTCTTACAAAACCCATTTAAATCAACTTGCATCCTTAATAATTATTTAATAAAACATTTATGATTTTTAATAAACTTATTTTTTAAGAGAAGAGCATGAATTAACACACAAAACCAATCAAACCTTCTTTCGTAACCAAACACACACAACGCCACATCGAGAGTTCAATCCACACCACTTAAAACAATTAAAAAGAGACCATTTGAGTAGTTTAACACAAGTGATAACAAACGATTCAGTAACATTTTCACTAACGGTAAATTTAGTTTTTATTTAAAAGACACTTTAGAACCAAGCACACGATGCAATATTATCGAAACAAGATTTGTACCAAAAAAAATTCACAATTTATAAACACTAAACCATCTTGACATGGGTTTCCAAAATAAATCACACTAACATCACAAGAACACATTAATAACAAATCAATGTATATGAGATTTCCATAGAATAAAATAAGACCACTTCACTCCGTGCAAACTAACTAAATAATATTCCAAATTAATTAATCAATAAAATAAATTCATCAAGCGATAATTATGAGCTAAACCACCTACCTTAGGTGTAGCGAAACATGAGACTTCCATGCGAAAACTTCAGCACATGTCAAAGGCACCACGAAAATTCCAAAACGCTTCTTAGAAACAATATATAGACAAATAAATCAAAATAGAATCAAATTAAGCACAAATTAAACCCCAAGAAACATGAAAACTCACCCAACGACCCTATGTGGGGAGGGGAACTCACCCGAATGAAAAGATGTTGCGGCGAAGGGGAAAATGGGTGGAACAAAGGCTTAGGATTTTGGTCGTGTGAGAAGTGGGTCGCTGGAGGTTAGGGAGGAGGGCGCCAACCGAAATTTCTCAGAATAGAGGAATGGAGAGCTGGGGCTTTGGTGCGAGGGAGATCTGATGGGGGAGGTGAGAAAAAGGGGCAAGCCACTGGGGAAGGAGTCGCGCGCAGACTAGCAGGGGGAGAAACCCTAACACAGTTAAGAATAATAAAATGGAAATAAAACTAAAATAAAACTCAATAATAATATTAAACTAATATTTATAATAATAGTGGTAATGGAAAAAAATTGAACTCAATTTTTGGTAATAAAATAAAAATAAAAAAACATAGCATTTATGTTAATAATGATAATAATAATAATAACATCCATAAATAATAATAATAATAGTTTAACATATTAACAATACTAATATCAATATTAATAATAATAATAAAACTAAAACAAGAATAATAATTTTAATAATATTATTAATAACTTAATTAAAACGTTAGTAAAAATGATAATAATAATAATAATAATCTTAATAATAATATTGTTATTATTATTAGAACTCATAATTCACTTTATTCTTCCCATTTTATTTTGCGCAGGTACCTTATTCATCTCATTAAATTTTATTTCTTTATCAATAATTATTTTTATTTAATTAGGTGCACACCAGGAAGGTGTGTGGAGAACCAAGCGAGGTCGCACGGCGACCCACGCGAGGTCGCGCGGCTTTGACAGCGGTGCACGGAATTCCGAAAAGGCCAAAAAGTCTGTTTAAATAAAACTCAGAAATTTTAAGTTCGGCCTTGACCTGAAATAATTGATGCCGAACAGAAATAATAAAATAAGTAATATAAAAAATACGTGTGAAAATTTTCCTCACCATAAATCATTCTATCCCCGGAAAGCCACAAACAGAACCAAACACCAAAGTAGAAAACAACACTCTCTTATGGTTCAAAGGGGATTCTCACAAACACCAAGAAAAGATCCGCAAAAGTATCGTGCTCAAGGAAAGTTACTCAAATAAAAAATCGATAAACTCATATAAAGACTTTTTGATATGTGTCTCCGTCCCCAAAGAGCTAGAACGCCTCCAGTTGACAGATCAAGGAAAGGGGACACTCGCACCCATGGAAACCAACTTCACAGGTCGAAACATATCAGGAACTATTAAACTAAAACCACAACATTTGGATAGAATGAACAAAAATGTCAAACCACATCCAAGGAACACTCTTATCACTAATCACTAAGAAATATTTAAAAAAACAGCAACAAAAGATAAACATGAAAACTAGAGAAAAAGATCAACATGGGGAGGCCCGAGGGGCTCCCCACCATAAGGAACTCACAGACGCTCAAAACAAGACTGGAGAACCGAAATGGGGAGGTTCGAGTGGACTACCTGCCATTAAAGAAAAGTCCATCTCCGATTTATTCCTGAGACATTTGTGCGAGACCTATCGAGGGTCCCGCCTCCATTAGAGCTAACCAAGGATACAGAACTTTGAAAAAATTCCTGATGGTGACCAAACACCCCACCACAAGGGGCGGGGAGGGAGGGGCCCGACTACCGGGGTGTCCAAAGCATGGCCCAAGAAAAACTATCATTTCCACATTCCTGGATGAGAATTATTCAAATTTGAGACAAATTTACCCAACAGAATCCCATATGGACCACTAAGGCGATTGCATCCAGTGGGACGCAACCCCCAAGACTTTAAGGTAGAGAGATGAACATTCCTCCACATGGTCAATAAAACCTTATGCAACTATACAGCTCATTCGGAGAAGAACAACCATAGAAACAATTGAAACTACCATTACTTTTAACACTGAGGACAACAATAAAGTTGGGGTCCCATACACTCCTCGGGTTCCTGACCACGTGCCATCTTCACTCCGAGGCCTACGACTGGATCCCTGATGTTTGAAGCATCTTCTGCCTCGCAGTCAGGCAAGGAAGACTCTCGAATGGAGGTTCTCCTTTTTTCTGTCACACGCAACCCCACCGCAACCGAGACAACACCATCAGTCACCGCAAATTACAACATCCTACTGATCATACACAGAACATTCACCAACACAAGAGCCGAAATGGTGCATGTGCATCTCCCTTTTTCACACTGAATGAGAACACGACACCACAAATCATCACCTGGACATGACCATTGCTGTAGAGAGGAACGTTATATGGAGAGGGACATCAACTGAGTCTCAGACAACATTTGATTCCTACAATCGACCGTAGCATCCCCACGTGACTAGGTCTTCCACATTAGTGGACTAATGTAGACCCTTTCTTAAACAAAACTGATAAAGGACCAAATGTCATTTGGAATAGTGGCCAGCATTGACCACTCCATGCTGCATCCACCTTTCCCCATTGAAATCTCATTCACCTCTTCCAAACAGAATTTTTAACTTAATGTGTTCAAACTTCAATCTTGATAATCAAAGAGAACTCACACTGAAAGATGTCACCGAATATGTCCCTTGTAGCCGATGAAAATACAACAAAGCCCTTCAAGACACTAGTCAACACTGAAAATTTTGAACTGCCTTCACCCTTCCTCGCTGGATTTCCTTTCGCAGTTTCCAAGGGAAACCGTCAAACATGATGACGTCAATCTTCTTACCCGACAGGTCGAGAAACTCAAAGAGACTGAAACTCCCTTCAGTTCCCCTCGCATAGGTCACCCCGCTGCGAGAGGATCTACTTAACCAGAAGGAAAAATAAAAAGACTTAGGACTATCACCCAAAAGGGAGAGCCTTTACTTTAATCAACTGGAGGTTCGGACAAAGATGAACTATCTGTGGCCACACGTCATTCACACATTGAATCTTTATTGGGGGCATACACTATCCAAGAAGGAGAACCGTGGACCCAATCAAACAGGTCTGATGGTCAAGGCATACCACAAGCGAATAAAAAACTTGCAGGAGGAACAACTGCAAGGGCTCCCTGATGTATTCTTCAAAAGAGACCATCAACCACATGCTTTCACACCAACTGACCAACAATAATTCAAACTCAAGACACAAATCAGTCAAAAATTATTCTCATCTCAAAATGCCTCACATCAAACCTTTCAAAATTACAAGGACACACCACACAACCACTGGTTATTGAAATACAACACGTTTTCATTTGACCAAAACATTTTGAAAATAAGCAAACCCAGTGGGTTGTACAAACACCAATTGCATCCCATGAGCCTTGCACATGCATGTTCTCATGCCACACAGGCACCCACCTCATTTCCATCCAGGCACTCATCCGCTCGTTCCATTAACCATTTCCCTTTTTGTATACACTCATTCATGTGGTTTCCCATGAGAGCGCCAAGGATCAAAACCAAACCTTTCCATTTTTCAAAACCAAAACATCCAACCCACACTTTTCAAACCTCACTGACCATTTCATTTTTAAAGAGCTTCATTTGAAAACATTTTCCAAGACCAAAACCTTTTTACTTAAAACCAAAATCTCCACAAATCCAAAACAAAGAGATGAGAAACAATGCAGGAGGAAACTAGTGGCAGTGGGTGATTGGATCATATGGTTGGAATCCATACTCCAATCATGCCATTGGCCACAGAGAGTATTTTAGGATAGTGTCCCCAGCTTCACATGGCTTTCCAGACCCTGTGATCTCACTAAGACCACTGACCTTACTCCCTTTTCATTTCCCATAGACACGATTAACCGCGAGGACCAAAAACTCAGACAAACCCCAACATACTTTGGTAACTTGAGTTCAGACACGAGGTGTTCTCGCCAGGCACCTTACTCGTAGACAGGACGTCGAGTCCCAAAAACCGTACTCGAGTCTACCGTGACTCTATCCTAAAGAACACGACCCAAGAGAGAAAACCTTCCCTATGATACCATTTTGTCACAAACCAGGCCAGGTCGCCATCCAACCCGGTGCCCGACCCGGTCTGCGGCAAGACTTGAAGGGAATTCTCGATCCTCACATACTGGCACAAGTGAACAGGTATCATAAGTAACAAGTTGGAACGATTTTACATGAATCAAAAGAGAGAAAAACAACTAGCCAGGTAAATAAACTGAAACTGGAAAAAGACAACCAAACACGTCTTTAAACTATGAACGTTTTTTTAAGTCTGCAACTCGAACCAAGAACTAAAAAGAAAAGACGACAGTGGAAACTAAAACTCATACTCAAGCCTCCTAGAAAAAGAGAGGCCACATCAGCACCACTCTGCATGAAAAGGCCAACTGCAACCTGAACCACCATCCCTGAGCACGAAGTCACAACCTGGAATGCAGAAGAAACAAAATCTACATACACCCAAGGGTGTATGTAGGGTGTGAGCTAAAATCCCAATAGGATTCCACTAAGAAAAATGTTCCACGCATAATTGTTAAAAGAGAAATACATTTGCAATTTAACCAAAAAAATAAGTGTTTAAAGAATTTTTAATGAAGACGATTTTTAAGGGGACTTCTCTAAAAGGAAAACAACTTAAATTTACATACACACACGCACGCACACCCACAAACATGCACGCACACACACAGACACACGCACACATGCACACATGCACACACACATTTCTTGGTAACCCCAACGTCACACTGTGTGCCGACGGTGAGCAGAAATTAGAGGAAGAGCACAATATATGGGTGACCCTAAAGATACTAGCGAGAAGTTGGACCCTAGAACCTCACGTCTCGGGGAACCATATCACACATTCCCGTGCACGAGCCACTGGTAGAGAAACACCACCTACCATAGTGGTCTCTAGTCATCATCCAATGTTTAGTTATTGTTGTAAGAGCCAATACTGCTAAGTGAAACTGGGCCGAGGCCACTCCCGTATCACTAGCACGCTAGTCTAGTCCACCCACCAAGTACCCAGGCTTCCCGTTTGTGGTCAAGTAATTCAAAGGTCATGCCACCTGTCATAATCATACACTCAAACCAATCACGACATCACGCACACTAGAAACCACCATTCACACGCATATATTCCATTTGAAATAATACGCACACTAAAATGTTCCAAAACTCAATCTTCATTTCTTACACAACCCATTTAAAACAACTTGCATCCTTAATAACTATTTAATAAAACAATTAAGATTTTTAATAAACAAATTTTTGAAGAGAAGAGTATGAATTTACACACAAAACCAACCAAACCTGTTTTTGTAACAAAATACACACAACTCCACATTGAGAGTTCAATCCACACCACATACAACAATTAAAAAGAGACTGTTTGAGTAGTTTAACACAGTGCTAACAAACGATGCAATAAAGTTTTCACTAACGGTAAGTTTATTTTTTATTTAAAAGCCACTTGAGAACCAAACCGACGACGCAATATTATCGAAAAAATATTTGTACCAAAAAAATTAACAATTTATAAACACTAAACCAACTTGACATGGGATTCCAAAAAAATCACAGTAACATCACAAGAACACATTAATAACAAATCAATGCATATGAGATTCCCAGAGAATAAAATAAGACCTCTTCGCACCCTGCAAACTAACTAAATAATATTCTGAATTAATTAAACAAGAAAATAAATTCATCAATAAATAATTATGAGAAAAACCACCTACATCAGGTGTAGTGACACACAAGACTTCCGTGCGAAAACGTCATCACATGTCAAAGGCACCATGAAAATTCCAAAACGCACCTTAGAAATAATATATAGAAAAATGCATCAAAATAGAATCAAATTAAGCACAAATTAAACCCCAAGCAACATGAAAACTCACCCCACAACCCTAAGTGGGGAGGGGAATCTCACCCGAATGAAAAGATGTTGCAGCGAAGGGGGAAAAGGGTGGAACAAAGGCTTAGGATTTTGGTCATGTGAGAAGTGGGTCGCCAGAGGTGAGGGAGGAGGGCGCCGACCGGAATTTCTAAGAATAGAGGAATGGGGATCTGGGACTTTTCTATGAGGGAGATCTGATGGTGGAGGCAAGAAAAAGGGGCATGCCGCTGGGGAAGGAGTCGTACACAGACTAACAGGGGGAGAAACCCTAACACAATTATGAAGAAAAAAATGGAAATAAAACTAAAATAAATTTCAATAATAATATAAAACTAAAATTTATAATAATAATGGTAATGGTAAAAAAACTCAATTTTTTGTAATAAAATAAAAAATCATAACATTTATGTTAATAATGATAATAAAAATAATAACATCCATAAATAATAATAATAATAATTTAACAAGTTAACAATATTAATAAAAATATTAATAAAAAAACAAAAATATGAATAATAATTTTAATAATATTATTCATAACTTAATTAAAACATTAGTAAAAAGGATAATAATAATAATAATAATCTTATTATTATTATTATTAGAACTCATAATTCACTTTATTCTTCCCATTTTATTTTGCGCAAGTAGCTTATTCATCTCATTAAATTTTATTTCATTATCAATAATTATTTTTATTTAATTAGGTGCATGCCAGGAAGGCATGTGGAGAACCGAGCGAGGTCACGCGGTGACCCAAGCGAGGTCTCTCAGCTTTGACAGCGGTGCACTGAATTCTGAAAAAGCCAAAAAGTGCGTTTCAAAAAAAAAGTCAGAAATTTTAAGTTCGGCCTTGACCCAAAATATCTGATGCCCAACAGAAATAATAAAATAATTAATATAAAAAAATACGGGTGTGACATAGACATCCAACGTCCTATCACTTTAGGTCACGCTTTGGTAAAACACCCCATTAAAAACTCAATGGCGGTTTTAGATTTCCAATCTGAGTCCTGATGCAAAATTTATTAAAATTAATGTCTAAAATAAATTAAAATAATTTTTTAATTTTATAAACGATTATTTCTTCAATGAATTTATCTATAGAAGGCATGTTTCAAAATAAGTTATGTCACACCTTGGGTAAATGACATGCTCCATACTGAACGGTTCTGTCATATTTCATATATAAGATACATTTAAGAGATACCAAGATTCCTTCATGTTCATAGTATAAAATATATTGAATGTTTTTTTGAAATTAATTCCATGAACACAAGGCCTCGGAATCACACGTCGTCTCAACACCAAGATTTGGAAATATATATTGAAATATTTCAAAGGCTTATAAAGAAAAAAATTGGGTCTTTATAATAAAACATGTACTAATTTCATTGGATAAGTGTGTATCAACATAAATCAAACATATGATTAAATTATGATACTTTTTAAGATACATGGGTCAGATTATGATATTTATTATATTTTATTTAAAGAAGAGTTGAAAATTTCATACTGAACTTTTAATAACAATATAATTTTTAATATGAGGTTGTATAAGTGATATGGTTGACTATAAATAGTATTCAGAAATATAAAATGTTTATCTACATCATGGTAATTAAAATATAATTTTATAAATTATAAAATTAAAATAAATGGTGACATAATGAATATGGAGTAATGAATTTATTAAATGAAGAATCAAATAAATAATATTGATATTATTAAAATAAATATATTTTGAAACATTTTATACCATCCATGAATTTTTTGGATTAAATTGAAATTTTAGGGATGATTTAATGTAATTTTTTGAAGAATATAGTTTTTATTACATTTTAAAAAAAAATCATGTGATAAATATGGTCAAAATTGAAATAAATAAGTTTTTAAAATAAATAATATTTTATTAAATGATATAATATTCATAAGAAATTTAATTCATGAAGAATTATAGGAAAATGTCTAAAATTTCATAAATGATCCAATTGGTTAATGTTTGACATTTCATAGTAACCATATTAACCCTATATCACGAAATGTCATGTAGTCACGATAAGAGTTATACTGTTTAAAATAGGGTCAAACCAATATATATAAAGATTAAAAACATAATAAAAAAATTTTAAAAAATTATTAGATGAATAAAATAAAAAATTTATCAACTATGGTTATAAATTTATTCATTTAATGGAAACCTTTTCGTGAAAATTAAAAAGATATTATTAAAATCAATGAATGTGACAAAATGTCACTGTCATTTCATATAAGTATAATAATTTTAATATGGGGATAACCATGAGATAAATTCAATCATAAATATTATATGGAAATATAAACGAGTTTTATAATTCATATTAATATATTTATTATTTTTTTGAGATTAAATAATTACCATAAATAATGACACAATATTGAAGAAGTTATTATTTTATTAGTATAAATGTCAAATAAGTAATATTGAAAACTTTAAAAGAAATATATTTTTCTTAATTAAGGGGATCTAAAAAATTCTTAGGTGAATAATCCATGTTAGGAGTGTATAAAATATTTTGGTTTGAAGTTATATTTCTATTTTTATTTTATTTAATTTCAAAGTAATTAATAGTGACAAATTGAAAAAATTGATATTTTATAAAATTAACAATTTATGAAATTGTTTAAAAATTATTAAAATATTTAAAAACATAATTGATTATTATAAGGTCTAAAATTTCATAAAGATTCCATTTATGTAAAATTTAAATTATATAAGTAAATATTGATAACCATTCAAAATTTATAATCTTATTACAAAAATTAAAATTAATAGGATTTCATAAGGATAAATAAAAATGATTAGTTTTGAAATAAAATAAATACATGAATAAATTCTATTGGTAGATAGGATATTGAAAAATCCTCATATTATCCTTTAAATAATTCTCAATTCAGCTATTTGAAATAAAAATTAATAATATATAATAAATTAAATGTCTCAGAGTTTCTGAAAGTGCCCCTCACTTCTCTCATAAAAGGGAATATCTCCTTATCTTTTATTCACATATATTAGTCTTTATAGATCATAAAAAACATTATCATTTCCCTTAAAAAATTCCCTAAATTAATTGTAGAGGCCATTCATTTTTCAGAAATTCATTCTAAGGAGTCCTTTTGTAAAAATCAAAAGGGGATACTCGAAGAATAGTTAATTTTTTTTACAAATTCAATTTGATTTATTGTATTAGTTTACTTCCTCTTCCAATGTATTTCCATACTAATTAAATAAATCGTGAAAATAATATATTCTGAGATTTTTTTATTATTATATAACAATCAAATTCTTCATTTTATCCATCCTACAACAGGCAATATCACCATGGCTGCATACGTATGACTTACTATTTCCACATCGTGGTGTAAACTGTTTTACATCAATATATTATATTAATTTGTATAAAGATTAATATATTGGATGTAAATAATAAATATAAAATGATAATAATTCTATATAATTAATATATCATCAAATTAAATATGATTTAACCATTAACGGAATGATATCGTCGCTCGTGTCCATGAATGACCTACCATCTCCATGATTCGATGAGATTCATTCTCCACATTAACCATTAAAGAATTATTATAAAAATATATATAATGAATAAGTATGAAATATAGTACGTAATAATTCTCTTATAATAATATATATATATATTATGGACTTGTTTCCATTCAATATGATAAGAAAACGGAAATAGCGTTCATGCGTACCTACGGTCTACCATCTCCATGAATGGTGTATTCCATTTCATATATATATATATATATATATTATATTTATATACATTATATATATATATATATAATATTTTACAATTTAGAATTATGTAACTTGTGATCTATGTGAGGAGATCGTGAATATCAAGTCAAAACACATATGATAAAAAAACAATATTTACACGAAACATTACGTTAACTCAGAATAATTAATAAATGGGTAATTTGAAGTCATAAATGAATCATATATGATAACATTAATATTATTATGATTCGATTATAAGTTAATAATTTGTTTAAAACCACTATATAGGTGGTTTGGATATCTATAAAAGAAATCAGAACTAAGTTAAGGGTTAATTTCTTAATCTCATAACTATCTGAGATTTTTTTTATATTAGTGTTTATTAGAAAATATTTTTCATCCATGCCAATGGTTATTAAAAATATTTTTATAATGTATGTTTTTAACGTTTCAGTTAATAGAATATTGTACAAATACATTATTTTAAATGTTTCTAGGATTTATTCTTCTAAATATTTCTTATTCATGCCCATGTTTTTAAAAATGGGTTTATGTGATTATTTATAAAGAGGTGAATAATTTAAAATTCTAATTTTTGAATTTATCTAAAATGTTTCAAAGTGTTTTGGGACACTTTGATTTAAAAAATATATTATTTAATTTCTTTTATAAATGTACATATTTTGAATAAAATTATTCAGTGTAAAAAATCTATTTTACTCAATAAATTTTTAATGATTTTTTATATTATTTTAATTTATGTCAATGTCCTTTGTTGGATTTTATTCTTAATTGAGATTGATGGTATATGATGAGATCTACCAAATTTTATTGAATGTTTTATGATATTCTGGCTTATATATGTGCTATTTTAATACCATTCATGGTTTATGGTTAATGTATTTACATTTATTATGCTAGTTTTAATATGAATGTATATATTGTTTCACCATTTTTATATGTGGAATGTATTGGACATAGTATGTGATAGGTGGGGCCTGTTATATCCCCTTAAAGTATCATTAGGTCTAATTAGACAAACTATCTTGGGTTTTTACATGTTTATTTATGGTCTGGGTGTGAGTCCTTCATGGTGTAGTTATGATGTCTGGAATTTTTCATTCTCTCAAAATATGATAAGTTATTCATTTAACATTTGATTAATATACTAGTAGAATGTCCATATAAATGTTTAAATAAAACTATTTTATTTATTTTTTCCATATTATACTGAAGATTATGTTTAAAAGGCTTCTGATTTTTTATAACTTTCCTTCAAATTTTATCCTTATTTATGAATGATTCTGCTATATTTTTTATCCGTACACAGAAAATAAGCTCACCATTTTCTTATGTTTTATTTTCCAATGATTCCAAGAATTTTATTATGACTGATATAAAAAGTTAATATAGACGAATAATATCATTCCAAAATGATTATTTAAATTTCCTTTTATGTAACATCTCATAATTTATCGATAATTTTTTTATTTATAAGAAATTATTTCAAGACAGCAAAATTTTACAGCACGTGATTCCGATGGTAGGACTGCCCAAAATGATCCGCCGAAAAAAATTTAATCTTTAAATAGCGTGCTTGAGAAGTTGTCTTGAAAAAGTGTAATAAAACTTATACAAGTGCCCAGATTTGAAATCTGCGGACACCGTTGAATTCAGGATGGAGGTTTTACCCTAGGTGTGACATAAATTTAGTCGGCACATTCACCAAGGGATAAAACCCAAAAATAGAATAACCGTAAATAAAATAATTTGATAATTTTTTTAAAATCATTATAACTGGAAAATGGTGACTCTGATTAAAATCTGAGACCACTTCTGAGTTCATGAGTGTATTCTTTCCTTAGGAAGATATTAACATTTTCCAGCACGGGCTGCTAGTGGAAGATAGTTTTTAGCCATAAATAAAATAATTAAGTAATAATAATTTTATTATAAAATCCATAACATCTAAATGGAAACTCAGAATGAAAATAATAGAGTATCTTAGAGCTCGTGAGATCTTGTTCCCCTTAGGTGGAGCTTAACCTTGACCAGCACAGATCGAGGGAAAGTGTGAATAATTTTTTGAATTTTTTTTAGGTATGTACAATAAACATGAAATCATTTTTTTCCTATGTTCTGAACCATCACTCAGATTAAAATCTGAGGGCACCATTGAATTTAGAACGTTGGTATTTTCCTATGAATGAAATATCTTCGGCAATAAAGGGCCAAGCGAAAAAGTTATTTTTTGGACTTTTAAATAAAAATAATTAAATAAATAAAATAAAATAATTTCTTTTCTTTCTCACCATGGAGTGGTGGATAGAGATGATATAGTGAAGAAACAAGGTGGTGATGACGTACATCAATGAGAATCATCAATGGATCATTATCTAATTGTGTAACGGCACATTAAGGGCGCGTAACAATGAAATTGTTTCTTAAATAAAACAGCATAACGACGCAGCATCACACCATAATGGGAATGTTGCCACGTGCTCTTATTTATAGTTCAACGCGTTGGGGAAATATGGATTAGAAATTTGGATGAATCTATGGAGAACCTATAATGAATAGGCACCCAAATGAAGAATGAAGAATGTTGCTGGAACTTCTCCTTCTTTGTCGCTTTTCGAATATCGGAATCGAGAAGCGACACTGACCTATTAACCCCTCGAGGAATGACGTGTGGAAATGAAATTCAAGAGGTAGGTTTTGATTGATTTTAAATTTTCTTCATTCTAATTCCAAAATGATGAACATGGATTAACCCATGAATAGGTTAATCTTCAGACCGTGTGTTCTTACGGGAGGGTGACTTTTTTTGGTCTCTTTATCCGGGATTTAATTATCTTTGTTGTTCAAATTAAAATTTCCAGACATCCCTTGTTTTGTTAACTTCTAATGTGGAGGGCCAGAACAGACACGAACATGGTCCAAGCCCCTCCACTATTGTTATTCTTCGTAGATGAACTTTCAAATCAATGATAATCCAGTTTTGAGACCATCCCAGTGGAGAGAACGATCCCTGAATAATTCTAGCGCAAGCGAAACAAAGAACAGACCACCAGTGCAAAAATAGTGATTCTTGGAGGAATATGCAGCCATGGATGTAGGAAAAGGCTTGTGACTGCGGCCACGGGTGGGTGCCGACATGACATAATGGCGCATAGTAGGAAATTTTATGGTCGGACCAGGCCATGAAACAACATGAGGAGCCGCTGGCTAAGCTGACGTCTAGAGGCAACGGACGCGGTCACTTGACAGCGTCGGAGACCTGCGGATACGGTTGACCATGGTCGAGAAGGTACCACGATCCGACCCATAGGGTGATAGAGGCAGATAGATGTGGCTACTATCCATGTCCAGTGAAGTGGACTGGTTTGCCACTTGTGGACTGGGCGGGGCGCGAAGCACTAGTGGGTTGGACTAGTACTACGGGCATGACCCACTATCGAGTCGGCTGGACCCAAGACCGGTGGGATGGACCGTATTGATGGGATGGACCCATGCCAGTGGGCATGACCCATGATAGCAGGTCAAAATTGTGCCCTCTATGGGAAAATCTTGACAAGACTGGGTCGCCGGGCTAAATCCGAGACCAATTGGGCCAGGTCCAGCGAGGCCTAGTGGTCCTGGCACACTGTCCAAGCCGGAACAGACTGACCACAACCTATACAAGGTTGTTTTGAGTGTATCTTAATGAATCAAGGGTTTGTGGAATAGCCAAGGCAGGTTGGTCGGGTCAGTTCATCCAAGTTGGACTGGGCCCCATCGCATCTAGTCCCCTGGTTACTAAAACGTTTGTATCATGCAAATCATATGTCAAATTGACAATCCATTTGCAGATTTTGGGCCCTCCGTATTAGGAATTTCTTTTCAGATACTCCACGTGAATTTCATAGAAAGATTTAGTTTGTCCTGGTTGGATCTTACCCTAATCCAACTGGGCCTTGGGCACTGAAATGCCTATAACTTTCAAACTCGTAGCTGGTTGATGCGTTGTCTATTATGTTGGAACCCTTACAGCATGATAGATCATTGGGTTACTTCCTTTTGTAAATTTTAGGTTCTTAAGGTATGACATATAACCTGAGGAGTAGAACCTGGGTGTTTCTTGTAGTAAGAGTTAGGATGGCTACTCCCTTGATGACTCAAGATGTGGGTATTCCTTACTCCTTTACTCTAGTAGAGACCGGACTCCCCACGTCATGAGTGCGGGATATTTTTCCTCTAAGATGGTTTCCTATCATTGGAGTCGGTACTCTCCTATTGTACTATGGCACAGGTCCTCCATACTTAAATCACATAGAGTCGGGTACTCCCCGGCCAAGAAGTGTGTGGGTCCTCTATGTTATGTGTAGGTACTCCCTTGTTAACCAGGGGTGCATGTCCTCATTATACAATGCTACAGTAGATTCGTTACTCTAATACCATGCCAGGGTGAGGGGACTCTAGCCCCAGGTTGGTACTCAACTAACATACTAAGTCATAGGTCCCCCATAGTGAAAAAACTACCTGAGGGATAATCCCCTATTATACTAGGGTGAGGATCCCCCATACTTCACTCACATAGAGTCAGGTACTCCCCTACCAGGTAGGGTACAGGTCCACTATGTTAGGAGTAGGTACTCCCCTACCAACCTAGGGTGTGGGTCCTCCTTATGCAGTTCTACATAAGAGTTGGTACTCCTCTATCGTGTCAAGATGCGGGTCCACTAGGATGGATTTGGTACTCCCCCAACGTACTACGGCGCGGGTCCCCCACAGTGAACAAACTACCAGAGTTATACTTCCCTACAAGGTAGGGTGTGGGTCCTCCCATATGGATTAGTACTACCGTATCTCCGAGTATTGATGAGGAGAGTGTACTTCATGGGAGTTGGAGCTCCCTCAACTGTAGGACATAGTTATGAGGAGCGGGCCCCACAACTTGATGTAATCAATACGCAAGGTAGAATTTTTTACTCTCTCTATGGACTGATTTGTGGTCCACTTCTTACAGAAGATACTGAGATATTTTTTCTTCGAATGGAGTAGTTCTCCCCCTGCTGAACACAGTGTTGAGGAGTGGGCCCCTTCACTTGGTTTCCCTTAGTCTTGCCTCCGGCGTAAGACTGTGACTGCAAGACCTCTAGTGTTGGAAACTAGATGAGTTTCTATCAAAAAGTTCCAGATTGAGCATGTCTTTTTAGATGTTCCATTAATAATGGTTGAGTTGTACCTAATGAACTACATCTCTTAGATGGGTTCCATCAGGGATGGCTAGTTTTTGGAGCATGCACTCTTGATCATTGAGTTACACTTTGGGCCTTATTTGTAAATCCTGGAAATGTCTTGGGGTCGGTGCATTATTATTCTTTGCGATTGAGACAAGTATTTCTGGGTATCCTAGGTATATAAAATGGAATATACCTAAGTAGAGATGACTATTCATAATCTTTGAGGATAAAATCATGGTTTTTTGTGGTATTTTTCCTTTGTGTATTTCTGAGAGAGAATCTAGGGTCTTGGGGTCCCCTACTGAGTACTGAGTTACTCACCCGTACATGGGCTTCACCCACACGTGTTGTGTCTGGGGTAGGCATTCGACGTTTTGATAAGGGTACTCAGGGAGATGAGACCGATGGACATTACGTCGGTGGACATGGTGGCATAAGACCAGGAGGGGTCTAGTAAGACCAGGAAGATATGACATACTACCTCATCTTCCAATATATTCACTACTCTAGCAATCAAGTTGGATCTTCTCCAAATGGTTGTTGGTACTCCCTTTGTACCTTTCTATTTTCAGTTCTTTTGTTGGGTTTGTATACTTTCCCGGTTATACCGCTATCTTCATTACTTGTTGTTGTACTCTGGTTTACTATTACATAGTATTCACCATTCATCTTTGTGGTTTTTTTATGTGAGTACAAGTGTGTACAATTATCCAGGAAAATTCTTCCCACATGTAGGTTGACGCATGCGGTGCTAGTCACCAACGCCTGGCCTTCGGGAGGCGGTCTTGGGGTTTTTCACGGAACGAGCACCAGGGGATGAGTCATGACATTTTATGTTTTGAATTGTAATGTAAGGTTAATTTATGTAATATATATTACATGACTACAAAACTAATCAGTCGTTATATATTTAGTTCCCTGTAATCTTTCCAAAGAATTAAAATAATGCAACGACTCTAGGCTTATGGGGTCAGGGAGTTACATTTGGGGTCCGATCATGAAGCACAATCCCACCCAAGGATCATGTATTATTTATCTACTATAGAAGTTGATACCTATATTTTTATTATGTAGTGGATATTCCTATGGTTATACATGACTTTCCTAACATTTTTCTAGATGATTTATTATTTTTTCTATAGAGAGTGGTGTATATTTTATGATGAACTTGTTTGAGGTAAAAAACATATTTTGATACCTTTTTTACATATGGAACCAACATAGATGAAAGAGATCAAGTATCAGTTTGATTACCTAGTAGATAATTTTTTTTTCACTAACTCTTTCACTATTAGCATCCCCATTTCTATTTTCCATTAAGGATGATAGTTCACTAAGATTATGTGTGTACTATAACAAGTAGAACTATGTAACTATAATGAAACTAACTTATAATATAATGAAATTGTTTTGATACTTTGTATAACATGTAACATCAATTGTGTAAGGCATTATAAAACCCAGAGATATTACAATATAATTATAATTATTAATAATTTCAAATTTTGATATATCTTCAAATTCAAGAAATACTAAGTATTATTTTGTTACACACAACATATAATTTCAGATTTATCGAAGGGTTTCTTTTCCAGTTCCAATTTTTTAATTAAGGATGATATCATACATGCCATTAAATCTCAAGGAACCTAGTACATTAACTTAACATATTTCATGAGATAATTATATTTTTATGATATCAAGAAATAAAAAATAGAGGATTAAAAAAAATTATAGTTGCATAATCATTCCATTAACAGACATGATTTTCATCAAATCATTAAGACTAATCAATTAACAATATTGAAAAAGAATCTACAATGTTGTGAGATCATTATTCACAGTCTCGTGGCCCTTTTAATTTAGTTAAAACTAAATAATTTATCTTCCATAATCCAAATGCAACCATTTTCCCAAAAATATAACAATAATATGCCATTCCCACATGATCAAAAAAATGTGAAATGAAGGAACTAGTACATGGAAGACCATGTATTTTACCACACTCGCTACAAAAAAATATGGAACCATGTATAGGAGGAAACAACAATAGGGAATTCAAAACAATTGTAGAATAAAAATTCTACGACTCTTAGGGATGAAATATTTGGAACCCCCCTTCACAAAAGAAATAAAATGATAGGAATGAAGGATGTAGCTTCACTTTAGAATGAAAATATTTAAAACTAGAGAGATCTAAAAGTTTATAGATTGGTCATTAATAGAGAATAATAATAAATACACATGTTTTTTACATTTTAAATTTCTCTATAAATTTTAGAAAATGAAGATATGAATCATCACATTCGAAATGGATTACAATTCCCTTAATTTATCATTAAATACATTTTTCTTCATACATGTCACCAAAATGGTTAATCTAGAAACTTTTGGAATAACATAAAGCTATCTAATTAACCTATCATTGAAACTTTATGGAAAAATTGAAATATTTAAAAATGTCATACCCTTGGAAATAACCACCCATTATAATTTTTATGAAAAAAATGGAATGCCATCGTAATGACATACCATTGGAAATTTTATCAAAAATTATAACACTATTAGAAATTCATACCTTTCTGAATGACAAACACTTTGAAATTTTCTAGAAAAATGTCACAATTATAATGAACTACCTTTTGTAAATTTTCTATAAAAAATGAAAAACTATCGGAATAACCTACCGATCTAGTTATTTTGATAAAATGAAAACAATCAGATTCACCTACATTGGAAATGACGTTCTGTTAGAAAATTTATGAAAAAATAAAAACAATTCTGATATAACTATGATAAGAAATGACCAAAACATAGAAAATTTATATAAAGATAGAAAAAATTCAGAATGACCTACCATTTGAAATTACCTACTGGAGGATATTTTTATGAAAAATTGAAAAATATCTGAATATAGTACCATCGTAAAAGACATACTGCATGAAATTTATTTAAAAATTGTAAAACTATCTGAATGACATACAATTGGAGACTTTATGGAGAATGGAAAACCTCCAGAATGACCAACCTATGGAAATAACCAACAGTTGAAAATGAATGGTTTGTCTCAGAAACAACCCAAACATCCCCCATACACCTCATTCATCAAATTTTTGGAAAAAAATGGGCCAGATGTTTCTATTCATTGCACTAATAGTTATCATCTAAATATTAATAGAATAAAAAATATCCAATAAAATTTTTTTAATTATATTATTACTCCTTTTACCATTATCGTGCAGTTCAATAGCATAATACACTCCATGTAATCTCTTATCTCCCCACCATCCTAAAAAAACTATAACCAATTCATTATCATCAAACATAATTATAATGGTTAATTTATAATATTGTGTAGTTATGAGTTATGAAGAAGCAAATTTTCATTTAATAAAATTATAAGAATCAAAACAATTTTCATTAAAGAAAAAGTGTGAATATTTGACCAACAATGATTTGAATGGATTTTTAATTTTATAGAAGTTATATAAAATCCTAAAATAAAAAAAGCATTCCTCAAATTGATTCCAATTACCTTTATATTTTATTAAGTGGGAAATGTTTGGAACAATTGTATTTTTGAATTCTAAACCTCAATTCCAATCATAAACACATTATTTCCTATAAAATATTGTTTCTTCTAACATAAAATATAATTTTGATCAATTTAGAACAATAATATTTTATTGATACATCTCTAAAAAAATTCAGGATTCTACAAATTTAATGAGATCATTCTCCAAAAAAATTAAAATCATTAATAAAAAGATCCATGATGTTTTAAATCATGTATAAAATGATATCCATCATTGCCCGTTAAAAGGTGTCAGGGGAACCTCACAATTCCACATGAATTACCAAATATATAAATTTTCCAAATATTCATGTGAATTTAGATTTATCATGGTGTTATGGTATTATATAATTTTGATTATAACCAGAATAAAAATATAGAGAAAAATGTTTCACATCTGGAATATCGTGTATTTTTTATAAAAATTAAATTTGAATATTTTTAATTTTAATGGCTCAATTACAAATTCATTGATCAATAAATAATCCCCATTTTAATTATTTTTTATGTCAATTTTTTTTCTTTTTATTGGTTATTAAATTGAATCCTCTCCACTTTGGGAATAGTTTTACATAACTGGACCAGTATGTATTAGAAATGGGATATATGATTCTTGTATCATGAAATAAGAGTACATATTCTATAAAAATTCATTCATATTTGGATTTATTCTAATATGACCATCAACTCCCTATTTTTGGTTTGGTTCTATAGGTACCATATGTACAGATATTTAATAGATAATCCCATGTATCTCTAATATAGAGAAATAAAATTATAGTATTGTACTTTTATAAAAAAAAATACTTTAACTATGATATTCATTAAAATTAAAATTTATTATAAATGTAAGTGATGTGTTTTTACATAGAAATTTCAATTTTATCTTTTCTAGGTGTGGTTTTATCTCTTATGTTACTTCTTCTTCACTGGATCAATGAATCATGGGATTCAAAGGTCTATAATTGTCAACATGTTTCTTAAAATGATTATGAAAACATGCTATTTTTGTAATTACAAAACATGCTATATTTTTTAATTCACTTCTTTCCAAAGTGGAAAACCTCTTCACATGAGTTTATAAAAAATATTTCAAGATACTTATTAATGTAAAAAAATCCAATTCTTCTAAAAAATTCCCCTAATATTTATATAATTGATAAAAATATTTCATAAAATGGTAATTATCATAATTTTCCTTAAAAATTAATTATTTTTTAATTGAAAATTAATTACCAACTATAATCATCTCAAAAGTGAAAGTATTACATTGAAAATTTATATTTTCATTCTATTTATCAACTAATGAATACTCATTGGTGTCCAAAATATTATTTTCAAATTCCGAATTAATTTTTCTATCTATATATGGTATATATATTCTTTTGAGTATTCTATTATATATCCAGTTTCTTAAAACTCTACTCTATAATTGTTTTCACAAATTTTTTTAAATTATAAAATCATTACAATCCTAATGTTTCTCAATAAACATAATGATTAATAAACCCCTCAACAAATATCTAGATTCTAATCTAGTGTCTATGAAAGGCCTACCCAAAATGGTCAGAACTTCTTATTAAGATTCCATATATAATATGAGAAGCTGAACTTGTATATGAATATTTATAACTATTACTATAAAATAATCAACTGTTCCTATGGTTTGTTTGAAATAATGGGAGGCCAACATTAATATTAATTTATTTGGATTTAACTAACTAAATATCATATTAAAAAATTGTGAAATGGATAAGTCTAATATTATAAACAATATCACAAGAAAATTTATTTTTATACAATTTTATTAGGTTAAAGGAATGAAAATTCTTCCAGGATTGTTAAATTTTTTAGGGATTTTATTTTTAAATAAAAAACGATGTAGTTTTATTAGACTATAAGTTACAAATTAATTTTTAGTAGTTTTATTTAATTCTATATTCTTGAGTGATTTTTGTTATGAAGGAATATAGATCATGGATTGAATTAAGGGGATATTTATTTAGAGAATACATAAAATCCAATGAAACTCAAAGAGTTTAGATTTGTTATTATTTTTATGTCAGTTTATCATGGAAAGGGATAGGTGAGGCATATATCATTTTACAAGAAGGATTCCCCATGAATTCATCCAAAGTGTCATCCTTAAAATTATTCATCAAATTAAAAAAATTAAAATCAACTATTATTGTTAAAAATGATATTGTCATCATATTCATGTATTTTTTATTTTGTATAGATTCATTTTTAGTATATTTATACTTATAGATTTTTTCCTCAACATCAATTGGTTGTATTCTATGCATGATATTATATAATACTTCCAGAGTAATGTCATTTTCACTTGTGTAAATGATTGACAAGTGGTCTTCATTGGCACTTGGGTAATCTCAGTGGGTAGTCAGTGTTTTGAGTCCCTTCATTCATTGGTGGATATGGTTTTAGTAGAATAAATAGAAATATTGATATAGGAGGCTCACATGGATTGCTTGGAATTACAAGATGTTTTCCCAGAAGAGTTTATGACAATACCCCCTCGACTCAACGCTGAGTTTGGGATAAACTTTCTCCCTATTCCATCCCCTATTTCGATGTCTCCCTACATGATTGAACCGTCTGAGTTGTGGGAGTTGAGGATTCAAATTGATAATATGGTGATGATGTGTTTCATACAACCTACTATGATCCTATGGGGTTCCCCAGTGTTATCCGCAAAAAAAAATTGGATTGTTGTTTAAGGATATGGATAGACTATCAGAGGATGAATGAAGTGAAAATAAATTATATCCCTCCTAAATATCTAACCTGCAAGTAGTTCCATCTTAATTGGTCATTAAATAAGTATATATTTCATTCACTAAATCATGGGAGGCCTAAAATCACATGTTAGAGATACTATTCATGAAATATGTGACACACTATGGTCAATTGGAACTGTTTCCATAAAAAAACCCATGCATTAATAATTATGCTAAACTCTTAACTCCACTAGATATATAAACCATAATTCTTTGATAAAACTTTATCATAATCCCCCCCAATATACTACAATGTCGGGAGAGAGATAATGACACATGATTCTCACCAACAGTTGGCCCCAGGTTGGCACCTAGCACTGGGGGTATTAAAAAATATAATGTGTGGGAGGAATTACCTTTTATAATATAAATATGAATGGGAGATAAGATGTATCAACTGCTATTAACTTCACAATATAAATATAATGAACCAAAAACTATCTCCAGGTTCATGTGTACATAAAACTGATACATAAAAAAGTCTCCAATGTAGACTCCCTAAATAAAAACTAGAGGAGAAACATAATAACTGTCTAGTGGTCCGAGAAAGTAAGGTCCATAATGGTCAGCAAATTTCTACTATAATTCTAAAAATGATTTATATATTTGGGTTGAACATAAAAGTATACTCAATATGGAAACCAAAGGTTCTCATGCATCTGTGGAATGATAAAACCAATGAATCCCAGGGAATATAGTAGAACCAAAAAACACCAAATGATGTATATGAAGAAAAATCAAACACACCAGGTGTCACTCACAAAATATCATAATCCATGTGCATAATATAATATTGAGAACATTGATTATAGGGAATGATGAACTTCATTCCCACTAATTTTCTACTCTCACACCCCAATGGAGTGCTTCCTAGAGCTCCCACCTCTTTGGAAATACATTAAAACAAGTCATATCCTATATGCAGACAACGTGAGCATCACATAACATATCACTAAAACGCAGATGAGCTTTCCCATCACATCACATCATAATTTCGTAGTGTAACATTTCACTTTTGGATATCGCAACCCTTAGTTGTCTTTATCAGTACCTAGAAGAGGGAGGAGTGAAGGGTGCGTAGAAATCAATCTATCCTCTCACAAAGAAGTTTCAAAAAACACCCCCATTTGACTATGATGGTTTCATCACATAATCCTAAATGATGGTGGAGTTCATATAGATATCACAAAAATATATAGGGTAAATACACATTGAGTTACATCACACATGCCTCATCACAACGATTTAAAAAAGAACAAGAAAACTCACATGAACCTCAACTTCCAATATGAAAACTAAAATCAAACCGCCATCCCACCCCCATAATCAATACAAAGGCCATATTTAATTTTATAATTTTTAATCATTATTAATCCATTTTCATGATTCTTTATTACCATCTCTATTTATTTAGACATTCACTTTTCTTAGCACACACCAAGAAGCATTATATTAATTCATTAAACATGCCCAATATTAATCATTTCACCATCCATTGCTATACCAAAAACTAACCCAACCTAACACACAACCATAATATCAAAATAAAATCCCAACAACCATATCCATTTCCACCTTCCATTGTAGGTCCACTACATAACCACATAATGACGACCATCAGAACCCCACTGCAACAACACACCTTTAAAACTATCACATCCCCACTTTAAACCATATCTCATCCACTTCCCTATCCATATATCATATCATACCAGAATGTTCCACATTAAATATTTTTCAAAGGGTCTCTTATTCGATTTCACTTCATTAATTAACTGTGTAATCAAACAATCCATTATATCATAGGGAATCCATTCCATTGACCAAAAATACATGGGCAACGAAATATTAATGATGATATCAAACAATCAAAAAAATATTGGTTTCCAAAAATATGTTGATGTAGAATAATTAAGACACCAATTGACAAGATTCTCATCAAGTCACTACGAGCATACAATTCTGATTATCAAAAAAATAACAAAAAAGATGTGTGATAATGTTTCACATTCCCATGGACCATTTGATTATATTTAAACATAATAATTTATCTTTAACTATATAGATGTATATATTTTTATAAATGAAAATAATAATAATCCCCTCCCACTTTACACACATAAGTAAAAATGACGAAAATCTAACATGGATGTAAGAATCATTTCTTAAACTCACTACACGAAAATATGAGGAACAAGTACATGAGGGATATTTTTCATTGTAAATCATGCCAAAGATAGTAAAAAAAAATTATGTGACTCCCATGGAAGATGTATTTGGAACCTCACATCACAAATAAAAGTAGTAGAAGAATAAAGAAAAGATCTTCACTATAGAAATATAAGATCCAAAACTTGTGGGATTTGAAACACATTATATTGTCAATTAAATATTTAAATTATTAAATAAATGTGGTTTATTTAATTCAAACATTTTTTGGACTTTTTAGGAACTAAATATATGAATTAACATATTTTAGATGGCTTTAAAATGCTATAATTATGGTATTAATCCCATTTTCAGTAATAAAAGATATCATAGTGGAAAATATAGAAATATTTTGAAAATGGAAGACTATGATAATATCCAATTATTTAGAATGACACACCACTAGATATTCTCTGGAAAAAATGAAAAATATTTTGAATGACTATTTATTGGAAATGAACTACCACTATAAATTTCCTATAAATAAGGGTAAACTACTAGAATGACTTGTCGTTAAATATTTTTTGGAAAATAGAAAATTGTTAGAATGACAAAACTATTGGAAATGACCTACCATTATAAATTTTATTGAAAAATGGAATATTAACAGAATAACCTATAGTTGGAAGTGACCTACCATTTTAAATTTTATTGAATCTTAGAAAACTATCTTAATTTCCTACAGTTATAATATTTTTAGAAAATGGAAAACAATATAAATGACATAACATTGTAAATGACCTACCATGGGAAACAGTTTCATATAATATAACACTATTGGGATAAACTACCATTGGAAATGACCCACTATTAAAAATTATCATGATAAACATGAAAACAATTAAAATGACCTACCTTTGGAAATAGAAAACAATTGGAAATTTTCATGAAAATTGAAAACTATCAGAATGACTTAATGTTTGAAATGACCAACCATTAAAAAATTTCTATAAAAATGGAAACTGTAAATAAAGACCAACTGTTTGAAATGAACCACCATTGGAGATGAATAACATGTCTCAAAAACACAACACACATCTCACATACACCTCAATTGTCATTTTTTTAAATGAAATGGTCTAGAAGATTTGGCCAATTACATTAGTAGTAATTATGTAATTATTTAAAGAGGAAAAATGCCCAATACCACTTTCTTAATTATGTTATTGTTCCTTTTGACCATCATCTAGTAGTATACTATCATAATATATAGCTTGTTATCTCTAAACTCCCATCTTTCCTAAAACAACTCCTATAACCACATCATTATAATCACACATAGTTTTAAACAAAAATTTACAATATAGTGTAATTATTTTATTGAGAGAAGTTAATGTCCATTTAGTAAAATTAATATATTCAAAACAATAATCATAAAATAAAAAGGGTGTATCTATGACAAAAAATGAACAAAATGGATTTCTAATTTTATTTAAAAAAAATCAATTTGTAATCCTCACATAAAGACTAGTATTCCCTAAAATACACATAATGACCTCTATATTTTTATGAGTTAAAAAAGTTTGGAATAATTTTATTTTGGAATTGTATACCTAAATTCCACTCATAGATAACCCATTTCCTAGAAAAAATACATCTATCAATATAAAAAAGAATTTATATCATTTTAGAAAAGTATAATTTTCTAGAGACATCTCAAAAAAATTAATGATTATCCAAATTTAATACGAATGTTCACCCAAAAATGAAAAACCATCCATAAAACCTGAATGTTATTTTATGTCATGTATGAAAAGATAACCTTCATGATCAACTGAAAGATGGTAGGGGAATCACTCAAACCTAATAAAATCCCAAAACCAAAAAATGTTCCAAATATCTATGTGAATTTAGTTTAATCTTCATACTATGATATTATATAATTATTATAATAACCATAATGAAAATCAAGAAAAAAATAAATTGTTCCCAGAAATCCTCTAATGAATTTGACCTTGAAATATAATCATAAATTTATCCATTCTCGTGTATGAATTAATAATTTATTGATAAATATATAATATCAATTTTTTTATTCACTAACATGAATTTATTCATATTTGTATTGGTCTTGAAAGTGAAATATCCCCTCTTTGGGACTACATATATAGGACTGAACCAATATGTATTTGAATTGGGCTTTACAATTCATAAGAAACATCATAACCACCTCTCTAAGAACTTCATTGATGATTTTATTCATTCCCTTTTAAATTTGAACTCCATATTTATTATATGGTTCTATAAGTATCCAATACATGGAGACTGGAGTGATAATCCATTTAATATTTTGTATACAGAAAAAAAAATTTAATTTTTAAAAAACGTGAAATATTTAAATATAATTTTATTTCACTTTAGTATAGATTATATCTATAAATGTGGATTTTTACTCTAGAAATTAGTATTTTTTTGGGTTTTATGAGTTTTAAAGATCTAATGTAATTGCTTGTTCACTAGAATAGTGTGGCATGGGACTAGGTAGTGCGTAATCTTCAACATATTTCCTAAAATTATTTTGAAAACAAGGAATATTTATAACTACAAAACATGTTTTATATTTTAATTAACTTATTTATAAAGTTTAAAACCCACTCACATGACTTTCTATATCTGATTTCAGGTTATTTGTTAATTAAAAATAATTTATTACTCAAAAAATAGCCCAAATAATTATCAAACTTGTAATTTTTTTTAGATTGGTAATAAACATCATTTTCTCTTAAAAAATAATTTTACATTTAATTTAAAACTCATCATCAAGTCTACTCATCACCAAAATAAAATTATAATTGTTAAAATTTAGAATTTTTCAATGATCTCTATTAAAGAATACTCAAAATTATCTAGAACATTTTTTCAAATTCCATATGAATTTATCTAGCCATAGGTTGTTTTTATACTCTTTTGACTGGATTAGTGTATATAATGATTCTGAAAACTATACTCTATAATTTTATTCACCAAATTTAGTTTCCTTGACATTTTAAAAACACTAAAATCTCATTGTTTATCAAAAAACATAATTATTAAATAAACCTTAAACACATGTATAACTACTACTCCACTGGATCAAGACGTCCCATATAAAATGAACTAAACCTCTAGGTCACAATCCATATCTAATAGAAGAAGGTCAACATGCATAAACATATTTCTAATAGTAAATTGAAAATCATCAACTCTTCTTATAGGATGCGTGAAAGAATGGTTGTCCAATTATAATATGAATCTAGGGGATAAGACTCACTGAATATAATTTTTTTTTGACAATTATAAATGGAGAAAGATGATTGAATAACCAATATTAGAAGAAGAAAATTATTCTTACACTATTACCTCACTATAAAATAATGAAATTCATTCAAAACTAATTAATGTTTTAGGGATTATATTTAAAGGAAAATAGTACACACTTTTGTGTGAATATAAGTTAAAAATTTATTTTCAGTTTTTTTAGTACCATATTTTTGATTGATTTTAAATATGAATGAATATGAATCATGTATTGGATTATAATGGTATTCACTAAAATAATACTTAAAATCCCAAGGTAATCGAAGTGATTATGTTTGTTATTATTTTTTGCAAAAATATTTTTATTGAAAGGGATGGGTGGGTAATATTTCATCGCACAAGAAGGATTATCCCTTATTTTATCAAAACGTTCTTCCTTCACATTATTCATCATATTTTTTGAAAAAAAAACATAATCTATATTCTTATGATTTAATTATATTTTCATCAAATTCATGGTTGTTCTCCATATTTTTAGATTCAATTTTTAGCAGATTCAGACTTATTGAGTCAACCAGTTATCAAGATTGCATTAACATAGAGTGTTTTTTTGCTTTTTCTTTTATTTTAATGACAATTATTATTATTATTAATGTTAATACATTTTTATAGGTTTTTATTCAATTTTTGTTCAAATTTTATAGTGTCCCATACCACCTAACTCTCTAAAAATTACTAAATTTGTTTTGATGATTGATAATTTTAGTTTTCCCCTCTATAGGGTACATTAAACTCAATATTTGAACTCTCTTAGAAATGTATTTTCCCTCAAAACCCTCTTGTAATTTAGAATATTCATCTCTTTGATAGTATTTAGTTGTTGGTTTTTTCTATTGAGATAAACTAAATTCATGTTTTCTTATCATAACTCATTATTTCAATGAATTTTTACGAATATTTCTATAATAAAAATTAGTTATTTAGAAATGGATCCTCCCTATCATGAAACCTAAAAAATGATCTTGAAAAGATAACAATTTCGTGATGTTGAGTAGATATATCAATTTACGAAAACAGATTTCTATTGTGTAAAAACATTCCAAATTTCACTCACTTCTCACAATATAAATTCTTATAATTTTGAATTCCGACATGAGTAACATATATTTTGTAATTTTATTTCAATAATTATTGAATGTGTTCATTTATTTTATCTCATTTTTAATTAGTTTATATTTATGAATAATTATTATTCAACACTCCATTCACTCTCATTCTCCAAGATTTATTATATTTTCAATTAAGAGAATTTTTTAATAAATTTTCTTCATCATTTCATTAGTTTCATAATTGAAATTTTACATTTCTAATAGATATAAAATGTTCTGACCAGAAGATTGAAATCGTTCAAAGGATTTATTCATGATGACATTTGAAGATATCAGCTAATGAAGGGATTTACTATGGTGGTTCAAAAATAAATTGTAAACAACATGAACAACATCTCTATCCTCTTGATAGAAAATAAATTTCTTTTTTCACATTTTTAATTTAAATCTACCATAGAATTATTTCCTTATAAAATATTTTAAACTCTACTCGCAAGATTTGAACATGTTCCCTTCAATAAAAAACCAATTTTATAATTTACATTATGGAAAAAAAGAAAAAAATCTCATCCAAATAACATCTTTAGTGATCCGTTATAAAGGATTGGTTCATGATATTATATAAGTCAATAATGATTAACGAAGAATCCACATTAGGAAAACAGTTAAATATTGAATCCATGGATATATAGATTATTTTAGCTCATAATTTCGTGATCTAGGATAAAATATAGTTGAATAATGGTTTATACATCCATTAGGGAGTTAATTATCAATTATCCTAGGCTAATCAATGAGTGTATGATGAAAATTATTCAAATTATTAATAGAGACTATAACACTAATATTTTCCTTTTTAGACTTTTTTTATTTTTCATCGATTTTTTTTAATTTAATTCATTAGTTTTTATAACAATGATATCATTAGTTATTCTTGTGTATATTCACAAGAAGAAGAAAAATAAATTATAAATAAATACACATTAATAATATAACTCATATATTCTCAAGATTATTTTTTCCAAACTATATATTTAAATATATATATTATTATTAATTTTTCATTATATGTTTTCCAAAATTGATACAAAAATAAATTCATATTAAATGGTAAAAATTATACACTATAGTCATTTAAATAGAATATATTTATTTATATACAATTCTTATACACAACATTATTGACATTGATATTTTGTAAACCCTAAATTGAATGAAAAATTCTTCTACAAACAAATATATTTTGAATAAGAAAACCATAATAAAGAATATTTTTGGATGATGTATTGTTTTTATATTTTTTTTATGAAAACATATTAGTAATAATAATTTTGATTTTAATAAATGTGTGGATAGAAAAAGGATTCAATAAATTGTATAAGAACTGCAAAATATAATGATACAAATTATGAGTAATTTTAAAGTTATCATTTTGGAGGTTTTTTTCATTCATATGTAATTTTTTATAAGCATATTAAATATATTAGGTCAATATCACAAACATTAAATTTACCAACAGAAGGATGAATCTTGAATTTATCTATTTTCAATACTCAACAAACTATATTGATAATTTGATGAAATTAAACCAAAATAAATCAATTTTAATGTTTTGGATGATTTAAAATAACAACCATTATGGGAAAATATTTTTTATGATATATGACATGAATATGTAAAATAATTAAACTATATGTTAATTTCCCGATGAAAAATACTAACTACAAATAATATTCAATTTATGAATCATTAAAAAATTTAGTACTAGTTGAATTCTATATAAAATATTGAAAATAAATTTGGAATAAGAAATCTCATATCTATTCTTGACCTTGGATGACTGCTTCCAAAATCTCTTCTATTACTCACAATCTTTTATAATCTCCAGTGTAGAAATAGAATGAACCCACTACCAAAATTGTGTTCATTAGTCTTATTTTCATTATCACTTCATCTAGAAAATTATTTCTATTCCATTTATGTTGCTCTCCAATAATTTTCAATAACCATATGGAACATGTAACTATATCTGGTCACTCGTAAATTATATAAGAATTACTCTTCCAAGAACAACAATATAATCACATAAGATGTGTTATTTTTCACAGAATGATGAATATAGTTATAATATCACAACTATTCTATTCTAATTTGAAACATTAAGGTATTCTATAAGAATCTCCAAGAACCCTTAAGATCCCTGCCTCTCTAATTTCTTGATCCAACACATGAATAGATCCTAGAGCACCATTAACACGCAAGTTTATTTGTTTCCAACAACAAAATTGCAACGTATTTTAGCTCATCAATTACACCCAAATATTTTCGTTGAATGTAAACTTGTTTAAAAACATAATTCTTGTTCACATATTCACCACTTATGTGGATTTAGTAATAAGGAAAAAAACAATGAGAATCTTATGTAGTAAGTTATTTAACATCAAAATGTAGTGATCAACATCAATAACATAGGGGTCTCCAATAAGAGATTAATCCTAAAAATATGTGGATCTAGATACAAATTTTAGATAAAATATGTTTTTTATCTATATAATTCGTAATTAATATGAAATATCATGGTATTCTAAAAAACACTATATTCGTTATTCTATAAAACACACAACATCGATCTTAAAAGATTGTTAAATAATATTATATAAATGACCTAGAAATAACTGAATCCTTAAATTAAAATGAAACAATATGTTTATAAAAATTATTAAATATATATAATGGCCAGTAAAAATACTAATGTATAGATTAATTATTTGTAAATTCACCCATAATGTTTTAAAAAACTTCATTTATTGCTTCAGAATTAATTACTTTTTTCAAAAGAGGTTTCATTGAGTGAATATTATAATTAATTTCTACATTGTTACTATGTTTTATTTGAAAATAATTAATATAAATTTTTATTTTATAATTTCAAGATAAAATATATGGTAAAAATATGTTTTTTTATGAAATGAATAGTTTTTCATGGAATTGTGAAAAATTAATTTTTTTCTGAATAATTCACATTATTTAGATTAAAATATTCCGTTATTCATTAAATTTTTGTTCGGTTTTCTTCAAAATTATTAAGTTACCAATAATCATATTATTTTCATATTAATTAATACTATACCTCAATTTTTGTATAATTTCATTAAATTATTATAATCTCATTTTTAGAATATATTTTGACTAAAATATATGTGTTTATATTAAATGTAATTTCTCCCTATTATTGTAATTGAAATTTTTTAACTAGACGTCATATTTGGATTTAAGAAGTAAAACTGGTCATAGTAATGTTTTTTTTATTTTTTATGGAAGATAATTTTTATTGAAAATTAATGACATACTATTTTCAACAAATAATGTTTTTTTAATATCATTGGATTTTCAAAGAATAGTAAGTTTGGTAGATTTTACAACACAAAACAACAATCTTAATCATAAATGAAATATAATTATTTATGTATTACACTTAATACCTTTTAGATAAATTATTAGTTTATAATTATATTTACCATGTTCTAAATTTTATATATAAATATCCTACACAATATATATTAATTTTCTAATTCTTTGAAAATAAGCAGTTACTTTTCTAGATGGTAATTTTATGATTTAAAATTTTCATTCTTAAAAATGGGATTTATTTTTTCATAAATATTAAAATTAATTATGTGAAAAATTTTAAAATATAAATTACAAAAAGGATTAAATATTTTGAAACCTTATTTAAAAAGTAGATAATAGTGTTTTTTATTTCTATAGGATAACATATCTTAATGTGAATAGTGAATATTCAATTTCGGTAAAACTATAAATTACTTTCATAATATAATGTAATTTAAAAGTCCCATTTGATATTAATGTAACAAAAGTATTATTTAATTAGATAAAAACTAATTACTTACTTTTGAAATATTATTATACCATATATTTATATTTGTTCATTTTTTGTATTTAAAACTAATTTTATATTAAAAAAATATTTTAATTTATTTTCTCATTTCAATATTAACTATATTTCATCTCCTTATAATTATCTAATGTTGATATATTTATTAAATATTTGAATTTGTATATCCAAATTTTGTTTCCATGACACTTTTTTTCATTATAAATAGTAACTATATTAAATATTCACCCCCTTTGTAAGGCTAAATCATAATTAAATGTTAAGAACAAATTTATAAAGACAAAATTTTATCTTGAATAATTCCATAAATCCAATCGATGATTTTTTTTCAATCATATTTATCCATGATTTGATGTTTTGGGACTATTCTGTCATTTTTCTTAGAAATGACTTATATATTGTTTTAGGTAAATAAAAAGTAAAAAATGATACACTCTTGCATTTAATATCTATAATATTATATTAATAGGGATAAATATTAAATATTTTCAGTTATAAATGATTATTTTAATGATAAATTGTTATTTAATCATGAAAATTTATATTTAAAATTTATGGTAAATTAATTATCTCAAATGTATACATAATAATGACATAGAGTTTGTGAAAGTAGTAGAAAAATAAAAACAACATTTCTAAAAACTATAAAAGTAAAAATGTGGTTGAGTTTTAGGATCCCATGATTTATATAGACAAATATAACATATTAGGTTGGTTACAATGGAATAAATTTGATATCCATTATCTCTTGTAATTTTAAGTGTCCTGTTTAAAAATATTTTCAAAATTGACATCGATGATTTTATATATTTAACATATTTTATAAATTTATTAAAAAATAATAATATATTAAAATAAGTTTTTACGATTAAAAATGTTCTAAAATTTCAATCCACTAATATTTATAATCTAATTTTCATCTTATAATTAAAATTATAACCCTTTTACCTTAAAAAATCATTACCACGATTATTGTTAAAATTGGTTATTTATTGTGGTAAACCAATAGATAAGGTTAAAAATATTATCCAAACAACAAAAAAATTTATTAAATGAATAAATTATTACCATATCCTCCTTATAATGTAATTTATTTCATTTTAGAACCATTTTAAATTATTTGAGAGACATTTTTTTATAATATTTCACAAATTTCAAAAACTGATATTAATGATATTTAATAATAAACAATATTTTATTAAATGATTTAAAAATAAAAATAAAATTATAATTAAAAAAATTATAAAACAAGTTGTTATGCTAATTATGTTTTTGGGAGTTGGAAATATTTATTTTCAAACCTTCAACTATGATAATCATCACTACATTTCTTCATCATGGGATCATTTCATATATATTTTAAATTCCCTTTCAAGGATGTCTCAGGACCTTATCCTCATACTGGTGATGATTCATCTACTTGTTCACATTTGAGGAGAATGAGTGTTTATTTTATGGAGTCTTTATCAGATTTCACATATCTGATTAATGTATTTCCCCTTCGTTTCTTGATTAGCAACAAGCTCGATGGTGGTGGATTTTCAGTTATTGTAGATCCAATAGATCTTCAAAAAAGGAATAATATATACAAATATTCTCTTATTGTTCATCTGATTTATTAAAGAGGGGATAATCATGGGCCTTATTCAGTTCTCATGAATCAATTTTCTCAATGATTGACTAATAATTCCAAGAAAAGTATTCCTATTGGTATAGGTTTTTTCCATATTGGGTTCTATTGTGAAAATGATCTATCATCAACTTGTATTTTTTCCAATATTCAGCATAAACCTTTAATTTTTCTAATCTCATATTTGGATATGAATTTCAATTCAATGACATAAAAACACTCCAATGATCAGATATAGATTCATTTAAATGTTTTAATTGGGTGTACTTTCATATTATGATCGTTAGTGCTTTGGATTCTGATCTCGGTACTCTGATCAAAATGAGTCAGCTCTCTTGAACGGAATCATGTTTGTTTTCTCGAATTCTTATCAATGTACATTTGGAATTAGAACATTCTAATTAAATTACTCATCTTGTGAAAAATAATAAAATTCTGTCAAATTAAAGTATGATAGTCTTCTGAATTTCGGTAGTCTATTATAAATTATATGTAACACTGTTGAAAGTGTATATTTATTAGAATAAAGGTTAGATAAGCTTCTAAAACCAAGGATAGGAAGGAAGATTTTGATATTATCAAGAATAAAGGTATTTTTATTAAAAGGGGGTTACCTATAAGGTTCCAATAGACACACTACCTCAAAGAATTACCCTCCCAATGACTAATTCGACAAAAAATTGGGTACATATTACTAGGTAATAGGATTATCATAGTTATGCTCCCCCCACTTCGAAGCAAGTTGGTCCTGAAATGTATGCTAAAAAAGACACCTCTTTTGATGATCACATGTAATCCGTGGAAATGTAAATAAAAATAAATTATAAACTCATTAATATTCAAAATTATCTTGAAGAACAGAATATCTCTGCTGATACTGAATATGATATTTGGAAACTTGTGCTTCCTGTAAAAAATGAGTCATAGTTTTCAGCCAGTGTTTCCGCACCTGTTAACATGGTGGCTCCTTTAATGAAATAGATCTAGTTACTTCTGATATTTATTCTATTCATTATCATTCCACAAATAATTCCACATTTATAGGTGATATGGGAGTTGCTAATAAATATTTGAATACTCAAATAGAGCATCCTGATTTGGGAGACTCCTTGAATTTTGTAAAATTGTTTATTTCCTTGAATAATGCTTCATCCTCTAATTAGGGGGGTCATAGTTCATTGGATACGATTTTTGACAATAGAACGTTAATTCATTGAGATCCAGTACTTAATAGGAATTCTAGAAGGCCCCCAAATTCCTTAATTTTGAAATAAGTTTGAGAAAGTAAGTGGGGATTAACCCCAATCTCAATCCCAAATGAGGCCCCATTATAGGAATTTCCTAGGGATGACCAATAACGAGCTAGATAGATTCCTTCGTCACTATATTTGAGAACAAAATACACTTTTAATTTGGATGGTTGAACCTAAATTAATTTTCTCTCATAGTATAACCAATATTGAAAATTTAGGTTTTCATTTATTGGATACTAATAGATGTTTTGTTGATGTTAAAAATGTACAGGTCGTGGTTCATTCCCCTTTGGTTAATCCTTTTTTAGTGGCCATTAGTTGACAACATTTCACTTGATCCTTCAATTATATAGGTATTAATTATTTTTCCTCTATTATTTATGTTCATACTAGTTATCTATATCATAGAATGATTTTTTTAGATATTGATTCATTGAAAAAATCATTTTATAGTCCTTGTTTAATGATTTCGGATTTTATTTCAATGATGAACCCTGATGAGAAATTGGGTGATATTACCTTTTCGATTTCCAACATGTGATTTATATTTTTCATTGAATATAATAATTTTATAAAGGTAAATTTTGTTGGAGCCAAATATACCAATTATTGGAAACATTTTAGTGGCACAGTTTCTAGTAAACTTGAAAGAAATTTTACTAATAAGTTTGTCTTGGATACTTCAGACACTATATCTTATACTTCCTTTACAAAGAATAATTATACTTCATTTTGTGGTCAAGGATCCCAAGCCTTATTTAGCTTTCAGATTCAAATATTTATGAGTGTCTCAACCAGAATGTGGAAAAAAATGAAGATGTTCGGACCACTATTGATATCAATGATGATTAATTATCTTTTATAATCAAATTTAATCTAGTGAAATAAATCCTAATGCTTTGGTTAAGGATCCATTTTTTTCTTGATGGTGATATATCCTCCCTTGGGGCTTCCCTTCATCAAATTTAAGATCAAAATGACTACAATGATTATTATGATGGTATTGTGAATGAGGATGAGTTTTCTCTTAAGATCAATAATCATCTAAAAATCTAGGATTATGTAGAAAAGAGTTACCTTAAATCTAAATGGATCAATTATGGTTATTGTAATTTTGAATAATTTAAATCCCTTCCTCATGATAGAAGGATTTCTAGTCCTTTATCTCTCATCAGCAATTGTGATTAGATTATAGAAGAGTCTGGATGTCACTAATTATATGTTTTCATATTATAAGAATTGATTCAATGGTTCCTCAATAATTTATAAGATTTTGGATGTTATTAATCAATATCTTGTTAATTCATATGATAATTTTGTTCTCACCTAAATTCCATTAATTTCAATGTCTAAGGAAGTTGTATCTAGGACTAATTCTGAATGCTCTCCTAGCCTGGATGGATTTTGAATTTTTTTTCTTCTAATAATATTTGGAGGTCATTCGCATGGATTTTTTCCTACATTTCCTCCATTTTTTAAGGGTGTTTCTCATCCCTAAGGATTTAATTATTACTTTCATTATTTGATTTCAAAATTTTTAAATGCCAATGAAATTCATCTTTTCATATAGGTTTCTTTGGTAAACACTATTTATAAAATCATCAGAAATGTATTGGATTATAAGACTGTCTCTATCTCAAATTCAATAGTATATCCCTATCAATTTTTCTCTATCAAGTATAAGAATATTCTATATTTTATTATTACTACCTATGAATGTGTTAATTTTTTGAAGAAGTCCATTATAGATGAAAATATATCCCTCGAACATGATATCATTAAGGCTTTTAACAATATGGGTTAGACCTTCATCTATAAGGTTATGTATGTTTTCTGATTGATAGTTCATTTATAAATTATATGAAACAAATATTGGGATTATCCCATATTTCCATTCTTTTGATTGTTCCGCTGAGGGATATTTTGAATTCTCTAGAGGTGTTAGATAGGGGACCCTTTTTATTGTATTATTTTATCCATTGATGAAGACTATATCATCAGAAAATTTTTTATCATGGTTGATAAAGGGAAATTTAAATTCATTAATTCTTATAGAATAATCTCTTATCCTTCCCATAAATTATATATGAATGACATTATTCACTTCTATATATGCGATAGTACCAATATCTATAACATCTAGAAAGAATAATTTCATTTGAAAAAGCCTCTGGTCATGTTGTCCATGGGAATAAATATCTCGTTTACCTTGGTAGGGTATATCTATTGCTATAAATCATGAAATTATTGTGAATTTTGGGTATAATAAAAGTGGTATTTCTTTTTGTTTATATCGATATTCTTATATTTTGGAGTAGTCCAAGCATTTCAATTTTTTTATCATTACACAAGTCTAAATATAGTTTGCTTCATGGAAAGGTATGTCTCTTTCCATGTTGGGATGTAATTATTTGGTGAAATACATCATCACTTTATAATTCTTTTACTCATTTTTGTTTTATTAATGGTCAGTTTTACATATTTAGATTATATTAATCCCTATTGAAAAATATATTTGGAGTGGTTGTATTATTGAAATGAATTTTTCCCTTGTTTATTTGAAAATATTTTACATGCCTTACGATTTTAGGGTTATTAGTAAAAAAAATATTCGTTTTCCATAATTACATAGAAAGAAAATAACATATAAATATTGGAGAATGGTAAATTTGGGTCACTTGAAATCCTTCATACTATATTTCTTCTCAAATATAAAACTAGGAATATTTTTATTATAAAATACTATGGTTGGACTATCCTCAAATCAATATTTCCTACAAAAGATTTTTATTTTAGGTGGTTGGTCTCTGTAGATTCATATTTTAATTTGTGTATATAAAATTAGATTAGTTCTCCACTAGTGGATTCCCTCTTGGACAATTATTTTTATCAATATTTATCTATTTGAATTTCAAAACAACTGACCAACTTAGATGTGCTTCCAGTAAATATTATAGATATTGTTAACATGAAAAATTTCTCACCTAGTACTTATTTTAGGTTTTGGGATCATTTTCTAAATGGTATTCTGACATCAAAATCATTATATACTCATATTTCAAGATATGACTCAAAATGTGTGTGTCTTGGAGAACTTTATAAAAGCTTCATCCATCCATCGCAACCAGTCCTCATCTACTGATATGCACATGGTATGTTGCTGACTGCACATTTTTTACTGAATTACTGTATTTCTCTAGGTTCCAATTATCCTATCCTCCAACCAAATATGGATGATATTAATCAATTATTCTTCATATATTCAACAGTTTCATCAATTTGGTGTTCCCTTTCTAATATTTTTGAGGTCCATTTTCCCCATATATACTCTGCTTTCGATTTCATTAAGAGATAGATGTCACTCCTACTATCCCATAAACTTCTTAATATTTTTTGTATTTTGGGTATAGAATTAATATTCACCACCTGGAATTATCTTAATAAATATATACATGATTTGTTTCTGTTTTTTCCTCAAAAAACTCTGTTCCAATTATTAGTTCTCATCAATGAATTTAACCCACTACAAAAGGGTTTTTTACCTACGTACATCATCTCATAGTGTTAGGGAGGCTTGGTATTAGTGGTAACTTATGTCCTCATCCAAGCACATTTGATGAATTTTGAAATTCACCATCCACATGCATTACTAAAATTAACATGGATAGTTATTAAAGGGGTAATTTGAGAACATGAGGTTATGGGGAAATTTTCAAAAACCAACATTCAAATGTGTTAGGATGTCATTATGGTTCTTGTGGTTTTTCTTAATCACTTGAGGAATAAATATTGGGTGTAATTAAGGACACTGGAGGTTCTTATCTTCATGGATGAGGTAACATTTGGATGGAATGTTCTTCTTCTATTATCATTTAGGCTATCTGAGTATGTTCCGTGCATCTTTTACGGATGTTAACTTATCAGTGGATTATTTTCATGGACTATCTCTCATTCATTGATTACATTATATTTCATGTCTATTGTGAGTCCAAATTTATTTTAGATCGTCTTGAAAATAAGGGTGATGATTTAAATAACTAGGATTGGTCCAATGAGGTTCATGGTGATCCTTTAGCTCTTCTTTATAGGTATAAGTGTAAATTTTCTATTTTTAGACATTCTAAATTTGGACATTATTTTAATAATATAAGATACTTACCCATATAGGAATGATATAATATTGAGTTAAAAAATTTAAATAATCATCCATGTGATTATGACATGGTTCTAATATCAAATATATTCTTTTTATTGGATATTTTATCCATTATAAATCATTTTGGACACCAATAGTGAAATATCCATGATATCCTGATATGTATCAAAAGAGTGAACGAGGGTTAAAACAAATATTTAATTTTGAAATCATATTCCAAACATGTAAAATTTTATTGAAATGTATTATATATAATCAAAATCGTTCTATATTAAAATTTTATCAATTTTTACTCCCAAGAAAATGAAAATTAATTTATATTAATTTAATACATTATGTAATTCCTAAATTCCCCCTCCCCTAACATATAAATTGGAACCTTCTATCATATACTAGAAAATAACTTTTTCCACAAAATTTCATCCAATACCTCTCATAATCCCTTTATATAATCCATACACACATTTTATTTGAATTATTAGGGTCGAAATTCAAATTATAGTGTTATTATATTGTAAATAAATAAAGGATGTCCAAAGAAGAGGTATAGATTTTAATCAAATTCTACAGTTTTAATTTTTTCTCCAGGAAATTTCAAATAATTTTAATACATCCAAAAATATTCATAGTAGTGTAATATATATACATTTTTTTATTCTAATTAAATTAACTATAAAAATATACACTTATATCTAATGTGAAATAAAACTATTATTCATCTGTACGGAGGACAACCACCTTATAAAATGATGAAATTTATTTTCAATAATTTCCACTAATAGATGTTTTAAATGATATTTTGAAAGTATATATATGATATTCATGATATAATAATCAATTTTAATGATAATATACCATTTATTTTAATAAGGTCCAAACATATAAAATTGTTAATGTTGTTTGTGTGTGTCTATAGATTACAACAACCATGAAGCGATGTACATATTTTACCACCATACCACATGGATATAAAATTAAATAGTATTTAATGATTAAATATGGTATTTATAATATATTCCTAATTTAATAAATTTATAAAAAATAACTACCTTTATTTCATCATTATTTTTCATAAAAAGAGACTTTACTCATCAAAAAATAAGGCATATTGTTTCCATTGTTGTATCATAATTCATTTACCTTAACCATATATCACAGATTAGTTAAAAAATTTAATTTATTTACAAACATTATAGTTATATCAATAATATTATAATATAAATTATATTATATAGAAATATTTGACTATAGAAATATTCATAATTTTATTTTGGACATTTGAGATGAATAACATCATATTATGAGACATAAATTTAAATTATTATTTACATGAAAATAAAATTGAAATAAATATAAGGAATAATAAAAATGGAAAATTTTATTTATATTATAAATAATAAATAATAGTATATTACTTTTGTAGATAACATCTGTAAAGGATTATTTGTACTTAATTTATAGAGAACATTAAATTCAAACATCATTATAAATGGTTTAAAGATTTATTTTTCAAATATAATTCTTCTAAATATATATTCATAAAATTATTTTATGAATATATTTAAATGAATATAAATGAATTATTAATTAATTTTTATATTTCATTATATTTTCTATAAAAAAAATTTAAAATGAAATGTTTTCATTAAATGTTTTGACAGAAAAGATCAACCAATGTTTTATTTTATCATACATGATGTACATCATTTTTTTCGTACACATGTAACTATTATTTTATGCTAGTCATCCAATAAAAAAATATTGATTCTCAAAAAAACATTCAAAATTTTCAAGGAATTTTATTTTTAAAAATAAGGCTTTAGTAGTATATATTATTTCAAATTCTAAATGTTTTTTGTATAATGTTTTAAAAAAAATTCAAGGGTTTTGTGATTAAAATGATATAGCATAATTTTTATCATGTTATGGTACTTTGTAATAGTATAGGATAAATGAGTTTTCTTTATATAAATTATATTATAGGTGAGGCCCAATATATCTCATCAATAAATAGCATAACATTCCCTATCTATATTGGTATAAAGGAGGAAGTTAACTTTTATTTTTCTCAAATGGATTTAATTGGGATCCAATTATTTATGGAATAATTGTAACATCTTTATTAATATGGTTTTATATGTTTATTTAAAGTTATTATATCTCGATTCAGTGAGATTAATAGTTTTAAACTTTGTAATAATGATTTTCTTATGGATGTGGTTTATCTTATATGATTATATAATAATTCTAATATAGTTAAAAAAATTGGTTTTAATTTTCTTCACTGAACTAACCAACATTTTAATTTTATATCCTTCACTAAGATTTTTTTTCTTATACAATATTTAAATAATTTTTCATAGGATTTAAGGATGTTTAAGGACAAATTTTAATTCATGTTAAAAACAATAATGATTTTTCATGAATATAAAAAAATTTTAATTTTATAATGAATTGCATGATGAAAAAAATTATTACCAAGTATTAATGTAAATTTTAAAATATATGGTTTTTTTCATTTATGATTTATGACTTAATTCAATATAACACTAAACCATATATGTACTCTAAATATAACAATGTATAATCCGGATAGAAAACTCATTCTTATGTAATGTTTTTTCATTGGGTTCTTACTATTGGTATTATTGGAAAGTTATAGATAACATTTGAGTTTAGAATGTTTAATGATAGGTTTGTATAAGTTTTATCAAAACCATAAATGGTTTAATTTTTATTGTAGATAATAAGTTTAAAATAATATACATCCCATTGAAGATTTTATATGATGGAATTTTGAGGTGAATAATGATATGTTTAGATATGTTTTATTGGATTGTGTTATAGGTTGAATTTTTGTTTCATATGAAGGATTATCTTGGACAAATGCAATTATATTCTTATGGGAGTAAGATCATAGTTACGAGATAACCAATGAGGATAAAAACTTAATTAAATTCAAATATATTAAGGTTAATTTCGAGGATGTTCTTCATATTTTTTTAGTACAATATAGGAATTATAGTAATATAGTATTAGTAAAAGGATAACTGGTCTTATCCAGCAAGGAAGCATAGCATAAACCCACAACCTATGGGTAACAATAGTTAAAATCCTATAACTCTCATATTTCATATCCTAGATAGTATATTTTTTTAACAAAATTTATTATTAGTTATCGAATAAATTGATTTTGGGGATATTTGGTTTAATTGTATATATATCCATTACATTGAATTTAGATTTTTTGAATATATTATTATTATACTAAAAATAAATTTTATTTTTTATTTTATATAAACCATCAATAAGGATGAATAGGAACTTCTTATAAATGAGAAAATCAGAAAAAAAGAAACTAGTCCATGGAAAATTAGAAAACTACTGAAAAACAATAATTAATGTTATTTCAAGATAATTTCACTATAATTTTGGGGAACATTAATGACTAAGGTAAAAAAAATTATGGTAATTTATTTTACTATATTTTGAATTATCTTTTTTTGTGAATATATAATTTTACGAGGGATTTATGGTGATTCATGTCATTCATGGAAATGATTAGCTTACTTTGGATATTAAATTATATAGGAATAATTTTTTTAGGTATATAACTTTACGTGTAACTAAAGATGAATATAGAAAAACATTAGAATAATTTTTAAAAAATTGCGATCAAATCTATCTATTCTATGGGATTTTTACTTGGTCAAGGAAATTTTGAATAATATTAGTCTTATTTATTAATAGTTGATATATTTTTATCATTGAATGTAATTATTTTTTATTTTGATATAAATAATTTACTTTATCATATGAATTTTTAATCATTTTTTGTAATATATTACATTTAACTAAACATTTATTTTTTTAAGTATCGGATGAAAAAAATTATCCTTTTGAAGATTATGTGATTTGATAAAAGATGATTTCAGTTCCATGTAAATATATTTCATATATAATTATTCTGGATTGTAAATGAATTCTAAAACTCTAGGAAAATGATCTGGAAAATGATATCTTATTGTTATCATTTTTTATGAATTTATTATCCTTTCACACCACATTGATATATGGTTTTCTGTTCTCAAAAATTCTCAATATCATCCTATTCTTTGTGATCAATATTCATTGAAACTCTTTATCATTATATGGAAATAAAATTTTTTCCTCCATGTTTATATTTTCACATCACAGTAATTTTTTCATATTTTGAAACAGAGATATGTGTTATTATAATTGAACATCATGTCTAACTTTTTTATATGAGTTGTTTTATTAACCATTTTTTAATATATTTGTGTTCAATTAATGGTATTTCTAAAATCAAAAAATTGATAACTGAAAATATTTTTATATTTATAGTAATATTTTCTTAATTATGGTAAGAATTTGATATAATTAATTTCTAAAAAACAATAAATTTGATTGTGTATAAAACATATAATACTGATCAGAAAAATCCATAAAATATTATTATTTAAATATCATAGTTATTAACTATGATTAAAAATGGTAGGTATGAATAGGATTAATAGAATTATGAAAATTATATTATGGATCTACTTATTTAAAATGATATGACTAATTCATATAAAATAAGAACTCAATATTTTGTATCTTCATTTTATTTTTTACATATATATTTTCTTCCAAAATAGGTTTTAGTGAATTGTGTGGAAAATTTATAATTAAATTATATAAATTTTGGAAGATATTTTGGATAAAATGGATATTATTTTTTAAATAATCATGTGAAAATTAGGTTTAAGTTATTTTTTTTATGAAAAGATCATTTTTTCGGTGAACAGTGAATGTTTAAATTTTTGTAAAACTATAAATACATTTCATTAAATAAAATTATTTATCAGCTAAATTTTATCAAAATGTAATAGAATAAATATTAAAATATATATAATATAATTAATTTCATTTGATTCTTCATTATTCAAGATTTTGGAAAATGATTATATTTTATCTTAAAAATTATCTTAAAAAAATGTTAATCGGTATTGTGTTTGATGTTTTAATATTAAATAAAATTACTACAATTATATAATTTAAACCTATATAAATTAATTATTTATTTAGAATAATTATTTCAAAAAAATAAATAAATTTTCATTATTTTTTCATTATAAATAATTATTGTAGTAAATATTATCCACCTAGGTAAGGGTAAATCATGAAATTAAGGACAAAAATAATATGATGAAGAAATAACTAATAGTAACAATATCATCTAATTTTTTGGATTATGTGGGTTATACCATATTCATCCAGTAATTGAATTCATTTAAATTTCGTGACATTTCCTAAATGAAATATATATTATTCTATGTAATATTAAAGTCAAAAGTGGGTCTCTTACTTTTAATATCTATAAAATATTTTATAGAGTTAATCAGAACTTATTTTTTTATAAATGGATAATTGATATTTAATTTGTTATTTTGTCACGGTATTTTATTATTATGTTTTAGTGATGGAAAAATTACATTAAATTCTTATCTAATTCTTACATCGTACCTATACAAGGAGTGGAAAAATAAAATAATGAATTTGAAAAACTATAAATAATAAACTATTTTTCTTGGGATTTAGTATCCCAAGAATATTAAAATCGAACATTATTTATTGGGGAGCTTTTAAAGAATTATATTTTTATTTCATTATATTCATATTCTTTTCAAAGTCAAATTAAATAAATAATAATCAAAATTAAATTAAAGATATTTCAAGTGAAAAAATATTTTATAACATTATTTTAAAATATTAAAAAATTTCATAGAAAAAATTAAGTATGATAGATGGTCTAAAATATCACTCCTTGTCTATTTAAGAACCAATTTTCACTATTTATGTAAATTTATACACCTTAAATTATGAATAACTCATTATCAATGTTAAGGCAAGAGTTGGTTAACCAAGTGGTTAAACAAAAATATAATTTTTAAAGTAATATCTAATCATATATATATATACATATATATTTATTATTGGATGATTAAACTATTACAATAACCAACTTATCTTATAATAACCAAAATTTTGGAAATATTTTACATGATTTAGACACATATTATATTATAATATTTCATGTTTTTAAAAAAAATTACATTAATGATATTTTATAATAAATCATATATTATTAAATGATTTAGAATTTATTAAAGAACTATTTTCCACCATGTTACTAGGATATATATATATATCACCTAAGTTTTTCATTTAAGTGTCATTTTTTAATTTTATAGTAGCTTTCTTTACAACCAAAGTATAAAACTCGTTGATACAACGACAATTTTAAAAAGGGTTAATGCATGTTAAAACTGACACATAAGGGTGGAAAAATAATAAAAACATGGAAAGATTTAATTATATTACATAAGTTAGATGGATCCACATCTTATAAATGAATTACATAAATTTTAAGTCACATGATCATGGTAAATAATTTATATTAATCTATTACATTAATTAATTCTAGAAGATCCCATCCACCCACATATAAAATGGAGGTGCATGCCATCCCTTTTTCACACCTTTTATGAACTATAGTTCTATAAAGAACTACCCAAATCCCTCCCATTATTTACAATATACATTATATAGGTCTTATTTTTGGATGTATACCATTTTTAGTATTGCATCCCAAGAATTTAACACATAAATTATACTTCTATAAAGATTTACATTCAATAAATAACAATATTATCCACGCTAGAATAGAAATTCTAACAGAATTTAGATAATATATATAAAATATTAATATTATATGAAAAATATTAAAAATAACCAATAAATATCTTCCCTCTTAGTACTCTTCATTGGAATACCCAAATTAAAACATTCATTATAACCTATGTAAATGAATCATGTGAAAAGGGTGAGATCATATTCATGGTAAGGGTTTACATGGGTGATATAAATAAATGATCCCATGAAAGAATAAGATAAAAATAAGGATATGATATCAGGACTATAACATATAATGTTATACCAAATTCAAAATTATCATAATCCTCATTTTGGTGAAACACATTAGAATTTAAAAATACATTAATCAAATGAATGAGAAATTTTCATTACTGAATCCTGAACCATACGATCATTTAATAAATGTGTTTTGCATCATCATATATATAAAAACATTTTCATAAGTCATGGTTAAATACCATGGAAATTGGATCAATAATCAACCCATTTTTCCTTATGTAGATCCAGCATGTCGACTTATTTCCCATAACAGATCAAGCACATCAACTTGTATATCATAACAATTTCATGTGGTATAAAAAATTAACAAATACGTTGGAATGAGATATATGTCCTACCTCTAACATCACGAATATAATAAATATTTTTTCCAAAAATCATAAATCATTTATTATATCCAAAATAATGAATGAAATGGGTTTCATAATTGTTTTATTAAAGAAAAACTCATAGAAAATAAATGAGTTCAAAAAACATTTCATCTTTTCATCATAAGTTTAATATATCAAAAAATAAATAATGATGGTATCCTTGGATAATAACCCATGATAATATTAAGTAAAATAAAAATATTTTTTCATAAATATAAATTTATTTTAATAGATCACATGGAATAATTCATGAGGAAAATAACCCTTCCATTTTAAAATCGCATTGCTTTTTACAAGTCTACGAAATTATAAAAGAAAATAATTTCATTGAAAATAACCACAAAAACTAGAATGGGAAGCCCAAAATAAAATATTACTCATGATGGTGTTAAAATAAATACACTCCATAAAATTTATATAAAAATATCCTTTCATAATACATTCAGAAGATACAAAGTACCACATTTGGAAAATAAATAAAAATTATTCCATTCAATACCTTTTTAATAAAGTAAAATATTAGTAAAAAAATATTTTATATATAAATATTATAATAATAATATCATTCCTAATAATAATTATATATATCATGGATATGGATTATATATATTATATAATTCTCCCAATGGATACTTAAATGTAAACAATCAAAAATATTTTGTTTATTTTGAAATAAACCAATTACCCTGAGTTCAGCATTCAATATCCATGTTCACAACTAATATATAATAAATATGAAATTACTATACATGAATTCCATATCTAAATTCATGTCAATAATTCCATTTGTTATTTAATTACAATATCTTATAACCAATTTATTAAAATTTTATTTATAGAAATCATTGTCTTGAGTTGTAACTGCTTCATTTTCAAAGATTGTTTAGGTTTGGTAGTCTTTGTACATATACATTGGTAATGACTGGAAATGAATTTTTATTGATGATACCACCAAGTCAAGGGGGTTGAAATTGGTACAAGCCTAATGCATTGTTGCTAACAAGGAGGTTATAGGGGTTGGGAAGAGACCTGAGGCTATCATAGATAATACATCGGTATTCTGGGCTCTCTTTGCAAGCAAGTAAATTAGAAGCAGAATTTCCCTCCCTCCGTGCATGAGTAATATTAGTGTTTTCGCATTGTAGGAGTGTACATTTTCTGATAATAAAACATAACTACAATGGGGGGCCTGACTTTGTTGTGCAGGAAGTTGACCAGGAGGCACGAATCTGATTCAACTGAGGAGACGGGGATGTGATGATCATGGAAGATGGATTATCTCATTTATAGAATTTTAAAAATAGTTATAACCATCATATATATTAATTTAATACAAAATTTCAATTATTAGTTCAATTTAAATACTAAAAAAATTAATTTCATCATTCATTGATACGAAAGGTCGTACATACGCATGAACACATTTTCCATTTTTCGAATGATGGAATAGAAGAAAGATAAATATTAATACCCCATTATAGAATTATTATTATATCATATATTTCATATATATAGATAAAAATAATCTTAATTACCATCCAATTAAAAAATAAATTAAAAAAATCATATCATTTTCTAAAGGTGGTATCCCACACGTATACATGATCCATGAAAACACTTCCCAATGTATTATATGGTAATAAGATTGAAATTATATTATCATTTAATAAGTATTTTTGAATCATAAATATCATATATAAACATTATACCCATCATAATACCCATCGATAAAATATGATGATTAATAATGAATAGAAAACATGAGTGATACTTTCACTTTTCAATTGATCAAAAATATGGTTTATAATGTTTTTCTAATAAACATAATAATATTTTAGAATATTTAGGATACTGAAGGTATTATATTTTACATATAAAATAGTTTTATATGAGTTTCCAAATAGAGTATAACATTGAGATTTTTTATGGAAATTACCTATAAATGGAATGAACTCATTTAGATCTCCTTGTAAGGACCTTGGAGCTTGTCCTATAAGAATACTAGTTACACTAAATTGTGGAAATTAACTTTTGGATGATAATTTGGAGTAGGATGGTTTTTCAATAATTATCATTGTGATGTGTGTAAGATAAGGGAGTGATAACCATTTATAATATAGGGGTGGTGCACTCTTGTAATATCTAAAATAATTAAAATATATTTAAGTAAATCATAATCCAAATTGTTCCAAATGAACTATAAATGGAAAAGTGAAGAAATTTTCAACCATATGTTATCCCCATTATAGCAATTTCAAACTTTTAGTATTTCTATGTAAATTAATTATATCATAGTATCATAAAATATAATTATTGTCAATTTAGACACTATTCAAATATTTTAACATAAATAATATAATTAAAAGGTATTAATTGTAATCAAATATTACAAAACAACAAAAATAATTTATATTACCCTTTGAAATATGTATAACACATTCAATCACTCAAAATATATTTCTTTTAATATATTCAAAATAGTATACTATTTTTTTTATTAATTGGTGGAATAATACATCGACATAGCATAATAAATTATGGACATTAGATAATTAAAAAATGAAAACAAATTCCTCATATGAAATTTTTTATTAATCTCAAAATATAAAGTAATATTTATTCATATTATATTTTTTCCTCTTTGTGGACTTATAATAGATATTAAAAACACATAGAGTGCCATTTTGTGACGTTTTCTAATTAATAAAATATATAGGAAATTTTCATATACTGGTATGCATTAAAAAAATAAAATTATATCCTAATGTGATAATGGTTTAATTATCATCTTTTATTATGAATTAATATTAAAAATATTTCCCTTGTCACTTTGTTTATTCTATATTGACCTTATTCACCCTTTATAAATTTTATTAAATTTATCATGGCTATTATTGATATTCACCATAAATTAAAGGACCCTTTTTGAAACATTTAAACCTCATTATTTGAAATATATTAATTATTTAGTAAAAAAATCCACATAGTTGGAAAACAATTCCATGAATGTGTGAAAATTGAGACAAAACCGCTCTTTAGAAAAAACAAATTCATTTTTATACATAAAAGTTATTTTTCTTCATATCCGATGCTTATAATTTTTTTGAATTTTTAAAAGATTTAAATAATATTTTAATTTCCTTTATATTGTCTACTATTTGGTATTAATTTAGTTTAATGATATAAAATTAAATTTGTACATGTAAAAAACTCATAAAAAATTTTATTTTCATATAATTTTATTTATAATGTTTAATATGTTTGAAAATTAATTAATTTCTTTTATAAATTTAGATACCATTTATTTTTTATAATTTATATTTTTATTCATATTAACCATTGAAATATCTTAGAGATAAAAGTAACATAAAATTTTAATAATTTTACATGATTTGAAAAAACAATATTTTTAATGTCACATAATCTATTTCTGAGGCCAAATTATTTATATAGAAACAATTAATAAAAATTTCTATGTGTTAGATTATATCTCTCTTGAAATAAATTGCACACTCAAAATTCATCTCTCAAATTAATACATATGAGGATACATCATCATCATCACATCTTGAGGTTCAAAAAAATATTCCTCAAATTGGTGGTTCCCCACAAAACATTAATAAGTTTAGTGGCCTTATTTTGTGCACATAATCTAAAAAATCCAGAATATCAGTATGTTTTTCCACATAGGAATGATAATTATATAGTGGTACAACCTCTAACATTATTAGGTGTGATGGCTTAGTTATTTTCATCTCCAAGAAAGACTCCTAGAAAAAATGATGAACATGAGACAGATTTTTTGGAAATTCCAACTGATGAGCTACTATAAAAATATGATGAAGAATTTATAAAGGAATGATATAACAAGATCACAACATACCATTATTATAGAATCTTATTCACTTAATCTATAGAGAATTTCATGTAAAACACATGTCACCAACATCAAACTCAAAATCTCAATGATGACTATTAACAAAACTCTTTTTTTACTTTGAGATTCTCATAGGTTTTTCTGAATGGATTTAACCATTTTTTAATTTCATTAGCTGGCTTAGGTCCCAATAGCCATGTTTACCCATCTTCATTCAAGTGTGTTATAGTTTGACACTTTAAAACATAGATGGATTCGTAAGAAGTCATATTATTTGTTGAGTGAAAGCAATTATTGTACGAAAATTACACCAATTGTGTTAACACAAACGAACATTGAAATCTATAATGAAATATCTTAACATATATCCTTTAGTCTGAATGTTCTTCTCATACTGACCATCTTCATGACGATGATAATACACACTAAGACAAAATTATTCTTCCAAATCCTATTAAATACTTCTAAAAATATTAATGTAAAACATGAATCCCAATAAGATATAATTGATAATGGTACAACATTAAATCATACCACATCCTTAACTAATTACATATTATGTTGATAAAGATAGAAATACTCTCCAATGGTAATGAAGTGTGTAAAATTCATAAGGTGGTCTACATTAAAAAATGTATAATTATTTCAATTATATGTTTTTGGGAGTCTCAAAATGATTTTAATTAAATTCGTTCCCCATTTACATTTTATTATGGGTATGGTTTTGGATATCCCTTTATAAATCTAAATCTCATCCAAAACATGTTAATATACCAATCACATAGAATCATACTCTATAGACTATATTTTCATGACATCCAACAATTAATACTCTTTCAATTTTATATACATATTCATAATTCCATGATGAATAGATAATTATGTAAATTGAGATTCATCCATCATCTCCTTATTTAAATCTAATACCGAAGGTACACATACATTGTCCATTAACCATATTATTCCATCACAATAAACATATTATTCCATCCCAATCAATGTTGAACTCAAGAACCTTTATTATATTACTTGTTTTCTCTATATATTTATTTTGTGCCAACTTAATTATCAAATTAATAGATATTTAAACATTATTTCTATATATATATATTTGATTTATCCAAATCCATTATGATTTTAGGATCCATACTTTCCAGCCTCATATATTTTATATCTTTTTTAACCCTCATAATACATAAACTAGTATTGTTATTTTGACTCAAACCAAATGAAACCTTATTTTAATTCCTAGTATGGTTATAGAGACCCAAGATCGGTGTACATGGATATTACATTACTTTTTCAAAATACTTAATACATAAAAAAACAGACACTCAAGGACCATAATAATTTACTGTCTTTGGAAACTCAGAACAAAATCATCTAATCATTCTGAAATATTTTCAACATCTCCAAAAAAGATCTTCCCTTATTTTTTTTCTTACCTATAACCTATATTTATATCCTGAGGAAAAGAAAGCATAAAAAAGGGTGAGATCAAATGCTCAGTAAGGATAAGTATGGAGAAAATAAAAAAAACATATACATTTGAACTTAAAAACTTGAACATAAAGTTTAAACATCAAAATCTTTTGTCATGAAATAAATCATGATAGTAGGTAAGGCATAGATCACAGAGAAACATTAGTAATGATAAAATATCATGGAAATAAAACGTGTAATTATAGAAAAAAAATTAATCACATGGTATGATTTCCATAGTAGCCAAGGCATGGCTGCCAAGACCATCATAGTGGACAAAGTCCATTACTGAACTGGGTTTACTTGTCATTCCAGCCATGTATTACTGAACTAGATTTTACTTATCATTCCAACCATGTCTATCTTATGAAATTTAAATCTTTACCCAATGAATTGTAGGGAGATATAGGTCCCACCCATCTTATAATGAAATCATTATTACATGTGCCACAAAATAAACATAAATCATTCATCATAACATAATGAATAAAATAGGTTTCATAAACATCATCCAATCATAACATAATCCATATATAATAAATGTATATCATTTCATCATAAGAAAAATAAAACCATGTAAATAATTAAGACATTATACTTGAAACATAAGCATATTAAATAATGTCATCTTATATGGAAAATAGTTTTGATAAAACCCTTGAAATGAATTCTAGAGGAAAATATTATTTCTTCTTCGGAATCATTTTCTATTCTTAAAATGACATTGAATTTTAAAAGAAAAGGATTTTGTGAAAATAATAATTAAATCTTGTAGAGGAAGCTTCATAGAAATAACGTGTTATGAAACTGTAAAATTTGGTTCATGTTGTATTAGTTAAAAAACACTATTATCATACCTTTGCCAAAAAAATCAAAAAGTACCTCATATGGTAAACAAAATATAGTTTCTTTCCATACCACATAGTAAAATTAAAAAAGAGGTAAACATGACGTTAAACTTACATGAAAGATTAGTGTAATCTTCATGAAAACATTTTTTTATATAACATAGACAAGAATGATGAATATAACCCCAGTAAATACATACGAATAAACAATCATGGATAAGAATGAGATTGGAATAATTATATGTAACCTTATGTCCAAGTTCATCCATATGTGTCCGAGACACCTGTATACTGGGTTTAAACATGTTATTAACTTATAAAATAACCATAATAATATTTATGATATCATATATGATTCACTTATGACTTTATAATACCCATTCATTTTTCAATTCCATGTTAAAGCATTTTATTGGGTAAAATCGTTTCATTTGTCGTACATGTTTTGACTTCTAATTATTCATATGATTACATAGACCATGATTACTTACTTACAGAATGTAAAACATGATTTATATATAATATATAATCATAATATAATATAGATATTTGTATATATAATGGATCGATAAATGGAATGAAATACACCGTTCATGGAGACGGTTGGTCGTACGTACGCATGAACGATGTTTTCGTTTCCTTATTAATTTGAATGGAAGTAAGTAAATAACATAATAATAAATCTAGTATCATTATTATGTAATAGATTTCATGATTATTTATTATTTATACTTTATAATCATTCTACAATGGTTAACATGGAGAATTAATCTAATCACGTCGTGGAGACGGTAATTCGTACGTACGCATGAGCGATGATATCGTTCCCATAATTATTGAATGGAATTGGAGTGGATGATATAATATCTCAGAATCAGTATGATGTTATAATAATATTATATGGTTATCGTTTCCACCATTATACCCATACAATTATGGTGGTGGTGGAAAAATAGATTACACCATGGCAGGGAGACGGTAAGGCGTACATACGCACGCGCGATGATTTCATTTTTTGTAGGATGGATATAAGTTGAAATATGGTTGTTTCATATTTATAATAACATATCGGTATATTATTTATACCTATTTTATTAATTTATAATGAAACAAATAAATAATAGGAAGTAGAAGAAGAAAGAAACTTGAAAGGATCGTTAGAAGAGATTACTTCTTCCTTGACGTGCCTCTTTTAAACTTCCTCTTAAGGCACTAGACATGGCCTTTTCATAAGACCAGAAACACTATAATATAAATATAGTGGTTTAGAATAGGAATTTTAAGGGGTTTTCTACGCTTGAAGGCCTAAAATTGAGTGAATATTATAGGGAATGGGTGCCCTTTTAAAACATTGGAGAATGGCACTTTTGGAAACCTCACAAATATTAATTTATAATAAACTAAAAACCCACATAAAAACGACCAAAATGACTCAAATTCAAATATGATATTATATAGGGTAATAATATCATCAACCAATCAAATTTAGACATGTTTCTATTTTATTTTAAACCTTATCATTTTGATTTATCCTTATTCAATCAGTTTAATTTTATTTGTGTAATAATATTCTAAATTTTAAATGGTTATAAATACTTTTTTTTGTTATTAACTGTCCATAATTAGATAAATTATGACATTTTAGACCATTTATTTTAAATATTTAATTTATAAATATATTTTTGATTTTTATACAATTTAATAATATGTTATGTTTATAAAACACCAATAGTGTCAATTTTGACACTATTCAATTATTTGAATTTAAATAAAATCCACACAGAAGTTATGTTCTAAAAAATATTTAATAGATTCCTAACATGTCATATATATCTATAAAATTTTTGGATCTCATTAATTAGCTCATTTATTATTATTTTTTAATATTTTTAAAACCATTTCTTAGATATTTCTCTTAATAAAATAATTACTCCACCATTTTCATATAATTAGTTATTATACTTATTTGTAGCATAAAAATTAAAAATAAAATACTCTAATAAAGATAACTATATTTTAATTTATAATAATACTTTTAGTCTTATTTATCTTCTAAAACACCTATGTTTTAAAATAACATGTTTATTAAATTATGAAGTTGATAATTTCACATCATTTGAAATAAAATTATATGAATGTTATAATATGTATTATAATGCTCCAAATGGTCCAAAAGTAGACCCTTGGATGCTTAGAGTATATAAATACTCGACCAATAATGTTTGGTCATGTTTTCGGTCCTTTTTATGTGTACTATTATTTTAATAAAAACTATATTATTGACTTTTCACTAAATAAATAATTTTTGCATCATTAATGTATAAGCTATTAAAGTAATTATATATTTATTAAAAATTAAAAACAAATAACAATGATGAATAAAAAAATATTATCTTTCAAATGAGTATTTATAATAAAATTTATATTCTATATAACCATATATTAAAAATAATTTAATTAATAAAGTTTGAGTGAGACATATTTCGCTTTTCTTTAAATAAAAAAATTAAAGGTCTTAATCTCATCCAAGTGGGTTTCAATAGATTAAATTTTGACAAAAATATGTTTTAATGAAAAATATAATCAACCAATGATATCAAGACAAGTGTTATTGAAATTTTATAATATTATTTTTACCATTAATTACCTGATTGACCTTTAATTGTGGTAAATAAAATTTACTATTGTTACATTTCATAATGCCCACAAATAAAAAGTTGCATATTAACATAATTTGGACCTAATGATTCCAAATTTGGAATCCATTTTTCCAAATTCAATTCATATAAGTTGTAGTATTTAATTTAAAATTAATCCCGCTGTTGAGAAAATAGGGTTTAAAAGTTAAAACATTGCAGAAGATTGAAATGTTTTTACCTATAAATTAAATGTAAAATTAACGATAATGACTAATATTATATTAAATGGTAAAAATATATTATATTTATACATTAAAACCATTAAATATTATAATTTAACCATATAAATTATCTAGATGAAAAAAGTTGTTTTAAATTAAAATTTAGCATATGTTTACTATTCATCAAAATATGACAGTTATCAGAATAATGTAAAAAAATTATCCAACCTAAATTTTTATATCCTGATTCAAATGAAAAATATTAGTTTGTAAAATTTAACTTATAAAACTTGTCAAAAAATTTATTTAAAATGGGTGTGCTATAAAAAGACGGAAAAACAGCATTTTTTGAAAAATACTTCAATTATGAAAAATTGATTTTGTTCTCATACCATGTTCTAGAAAATGTTTAATATGAATTATAATGTTATAAAATTAAAAATTTGGTTAATACTATTCAAAATGTCTTGTTCATAATAATATTATGACAATATATCTCTGTTTAGTAAAACATGGTATTGCGTACAACACATGCTATTAAGGAAGGTCGTGCTTACTTGAAACACAAACCAAGAATAGTGTTGCATATACTAAAAGCTAATAAGGTGTTGAGTATAGTGAAATCTAATATTTTTGTATCATACAACACAAGACATCAATGAAATTAAAAATATTAATTATCATAAAATCTCAGGGTGTTACATTCCACCCCCCCTTAAAATGAATTTCACCCTCGAAATTCATCATGGTTATAAATAGTTTACTACATGAAAGTTTCTTTTATAGAAACCCAAATCGTAAAAAGGAATACTAAAACTTAATTTTTTTAAAAAAAGTTAGAAATATAACGGTCACCAAAAGTAACTCAACACTGGGTTTCTACACAAGATAATATAGGTGAAAATATTGATATGGAAGAGAAATACAACCATCATGTTCTAATGAAGAGCAGTAGAGAACATAGATATGTAAAATCCAACAACATCAAATCCATAAATTTGTGATAATATAAGGTACCATCTGATTCATTAGATATGAGGGTACTAGAACACCATTTTTGGTTTTTAAGATCATTTCCTTAAAGTTGATGAATTTTTTCATAAGGATAACTACTTAGTTGATTTCTGTGTAAAATCATTATTGGTCAATCCATTAACAATTTCATCTTCATCTCTTATTTAAATAAATGAAGATGAATTTTTAATTCTTGAAGTATTAGCATATCTTTTGGTAGAATTATAGGTCATTCTATATATCTTTATCACCAAAAGGTTAGCACAAATTATTCAATATACATAAGTCCATCTTTGGTGAGATTAACTGTATAGGATTCCAGAAATTGACTTATACTTTATCTATCATACCTCTTAATAAAATAAAAATAATTTCTACTAACCAGGGACTTCCTGTAGGCTATTGGTAGTAGATAAAGGCTTGTCGCACTTCAGTTGTGGGTTCGATTCCCGCATCCTTGTCCGACACGACGGGTTGTTGCTCATCCTATGAGTTGACCTTTTTCTAAAACTATACTATTAAAACATTCCAGAAATAATATAAAAAATTTATATCCTTAAACAATACTATATGTTTTTTAACTTAATCCATTCTAATCTTTAGGCTTATCTAAAATACTTTCATCCAATCTCATAATATATAAAAAAAGATTAATAGAGTGGTCATCTACCAAGAATGTGAATACAATCATTTATCCCACATATATCATAAGATATATCTTTTTGGTCATATTCCAAACATGTGAATACGTTAAACATTTATTCTCTTGAAACATTAATTACTATATAATCTTTGTGAAAACATGAATGCTGTCAAAATTTTACTTTTTCCACATACCAAAATAACAAAATTTCTATATACTCAAACCATGATATCATTTTTCTTATTTCAGTCATGAGCTCATTAATAAAATCAAACATTTCATTATCTCTTTCTCCCTTTAATATACACATATTACATGCATTCCAAAAATATATGAATTAAAATTCTTGTTTACCATTTCCAATCAATATATACTTTAAAAAATTAAAGTAAAAAACAATAGTGTAACAACCCTTAGATGTTTTGTTATTCCATAGTACCATGAAATTACTTAAACGACATTACTCTTGATAAACAAGAAATCATTCCACTACCTTCATAAACCCTTGACCGAGCTTCATCATTTTATTCCTCAACACCTCTTTCATCTCATATATAATTTTTAGTTTCATCATCATCAATAACATAAATACTACCCATACGACCATGTTGATTCTCTTCATGAGATTTTTCCTTAGGTAATTGGTTTTCAAAATGACCGTACATTCCACATTTAAAACATTTAACCGTTGTTGATGTATTAGAAATACCATTATCATTTTCCATTGTGTTAATTGAACCTTTTCCTATGAAATTACTGGATTTGTGTCCTTTTCCACACCCAATGAATTTTCTAGTACATTTGATTCATTATCCTTGATTCCTTTTCCAACATGATTTACATGAGGGAAATTGAACTTTCATTCCTCTATGATCATCATGAAACTCCATCTTTCTCTTATTAAATGATTCAGGAAACTTACCAAAGTTAAGATTATTGATCATATTATGATATTGACGATTAGGCATGATAATGATGTTTCGCCTTCCAAATCCCATTTCACTTGGTCGCTCATTAAGAATTCCATTCCATTGTCCATCATATACTCAATTAACATGATTCTTCTTCTTCTCATCCATTTTCTAAAACCCAAAAATAATAGTGTGAGAGGAAAAATCATTCTTGGAAAACAACATAATAAAGGGGGAATACCTTCAATATATAACATCTGAGGTTTAATTCTATGATCCTTATCGTAATTCTAGCACTATAACCTATACTTATACTTAACCTTTGGAACATCCCTAGACAGACCTTAGAAATATCTCTTGGGATCTCACTAAAGTTTTTTCATCCTAGTTTCCAAAGTTTAACAAAACTGTTCCTCTGATACCAACTGTAGAGACCCAATATTGATATACATGGATATTACATTAATTTTTCGGAATACTTAATACATAACAAAAACAGAGACCCAAGTACCGTAATAGTTTAGTCTCTTTGGAAACTCAGAACAATATTTTCTAATCATAGTGAAAGATCTTCAACATCTCCTATAAAGATCTTACCTTATTTGTTTTCATACCTAAAACCATTATTTATATATTGGGGAAAATAAAACATACAAAGGGTGATATCAAATGCTCAGTAAGGGTATGCATGGAAAAAATAAAAAAACATATACATTTGAACTTAAAAACATGATCATAATGTTTAAACATCATAATCTTGTGTTGTGAAATAAATCATGGAACTAGTTAAGGAATAGATCACAAAAGAACATTAATCATGATAAAATTCCATGGGAATAAAACATGTAATTTTGGAAAAACATTAATCACATGATATGATTTCCATAGATTCTAAGGCATGGCTCCCAAGACCATCATAGTGGACATAGTCTATTACTGAACCTAGATTACATGTCGTTCCAGCCCTGTATTACTAAACCGGATTTTACTATCCATTCCAGCCATGTCTATCACATGAAATTTAAATCTTTACCCAATGAATTGGAGGGAGATATAGGTCCCACACATCTCATAATGAAATCATTCATACATGTATCACAAAATAAACATACATCATTCATCAAAACCCAATGAATAAAATGGGTTTCATAAACATCATCCCATCATATCATAATCTATATAAAATAAATTGATATCATTTCATCATGGGAAAAATGAAACCATGTAAATAATTGAGACATTATACGTGAAACATAAAAATATTAAATAATTTCATCTTAGATGAAAAATAGTTTTGATAAAACACTTGAAATGATTTATTAAGGAAAATATCGTTTCTTTTTCAAAAGCATTTTCTTTTCTCAAAATTCCATTAAATTTTAAAAGAAACGGATTTTGTTGAAAATAATCATGAAATCGTGTATAGTAAGCTTCAGGTAAATAATGTGTTATGAAAACATAAAAATTCGTTCATGTCGTATAAGTTAAAAAAACATTCTTCTCGTACTTTTTCTAGAAAAGTCGAAAAGTACCTCGTATGGTAAACAAAAGAAATATTTGTTCCATACAACATAGTAAAAGTAAAAAATGTAAAAACGAAATTAAAAATTCATGGATGAATATTAAAAACAATATGAAAAATTTTTTTTTATAAAACATGTTCATGGATGATAAATATTACCCCAGTAAATACTTACAAATAAACAATATTGGATAAGAATGAGATTGGAATAATTATCCCTTACCTTATGTCAAATTTCTTCCGTATGTGTCTGAGACTCCTGTATAGTGGGTTTAAATATATTATTAACTTATAACAAAACCATAATAATATTTATGATATCGTATATGATTCACTTATGACTTAATATTACCTTCCCATTTTTCAATTTCATGTTAAAGCTGTGTTTTGGGTAAAATCGTTTCATTTCTCGTACGTGTTTTGATTTCTAATTATTCATATGATTGCATAGATCATGATTACTAACTTATAAAATTTAAAAAATGATATATATATATATATATAATATATATTCAGAATATACTATTAATATATATATATATAATTGATTAATAAATGGAATGAAATACATCGTTCGTGGAGATAGTAGGTTGTACGTACGCATGAACACTATTTTCATTTCTTTATTAAATTAAAGGGATGTAAGTAAATAACATATACATAAAAACAATATCATTATTATTTCATGTATTTCATGATTATTTATTATATATAAATTAATCATTCTTGAATGGTTAACTTGGAGAATGAATCTCATCGGGTCGTGGAGACGGTAATCTGTACGTATGCACGAGCGATGATATCATTCCCATAATTATTGAATGGAATTATAGTGGATGATATAATATATCATAATAAGTATGATGTTATAATAATAATATATTGTTATTATTTCCACCATTATACCCATCCAAGTATGGTGGTGGTGGAAAAACATATTACACCACGGCGTGGCGATGGTAAGCCTTACGTATGCACTCGCTGTGATTTCATTTTTCAAAGGATGGATATATGGTGAAATAGGGTTGTTTAATATTTATAATAACATATAATTATATTATTTATACTTATGTTATTACTTTATAATGAAACAACTAAACAAGAGTATGTAGAAGAAGAAAGAAACATGAAAGAATCAGTAGAAGAGATTACCTCTTCCTCGACGTGCCTCTTTTAAACTTCCTCTTAGGGCACTAGAGATTATCTTTTTAGTAGACCAGAACCCCAATAATATAACTAGATATGTTGAAAAGAGGAATTTTCAGGGTTTGGCTGAGCATGAAGACTTAAAATTGAGTGAAGAGGAGAGGGAAGGGGTGACCTTTTATAAGTGTAGAGAGGGGCACTTTTGGAAACATCAAAAATATTAATTTATAATAAAATAAAACCCCACATAAATACCACCAAAGTGACTCAAAATAGTAAATGAGTGGCTATATGGTGGTAATATACTAAACCAATCAAATTTATACATGTTATTTTTTTATTTTAAACCTTATCATTTTGACTTATCCTTATTTAATCTATTTAATTTTATTTTTGGTAATAATATTCTAAATTTTAAATGGTTATAAATAATTACTTATGTGTTTTTAATTGTCCATAATTAGATAACATATGAAATTTTAGACCACATAATTTTCAATTTGTATTTTTTATATATTTTTTTATTTTTAAACAATTTAATAATATTTTATTTTTATAAAATACCAATAGTTTTAATTTTGACAAGATTCAATTATTTTAATTTAAATAAAATACACACAGATGTTAGGTTTGATAAGAAAATATTTAATAGATTCCTAACATGTAATATTTATCTATAAAACTTGTGTATCAGATTAATTAGTTCATTTAATATTTATTTTAATATTTTTAAACCCATTTATTTTATATTTCTCATTACAAAATAACTAATACAACATTTTCGTATAATTATTTAATATACATATTTTTCCACAAAAATTACCAATAAAATACTATTATTAATTTAAATATATTATATTTCATAAGAATAATATTAGTCTAATTTATCTTCTAAAACACCCAAATTTTAAAATGACGTGTTTATTAAATTAGGAAGGTGACAACTTTGACATCATTTAAAAAAAATATAAAAGTCATTATCTATTTTATAAGGATCCAAATGGTCCACAAGTCAACCCTTGTGTGATTAGGGTATATATATACTTGACCAATAAGGTTTTTTCATATTTTCTTTCCTTTTGTTGGTATTATTATTTTAATAAGAACTATATTATTGATTTTTCACTAAATAAATAATTTTTGCATCATTAATGAATAAGATATTAAGGTAAATATATATTTCTTAAAAATTACAATGAAATTACCATAAAGAATAAAAACATTTAATATTTTAAATGATTATTTATAATTGAACTTATATTATGTATAACTTTATATTAAAGATTAATTTAATTAATAATGTTTGAGTGAGACATATTTCACTTTCCTTTAAATAAATTAAATTAAAGGTCTTAATCTCATCCAAGTGGGTTCCAATAGATTATATTTCGACCCAAGTATGTTTCATAGAGAAATATAATCAACCAATAATATCAAGACATGTGTTTGGGTAATTTTATAATATTATTTTTTCCCTTAATTACCTGATTTACCTTTAACTACGGTAAATATAATTTACCGTAGTTACTATTCATAATGCCCAAAAATAAAAATTTTCCCATTAACATAATTTTTACCTACTGATTCAAAATATGGAATCTTGTTTTCCAAATTCAATACACAGAAGTTTCAGTATTTAATTTAATATTAGTCCCACTGTTGAGAAAACGGGTTTTAAAAGATAAAACATTGCAAAACATTGAATTATTTTTACCAATGAATTCAATTTAAATTCATCATAATGAATTATATTATATTAAATGGTAAAAATATATTCTATTTATAATTTAAAACCATTCAATATTATAATTTAACCATATCTATTATCTCGATGAAAAAAATATGTTTTTAATTAAAATTTAGCGTATTATTACTATTCATCAAAATATAAAGGTTAGCAGAATAATATCAAAAATTTATCCAACGTAAATTTTTATATCATTATTGAAAAAAAGTGGTTTAATTTTTAAAATTGAACTTATTAACTTGTCAAAAAAATTATTTAAAATGTGTGCGCTATAAAACGAGGGTTAAACTACATTTTTTGAAAAATACATCCTTTATAAGAAAAATTGATTTTGTTCTCATTCCATGTTCTATAAAATGTGTAAGATGAATAATAATGTTATAAAATTCAATATATGGTTAATATTATTCATATGGGCTAGTTCATAATAATATTTTAACAATATATTGTTGTTTAGTAAAACTCGGTATTGCGTACAACAAGCACTATTGAGAAAGGTCGCTCTTGTGTGCAACACAAGCCAAGAATAGTGTTGTGTATACTATAAGATAATATGTTGTTGCATATAACAGAATCTAATATTTCTGTAGCATACAACACAAGACATCAAATAAATTAAAAATATTATTTCTCATAATATCTCTGGGTGTTACAATGGTAATGTATTGAGTAGTCGTAATCACAAATAATCTATAACCATCTGATATGGGGTATATTTGTCTCATTATGAGTGAATATATACATTAAACAATTATAATCAGTAAATATTTCACATATCTATATATACATACCACCAATATTATTCAATGTAAAAACTAATCACAAACAACTCTAAATCACGATTTGGGTAACTTTTCTCATGTAACATCAACTCTCATGAGGAAAAAGATATAATGATATCATTTTTTCAGAGGATGAATCGCAATTCCTTCATTCATTCATCGCTATAGATCACACATATTTCAATAACACATGGTATTTTAAACACATGTTCATTAAGAAACCATCTTTTCTTTTCGGATCATTGATATTAATTTCACATTCCTCCATATATATGAACTTACCTCCATTATAAGTCATCAGGGATGTGGGATTATATAATCATTATAAAAATCTCAAAAAATGTCTATAAAATCTTGTAAACCCATAAAAAGTTTGGATTTCAGTTAACATGGTTGGTATACCTCTATTAAGAATTAGATTTATCTTTGAATGGTCAACTTATATAACATCACTTGAGATTATATTACCCCTGAATGTAACTTTCCAAATCCAAATTTCTCAATTAGAATATTTTTCATAATGAACTCCTTCAATTGGGAATGCATAATCCTCATCAAGTGATCTTTATAATCTTACATACCATTAAATATACAATATTATCATCTATAAATACTACCAAAAATTGTAAAGGTTTTATCTAAAGACACAATTCCTAAAATTCATTAAGATAAAAAGAGAATTAGTATGTCCATATAGAATCAAAATAAATTCATGGTGTAATTATATTATTGGGAATTGTTTTATATGTAAATCCCCTTTCATGACCCCCAATTCATGATATCTAGAACAATTTTCAGTCATATAAATATATTGATATCATTATATTAGATTAAATAATTCATCTATACTAGGCGAGGATACATGTTCATTATAGTGAATTGGTAATTTTGTTTTATAATCATTGTAGAGTTACATTGGTCCATATTTTTTATAAAAGGAAAAGAACAAGTGCCCCCCATGGTGATACAATTAGGTGTATGAATTCCTTTTCAATATTCTCTTGGAGTTTCTTCTTCAATTAAAAAAACTAAAATTATTTCATTCTATGTGTAATCTATATAAAAGATATAAAACTAGGCCAGTGTTCAATTAAAAACTCAATATAATGATTCATTATAAAACCTAGAAATTCTTCTAGAATGAACTAAACAAACTCTATAAAAAAATATCCTTAAAGTTTGTGTTTTTTCTCAACCATTTGTGATTGATAATGATAATTTATAAGAATTAAGGTCCATGAAATTGAATAAATTTCCATTAGATGTTCGTATTCTTTCACACATTGATAAATGAATAGAGGTTCACATTGAATATAAACTATAAATTTACTTATTTGATAAGTAAAATGAGATGCATATAATGATATCCAATCCATGTTATAAATCAAAACTAATTCAACAAAACACAGTATCATAAAATAAATAAAAAGTATTTTCTTAAAAATATTATTCTGATTGAAACTATATACTTAAAAAGAAATTGTCTTCCTTTAATTGTTTTGAAAGCTAACTCCACACCTAATCATTAAGGTCATATAGATATATATTTGATAAAAATCAGTAGAAATGAAATAGTTTGTAGATACACATTCATATAATACAATAGATGTTCTATATTTTCATATTAGTGTTCCTTTAACCATGTAAATATTATAAAAACAATGGAAGTCATGACTGAACAAGATTTAACTTCTCTTTTAGGATTAAGATGATGATAATACAGATCATAAAAACCCTCAGATTCATTCAATAGATGTCATAAATCCAATATGCCTTGAATTTCAAGCATTTTAGGGTGGGTGGTGAAAGAGTTTTCCCCTCCTTTTATTATATTTCACTAAGTGTAATATTCATTTCATTTCATCATTCATGGCATTTAAACCCACCATTCCACATTTTAGGGACACCTACATCTATTCAAATACTTCCCTTGAATATTATTCAATTATTTTTAGCACATAGATGTGGAGAATTTTCTATCAAAAATTTGATTTATTCATGTTATCATGAGACATGATCATTCATTTCTTATCAAAACCATATAAAGGGTGGGAATATCTAATTTCCATTTCTATATTTAATGAGTATTGAATGATTTCATCATAGATACTATAGTATAGTGAACCTAACACAATTTATATACATCATTTTTATCCACCAATGAATTGAGAAATTTAACATTCAGGTCTAATAATTAGACTATACACCCACCTTGAAAGATTTGTAAAATTTTCTTAATATATTGTAATTGATTTATCATTATTTAGACTATAATAAATAAATTTATTCACTAAATATTTATATTTAATTTGAGAAATGTACATACTGAAACATTTTCTCTTCAACTCATCCCATTCCATGGATTAATGTTATTCTTCTTGCCTTGTACTCTTCACTAGATTATACCACTGATCTTCTTCGCCCTTCGGAAGAAAAACTACATGTAAAATGTTTTCAAGTAAAAATCATTAAATAAAAGAAAATAATTTCTCAATTGTATTGATAAATAACTCAAAAAATAGTGAATCATAATTTCCCCTAAAATAAGGTGTATGATTCATCCTAAAATATTCATTTGTATGTTGTTGACCACATTGATCATTTAGAAACTCGTTATGATTCATATATAGAGAATGTTGTATATTATTAAAAAAAATAATTACATCTAAAATAAAACAAGGTTTCTTATTTGGAAAATAATTTAAATATCCTTTACATTAAGCATTAACAAGATTCATTCAAGTTACATCCATTTCCTAAAACCAAAAATCATATCGTGAGAAACAATAACTTATATTGGAAAACAAAATATTCATCAAAAATAATTTATATAATGTATAATTTATGAATCCCTTTTTCATGAAATCTTAACCTTGTTCATTCATTATCATTACAATAAAAGTAGGACTTTATCCTATAATTATATTAATCACCCATGTATTTATAATCATTTTATAACACTAGTATCTAATTATTTACTAAACCAAACAATGATACAAACAATATGAGGCTGTGATTTTCATACTTAATTATCAATTCTATTTAGATTAATATTAAATACATATAAATTCAATCCAATCTAAAACAGTGATTGTTTATAGTCTTTGGAGAAAATATATACAATATTCATTTTTATGAAATATCTTCAACATGTATCATAAATATATTCTATAATAGTAATCTTCTTATTCATACCCAATATAAAAAAATCATGAAAACGATATAAATGAAATATAAGAAATGAGTAATCTATGATTTTTGGTAAGGGTAAATGTGAGAGATATAAATATATGGTTATATAAAAACATAATATAAGAATATGGGGTATGATATAATTACCATTACATAAAAGGTTTACACACAAGATAACAAATATCATAAAATGTGTTGGGGAAAAACATTAGAATTTCCAAATTCAGGAATTAAAAGTTTGATAATCCATCATAACTCAATCATAAACCATATTTTCTTCACATTAATTTATTTTGAATCATGATAATTATAGAAACCATTTCATATGTCAAGGATAACTACAAATACAATTAGATCACATTTCAACACCTATTTCCCATTTTAGGTTATGAACAAAAACAATTTCCCATAAGGGATAAAATATTTAGACATGATTCAATTAAATATCCCATGATATATAATACATTACTCAATGAATTATGGGGAGATATATGTCCCCTCATCACATTATAAAAACCATATATATGGGTTCTATAGGAACAAAAATCATTCATAATATCAAAAACCATGATTGAAATGGATTTCATAAACATTTCATCATTTGAGTATAAGAATAAAACATCCATGAAAATAATAAGGATTGTATCCATGAATCATATACCAGTAAATATCATCTAAATTTCATGTTATTCATCAAAGACGGAAAATTATTTTTGAATGATCACTTGGAGTAATATGTGGGGAAAATTATAATTCAATTTTTAAAGAACATGTTTCTTAAAAAAATATTTTAAATTATAAAGGAACCTATTTTCAATGAAAATAACCATAAGAACATTTAAAGGAAGATTTAAGAAAAAATTATACATGATACTAGTAAAATATAGTCATTATTTATAAGTTAAAAACATTCCTTTTATACTTTTTTCATAAAATTCCAAATGTACCGTGTTTAGAAAGTGATAAAATGACTCCATTAAAACCATTTTCTAAAAATTCAAACATGGGTAAAAATTACACTAAAAAAATAGGGTAATAATAAAAAAATTATTCAAAAAAATTATAGAAAATAAAGATATTTAATATTAAGTTCAAATAATTCTCTCAATGGATACTTAAACAAAGATAATCTGGAATATTAATGATATTGTGTAACAAAACAATTACCTTGAGTTTTTCTTCACTCACTCACATTCAAAAAATAATTTATAATAAATTTATTCTATAATAGAATTTATATATGTAATTAAATTTTTATTAATTTACGACATCTTATCACAATCCCATTAATTATTTTGTCATTAAAATCACATTTTTCAATGATGAGTTGTTATTTTTCCATGCATGTTTCGGTTCGATAGTCTCAATCCTTATAATTGTTCATAGTTATACAGTTTAAAAAATCTTATTAATGTTATAAGAATAATATATATTCATTATATAAATATTAAATATTATTCATAAAAAATAATGGCAGAAAAATTAATTACACTGTTCATAGAGAGGGTTGTTTGTACCAATGCATGATCTTTTTTTGCATTTTTTGATTAAAATAATAAAATAATGATAAATAATAATTCACTATTCTAGAATAATTATTATAAAATATTTTTTAGATATATTAATTAAATTAATCATCATTACCATATATGAAAAATATTAATTAAAAATGAATTGCATCACTTTGTAGAGGTGGCAGTACAAGATGACACATGAGCATTTTTATCATATCCCCTGGATTTGAATGGTAATTATATAGAAAATATATTATAATTATAGAAGTATAGTTTTTTCCTTTAGTATAATATATAAATAGCAAACCAATCATAATAACCATCAATAAAATATTCTGATAAAAATGAATTTTATTTTTATGTGGACACAGTATGTCATACGTAGGGATAAGTGATACCTTCACTAATCATTTAAAGGGAATGTGGGTGTATAATGTTGTTTTCATAACAATAATAAAATTTCAGAATACTTGGGATAATATATTTATAATTTTATTCAAAAATGATAATATATAGTTTTGGTAAATAATAGAATAAAAGAATGTGATCGGTTAATTTGATTACTACTTATAGGAAGGAATTTCACCAGATCTTCTCTTAGGGGCCCTATATTTTTTATTTTATGAAGTAAAACTAAATAATATGTTTCTATGTGTATGGAGAAAATAATTTGGATGGTTAATTTTAAGATATAATGTTCAATGTGATGTGAATAAGAGAACGTAGAGGTTCATTTTCATTAGATAGGGGAGGGGAACTCTTGTAATTTCATAATAGGATTAAAATAAAAATAAGTCTATATCTGGAAAAATATTTAACAATGAACTATAAATGCACATGGGATTCCATATTTGAATTTACCTTATCCCCAATATCATTTTTTTATATTATTATTGTCATGACCCATCCCTCCAGGCCAGTTCAATGACTTACCCCAAACCCACCTCTCGAAGGCCAAGGGTTGGTGACTAGCACTGAATGCATAAACCTGCTAGTGGGAGGCATTTTCTTGAGTACCTATTTTCATGCACACACAACCACATACCAAATCTGGAAAAGTAAACAAGAATGAAACTAAACAACCACTGAGTTAAAGTACAATTGAAATTCAAATGGTCCAGAATATAAACCCAACAAAAGACTAACTAGAAAATAATAAAGTATAAAAGAAACATATGATTTTTATCCTCTGAAATCCCCACATGATGGGTAATTATAGAGGAGCTGTTGTAAGCCATAGAAGTATGCCATGCCCGCCTGATCTCACTAGGAACTACTGAGTCCTGGGCCACCAAGTCCTCTAACAAAGCTTAGGTCATATGCACCAGACACAACACGTACTGGCGAAACCCGTGTAGCGGGGAGTAACAGTATACTCAGCAGTAACCCCAAAAAACAAGGGAAAGACCAAAAAAATCCACAAAAAAACCAAAAATCACGATCACTAAGAATGATCACGAAGAAAGATAGCTCATACGAGGTATATTCTAGAGTATGAAAGTAAGACCATCAGTCATAACATCGAACACTCTGTGCTACTAGAGAAATCCTCCTCAATGTGTACAGTAGGCATGCCGAGTCTCATAGAAGCCGCTTCCCACAAACCTTGTACTATTGTGGTACACATACCTGATTAGTTATGTGGGTATGATGGTTCTCACAGAAGCATCTCTCCACCATGAGCAAGTTGGTTCACAGAGAAGCTACTTCCCATAGGCCATACTCTGATACTTCTTTGGTTGAGTATTGTGGGTCTGTTGAGTCACATAGAAGCCTCTCCCCATAATGGTCCTATTAGGTCATATAGAAGTCACTTCCCACTTGGCCATAGTATCTGATCTACATAGGGTTTCTCTTCAGCAGTCTTTAGTCTCTGCCAACTGTTGGGTTTCTATACATAGAACACTTGATCTCATTAGAACCGCTCCCCAATCCATTCGTCAAATTTCTACATCCATTAAATCTCCCATATTGTATTCCAAAAGATCTATCTCATTCTTAGGGTTCCAACGCCGCAAAAGGGACATCAATTGGATGTCTGGTTTGAAATATATTGGTATTTGTTTTAAAAAGGGGCTGATTGGGTCTGGGTTTGGTCTGACCCAACCCGACCCGGGTCCGATGAACTGAGATGGACCCGAACTAGGATTGTTCTAGCACACTAGTCTGCCCACACCCTGCTCTATCTACCAAGATAGGATGTGGCTGGAAGCCACTTCAGGCTTCCCTCGCCCCGTGGGTCGTTCGTGGGGTTTCCTTCATTGTCGCATTCAAATGATTGCGGCAAACCACTACGCGACCAGCTAAACTGGCTGACAGGATTCCACAACTGTGTTCAGGGAACACATGCCCTCTAAATATAGTACCAACATCTATGGTCCTCTCCACTGACATGGCTGAGGGGTCATGTCCCTACCTCTATCCATTGTCCCAGTTGGGGGATCCTCCTACTGCACTTTGGCTCAAGTCATCCATGGCAGCCAACCTCGTTGCACCGCCACCCATCTGCTCCCACCGGCAAACTGGCATGTCATTCTGTGGGCCACTAAGTCCGCATCTGTGGTCTGTTCTTCACACTAAATGAACCTCTGGCCTCTGTGGGTTGTCACCTTCCCTAAAAATCCTCAAATTTTCTTTATCACCCCTTTCAAATGCTCAACCACAAATAATGCACAGGAGGAGGAGCTTGGGCCTTGTTCGTTTCAGTCTTCACCCATCACATTGGAGTTTTAAAATAGGGGATGTTTGGGGATTATGTTCTATAAAAAATTATTTAACCATGAATAGAAATCCCACGAAACATTACCCTCCTGTAAGAACGAATTATCAGCGGATCAACTTGTTTCTGGGTTGATCTGCATTCTTCATTTATAATAAGGATGGGGAAAACATAAAACAAATAAATTTTGACCACAATCAATGTTCGTTGTTTAATAATTTCTCCCTCGAGTGTTCAAGAACAGTTGGCATTCATTTCTTCCTGATCCAATTCATTATAAATTGTCAATATTTCTAGTGATCTTGTCAGCATTCATCATTTGTCATTGGAGATAATTCTTGCCATAGGTTGGTTAAATAATTTCCATTTTTTAATTCTCCTACCCCCAATGAGTTAAACAATTAAAAATAATACACATCGTATAGTATATGTTACCCTGCAATGTTGTGTCATTACGTAGTTTTGTTTATGAAACAACATAATTGTTACTCACCATTTACGTACCACTAAAGTGCTTCCATTAATGAACCACATCACCACACCATATCACTTCCTTCCATCTATAAATGGTGAGGGAAGCAAAACAAATTTCATTTTACGTTATTTTATTATTTTCCAAAATGTCTTACAACTAACTTCTCTGTATAACCCATGATGGTCGAAGTTAATTCCTTTCAAACTGAACCTCGATGTTTTGATTTCAATGGAGCCCTTGTATTTTTTTTATCCGAGAACCAGTTTATAATATAGAAAAACTCACTTGTATGTTTACTTATAAAAACTAAAAAAAAGTTCAAAATTTTGTTTCGGGCTCAATGGACCTCAGAATCACATGTTTTCAAAGCATGGGGTTTTAAAATAATTCCATTTAATTTTTTAAAATAAATACAAAAATTTGTGGAAACTAAATTCTCCCCCACCTTATGGATTTACATATCCGAAAGATAAAACAAGGGATAATCAATCAAATGGTGTTTCTGGGCATGAATCTATCCCTCCCTCTCTCATGTACTCTGTTGGGGATTCCTGTGTTGGCACGAAATACGAACCATAGGAATTGATCATCCACAAAGGACCTGCTCCTATCGATCCTATATCTCTACTAGGAACCCTGCAAATGTCTCCTCATCGTCAATGTCCAGTTCACCCCATTTGATGACGTGTGATTGATCATTCACATACCTCCTCACTTGCGACACGTGAAAAACCACGTGTTCTCGTTGCATCTGTGGGGTAAGATCTTGGTGGTACGCCACCTCTCCCACATTGTTATGATTCTTAAAAGGTTTGATGAAGATCATAGATAACTTGTCACCCCATCCAAATCTCCGCAAATCTCATCAGGGTGTGAACTGAATGAACACATTGTCTCCCTCCTTAAAATCTAAAGCTCCCCTTCTCATGTCAGCATAAGATTTATGCTTTCTCTCTGCAGTCCTCATCCTCTCTCGGATGGTCTGAACCTTCTCGATGGTAGATCGTACAAACTCTGGACCCATGAGTGTTAACTCCCCCTGGTCTATCCAGCATAGAGGTGATCAGTACGGCCTCCGCTACAAGGCCTCAAACAGTGCCAAGACGAAGGTGTAGTGTCAAAATCTATTGTATGAAAACTCCACCGGTGGTAGGTGGTCCAACCAACTGCGATCAAAATAAAAGATAGAAACACAAAGCATGTTCCCCAAGATCTGTATGGTCCACTCCATCAGACCATCCATCTTGGGATGAAATTTTTTCCTCAAGAACATTTGAGTCCCAAACGCCTCCTACAATGCCTTCCACAACCAGGATGTAAATCATGCATTGTGGTTTAAGATGATCTTTGAAGGCACACTGTGAAGTAGCAGAATCTCCTCGACATAGAGGCTCCCCAAGACCTTTACTAATCCCTACTCCCAGATGGGTATGAAGTGAGTTGACTTTGTGAGTATGTCAATAATCACCCAAATAGAATCTTGGACCCTAGAAGTTCATGGAAACCTGGTCACAATTTACATGGAGATACCATCCCACTTCCATTATGGTACCTCAAGTGGTTGTGCCAAGCCTGCAGAGACCAAATTCTCGGCCTTCACTTTTTAAAAAGTGAGGGATCATTAAATTAACCCTAATACTGCTTTATTCATCCATTTCAACCCGTACTGGCATTGGATGTCCTAATACATCTTTGCCACACCATGATGTACCCCCAAAGGTATCATATGGAACTCCCTCAACAACTCTTCTAGTAATATCACTGGTACTACGGTGCATCCTCTGAAAAGGATAGAGTGCGCCCCACCTATCGAAAATCCATGAAGAGAGTGTCCTAAGGATAACTAAGCAGATCAGGCCTTGCAGTTAACATCCAAAAGATATACCTCTCTAAATTGCTGTAAGAATGGGGGAGTGAAAGTGATTGAATGAAATTAAAATACTCCATCATCATCTACAAAGGATATCTTCATCACGACTAGAATCTATATCACCTCACTCAGTAGCTGCAAGCCATACCTCTTGCTGAGCACATCTGCCACCATGTTCCCCTTCCAAGAAGTATATACTTTCTCAAGGTCATTGTCCTAGAGGAACTCCATCCATTTTCATTGTCTCAAGTTCAGGGCCTTCTATGATAATATATACCTATGAATATTATGGTGAGAGTAGATGGTAACTTTTCACCCATCAAGTAGTGTCACCACATCTTCCAAGAAAAGACCTATGTTGCCAACTCCAGGTCATGGGTTGCGTAGTTCTTCTCATGATACCTCAACTTCTGTGATCTTTAGGAAATAACCACACTCTCCAACATCAGGACACAACCCAGTCTGGTCTCTGATACATCATAGAAAACTACATGACCAATTCCCTATTCTGGTAGTCTCAAGATGGGGGCACTCATCAGTCTCTACCTCATCTCCTGTAAACTCTCCTAGCCCTTCTCCATCCACATGAAAGGCTTTCCCTTCCATTTCAATACTGATAAAGGTTCTTCTACTCTAGAAACTTTTTGCACAAACCTTCGGTAGTATCCATCCAACACTAAGAAACTTCGTACCTTAGTCACACTACTTGGTGGATCCAAAGAATGCACTGCCTCTATCTTCACTGGATCCACTAAACTACAGCCTCTAAGATGACCCATCCTAGAAAGTGGACCTCCAAAACCTAGAACTAGAACATCGAATAATTACCCTAAATCTTTTTCTCTCTGAGTGTATCTAGTGATATTCGCAGGTGTGTAGCATGCCCATCCTCCATCGTTGAGTACACCAAGATTTCTTTAATGAAGACTAACAAAAAATGATAGATTTATGCCTGGAATATCATGATCCTTAGTCCCATGAACACATCTCGGGCATTGGTCATGCTGAAAGGTGTCACCAAGAAGCCTTAGTGGTCATACTGGAATCTAAAGGATGTCTTCGTTACATCCTCATCCCACACCCAAATCTAATGATAGCCTTATATGAGGTCTATCTTTTAGAACCACATCACTCCCTTCAACTGATTATAGAGATCTCCAATCCTCAGTAGTGGATAATTTTTCTTTACAGTGACCTGGTTTAGTTTCCAAAATGCTAAGAACAACCTCAAAATCCGGTTTTCCTTCTTGAAAAACAACACTAGGGTTTCCCATGGTGAAATATTGGGCCTTATAAACCCATTCTCATGTAAGTCCTCCAACTGTACCCCCATTTCAAAAAGATCTATAGGATCCACCTGATATGTCTGTGTAGATATCATTGTCATCCTCATGTACAGATCGATTCAGAAGTCTACCTCCCTACGAGGAGGTGGTCCTAAAACATCCTCAAGAAAGACATCCTCAAACTCATCAACCACACCAAGGGTGAGGCAATCCAACTATTGAGTGATCAGTTTCACCCTTATTTGAGAATTTCTGTCATGTGCTGAAATGTTTCTTTTCTCGCTGTTGAATGAAAACCAGGTCCCATCCTCATAGAAAAACCTCACTCTGTTCTTAATACAGTCGATCTAAGCATAGAAGGTAGATTACCAATCTATAGAAAAGATGTCATCGTAAGGCCTCAACGCTAATACTATGATATCATAGCCAAAGCTATCACCTACTAGAGTATTCTCACTCTACTGACACCAATGTGTAATCATAAAATCCCCTCCCATAAGAGTATATAATCATTAATATCAAGACAATGACTCCAACGAAATCTTTGTTCCTCGAATGAGGTTCTTTCTAATGAAATAATGACTGGAACCTATGTTTATACATTCTATAGCTAAGGTGGAGAAGACACAAATCGAAACTCTAATCATCTCTAGAGCACCGTGGTCATAGGAAAACATCACCTAAATCTAGCCTCACCTCTATCTACTGGCTCCCCATTCCTGTTGTCAACCAAGTAGGGGTAGTGGAGGTAGCACCTCGAACCGTTGTCCACCGCTTGTCGCTCGGCCTGCTACCCGGCCATGTCTGCCTCCCTACAGACCTCATCACTCAATCCTCTGCCTCTTCCTTGGCGGTCACTCGACCATATACTTAATGTATTTTTGGAAGTTCGGGCAGTCGTGATCCATGTTTACTTTCCCGCCGCATGGTAAGAAGATCCAATTTCCATGCTGACTCCCTCTGCTCTGGGAGCCCCGCACTAATAACTACAAGACATGGGGTCGTCCCCTAAAATGACTGGCCCACATGGACCCCCATGTCTATTATCTTCTAGTCACTGCTAAAGACTCTATCACCTGAGGTATGTTGGGGGTTGTAGCTATCAATGGCTGCTCTTCTAGAAATATCTCCCCAAGAAGGGGTCGTTCCAGCACTCTATCATGAGTGGGGATGCTGAGTAACACCATGGATGCCCTGATCTCCCATATAAGTCCCTAATCAAAGGTCTTGACCCAAAATAAAGGGTCTCACACCATGTATTTAGAGTAGTGAGAGAGGTATATAAACCATGAAAAGTACTCATCCACTGACATGATACACTTCTGATGGTGAATCATCTCTCGTATACGCACAGTACGCAAAGTCAGAGGGGAAAACTCCTCCCATAAAAGTGTCTTGAAGACTATCCATGTGAGGGTTTCCTCATCATGTAGCTAAATAATTAGGATCCACCATCTCCCTACTGTTCCATGAAGATGGATTTTATCTTAGATCGACATCAAGTCAAGTAGTGTCCTCACTAAATGGAATACCCGCGTCACTACCTCCATCCATTCCCCAGTGACCAAAGTATTTGTCTCTCCCCTGAACCTGGGTGGTCTTTGTCTCTGAAACTAATGCAAAGCACTGATTCTAGGTATGTCCCCTACTGGTAACTCTATATGTAACTATTGATCAAAAATTGGTGGTGGAAAAACTAGTACACCACCCACTGAGGCCATCTCTAGCAATAGTCCATGAACTAATGCCTCATCTCAAGGTGGGTTTTCCACAAAATCACATATCGAAATCATAAATGGTTTTATGAGTGGAGGAATCTTGAAATATATATGGTTGGTTCACAGTCATAATATTATACCCTGTGAGATGAATCTTTTCATGAATATCATAAGGAGGCACTTAGGCAACTAGTGCTTTCATTTATAGATCCGAAAATAATAATTCAGTGTGCTGGTGTATGGATACGTCAACTGCCTCACCAACACTGAACTCCCCAAATCAGAAAGTTGAACACAAAACATTCAACACTATTTCCCAAAACACAAAACAACAGACCCCTGTTCTTTGAGGTAGAACTGACCAACTATAATTCCACTTTTTCATGACCCACCCCCATGGCCCATGCCAAGACAAACCCAAACACTTCCTCTCAAAGGAAAAGGGTTGGTGACTAGAATCGAAGGTGTCAACCTACAAATGGGAGGAAGTTTCCTGAGTACCTATATGCATGCACACACAAACACATCCCAAATCTGGAAAAGTGAAAAATAATTCCACTAAAAACCAACTGAGTACATGTATAACTGAAAGTAAAATGGGCCAAAATATAAACTCAACAAAAGAATATTTGAAAAACAGAAAAGTATAAAAAGATATGGATAACCATCTACTAAAACCCCACCTAATGGGTATGTTCAGAGTAGCCACTGGAAGCCATAAAATTATGCCCCACCAAACTAGTCTTAATGTGCACCACTGAGTCCTTGTCCACCAAGCCCTCCATCAAGGTGTCAGTTGTCTGCACCAGACAGAATACATGTGGGAGAATCTTGTGCGGGGGTGAGTAATAATATAATAAGTAGGGATCTAGAAACAAAAAGAAAATACCACAAATAAATACCCAAAAAAAATCAGAAACATGATCACTAATCAGGGTAAAGAGGCAAGAAACCTCACACTAGGTAAATTCTACTGTATGAATGTAAAACCATGATTCCTAACATCGAACACCATGGGCTGCTGGAGAACTCCCCCTTAAGGAGTATAGTGGGCATGACATGTCACACAGAATCCTCTTCCCACTAACCTATGACTATTGTGGTAGTTAACCCTGATGATTATCGTGGGTATGTTGGGTCAAACAGAAGCCTCTCTCCACTATGGGAATGTTGGGCCACACAGAAGACACTTTCCACTGGCCATACTGAGGTACTCCTCCTATTGAGTATCGTGGGTCTGCCAAGTCACATAGAATACACTCCTCATATTGCATCTAGCAGGTCACAAAGAAGATGATTCCCACAAGGCCATAGTATCCATTCCACATAGGGTCACTCACTATCAATCTTTAGGTCTCATTCAACTACAGTCTTTCTGCATGTGGAATACTTCATCTCGGGAGAACCACTCCCCATGCCAATTATTGAATTTAAACATCAATTAAATATTCCAAATATTATTCCAAAATATATTCCTCGTAATGAGTGTTACTATACCACAAACATCACATCAATCGGACGCCTAGATTGAAAGATATAGTAATTATTCCAGAAAAGGGGACAGCTGGGTCCAGGTTCAGTCTGACCTGGCCGGACCGACCCGACACAGACTCGGTCATGCCTAGATCTAGCCCGATGGGGTGGGTTTGTCCCATTGGGGTGGGTCTGGCCCACTCCCTACCAAGTGCTCAATATGTAGACCAATTCTACCTAACCCGTATATGGCTAGAATTTGTGTCCGGCTCCCCTTACTTTATGGGCCATCTGCTGGGCCACCTTCTCTGCCAAGGTCATTCCACCGCGACCTGCTGCTATGTGGACATCAAATTCCCTTCACGAGGTCATAGACCGTGTTCCGCTGAGTTCCATGGCCCATTTCTATGGGCCTATCAACCGATGTGGCTGAGGGGCCATGTCCATGACGCTAGCCGATGACTCATCTCGTTGTTCCGCTTCCCAATCCAGTCACATCATCCAACCACGGAATGTCGTCATGGCGCACCACCACCCACCCACAGCCGCCATTGTTAGTTTCAACGTTTTTAAGGGTCTTTACAAGGACCATTGGGTCCACACAGGCGGTCTTTTCTTCAAACTTGTTATACCACTATCCTTAGTGGGGTGTCGCCTCCCCTACGAAGGCCTCAAAGTTTCCTTGTTGCCACATTCAAATGATCATCCACAAAGAATGCACAAGAGGAGGATCTCAAGTCTTGTTCATGTCGGCCCATTCCCTCCATGATAGATTTTTAAAATATGGGAGGTTATTGGATTATGTTCTATCAATAATAATTTAATACCAAATAGAAATCCCGATTAAAATCACCATCCCACAAGAACGAATGATCCACGAATCAACCTGATCGTAGGTTAATCCACGTTCGTCATTTAGAATAAGGACTGGGAAAACATAAAATAAATAAACCCCTACCTCGATCAACATTCATTGTTGAAGCATTCTGCCCTTGAAGATTCATGCTCTGTAGGCGTTTGCCACTTCCCGGTCTCTTTCTTCCTAAAGCATCAATATTGCTAGCGATATGGCTAATGTTCATCATTCATCATTGGAGAGAATCCTTGACATATATTAATCATGTAATTTCCACGGTTTAATTATCATTCCCCCAACTCATTATCCTATTAAAAAGAATACACGTCATAGTGTTTCTTTTACAATGTGATGTCGTGTCATTATGTTGTTTCATTTATAAAACATCGTAACTGTTACGCTCCATTTATGAGCCACTAAGGAGCTAAAATTAATTAACCTTGTTGCTTAACAACAGCACCATCATATATCACTCAATCGTTAGGGATGAAAAATAAATTACCATTTTAAGTTATTTTAATATTTTCCAAAAATTCTGAAAACTAAATTTCAGTTCGACCCTTGTTGGCCGACGTTATGTCCTTTCTAGGTAAATTCCTGTGTTCCGAGTTCAATGGTTCCCTTAAATTTTATATCCAAGCACCAGTTTAAAAGTAAAAAAACCCAGCTTCCATGTTTTCTTAATCTAAAACAATGTTTAAAATTCCATTCTGGTCTCATCGGGCCTTAGAATCATGTGACATCAAAGGGTGAGGTCTCCAAATAATTACATACAATTTTAAAAAATATATATATGGAAATTTTGAGACATTAAATTTATGATTTTATGTTTTTAATTAAATTATAATTCTCATAAAATATAATTACTTTCTTTTTAGAAACTATTCTAATAATTTGACAAACAATAAATAAATACATATTTATAATATAAATAAAATCCTATTAAACAATAATAACATGTTATATTAACCTATAATTTTTTTTAATTCACATAATCAGTCAACATACATATCTTATTGCATCATTAAAATCATATATTATATATATTTTTAATTGAAGATATACAGCATCGATGTTTTATAAGTAATTATGGTCATTTTATAATTAATTAAATTCAATAATAAATTTCTATCATGTAAATAACTTTATTAAACTCAAAAGATAAATACTTATTAGTTTATAAATTAATTTCTATTTCTATTTCAACTCATATGATATATTAAAAACATTGAGATTGTCCTTCTGTGACATTAATTTATTTAAATAATATAAGAATAATTTTCATGGACTGTTATCCACTAAAATAATAAAATTTGTGTCTAAGTTAATATGGGTTGAATTAAATTAATTCAATATGAATTAGGATTAAATTTTTTAACATATCAATTATTTTTAGTCTAGATTTACCACATTTACCCTTTATCGGGGTGATAAATTTTATCATGGTTACTATTCATTTTTGAAAAATTAAATGTAGCATATTTACCATGTTTTAACCAACTGATTCCAAATATGTAATTAATTTATTCAAATTTAATACTTATATATGGACAAAATTAATTATAATATAGATTTTAATAATGAATCAAAAACTAAATTTTAGAAAAAATAAATTCTTTATAATAAAAATAGATTTATTCTCATTTTATGAATAGAAATATTTTTTTTTATTTTTTCTAAAAGTTGAATAATTTATATATTTTATTAAAATTTGTCACCACAAATGATTAAATTAAATTATTGGATTTATATATTTTTCAGAAATAAAAAAATTGAAAAAACATCTCATTTAATTTAATAAATAATTTTTATTTTAATCATATTATAACTAATCAATTTATTTTATAAATGTGTATACTAATTTTTTTTAATTTAGTTGATTCAATTTAAATAACCTAATACAACAGCAAGGGGATAATGGATGTATAATATTTAATTTACGTTAGATGGTTCATCTAAACATGTTGCTCTATATAAAAAAAGATTTTGGTGAAATTACATTATTTATAAAGAATTATTTCATAAAAATCTTGGGGTTTTAATGTTTTATGTCGTAAGCTGTAATTAAAATGAGTTTGTTTGATGAAGAGTTAACACTTTTAATTGATTTTTTTAATTCCACATACTTTTTAAAATCATTAAAAACTTTCTAAAATAATAACATTAGTATCTATAATATACTAGGATGTTTTTTTGATGGAACAATATATATCCCTCCCCTCTAACATTAAATTAAAAATGAAATAGTTATTAATTTGTATGCTGAACCACAACCAATAAAACAAATGTAATTCATTTTTATACTCACGTCTCCAATATTTTTATAATAATTAAAGTAATATATATGTGTGTGTGTGTGTGTGTGTTATTTATAACAGAATGATCGTTCAATAAAGACAATAAATCATATATTTTCATAACTTATAATGAATTAAAAAATGATATGATCATTTATTTATACATGTCCATTACTACCTCCAGAAGACAATGTGTTTTACTTATAATTTCTACATAACATTTCAAGTATATTTAATTGTATTTAGAGATAATATATTTTATCAATGAGATAATATTATTTATATTTGAGTAAAATAATTCTTAACTTCTATCAATCAAAAATATATAAAAATTGACAAGTTACTCATGCATATGAATGGTATATTCCCTTCATGATATTAATATAAATAATTTTTCCATACCTTCATTCACAGTTTGTTTAAAAAATATTATTGATTTAAAAAATAAAATATATTACATGAATATTACTCTTAGTATAATGATATAGTGATATTTTGGACTATTATCAACCTATAGAAGTTATTTTGGCCATATAGGCCTAATATCATGAAAATGTTTAGCACGAATATAATTGATGATGAAAATTCGTCTAAAATGGAAATAATTAAAATGAACACTAAAATGAAAATAATTTCCTACAAATTAACAAATCTAATGTATTTTATAATTTATGTGGAAAAAGAACATATCTGATAAGTAAGACTCGTGGTAATAGATGTGTGGAATTAAAATACCATTTTTAGTAATATACATATTTAATTTCAATTTTTTTCCTTTATCATAATATCAACATTATTTCTAGATGTTTTTATTAGAAAATTAAGAAATAAAAAAGTAAAATTAATGAAAATTCTTTCACATTCATTAAATTTTATTAACTTTGAATCTTTATTGAAATGTTTTTACAAAAAGGTAAAAAAATGTTTAATTTTAACACATATAATATCAATGGTTTTACCCAATATATAAAAGTTATATTGTTATATTCATTCCACTAAATTTTTTAATTTTATCTTTAATGAAAAACATTATTTCACTTTTTATATGGATTTTAGTTTCAAAAATGAATTTTTAAAATGAAACAGTATTTCTATATATAAAACTATTTTGTATACGGGTCTAGAAATTGTTTTTCAAGTGTTTCATGATGAAAAAAATATTATAAATTAATTTTTCATTTTATGGTACATACTAATTATATATAATGAATTGGTGAGATCAATATATATTATTTTATGGGTGAGACCCATTATAGTAGTCCAATAATTTTGGTAATGCTCCTTGTATATATTGGAAAGAAGGAAGGTGTTAACCTATATAGTTTCTCCATTAAATTTAACAAGGATATATTTACTTATTTCATGATTTTAACATAGATTATTAATATGATTCAATAATTGTTTTGAAAGGTTTATGATATTTATATTTTAATTTATAATTTTATTCTTTTCAAAAAAAATTGTTTTTTTCTTATGGATATGAATTATTTCATACACTTAAAATAATATAGTCATAAAGGTAAATATTTATGTGTTTGAATCTTATTTATTAAACTAATATATTTCATCATTTTATTCCCGTTACAATGATTTTTTTCTCAACCATTATTTATAAAATTTATTCATATAGTTTAAGGATGGTTATGGACAACGAAGAAGTAATGATAAATGTAAAGAATATTTTTCATGAAAATAAAAAGAGTTTTATTTTAAAATTTTTTATATTATAAATATATTAATACTAAGTAGAAATGTCCACATTGTAATATATGGGTTTGTTATATAAGTTTAATGATCTAATTTTTAAATAAATAAACCACATTGATCTTATAAAAGTTTTAAATTGATTACTTGACTAAAAAATGAAATATATTTAATATTTATATTTGGGTACATATAGTATATTATATAATATCTCTAGGTTGAGAATATTATATAAGAATATATTAATAATATGGAATGAATAATTTTTCATAAAATACAAAATATTTCCTATTAAAATAATTCAAATAATAAAATAATAATATATTTCAAATTAAATTTGAAAATCATTTTCAATGCTTGCACAGTGCTTGCACAAAACAAGAAAATTTTAATTTTTGTCCTAATGAAAAAATGTTTAAGTAATAATTTTTTTCATGACTTTTTTACTCTAAATTATGTATTACTAATTATTTGGAGTTATGTTTTCTAATTTTAGTGTAATATATAAATAATCCAATTTTAATTATTGTGTAATTCTTTTATAATGCTAGAAATATCAACATAAAAAATTAAAGATTATTTCATGACATTGTTGTTAGTAAATATAAATAGTTAATAAATATATAAAATTTATAATGAAATTATGTAGTGTACTTTTATTATGATAATTTATTTTTATTTTTTTTAAATAAAATTATTGTATAAAATTATTACACAATACATCAATAGTGTTTATGAAAGCAGTAAAAAAATAATGTTAATTATATTAAATTAAGTAGTTTTATTTTTTGGTCTGAGTTGTAGTATCTAAATAATTTTATAGTTAAATATAAAAATTTGGGTATTAATTAATGAGATACATTTTATTTCAATTATTTTCATATTTTTTCAGTGTGAAATTTAATTTCTTGTGTAAAAAAATCAATAATTTTATTTTATGTTAAATAATAATTTATTAAATTATTTAAAAATAATAAAATTATTTAGTTTTGAAAAATAGTATGATAGCTTATGTAAAGTATCATCATTTTCAAAATTATTATCCAATTGGTACATTATATGTACAATTATAACATTTTAATATTTAAAAAGTAACTGCCAAGGGTATGGTTAAAAATAATTTACCAAGGGGTTAAACTAATGGTTAAGGATAAAAATAACATCAAAACCCCTCAAAATATTATTGGGAAAATATATTATTATAATAAACTCATTAATCATATGTTGGATACATATTATATTATAATATTTCTTATATTTCCAAATATTACATTAATTCTTTTTCATAATGAATATAATTCTGTTAAATAATTAAATAATATTAAAATATATTATTTGGACTAGAAAATGGGTTATTCATTAAATTATAAATAATTTTCAATTAATTTAACGATTTTCAATTTGTAGATACTTTTATTACCCCTAAACATCATAATACATTGGTCTCACTATAATTGTGAAAAGGGTTAAGGGTGTTAAAAATGTTATAAAGGTAACAAATAGTCTAAACATGTCAAAATTTTATTATATTACATTAAATTGATCTAATATAATCAGATGTTATAATTATATCATATTGTGTCCATTTTATATTAACAATAATTTATATGAATTTAATATTCTGTAAAATTCCAAGAATGACCTTCCACTTATTGTAAAAGGGAGCCCCCTATTCTCTTCTCTATATATATAAAAAGATTTTTACATTAGAAAATAACATCCAAAATCCCTTCAAATTATCTTAACCCTCATTCTAGTTGTGTTCTTTTTGAGATAAGTCTATCCTTTGAGGGAATATTTTAAAAAGAAATGGATGTTGTTCAAATATGAGGTATATATTTTTTCCAAATGTTGTAGTTTTATTTATGATTCTACCTCCTTTAAATATTATTTTAACATAATGAAATTATAGAAAACGTATCTTCCATATTCAAATGTGATTTTATGTTTATGTAAAAAAACTATACATATCTCCACAAATATTAAATTGGAAGGGAAACTGTATTTAATTTTTACATCATACTACCGCATCACAGACCAATGCAATTAATTTTCCTTCACCACCCATCATAATCAGTTATATTTGTTTATTTAATATGTGTATATATATAATATAAATTAAAAAAATTAAAATCTTGAATGATAATATATCATCTATTTTTTACCCTTCTATCCATTGAATGTTTATAACATCGTTCAGGTGTATGTGTAGAATTCCACCTCCATATAGAGACGTGAATAATTTTTTATTAATGAATCACATGTAGGGAATATATAAGAGTATTTAAAACAATAATCTGTTATTTAGGAAATAATTTTAAAATTTAAATATAAAATAATACATTTTTTCTCTTCATGTTCATTGAATTAGAAACATTACTCATGTGTATGTACAATTCATCGTCTCCATATTTTCAACGTAGTAAATTTTTGGTAAATATATTAATGGATTATTTTACATTGATAAATTATGTATGAACATTATATTATGTGATTAGTATTAATTTTGAGATGTTATACCAGGTATCAATTTGATCATAGTTAACATACCAAGTAATTTTCAAATTATAATCCAGACATCCTTAAAACACATGATAAAAACCTAACTGAATATGTTTTTAGATATGAAATTCATATAAATGAAATAAATTTATTTAGGATACAAGAAAATTAAAAAAAAGTGTTTTGAGATATAAAATAATTGTTATCTTTTAATAAGACATTTGTTAATTGATATATATAATATTTCTGGATTTTAACTAATGTATTTCTTCTCAATGTCACATCATTGTGGAACATTTTAATGCTCTGCACATAATACAATTTATATGGGTATATATTTCAATTTTTATTTTTTATATGAAGAATAATTCATACATAATGGATCTTTATGATAGAATTTGTGTTACATCATCAAAGGTATTTTGATTGGGATGTTACTAAAATGGTAAGAGGTTTCTAAAATCACATTCCTTTAATTAGGTTGTAACACATTATAATTTATTTTTTATTCCATTATTGTATGAATATCTATCTCTATATTTTTTACTATATATTACCATATTATTTATGTTTATTTATATATTTTTAAATAATTAATTCATTGATTAATTATCTATTAAAAATTTCATATCATTTTAATGGTTTTTATTATCACAAACTATTTTTTGTGACACATGTTTGAGGTTATGCACCATTATTTACTTATAGGTTGTGAATAATCACACATTATTAATTTTTAAATATTACTTCATGAAATTCATGAGATTTATAAATCCATATCATACTCTTTCTTTCAAGGGTCATTGTTTTGTGAGTTACCTTAGTGGTAATGTGTTTTTGTAACATTGTCCTTTCCTTTAAGGATTTTTTATATTAATGGATCCCTTGGGAAAATCACGTGACCTTAATTTCCTGGAACAAATATTATTTATTCCAAACTACTTATGAATGCGTTCTACATGATTATTTTATATTTCCAACCTTATTTGTCAAATAAACATCATTAATGTAGTTTTTAGTGTGAAACTTATAAGAACCTACCTCTCACATTAATTTACACATTTCTTTTTTCATTCCATTTTTTGGTTGTTTTAAGATAACAGGGAAAAAATTGGTAGTTTTGGAAATTTATAGGTTACACGCCATGTACTTCCCTTTACACTCTGTATACTCCTTCCATGTGGGAAGGCCATACATGGCATGTAGGCTTGTTGGATGGATAGAGGTGTTTGACTAATACATATCGTGGACTCTTAGTACTCACAGTGTAATCTAGCCGTGTATGAGGGATATACATAGAATGTGGGTATGATTGTGAGTTAGAGGGGAAAACCACATAAATGTTGTATACAGCCTCGTACACGCCGTGTAGTCATATCAGCAGGTCCTGGGTGAAATATCAATCGAATTAGGATTAGTAAAATGATACACACAGAGTGTACTCATATATACATTTTGTGTGTTTAAATTTTTTCATTAAAATGGATATTAGCCTTGTTTTATGTTTTTCGGCATAACCCTTGATTGGTTTGAGTGAGGTGCAGTGTTGGAAGAAGAAACCCCTCCTGATTGTTCATTTGAAACCTATTTCACACATTGTTTGATCCAATGGAACCCCCTCGGTAAGGCCTTAATTTTTCTTGATTCCATCATCTTGATTTCAATTCTAAACCGAGATATAGTGGTTTCAGTGTTATTTCTTGTTTTGTAGATCTACAATTTTTAAACAAAATTATTTCCTAATACCAAAGAAGGATCATCATACTAGTTCAATGTTAGTTGTACATATCTTGTTGTGTGTTTTTTTGGACATTTGGGTGGTGCGACCTTTAGCACCCCTTTGGGAATTTTTTAGTGGGACCCATTTTATCTTCTATTGCATATTGAGTTAATTGTAAGATCCATGGGATGACTTTGACTTGCCATATTACATGAATTGCTTGAGCGAGGATGGGAGATAGGTCGTCGTTCATTGGGAAAATTTTTTCAGAGTTCCAAAATGTTTATAACTGTTAGGCTTTGTATAAAATTGGTATGTTTAATCTGGTAAAGCATAATTACGCTTTTCAGAGGCATTTAAGACCTTAATACTACTATGTGATAGTCATTGGGCTAGTGTAAATCAACTGTTTAAATCATATTTCCTGTTTAAAGTGTTTCATTGAGTTTATAATTATGTGGTTCTTGATATTTCCTATGATAGAATACTAGGGGTTGTGTTGGGAATGGAACAGATATTCAACAGTGATTTTGATCATATTTTGGGATTGGACTATATTATTTCAGTGATTTGACCAAGGGATTGGGCATCGTGAACATCAGTTTGAGGTAGTGTAACTGTTAATTTGTCCATGGCCCTGGATACATGGATTGGAAGACCATCATATTTTGAGCAACATGGTCATAAGGGCACAAGGTTCTAGAGAGTTTGTCACTTGGGTTCCAATTTTTGTGATTATCACTCACCTATGATTTGGGTCATGTGCATATTGATGACTCTGTGATGAGGTGGTTTTTACCACTTGCATCCGTAGAGGCCCCCGTAGTTGGGTTTAGGTGGTTACAGTTTGTGGGTGATTTCCATGGAATCTGTGCAGAAGGTGAGGAGCCTTCAGATTTTTATGGACTGCCAACGAGATGTCGGTACTAGAAACACAAGGTGTCAGGAGGCACAGGGTTCCAGGTTACTACCACTTGGGCATTCTTATGGGACATCGATACATGAAACATAGGGTTTCCAAAGGCACATGGTGCTGAGATAGTATTTCTTGGTCATTCTATTGGGATGTCGATACTTGAGACACGAGGTGTCAGGGGGCACATGGCGCCTCGTTGCATTGCATAGATTCTGACATTGGATGAAGTTGGTGATACTCCCTAGTGGCTACTGATATCTAGTGGAGTTTTTGATTAATTTTTCATCATATTGTTCTCTTATTTCCTACTTAAACACTTATAATTAGTACGCATCATTGGGTATTATTCTACTGAGATTCATCTCACACCCTACACAGACCCTTCAGGATACATGTAGACTTTATGGATTTACGTGCAAGAAAGAGATCAACATCAAGAGCGGGATGGTATTAGATATTGTATGGAGATTTGGTATGGACCCTGAGGTCATGAATAGATAAAGTTTACTTTGGTTTTAGATTCAATTCTATATTAGAAAGCTTACTTTTTTGTGTAGGTAATGTTGGTTATCCATGGGTGATGTTGTTTATTTATATGTATGGCCTATTATAGATGCATGTTTTTTCTTTGATTCGGTAGTTGTTATAAGTGGTTCTTAGCATGCTATTATTTTTTACTTTATGCTGCATTTGTTTGTATATTTATTCTACTATTTTTTCATTTGGATATGCTTTCACTACACGGGTTTGGTTCGAGTATGTAGAGTCTTTAATTACCACTACATGTAGTATTATTTTTCTCAGACCAGTACTTGTTTTCCCTCCAAGAGGGTATAGCCTCCCCACTATACCTTTTTCACCCTCACTACTAGTAGGTAGCCTTTGTAATTCGAGGATGTGTGGTTAAGGTAGTAACACCCATCCCGTTTAACACTGTTCATGTGGTTTTTCAAGATAGGGAAATTAAATTGTGGAATCAGAGGAGTTTTTCTTGATCGGCCTTTAGTAGAAACTTTTCACTAACAACTAATGAGATCGAGAGTGATTTTCTTTTCTACTAGTCTTACTATTTGTGATATGGTAGACTAGATATAGGTTGTTATTGGAATTGGGATTCTTGCTTGTTCTTAGGTTCCTATAGCCCTAGGTATGAGGGATAGACCAAATTACCTTGGGTGTGAATTGTTGTTTTTTTTCCGTATATTACATTTTATATGATTTCCACCTTGTTGGCTCACTTGGTTTGTTATGTTATTGATTATGATATGTGACCCTTAACCCAATGAGGTAAGAGAGAAAGAAATTACACTTTTACTTTTTATGTCTAGGAGTGATTTCATGGAATTTTTAAGCCATATTTTTAGGGTATTTCAATTTTATAACTGAACATATACTTTATGAAGTGATAATACCATGTGAGTAATGTCAATTTCCATGCCATATATGCTTTTTAAATGTTAAAGGTGAAATTACTAATATAATTTATTATTTATTACAATGTAATATTCTATGCTTTAAATTATGTAAAATTGCATGTGGCATGACATTTGGTCTTGGATAGTATATGAGCAGGAAAGTATTATGATTGAGGTGATGTTGATCACTAGGATTGGGTGTTCTGGGCATCAATTTGGGGTAGTGTGGCTATTAGGATTGCGTGACTCAGTCATTGGATTGAGGCAATTATGTTTTTCTAGATGGGAATGAACCGATGTACTTTTGATACATGGATTTGTTGGGGGATGGTAAGGAGGCCATAAGGTCGGGATGTCGTTGGGTATGGTTGCGGTTGGGGATACTAAGGTTAGTTTTAATGCACTTCCTATTTACTGCATTTCTTAGGTTCATTATATATCTGTATATATATATATATATATATTGTTATATTTGTGGGATGTCTGGATATTTATGGTATTCAGTAGGTTCCTCCAAGATGACTCAATGAAACGTCAGGCAGGTGATGGTATAGTGTTGTAGGAGCACAATAAAGCTTAGACACCAGAGGGAGATGTAGAGAAGGAGCCATAGGTACATGGTCATGGTCATGATGAGGTTCAGGATCTCGGGCTAGAATAGAAGCTATCAGGATTCGCTGCGTTCATTCCATGGCTCAACGAGCAGCTCTGATCTTGCCTAGTATATGACTTGTAGGGGATCGACAAATGTGTGCAGGGTACAAAGCCCTCTATGTCATATCTGATGAGGGATTTCTAGTGGCAGGACCATCCAAATTTCCATGGAAATAGTTGTCTACAGGTAGATAAGAACTAGATAGAGAGAAAGCAGATGATTTTTGAGCAACTTGAGATGCCTCCAAGGCAGAGGGTAAAGATGAAGACGTACATGCTAAGAAGACCAATGATGTGTTAGTGGGATGGGAAGGTTCAGGCTCATAGACATGGTAGACTAGTATGGTTGGACATCAAGGATAGGTTCTTTGAGCACATTTTCCTATAGATAATGAGGGTAGAGAGATATCGGGAGTTCTAGATCCTTCAACTATGAGACATTTCTGTCATGGACTATGCAGCTACCTTCACCGAGTTCTCTCACTTTTCACCAAGTATAGTATGTGATGACCACTTCAGGGTGAGGTTCTTTAAATATGGCTTACATCATGCCACTAGGGTGTAGGTAAACATATTCATGTTTACATTATTATTAGAGTCGGTGAATATGGTACTCATAGCCAATGGAAACTTGATTGGAAAATATCCTTTCAGCCAATTGGTGGCTTCAGGTGATGGTTCATATAGCAGTAAGTAAGGTTGGGATGAGTTCTAGTAGCTAATTTAGTCCATGTACTTAACTAGGCCACCCTATGGCAGTTCACCAGTAGTTTTCCTTCAGTGTGGGAAGCCAGGTCATGTCTGGAATCAGTGTGATATGCCTCCAAAGGAGTGTCAGGATTGTGCACAGGTCAGATATCTTTAGATATTCTATAGGTAGCCTTCTCAAACAGCCGAAATCTAGGGACCCGGATAAACAGTGGCTTTCGAGATTGATTCAAGATCGGTACCAGGTGAGGTTAGAGGGGATAAGCTGCATGTAGAGGATATTGCAAAGACAGTAGGACCCAACTGAGGGGTCAGTGGCCAGTGACTAGAGATGCACCAAAGGGTGGTCAGGCATCAGGAAGTCGTACATAAAGCCAGTTGCACACTATGGAGATTCTAGAGGATGAACATGTTGTTTATTTTATGATGGTCATAGGTACACCATGGGTGTGGCATTAATTTTCTGGTTTTATATTTGGCATGAAATATTGAGGCATGACTATTTTTAGTGCATGATGTGCACATGATTTTTTGGACGGATCAGATGTTTGTATGTTGGATTGGAATCATCTTAAGTGCATTATATATTCATATATATATATATGAGATGCATGGCATTATGATCATCGAGGATTAATTTTACTTGAGGTGTCGTGAGTATCAAGGCAACAAGGATGCGGGTTACTTTAGGTGCAAGGCACCAGGTTTGGTTTTATTAGCCATGGGATTTAGTACATTGTTGAGGCTGACACTAATGTGGTACATGATACATTTGGGTGTAGGAAGCGACATGGGATCACCTAATGAGGTTTAGCGGTGACGATGTGTCATGGGTGCATGATGGGTCTTAAAACAGGTCAGTGAACCTTTACCTGATATATGTTTTGAGGCCAGAGTTATCTAGAGCTTTCTTCACCACCCATAGAGGGGAAATTCAGGGATGATTTTCTTTAAGGGGGAAGTTTTTAAGAACCTGGTTCTCACTATAATGTATGGGTTTCTTTTTTTTCTATTTTGGAGTTATTCTGAGATAAAAGGAAAAAAATCAGCAGTTTTTTGGAAATTTTCAGGTTATAACAAATGTACATCCCTATACATGTAGTTTAACTGTTCTTTTTAAAGAGGTCATACATGGTGTGTAGGCATGTTGGCCAGATAAATATGTTTAACCATGTACAAATTGTGTACTCTTAGTACACACTGTGTAGTATAGTCATGTATGAGGGATATACATTTTATGTGCATATGTCAGTGAGTTAGAGGGGGAAAACCAAGGACACACCGTGTACGGCCTCGTACACGCCGTGTAGTCATGTTATCAAGTCCTTGGAGAATTTTCAGCCATATTAGGAAGAGTAAAATGATAAAAATGGTGTTTACTCAAATATACATTCTATGTATTTCTATATTTTCATTAAAATAGGCAGTAGCCTCTTTTTATATTTCTGGGCAGAACCCTCGATGGATTTGAGCAAGGAGCAGTGCCATAGGAATAATCCCCTCCTGATTCTCTGTCCGAATCCCATTTCACACACCATTTGAACCATTGGAACCCCCTCAGTAAGGCCTTGATTCTTATTGAGCCCTTCATCTTGATCTCAATTCTAAACCATGTTACTGGGGTTTGAGAATTATTTCTTGTTTTATAAATCTTCCATGTTTTCCAAAGAACTAAATGTTGTTAATGGAGGATGATCATCGTACTAGTTTAAGGTTGGTGTTGAATACCTTGTTTTGTGTTTTTGTGGACATTTGGATGGCTCTAACTTTGGTGCATCTTCATTTATTTTGGAGTGGGAGCCTTTCTATCTAATATTGAATTTTAAATTAGTTTTTAGACCCATGGGATGCCTTTGCGCATGGATTATTTCCTGAATTTCTTGAGTGAAGTTGGGTGAGAGGTCTTCGCTCATTGGGACATTTTGGATGGGGGTTCCCAAATGGATATGATTGGTATGATTTGTTTAAAATTGGTATGTTTATTCTGTTAAAACATGATTACACTATTTAGAGGCTTTCAGGACCTCAGTACTATTGTGTGATAGCTATTGGTCTAGTGAAAACAAGCTGTTTAAATCATTTTTCCTATTTAATGTCTGCCATTGTGCTTGTAAATAAGTGGTTCTTGATATTCCATATGATGTAACCCTTGGGGTAGATTTGGGTGTGGCTTTGATATTCTTGATTGATGTTGATCCTAGATTATTCCTGGCTATGATTATTTGGGTGTTCTGACCATAGGATTGGGCATCGTGAACGTCAGTTTGAGGTAGTGTGACTGTCTAGTAGGGCATGGACCAGGTCACATGGATGGAAAGACTATCATATTCTAAGTGACATGGTCACAGGGGCATGGGGTTCTAGATACATTGTGGCTTGGGTTCTATTTTTTGTGATTACCACATACCTGTGATTTGGGTAGTGTGCACATAGATGACACTGTGATGAGTTGGTTTTGACTGCTCGTGTGGGTAGATGCCCCCGTAGTTGCAGTTAGGTGGTTACGGTTTGGGGTGATTGTTGTGAGAGCTTCGTGTAAGGTGAGGAGCCATAAAACTGTTTGGGAGTGCCAACAACAAGTCGTTACTAGAGACATGAGGTGTCAAGAGGCCCGGGGTTCTAGGTTACTTATAACATCCCAAGTAAATAATGAATATTACATTTTCATATTTATTAATATTTTTGAGTTAAATATTAATTTTAGTTTAAAGAGGATGTTATGTTTGATGGCATACCCAATATGCAACAACGAGTTTCATTGAAATCTTACGTTGCACACTAATAGTATAATAATATTATTTTAGATGGCAGATAATGCCTAGCCATTGTAATAGAGGGAATGAACAGATCTAACTAAAAAATTATTATATATTTTTGTTAAATATTTTTACATTTATCCAATAAATTATATTGTCTTAAAATGTGAATGAATCCAATTTTAAGCATAAATATTCTAATGTTCTTTTAAAGGTCGATTAACTTCATTTTTGATGAAGATCCCTTTTTTAAATATAATTATTTTCACTTTTATATGTTATATTTGACAAAATAAAATCCTTCTTTAGAATCAAGACATCAAAATTTACTTTGTGTTTGTTTTTGGTATTTTTTCGATAAAGTTCATTTTTTAATGAATAGTGAAAAATGTTGTATTTTAATTCAAACCCTCATTTTAGTCTAATTTATTTATATGGTTAGATTATCTTTTTAATTGGTTTTAAAGTGTAATTAAAATATATTTTTAACATTTAATCTAATGGTGGTCATTGGAATTAATTTCACTTTGAAATTGGACTTAAACAACTGTCAATCTTTTGATAGATATTGTTTCTTAAAAACACTCTACTTGTTTTGACAGTAGGAATTAATTATAAAATTAATTAATGAAACTTCTATATTATGAATTTGGTAAAATGGAAATCATTTTTTAATTCGGAATATAAAATATATCTTAGGGTGAATTTTTGCTATTTTTCTGAAAAACATCATTTTTTGATGAATAGTGAAACCACTAAGTGGTAGTTAAAAAAACTGAATTTTTTGTTAAATGAAACATTACCTCTTATGTAAATTGAATTTACAAAATCCAACATACATTTATGTCATTAGTAATTAAAATGTGGTTCAATGGGATGAAAATAATTTTTTGGTGAATAGAAATTTTGAATTTTGTTAACCGCGATTACAGGTAATTAGGGTAATTTAAGGTAAAAATGATATTATAAAAATATATAAAATATCTTTAAATATGTCCTACACTTATTGGATTAGTCATTTCCGACCAAGACAATCCATGGGTCAATTTGTGGGACCCCATGGAGCCACTTGTGTAAGATAATGACATTAATACCTTTTATTTTAAGTAAAAATAAAAATGCCACAAACATGTATTATTTTACTAAAACAATTTTTACAAGGAGTTATACAAGTTATATATTCAAATATAAATATTCATTGGAAAGGTAAAAATATCTTCTACAACATGGTAATTTTTTTATATTTTTTATACATGAAATAAATAAAAATAAATTATGACACAATGAAGATGCAGTGTTTACATCATTAATAAATAAATTAAATAAATAAGAAAATGAAGATTAAAAAAATATCCAAAACCTGTCCAATACCTATTGGATTATTTTATTTAGAAATCTTTCCACCTTATCATCTATTTTAATTATTTTTGGAGCTTTAGTAACCGAATTTCATTTTATAATAAAATAATAGTTTTAAGATTTCCAAATGAGCCCCTCCTCTCCCTTATAAAAAGACCCCACTTCCTACCAATCTCTCACACTTCTCAAACCATTTGGCTCGTCCAAAATCTACTAAAATAATCTCCCAAGATCACTCTATTCATCATATAAGCCTTACCTAACGCAGAATGCTCTTCAAGAAACCCTTTTGGTTCAAACCAAGAGGAGTTACCTGATTTGAAGGTAATGTCTTCTCTTATGTTCTTCTGTTTTATTTTTCTTCTCCAACCCCATAAACTCTTTTTATTACATTATTTTGTACCAAAATAGTATCTTCAATATACTCGGATGTTTTTATGAGATGGATTCGAGCTACACCTACACACACCTCCATCGAATGGTTAAAGAACATATTGTTTCTATGGGTGGTGAATTACAGCCTCAGGAAACGATGATTGTTCAATCTTCTTTTAACACCTCTCATGGTGCCCATTAATATGTCACTATATTTATATATGATATATATTATGTTTATGTTTTCCTTATGCTTCTGAATTTTTCATTCAGTCCATACCTTTATGGCTTCCATAATGGGTAAACGCGATAATTTCATTATAGGAAGTGCGGACTACCGCCCCCTCAAAGTGATTTGAATCGTTAATGAAATATGTGGGATATATAAAGGATGGAGTTAATGATATTATATATGATATTATACTATAATTATGGTATACATATGTATCATTATGTTTTCATTCCATTAAAGTATGAAATATAAATGAAAGTAGTGTTCATGCATATGTACGGCTTACCGTCTCCATGAACGGTGCATTTCATTTCTTCTCTCCAAATGTTATGTACTATTCTAAGTACATATATATAATGGATATATATGACATATATTAAATCTAAATTATGAATATCATTCTTTAATTATAATATATATATATATATATCTCATTTAGTTTTAATTCCATTAATATGACAAAGAAATGAAAGTTGTGTTCATGCGTACGTACGGCCTACCATCTCCATGAGCGGTGCATTTCATTGTTTTATATCCAAATGTTATGTAATAGTATAAAATTAATATATACTGGATATATATGATATTTAAATCATTAATACTATTTTTTAGATGATTTACTTATAACTACATGGACAATGCTTTTCAAACATGTTCATTTTTTACTCATGTATTGAACATCGACAAAAACCTCTGATATGAACTCACATAATTAACTAATTATTATAAGATTATAATATGTGATATTAATTGAATAATAAAATTTAAAGGAGGTACTTAAGAAATTTTAAATTTACCAATGTTTATTATTCAGTAATATAATGAAACGTACAAGACAAATCGGACTTGAGGTAAGGGATCCTACCTCACTCTTTCTTTTCATGTGTTCTCCTTTATGTCATTTATTTTAAGTTCCATTTATTATGTTGGGGATGTTATTTTATATTCATCATACTGTCCTATTTATGTTCATATGGTGAGATACCCCCTCTTTCCCTCATCAATTCATTTTAAGAAGTTATAAGTGGCGACGTTAGGCTGCCAGATTTTCGTAAGGGATCTCTTATCTCACTTTTAATTCCGTGAGATTTGTATTGTTCGCAACATATTTATTGAATGTGGTGTATTGTGTAATTAGATTTTATATATATATTATCATTCCATTAATTGTATTCTATGATTCATTTGGTTATTATTATCTTTTGGTCATACGACTCGATTGATTACCACGAGGTAAAGAGTTTTTATCACACTTTTTGTTCTTATGAGATTCAGGCAACATTTTCCACTATTTTTTTTTGTGTGGTGTATGTACTGCCCATGATTGTATTATTTGTGTAATATAATTTAATTTATGGGTATTTACATCTTCATTGTATGACCATTCTTTCATGGGGTGTACATTTCGGAAGTTACCCAATTCGGCAAGGGAACCTTTCACCCTCCTCGTTTTAAAATTATTCTTTTTTATGTATTTTAATTTACATCTTATTATGTTGAGATATGTTATTATATATCCTTATTGATGTAAATTTTATTTCTAAGTGATGAGATACCATTTTCTCTCTCATCAACTCATTTTATGAGTTTTAAAGTGACGTCGTTAGACTGTCTAATTTTTTCAAGGGAACTTCTTAACTCAATTTCAATTATTTGGGTTAAACTTGTACACCATGAATATGTCACTATATGAATATGTGTGAATGCCTCTGATTTGTTTACACTTATTATCTACTTATATTGGGTGTATTTTTATTTTTCACACATAAGTATGTAATTTATTTATCCTTAATCTAAGGACACTGACTTCGTACGAGACTTTGTCTCAATCTCCTTTCATTGAGGGATATTTTTTTTATACACAACTTTCTATTATACGGTGTATAAATCCATTTAGAATTTTAATTTCATTCGAAGGGAATCTTTTCTCTATGAAGCATTTTACTAAATGACAAAAAAGGAATGATTCTTTTTTCATCTTAAGTGGTGTCAATCACCTTTTCCGCCGCCACAAGTATTATTGGATCTATGGCTTCCTTAATAAGCCGTAATGTTTTCAAAAGAAAAATTAATACCATATACTCTTTTTACGTATTTTGGTTTTGAAAATGGTTATATTTTGAATGTATTTTTTATTTCAATACCTTAAAATGATATATTGTTATTGCAATGTGGTAATATTATCTTTCCTTTATGCTTAAGTTATGTGTTACGGTTATGTTAAGGTTCTTGGGAATTGTTACGAATATGGGTGGTTCCATGATAAACCTAGGGTGGGTGAGCCCGTGAAAGCTCTCCAATGCATTGGGTAATGTGAAGGAGTTAAATTCTATGGTTTCTACGAATAGATTTAGGTAATATACAGTTATGGGTATTCCAAACGTAACCATGAGGGTTACTCCCTATGAAAGAATGTTATGAATGCCTCAAGTTACCTTTATGTCTGAGGATTTCTATGAGTTATTCATAAACCTTATGATTTCAAAAGGTATGTTTAAGTGCTTATGATTTATGAGTAAAGTATGATTTCATTGATTCTTATGTATACATGGACTAATGTTTTCTTTCCTTGTTTTATAACCCTTACTAAGCTTTTTATGCTCATCCCAAGTTTTTGAAAATAAATTCACAGGACATAAAGTGGAATATGGTCAAGGATGGGATCAAGGAAATGTCATGCTGTCTAAAACATGGAACTAGACATGACTATTTTGTTCAAGGGTTTTTATTTTGTGAAAAAAATGGAAACTGAGTAGATGTGTCAAAATTGTAATATTTTGAGATGTAATAGTTATGTCTTAATTCTCTAAAACTCTAAACCTGAAAAGATCCTCAATGTGAATTATTCATTTAATTTAGGATTATGTAATGTTTTAAGGTCAGGTCCTTATATTACTACTGCTTGGCCATGCCAATGGGGTGTCGGCACAGGAGACACAAGGTGTCAGGAGGCTTGTGGTGTCAGCTATTATTGATTGGGCATGCCTTCAGGATGTCAGTAATTGAAACATGAGGTGTCAGGGGGCACATGGTGTTGGGTTGCATGATTGAGATTTTGGTGTTGGTTGAAGCAGGTGATACTACTTGGTAGCTGTTGAGCTCCAGTAGAGTTTGTGTTTAATTGTTCATCGTGCTATTTTCGTATTTCATGTATAAACACTTATACTTGGTACACATCATTGGGTTGTATCCTACAGAGATTCGTCTCAAAAACTACAAAGGCCCTTTGGGAGGCGTGTAGACATTAATGATTTATGTGTAGGAAGGAGATTAGATTCAGGAGATGGATTGTATTATCTATTGCATGGATATTTGTTATGGACCTAGAGGTCATTATTAGCTGGAGTTTAATTTTGGTTTAGAATTAATTCTATACTAGCATTCTTACATTATTTCGTAGCTACTGTTGGTTAATGATGGGTGCCATTGTTTATTGATTTGTATGGAATATTGTGGATGCTTGTTTTGTTTCTTCAGTATTTTTTATAAGTGGTGTTTAGTATGTTGTTCTGTTTACTTCCCTCTATACTTTATTATATATTTCTTTCACAATTTTTATTCTTTTGGATATACTTACGCTATGTGGGTCTGGTTCGAGTCTGCTAAGTATTTAATTACTACTACATGTATTATTATTATACTTGAACCAATACATTATTTTCCATCGAGAGGGTATATCCTCCCCACTCTCTGTTTTTCACCATCGCTGCTCATTGGCAGCCTTTGGTGTTCGAGGAGGTACATCTAAGGTAGTAACACTCGGCCTGTTTAGCACGGTTAGGGTGGATGATCAGGACCAGGATATTACAATATATATTTTGTAACTAGTTATATATCAAGAATCATTCTCTTCTGTATACATGTTTTCTAATATTTTTTTAAATTATATTATTTACTAAATAGAAATAAATTCTAAAAATAATTTTTCATGATATTTAACATTGTTCTAAATGATTTTAAATATAAACATTCATTATGTTTCTTCTCTTGCTCTCTTCTAACTCACCTTAAAATTTTACAAAAAGAATGATTATTTTTAAAATGTATAATGTGAATCTATTTTTCCAAGTTCATATGACCAATTTTTTAACTTATTATTTTATATGTATCTAGACTTATTTTAATAAAAAAAATTAAAAAAAAAATTAAGGACACATTTATTTATAAATGTGATTTTCAAAAATAAAATGGTACTTTCCCCAGTAATGTTTTTAAAGATATTTTTATGTCATTTTTATTTATTAATGATATTAACCCATGATTTTATATGTGCTCAAGTGATTAAATGGAGTAATTATACCATAATTATTCTTTACAAAGATGAATTCCTATCATTTTAAATAGATTTATAATGAAAATGGAAACCCATGTATTTTAGAAACATTATTAATCTATTTCGTACATAAAGAGATGTGTAATACAAACCTAGACAATAAAGAAGCCCTATTTTATGAAATTAGATACATAAAATCATATACTAAGTAGAGATGCAATGACTTAATTAAATTATCCTATAATTTCTCTTGAAATTATATTTTTCTTCTAAAATTTCATGGTATTACTTTGGGACATACATAAGAATCTGGTGAGACATAATGGATATACAATAATAAAAAAAACATAATTTAATATATTACATGTAATTAAAGAGGACTCGTATGATGACATAAAAAAGTTAGAATATTAATTATGAATGTTAAACCATGGTATAACATGTTAAGATCAAGGTAACCTGGGAATTCTAAATATAAATAAAACTTGACATCGTAATCATAATTATAGGATAAGTAGTAGAAAATCATAATATAGAGTTATAATATGCACTATAAATTTTATATCATGAAAAAAAACAATACCAAATGCATTAAAGGGATATATATATATCTATTCAATTACACCTAATTCATATCATCTATATAAATTTGTGTGACATAAATATCACACAATATAATATAATATATAATTTAATTTAACAAAATGATTAATGCATGACAACCCTAATCTTCATTAAATATCAATTCATGATTTATTACATATTATTACACAAAATACATCCCAAATCATTGATAATTAGAGTGTCTTTGGGAATTAGGTTCATTTCAAGACATCAAAAAATATGGGATACAACAAGATTATTGAAAACATTTATGACTTGCCCAAATTATTCCATTGTCCTTAAAACTGTAAGAGGTAACCTAGGGACAGACATAGGAAAGAGGCTTTCTATAAATCCCAATGATGGAGAAAAAAAGGAAAATATATTACATATTATAAAATAGGAATATCAATGAGATTAACAAGTGGTTACAATCAGAAAAATGAACAATGAGTTATGATATACCATAAAAATAATAAATGAATCATGGGAAATGTGGAAACAACTTAAAAAATATAATCTTTAAAATATATCAAGGATAACTGAAAATGAATCCCTATAGTAAATTTATCGGGATTTATTAGGTTCACTATTTAATGTCTTTCTTGATATCTTATGAAACTGAAACATTACCCAATGTATTGGACTGATTTATAATTCTAGATGCACCCGTCACATCAATTTCATTCCCAAGATTGCATGTGTCAAATAGATCATTAAACAATGATTCATTCATAATCACACTTTATTAAATGATCATTTAGTGTTGAATAAATACATGAGTGACCCCAATAGTTACGTATAAGTTCATAAAGGTGAACACCTTTACTATTAAATGAGTAAGGGTATTCACTATATATTCTTTTATTATAAAAAATGTAGTGAAATTTAAAAATCATAACGGGGGTGTATGAATGTTCATGGGATAGATTTATGAGATTGAAATATATTTATCATTATATATAAATAAAATGGAATGTAAGTTGGATATAGATGAACTTATACCAACTTTAAAAATGAAAATAAAATACCTATTATAATGAAGATACCTGAACAAAGAGGAGAGGGAGAGGATCCCTTACCACGAGAGGGTGACTGAAAATGACTGCAAAGAGATTATTCAGAGCTTAGGGGAACCTTGGGAGGACTATAGAGAGGATAGGGAAGAATAAAGACGTTCTAATAGGTTTTTTAGTGAAGAAAATGAGTGATTTGGAGTATTAATATAGGTTATGATTAGGGAATTATTTTCCACTTCTAAAATATATGTTTTGGACACTATATAATAAAATAATCAAAGCCACAAATCATACCATGGGTTTTCCCATGGTTTCTCCCTAAGTTAGTTTGGTATATATTATTTTAAAATGAAAAGTTCCAAACATATTAAAATATTACACATTGTGATGTGTAAGTGATTAATGTCCTTTAATAAATGATTTTAAAACCATAAAATATATTATATGTTTTCAAGGATTCATAATGGAATTATAAAATTAATAAAATAAACATTAAATCACATTAATTGAATGTTAAAACATATATTTGGTCATGGATACAGTTTAGTTTTTCATCACATCTTTTTTTGGTCATTATGATGTCATAATTAAAACAATATATTAATACCGTATTAAAATGTTAAAAAAATTCTAATTTTGAATAAAATTATAATAAAATGCACTATTAGTTAATTTCAACATTCTGATTTCAAAAAATAATATTTATTTTTTAAAAAAAAAATTATTTATATTATATTTCAATTTTATAAATAGAATTGGTATTAATTTAAAAATGCTTGGTTTTTTTAAAATAACCTTTTTTTACCATTATGTAAATTGCGTTTTGATTTAAAAAAATTATATTATTAGTCAAATTTATGAATCATCATTTAATAATAATAATATATTTGGAAAATATATTTTTTAAAATATCCATTAATTCCTCAAAAGGAATGTCTTAATTGAATTTTCCTATTACTTCAAAATACAATTTATGTTTTATCATATCAAAATAGAATTTTTATTAAACTAATTACATAATCATTTATAGATTAAAAACAATAAGGTGAAAATATATTAATAATTTAAATGAAATGGAAATATAAATATTAATAGTATTTGGGTAAATATTTCTCTTTTATTTGTTGAATTTTTTTACCCATAATTAACATATTTTCCATTTACTATTGTAATAAATATTGACTACATTTACTATTCATATTCTTAAAAAAAATAAGATGAACTTATTAGCTAATATTAATTATTATTATTTAAAAAATAAAATATATTTAATCAAAATCATTTAAAATAATTTCAAGATTTTAATTTAATATAAAACCTCTAAGTATGATGGAAAACGGTTTTCCAAAAAATAATTTTTTTTATGAAATATATGATTTTACATTAAATTTATAACTATTAATATTCATTTTATGAATTTAAATACATAAATATAGATATATAATCAAAAAACTTCATTTATATTAATTTTTTATAAGGATATATTTCAAAAAAATTAAAATGGAGAATCATTATTAATTTTAAAGTAGTTTTCCAAAAAAAAGCATTTTTTCCAAAAAAATTACTATTATATTAAAAAATTATATTATTATACTTGAAATGTAATTAATTAAATTATATATAACTTAATAATACCTATTTTCCTTGAAATAATATCAAAATAACATTTATACTTTTATATTACTTTACTCAATAAAATAAATGTAAATTTTAATTAAAAATGTTATTTTTTACTATTCACAAAAAATATATATTTTTCATAAAATCAAAAAAATTCACTCTATTTTAATCGTGATATTATAATATCAAATATGATTATAACTTTTAGAAAATTATAACTATTATATAATATATTTATAAAAAAATTCATAAAAAATTTAAAATCAATTTTGATGAAAATATATTTTGAAGAATAAAAAGTTATTACCAAAATTTTATTGATTTTTTACTAATACTTAATCAATAAATTTAGTAAATATATATATATATATTATGAATTATTCAATCCTACTCATATATTCAAATTTAAAAGAATATTTAAAATAATTATTTTACAAATGTATTGTTAATTTGGGTTCATTTTTTCTTATCTCATATGTTATAGAACATAGTTATCCCTTATAAAACATAGGGTGTTAAATTATTTCCCCACTTAATAAATTTTTTCCTTTCAATTTAAACATAACCTCGATATGAAATTTTTTACACTTGAAAATATTATTATTGAAAGACCACATTGTAAAAAAAGTTTAATGAAGCATCCACTTGAAATGAGTCATGGGGAAGTATGAAGGTTATCGCATAACAAGGATTTTTAGTATGATAACATTAGTGGGAAGTGAAAACATAGACATGGAATATAAAAATAATAACCGATAACTAATAGAGTGTCATCAATGACCACAAATCCATAAATATGTGATGGGTAACAAGACCATCAATTCATAATAGATGGTCCTAATATGAAAATATTTTTTATTTATGGTTATTTTACTTATTTAAAGTACTTATTTATCATGTAGACTAGGTAAATGAAAAAATATACATTCTTAGAAAGTTTAATAACATCATTTAATCAATTCTCAATAACATATCACATATATCTTGAAATGATGAGAAATCATGATAATTTATTTTATTCCTAACGTAATAGAATAATAATCTAAGGAATCACATAATCTATCATAGAATAACAAGATATTATTCATATTTCCACCTAATGAGAAGTGAAAACTAGTGATGATTAATATTAAACGATTAATCACATAAAAGGGTTTTCATTAAAATTAATGGGATTTATCATATATATCATTATTTCTTTAAATTAATAATTCCAAGTCATCAATCTATTTTATCCATTATCTATTTCTTAAAATAGACTCTTATTGTCTTTATTATTCCTTTAATAATGGTTCCTAATGAGAATGTGAGTCAATAAAGAATATACCTTGGGATTGTCAAAACAACTATGATGTTTGGACCATTGTTATGCAACAATTCTTGATCTAGTCTTTCTCAATGTGGTGTTTTTGGGATTTACCCTAGATACATATGTGTTAGAGCCACATTAACATTCATTATCCCAAAATGGATAAATTTCCATGGAAAAATCTCACTCAATTATATACAATAATTTAGGAAAGTCTTATTCTCTTTATTCTTATCCCTATATCTTTGGCAAGAATATTATTGTTCGAGTCCAAAAAATAATAAATATTCCTTTGAAACCAACTATGAAAACCATTATATTTACTACACAATAAAAAATGATTTATTGCATAAGATTTCACATAATACAACCTAAGAGTACAAGAAATCTAGTGGAATTTAGAATTATTGAAATTTTATAACTTCCTAAAATATGGGATGCAACTAGGGGTGTCCATGGGTCAGGTTGGGTCAGGTTGGGGGTTTTTTGGACCCGAACCAAAAAAAATAAACTCGGGTTGGGTTGGGTCGGTTCAGGGGTGATTTTCAACACAGAACCAACCCGACCCAACCTGTCTCGGATCGGGTTGTGTCGGGTCAACCTGATCGGGTTACTGGAAAAACAAATATGTGGCTGCTCTTCATAAACCGAATCGAACCATGAGGCTCCTGGATCATCCCAACGCGGTGACTTATCCTCCCTCCTGTGAGCTTGGTCTTCCTTCCATGCCACTGCCACAAACAACAAGGCGGCAGGGGTGGGGATATCGGGTGAGGCGACATGGATGGGGATCACTGGCAAGGTGATAGGGGATGGAGATCGCAGTTCGGTGATGAGGGGTGGGGATCATGGGCTCGGTGTTGGGGGTATCATTAGCGAGGTGATAATGGATGGAGATCGTGACGAGGCGAAGAGTTGGGGATCATCAGCGACATGATAGGGGATGGAGTGGAGATCGTAGAGAGGTGAGAGTGGGCGAGGATCGCTGGCGAGGCGATGAGAGATGGAGATGGAGATCTCAGCGATGCAATGAGGGATGGAGATCGTGGAAAAGTGATGATGGACAGAGATCACGACGATGAGGGATGGAGATCGATGCGATGCGACGAGGGATGGGGATCATTGGCAAATGACGAGGAATTGAGTGGAGATCACGGAGAGGATGCGGGGGGTGGGGATGGTCAGTGAGGCAACGGTGGATGGAGGTCATGGTCAGGTGACATGGGGTGGGTATCGCAAGGAGGCGACCAGGGTGTGGATCCCAGGTGAGACAACCGTTGGTGGGAATCGCGGTGAGGCGATGAGGGTGGGGATCGCGGTTTCACTCCCTTTCTGTGAGAAACCAAATCAGCTAACGAGGGCTAGGCTGGGTGACACATGCTGGAGTGAAGATTTTGGGTCTCTTGGGTTGGGTTGGATCATTTTTTCTAACTCTTGTCCCGACTCAATCCAACCATGAATCAAGCCGACCCAACCTGACCCGTGAATATAAATTTTTAAACCCAACCCAAACCGGTTGGGTCGGGTCAGGTCCATTAGGTTGGTTTGGGTCTGGATACCCCTAGACGCAATAATAATATTGAAATCATTATTTACATTCTCTTATTATTTCGTCATACTTAATAATGCAGGGGACAACCTGGGGGAATATATAAGAAAGTGGCAAGCTGTGTATCCCAATAAGAGAGTAAACATGAAATAAAAATTAGTAAGTATTACATGATAAAAAATAGGAATATTAATGAGATATAAAATTGGTGAAATCATAAAAATTAACAATTAGGCATGATATAGAATGTTAATCCTAAAGGCAACATTGGAAATGTGGAAACAACGTAAAATAATGCATCATAAATAAAAAGTCAAGGATAATTACTACGATATCATAATCAAACAAGAACCATGATGGATTAGGTACACACCCTAATATCTTTACAGAAATCTCATGAGTCTAAAACATTAACCAATGAATTTGATAAGTATATAATTGTAGGTGTATCCATCACTATCATTTCACTCTCATGATAATGTATTCCACATAGATAATAAATCAAGGATTCAAATATCAACATATTTTATTAAATTATCAATTAGTATTGAGTATATTCATGTATGTCCCCAGTCAATAATTAAATGTTCATAATAGTGAACACCCATTGTAGTAAACAGTTGATGGTATTCCATACATAATTTTTTGTCATTAAACATCATGATGAAATTTCTACAGCATAATAGTGGAATTTTAATGTCATTTGGAGGGATTTATGACAGTGGAAGGGGAATGTCATCATTTATAAATAAAATTTTCACTAAATGTGTTATGGAACGACATATCCCAAAATATGGAAATGAAGATGAAAGACCGATGTTAAAGAATATACCTAAAGAAATATTAGAAAACAAGGATCCCTTACCCTGATAAGGTGATTCCAAATTATTGTGAGGAGATTCTTGAGAGTTTGGGGGGAATACTAGGAGGACTCTAGAGATGGGGGGGAAAGAGTAATGACGTTCTATAAGGTTTCTTATTTAAGGAAAAGAGATGTTTTGTGGGATTATATTTTAAATGAGTGAGAATCTCTTTGAAATTTCTAAAACATAGGTTTTGGAATCTATATATTAAAACAATAAAAACCACAACCATTCCCATTTTTTCATCATATGGTGTACACTATACAGTGTTGGTTATAATTATTTTATAAGGACATGGTCATAAATTATTCAAATGTCACCCTTTATGATGTGGAAGTGTATCATGTCATTTATAAAGTGATTTTAAAACCTAAAAATATATTTTTCTTATTCTTGGTTTCATAAGATATTTATAAAATTAATAAAATAAACTTAAAATTACAATATATTAAATGGAAAAAATAGATCTAGTTTGGGATACCTTTAAAAGTATGTATAACATCATTCTTGGGTTTATATGAGGTCATATTACACATATTATTTTTATACCTCATTAAAACATTGCCCCAGAAAATTGATTCTCATAATATTGTGAAAAATTACTTGTTGGATAATTTTGATATTTTTATTTCAAAAAAAATAATCTTTATTTTTTCAACATAATTTTATAAATATATGAATTTTAGATTTAAAAATAGAATATAAATTTATTGAGAATTTATGAATTTCATGAAAATAAAAGTTTTTGAACCATTATAGAAATTATATTTTATATCATAAAAATTATTTCCTTAATTTCATTTTTCAGTCATCCCTTAATAAAAATAATATATTAAAATATCAGTTATTTTAAAAATAGATTAATTCATCAAAAAATAATATCTAAATTAGAATTGAATATTACTTAAGGATATAATTTGTGTTGTATCAAATAAAAATATATTTTCGATTGAAATGATTACATAATACCCTATCATTTAAAAACAACAAAGAATAAATATAATAATAATATCCATGAAAATTAAATATAAATATTCTTACTATTAAAATTTAATTTTCTTATGTTCTGTGTTGAATTATTTTTACACTTAATAAAATTATATTCATTTTACCCTTGTAATAAATATTTGCTAAAATTAATATTTATATTATTCAACATTAGAATACACTATATTAACTAATATTAATTATACTGATTCAAAATATTGATTCCCAATTATCAAAATAAATTCACTAAGGATGAATAATTTAATATAATATAAAACCTACAAGCATAATGAAAAACAGTTTTCTGAAAATTAAATTCTTTAAAGGGAATGATGAATTTATTTTAACCATGTATCAATTAATGTTAATTATATGAATTTTAATTAAAAAATATAGATATATAATCTCAAAATTTTATTAAATGTTTTCTCATTAGGTATTCTTAAAACTAATTAAACTGTATAAATATTTTTCACTTTAAAAAGTTTTCTGAAAAACACCTTTTTAATCTTATAAATAAAATTATACAAAAATTCATTATAAATATGAATTAAAGATAAATAATTAAATTAAATATAAATAAAAAACATATATGCTAACATGAAATAAAATTAACAAAATAATTAGACTTTTATGTTACTTAATTTATCACAATAAATGACAGTTTTACTTAAAAATTGTAGTTTTCACTATTCATTGGAAAATATAGATTTTCGTAAAATTAAAAAAAATTAATTAAACTTAATCATGATATAATTATTTAAAAAATTAAATTAATTTTAAAAATATATATATTTTAAATATTCTTGAAAAATTTATAAATTTCATCATAAAAATAAAAAAAACATTTGAGGAAAACATATTTTTAGAAGATGAAGACATTTCCATTATATGATTGATTAATTACTAATAATTTATATGTATATTTAAGAAATATATATATATATATTTAATAATAAATTTAATACAACTCAAATCTAAAAATTTAATGGAATGGATAAAATGGTCCTATTTAAATCGCTATTGTTATTTTGGGTTCGAAGTTGCGAGTCATAAAGCTAACGAACATAGTTTTGTCCATTAAAATAAAATTGGGTCATTATATAAGGAATATGGATTAAATAAATATATTTCCCAAATAAATTAAATATAGTTTATTCAATGTTAATTGAATTAATTGAAATAGATATTTTTATTCCCTACACAAATGTTTGGCCTGAAAATTATTTTGACAATGTTTCTGACATAATGGGTGTTTCTATAGAATCATTAAAAGGTATAATGATAGTTAAAGGGGACAATAATTACATGTAGGTCATAAGTAATGTATGTTTTATGTTTACAATCATATTCCAATATGAAAAGTTATAAATAAAAAGTTATTGTACAAAAGATGTTCTAGAATAAAAAGAAAGACAAGATAATCCCATACCATACAGGGGCACTTCTAAAATATTTGGAGGATCTTTTTAAGTTCTTTGCAACACCATTGGAAGCATATATAGAGTTATAGTTTGTGTAAAATCAGGTTCTATGAATTTTGGTTGAGGAATAATGGGAAGTTAGGTATGATTTTACAACAAAAGTGAAGTTTATTATTTATTAATTTCTAAACATTTGTTTTAAAATCAATATGAAAAAATAATCAAAACCACAAACCATGATATGTTTTTTTCAAATGTTTTTTTCTATCATATGTAGATCTTAATATTTAATGTATATAAAATAATAACTCATTAACATAATTCCATGTGTGATGTCAAAGTGATATATTTTCATAATGAATTAACTATTAATCCTTAAACATTATATAAGTTTTGGAGGATTCATCATGGATTTATAGAATTTATATAATAAGCTAAAATTAAATTGTTTCAAAGGTTAAAACTAATTATTTTCATGGATACTCATTAAATAATTTATTGCAGCTATTTTTTGGATTTTATGATTACATAATATTTTCCCTATATTTAAACCGTATTTAATTTTTTCCCAAACAATTTATTATCTCTGAAAATTAAGAAAATACCACTTTTGGATAATTTTGACATGATGATTTAAAAAAATATTTATTTTATCAAAATAATTCTCTATATGTTATAATTAAACTTTCTAACCATTGTATCCAATTATTTAAATATTTTATTTTTTAAAACTATAAACGGTTTCTACCAATTATAATGACTGTATTAGACTTCATCAAATTTTTATTAAAATTTGTAATTAAATTCATATTAGTTAGAAATTATATATAATTCAAAAAATATTAAATTTTTCAAAAAATTTATTTAAACAATATATATTTTTTAAAAAATATATTTAGATTTCTTCAAGTAAAACTTTTCTATTTATCATACTCATTTTACAATCACAGATAAGGTAATAAATAAATGGTAATTTTAATCACTTTTTTATTAAGAATAAATATAAAAATTTCATATTACTATGGTCTAGATACATAGAATCTTATTACAAAAGAATATTCCTTAAGGATGAGGTGTGCGATGGTGATACTTTTATGTGGTGTTTCAAAAAATATTATTTTTGTTGTAAAATTGATCAACAGAATATTATATAGTAATTTTTTTATCAAGATTCAGTAGCTGCTTTTATTCTTTTATATGCTCATGGTAATAACATAGCGATTTATTCTCCATTGGATTCTTGGATAAATAGTCTCCATATGGTACAGTCCTACTGGTTGAGGACATATATTCATCTATCTCTTCCAATTGAATTTTATCATAAACCTTAATATATTATAATCATAATTATTACCTTTTTATTGGAATATTATCAATATTTATGATGATTAATAGTACGCTAAATATAATATGATATATCTTATAACTATATAAAATAACCAAATAAGTGATTGTGTTTTATATAAAATAATTATATAATATAGAATTTTTTAATTAAAAAATCATTTATAAACCATTGGTTCATTACATTATTTCCCCTTCTAAAATTTTACCATTTCCAACATATATTAAATAAAATTTTCCTTCTACACCGCCTATAGATTTAGTACTTGTGAGGGGTCTAGTATGTACTTCCTCAATAGTGATACCTGGAACACATCATGTACATGAGATAAGTTATGTGGGAGTTCAAGAGGATAACACATAGCTCTGATGAGATAAAGGATCTCGATGTGGTCAATGTATCTTAGAAAATTAATTCCCTCAGTCCCAAAACACATGTATTTCTTCCAAGTTGATATATAAAGTAATTGCTTATCTCTACCGCCAAACTCTAGGTATCATTTTCAATTTTTGGCATATATTTTATGTCAAAATTTTTTGAATTTCATTTGACATATAATGGTTTCAACCATCTATAACATATATTTTATCATATCAGGTCCCATATATTTATGTTCTCTATATTAATCCAAGTGTATAAAATTATTACACCTCTTCTTTTGCAAATTCTATTAATGTTCAATTTGAATGCAAGAATGTGAATTCTTTTTATATAAAATCCTTGATAGGGGAATCTCTTCATCCCAATATCCTTCAAAATCCATTAAACAAGGTATCATAATATCCAATAGGAATTAAATTTTACATTAAAAATGACTGTAAATAATAGTGTGATATGTTTTTCTAAAACTCATATCTTTATCTGTTTCTTACATAAGGATTATACAAGACCATGATATTGTATGTTTATGATGTCTTAATGGGGTTATGTACACTCATCAAATATTTAATTATATTTTTTGACCAACTTCATCATTCCCCACATTCCTAAATTCCAAAGGTGGAATACATTCTTCACTTCTTTAGGGATTTTTTCTCCCTGATTGAAATAGGGTGATGGGATGTCAGTTTCTCCATCCTTGGATTTATCATTGGAACTCATCCCCTAGTCCAGGTCACCCTCAATGATTAATACATTGTTCTTAAAACTCATTCATTGTGCCATCTCTTCATAGATTCTAGTTAATTATATTTCCTCTATCATCAAGGGGACTAGTCAGGGAAGTGACCATCAATCATGATAGTATTTTCATTGGAAATATGTGAAATTCCTAGACACTGAAACATTGGATCATTTGTATTATTCCTCATATGTGGGTTTCAAAATGGCATAGAGCCTAAGGAATCCAATAGTGATCCGAAGGTTTGGTATGCCCAGGTAATATTTTCAAATGTTTTCTATAGTCATCCCATTTTTAACACAGGGTTGACCATGAGTTTAACATCCTGTGGGGATAGATAAGATATATTAGAATGTCCCATAGATAGGAATTAGAGATTTGAATCTCTAGGAGGGGTACAAAGAAGGTTTAATAGATTGGTGGATCAGAACACCAAATGAGAGCATACATGAGGTGGTGCATCTCCCAAATAGAATGTTTCACATTTTGAAGGATGGTCTAGATGCCACTGAGGGTGGATCATAGAGGTGTATCCCAAATAGGGGGACACCAAGGTTTACCATTGGATGGGATTTAACCTTTTGAAGGGTTCCTACACACCATGTTTAGATGATAGGGATCAAAACCTACATAGTTTGAAGGGATGGTGGATCATGGGGCATATACATGTCTATTTTCCCTTTCCAAGAGGAGCACACTTTTTTGGATGAATATGTATTTTTAGAGCTTTTATATAGAAATCATCCAAATTGATTTTAGGATAAATGATGATGTATATGCGACTTTCAAACTATGGTTACCCAAATGGATGACATGATTTCACTGGGATGTGGCAGTCTAGGTTAGAGTTAGGATGGATATGAATGAAGTGTTGAAAGGGAATGGATGGAATGGATTGAGGGTAAAGGATGTTGGGATTGAACATTAGTGAGTCTTCTTACATATCTTAGTGGTTGGGAATCAAATCATTGTAGTTAGGGAATTGGATTTGGGACTCCTAATGAGGTGGACATTGGGAATCTATCACATGGATGGGGACCCATTTGAATTGTAACCTTCGTTCTAGGGCATGATCCTCCCGAGACCTGACGACTTGAGGGAATGACTGGTATGGGAATTGATAATGGGATTTGACCACAAGGAGGCTTCCAACATACTTTATGTCCGATATAGGGATCAAAATCCATGTAGTTTTGGATGTAATTGGGTCTTACACATGGATAGCTGTTGTTTGACAGGTTTGGGATTATACCTGGTCAGCGTCCTAAATGGATGGAGTGATGGTGGATGGATTAAAACACCACACATTGGTGGATCTAGGGGATGTGTCCAATAAAGGGAAGATGTCACATCATAAGGGTGCTTCCCTAGCAGTTCGCACCAATGTTTACCATTGGTTGGGTTGAACCTCATGGAGGCTTTATACGTACCATGTTTAGGATACATGGATCAAAGTACACATAGTTCCAATTCGCATCAGGATTAGAAATAGCTATATTTCCTTTGACATGCTGAGGCTTATGAATGATGGTAGCCTAAATTGATTGAGGTGTATGACTAGATCTCACCAGGATAAAGGTGACATGGTGGATTAATTAATAGAAGATAGTTATGAAAGCCTATAGAAGGTGGATTCAAGGGATGTTTCCAATAAAGTGAACATTTCACCTCATGGGGGTGCATCCCTAGAATGGATAACTAGAGTTTATCATTGGTAGGGATTGAAAATCGGAGAGGCTTCCTATGTGCACTATTTTGAATATTGGGACAATACCCTACCTCGATCAAAATTGAGGGGAATGTGGGTAACACACTGTGGAATCTTAGGTGCTTCTATGGAGTAGTAATAGTGAATGAGGATTACATGTGGAAGCTTCCCAGATGCTTCTAGAGATTGGAAAGGTTAAATGGGTATTATGCATGGAAGTTTCATGGGTGCCCCTAGATAGTGGAAATGGTGAATGGGGATTAAGTGCGGAAGATGCATGGGTGCCTCTTGGGAGCATCAATGATGAATGGGACTTAAACATGGAAGGTGTATGGGTGCTATTAGGGAGTGGATATGGTTAATGGGGATTAAAATAGTATGTTTCTTAGGTTCCACTAAAGAGAAACAATGGTGAATGTGGCTTACATGTGGAAGATACCTAGGTGCCAATATGGAGTGACAATGGTGAATGGGGGTTAATCTTGGATTCCACCCATTATGTCTTCCTCATTTCTGTACTTGATTGAATGCCATGTTAGTTTCAAGAGTTAATAATTTATTTTAATGTCCTGTGAAATAAAGAGGTTCATGGGTCTTACTCTTGAAAGATACCCATCCATTCTTCACCATGATAGGTTGTGATGGTATCCCAACTCACTGGTTGGTTTAGTCATATGATTGGGTCTTACACATGAGATGAAGGACCATGGTTTTTGTCTAGTGGTCATCCCATGATCATGTCTTGATATATATTATGATTATAACATAATGTATATATTATTTTTAATAAAATTAATCCTACATTTTTCAAATAGGGTATGATAATTTTTATAGTTGTATGGAGAGGAATATTAGGAATAAGACACCTAGAAATGGGTAGTGCGGGACTTATGAAATAGTATCCATTTCTGTTTCAACCCGGCATACGATCCAAGTGATAGGGTTTGAGGAGTTTCATGAGAAATGGTTCGAATCAAGGCACTCGTGGAATTACAAGATATAATCTCAACACCTGTCAAGGGAAAGGGAACAAGAGGAGAAGGTCTAATCAAGGTATTTAAAAGTTTGTATTGGTGTATCTCAAATATTAGTATTCTAGGGGTGGATGTTGGGGTCGTATAATGGAAGAGTAAAAACTCTCACTGACATACCCCAAAATGTTAATAGTGTGACTCTCCATTTTTCATGGGGTCAGTGATGATATCAAATGTATATCCTGGGAGGGATCTCAAGTTGTCGTGTAGTGGTGCAGACCTCGTAGTATGAATTTGTGGGTGAAGATGAAGGACCATTACTAAAAATAATCCTTTTGGAAGGATGGGTGTTCACAACAATTCGAGTCTCTTGAATGATAGAGATTTGTGAACTTAAGGGTATCACGAAGGATAGGGGAGTACAGATATTTGGGACTCATGATGGATAGGTCATCTTTGAGATCAGGGTCTCAGGAAGCATATACACATTCCCACGGTGATTGATCCACAAATGATAAATGCTTCACGAAGCCTAAAGTGCCTTAGAGGGCCTTCTCCATTCACGAACGACATAGGCGTTCCCAAATTTCATCTCTACCTTAGGAAGAGGTACTTAATAATATAAGGGAGTAGTTTTCTTGAAGCATAGGTTCTCTTTATAAGTGGGTCTCATGAAGCATTGGACCATTGTGAATTAAGATAGTGGGGCCACAACATGGTGGAATCTCTTTCTTTGAAAAATGGCATTATGGGGTATTTATAGTCATAGGGTCTTGTGATGATTTGAAGTGTTATATGGAGAGAAAAGATAATCGTGAAGGGTTGTGGATCCATCAAACTCATGGATTCGTTTTTTGGAGACAATCATGAGGTATCCTAGAGAGTTGGTACAATGGGGTGATCATGCCTAAAATCCAAAGAATCCTAGAGTGTTGTTATGATAGGGAGATGGATCTCAGAAGGCCTGGAAGCCAGTATAGTCACGATGATGGGGTGATAGAGGTCGGAATATGTGGATTACTATAGAGTGGGTAAGATGTTGTAATGGTCCTTAGAATATGTGGATTCTTAGAGAGTCGATATAATGGAGCAATGTAGCCCGGAAGGCATGGAAGCCTGTAGATTTGGTACGAATGTCTAATGGATCCCATGAGGCATGGAAACCTGGATCGTCGGTATGAAGATGTGATGGATCCCATGAGTCATGGAAACATGTAGTGGTGGATTTATATTCAATATAAAATAATATAGTAAAATAATTATAATATGATTATAAGTAATAGTGGCATGACTAAAAATTGTGTTTGTACCATATCAATTTAAATAGTTCAAATTTTGTTTCATTGAAATCCACTAGATATTATTGAAGATGATAATTTTTATAATAATTACACTTTTTTTATCAAGTAATTTTTTATTTTACATCATAATATAAGTTATTGGGATAAATAAGTTTTCATTTTGGAGGATCAATAGTTGAATGAAAGGTTAAATCTGATAGTTTAATCTCTCATGGAGGATTTTAAGTTTCAATATTGATAAACAACAAAGACATCATTTCACTATGCACTATGGAATAAAATAACAATGCAACCGATAAAATTTGTAGAAAATTTCTATGGATGAAGAAATAGAGGGAGTATTTTCATACATCTGATAAATATAATATTATGACTAGTTGTTATAACATGATTTTATTTCAAAACATGATTATTTAATGTATATTATGTTAATAATACAACATAGAGCTAATATTTATAGGTATTAGTTGGTTCTTGGAGTCTGACTATCACTAATAAATTATATTTTATTGAGAAGGGATACCAATACCAATGTATAATTTTATATTCAGGGAATATTATTTTTTATCTTTACTTGAAATATTTTATTTCTATCAATTTAATATTGAAATTTATTTGAATGGTCATTAGGATTTTTTAAAATTGGGGTTAAAATAATCATGTGTTTCTTGGGAGGTGAAGATAATGATTAGAGTTAAATATAATTGTGAGTGTTTTTTATTTTTAAATATTCTGATCTGTCATATTATTGTGAATCATAAAAGTGCGGATTACTATAATTTTTAATAAAGGTTAGTATCTTGGTTTGGAAATATCAAATATTCTTGATGATAGAAATTTAATTTTTAAGGAACTTCTCATTTAACTACTTTTTCTCAAAATGATTTTCTATCATATATTAATATAGAGGTATTTTTGTAAATACCTGGTCAAATATATTGATTAAAGAGGAAATAGAATATATCGATAGACATTATAGAAAAGTTTATAAGAAAATATTATATATGAGTTTTTGAGAATAAGTTTAATACCCAAGGATTACATTGGTATAAAAAATACATTAACAATTTCAGGTTTTGTTTATCAGCAATGATTCAAGTACCATTTAAATTATCATTAAAATTTATATTGATTAATCATTCTATTTTATGATAATTATATAATAAATATCAGACTTTAAATCAATGAATTCCTAAAATATATTTCAATAATTTTTTGTTATGTATGTTCAATAATTTTATCTTATACAAGTTGAAAACAATGATTTTTGAGAAGTCTCGATGTATTTATGTAGATCTCTGGAATATGTGTCAAATTATTTTGGGGGATTTTCTTTTAATAAGAGGAGTATATTAAGACAAGTATTTATGTTTTTTGAACAATAATTTGAGAATTTGGATCAACCATGAGTAGAGGTCTTAAAAGGTAGAAAATAATTGAATGTTCCTGTATACATAATATCCATTAAGAAGATATGTAACAAATTTAAGACAGTGTATAATGTAATATAGAAATATAAAAATTAAAAACTCCATTGATATTCTTGAATATGTTTGATTTATTTACACAACTACCTAAATAAAACACATGATTTATTTTTTGAAATACAATAATTCCGTGAAATTCATTTTAATAGTCTGATGATAAAAATTTAATATTTATGGATACATAATTAAATACATATATTAAAATAATATTGAGAAAATTTTATAAATTCGAAAATATCCCATATATAAAGGTCATCGATGGGGTATAAAAAGGACACAAGACCAATTTAAAAAGGCCACATGAAATAATTTTCTAAATTTTTAGAACACACATATTATAAATAAGAATAACTTCATATGTTGTTCTAAAATATTAAAATGATAGGACAATCATAATGAATCATATGATACATTTTGAAAAATGTATGTATTTTTAATCCCAACATGAAAGGAGTGTCTAGGTAGAGAACTAAATATATATATATAGGGTAGAAAACATAATATTACTTTTTATGAGAATGACTAAATATGTAATTATCATTTACCTAATATATTTAGTGTATGGATAATTGATTTTCATGATACGAGCCAGATATTTAGGGGTCATGTTTTCTATTTGAGCTTATGAGTAGGAACCAAGTAAAAAAAATATTTTATACCATTTTCTATCATAAAATATCATTGATCAATAGAATAACATTCGAATATGATATGAATAATTCATAATAAAATAATATTTATAATTAATCCTCATAAGAATATTGTAATGTTGTCTAAATATCTCAATATTAAGAAGAGGTGTGAAAGGATTTTAGTATCTTGGATTATATAGAGATATCCACATTGTGGATGATGTTCATGTCATAATAGTATTGTGTTTCACTCAATGATAATTTAAATAGGTTGTGAGGATTGAATAGATGGAATATGTGGGTAAATTTTGAAAATAGGAAGATATAATAATAATAGAGTATAAACGTACATGTTTCTGTTCATAAAAAAACAATATAAAAATAATGGTCCTTAATATTTCATTTAAAATATTAATGAGATACTATTAGAATATAGGAATGGATGAAAAATAAGAGTGGCATCAATGTTCATGATATTTGAATCATCCAAGAGTGGTATAATGCAAAATTAATTCTATACTAGTGTTGGAAGGTCATAATAAAAATGATGGGAAATAATTAATGTTATCTCATTAGACGTTTGTAGAGTTCATCGCATTGTTCAATGTGAATCCTATTGATAGATATTTTTTTGTGAAAACACATTCATTATATATTAAGATATAAACTATATCCCTCTGTGGAGTAGTGAGGCTTTTATATGATTTAGTGAAGTGAGTTTTTTGTTTTGAATAATATTGTAAATATTAGGGGAGAGTGTGTCATATTCATATATTTTAAAATTATGTACACATAGTGCTTTTTGAATATTTTTCCATTTTAATTATATTAATAATTTATTATCCTAGTTTGGGTGAACTCATAAAATTACATTTGTACCTTTTCATCTTCACTAGCACATCATATCTTTTTTGGAGTTAGAGAAGAGTTACTACTAAGTGTGGAATAGGATTTATTGTGATGGTCATTTGAAAATGATAAAGATTTCTCAATTCACCCCCTCCTTTGAGGTTATATAATGTAGTTAGGAAAAATAATAATACTAACACATATCATAATAGTTTCTTAAAATATTCGCCATAGTATTTTTAATAAATAAATTAATTTACATTATTTAATCATGTAGACCCTAATGTAATCTACATATTTTGTTAATATCTATAAATATATAATGAAAAATCACATTTTTTTTCTCATATTAATAGATAATAGAGAACTTATTGAGAGATATATAGTTTTTATAAATAATATTTAATAAATGTTATATCAAAATAAAAGGTTTCCTCTTTTCAAAAATGGGTTATATAAACCCATATATTTATTATAAATTTTATTTTATTTATAAAATAATGTATTTTTATAGATTAAAATCATATTTATTGATGGACTACTTTTTAAATTTTCATATTTCCAAACTACAAAATTTGAATCAAAAAACCTAATAATAAAGAAATCATATAATAATATAATATTGAAATGGGTATTTCCTTTAATAATGTTTTATAGATTATATATAAATTCATGATTTTTTTACTCCATTATTCCTGATTTGAAAATAAACCTCTCATTTACTTAAGATTAATTTTATACTAAATTTATTAAATTTATATTTAGTATATTAATATTTGGTATGATAAAATATTATATTTTTTAAGAGGTTATATTATACTAGTAGGGAATCAAATATCGTGATAAAATTTATAAAATTGTAAAAATATTGAGCATGGATTTTCATTAAATGGATTTTTATGAATATATTTTGAAAAATTAACTACGGATGTAAATATCAATAACAAATAAAATTTAATTCAAAAAATGGCTAATCCGCCAATCTTTGATGTGATTATAATATTTCTATTCACCTACCTCTATATTATGAGAATATAACCCTAAAATGATTCAATAAATTATAGTCCCACTACTTATTTATATTCATTCCATAAATAGATGTTTTATTGAGATCATTCTCTATGTATACCTTATTCTTTAAATATTATTCTTTGGGGAATAGTTTACAAAATAGTTTATTATAACGTAAGTAGTTGAGAATGTAGGGTTATGAAATATCTTCTTTTAAAAATATTTAATAATTAAAACGAATCACTCAAAATATTAGTTTATTTTTAATTTTCTATCTATATTGACTATAGTAATCACTAATTGATGAATTAATATAAAATTTTATTTCATTTTTACATTTTAAAATTTTTTATTTCTACTTAAATATAAAAAATTCCCCTGTTTTTGAAAATTCACTTCCAAAATGACATTTACATAAACCAGTATTTGTATTAATTTATCTAACTTATTTTTTATATAAAATGATTTAGGAGGTTATTATCTATAAAAATAATGTTATAGAGTTATGGATTTCACCTTTATAAGACTAATAATACATATTTTATATTTTGGAAATAAGACAACAATAAATATCTAATCTTTTTATACTATGAACTTATATATACATTTATATACATACAAGTGAATATAATTTTTTTAAAAAATATAATCATATTTTTTATAATATCATTTCATCACATCATCTGTATCCTTCTATGAAAAATCCCTTAAAACATTTATCATTTAATGTGCCATTTTATTACAGTTACCTTACTTATAAATTTTATCTTCTCTATTATAATAAAATTACAGAAATTTTTTATTGAATCCATTCAATTTAATTTTGACATAGTTGAAACCATTATAAACAAATCCAATACATATGTTTTAACATTATATTATATTGATTATATTTATTCAAAATATATTGGTAAAATCAAAATTAAACATATGGTCGTCACCGTATTATTGATGTATAATACCAATTTTATCTATAATGTATTTTTTCTAGGTAATTAAAATTTTAAAAATCATTTACATTACTCATGGGATAACAGTCATCAATCATGAAAACTCTTGGAATTTTGTTGTATTGTTCCAAATAATGTTTTTTCATTGTATTTAAAAACTAAATAAAAAGGTACATGATATATGGGGTAAAAATTATTTTCAAGGATGTGATATTAAATTAGTAACTTTATTTTGGAATATATTCATATTTTGATGTGTTATATGGAATAGAGTTTCAATAATATCAATTGTGTCGTCATTTATTCCTAAAATTAATGTAATTTCATAATTATATAGATTACACCATAATATTTTCCTAGGTTTGATGATTATATTTTTAAATTATATAAAAATTATGTATCCACTTCTTGAGATTATTTTTTCCCACTACATCTTGGTTTATCTTATAATGTTCATATTCCTTCAATTAACCCTCATTACATAATAGTATACAATTTTAGTGTTACTAAATATCATTGTAGATGTGTTTTTATTCTATTTTAGTGTTATTTTATTCAAAGGTGTTTTAATAGAGCTATGTTTTTTAAAATTTAAATCTTATTAATTATTTTTTAGTATGAATATAATAGATCTCTAATCATTATATAATTAAAAGGTGTGTATTGTCTAATAATGGGTGTTTTATTATAATGTTGTAATGTTTTTATGTTACACTATGATAGTCATTGATATTGATTTCATTTAAATTTTGTGGTTTTGATTTTAAAGGGTGGATATTCAATGATTCATCATTGTTTGTAATTTTATATCCAAATTTAATTATATTGTAATAATGTTAATTACACATTTATTTCCAACTACCCCTTCTACTAGTAAAATAATGTGGTTTGTCACTCCTTCAATATTCTATAATTATAATATATTCATAATGATCCATGGGACATCATTTAGTTTCTGATGTAATACAATATTATTATGGGGGGAATGTTGTAGATTTTTTTATGAATTATTCATTGTGATGTGGTTGTATTGCTACTAGTATTCCTCTTTCAATGATGTGAGGACCCAAATATTAATCTGAGATAGGTGACTTAGAAACCAACTACATTATTATTGGAAATAAGAAATTTTCGTTTGATTGGTAATTTTTTTATTTTTTTTATTTTTTTACAATATAAATTAATTTAATTCAATTAGGGTATGATTTTATAACAATATATGTAATATTTTTAGAAACATTTCTATGTTTTCATTTAATTATGTAATTTTAGATGTATTTTGTTATTATCTATATAAAATTATATTGTAAATTAGTATATTTAATTAAGTGGATTTATCATTTTGTCTAGGTAGTATCATTACTATCTAATGATTGAGATTTAATTAGTTGGTTTTCAAATATATGGATATAAATAACGTATAACTTATTGGGAAAGAAATATTATGGGTTTTTATTTCATTAATATTGTAAATTGTTCAATTGTAAATTAAATTGAATTTATTGGCCTAAATATAAATATATATATATATATGGAAATTAGTAAATGAATGTGAGATATAATGATTAATTTTATATTATAACCAAACCCATTATTTGTTATGGAATTCATTACATCAAAACACTTCATATATTATCATTTAGGAATTCCTGATCACAATCAATAATAATTAAAATTTTATATTGGTTTTTTCCAATGTTTAGAGTCCACATATTAACAAGTATAATAATATATATTTTCAATATATCGACCTCTATTAGTTGAGTGAATTCTTCATTGTGTCAAAAATTATTTTTAAATAATAAAATATAAAATTCTTTGTTTTGGGTTAGTACATAATATTTGTAAACATCATCATTATGTTGTATTAGGATAAAACATTATTGTGGAAATGTTTGAGTTTTCTATAAAAAATTACGATGGATGAATATTCTACTATAACTTTTTATTTAACGTAAAATTAAACATTATGAGGAGGGGTATAATAGTGAAATATAATTTTTTAATTCTTTATTAAATCATATTTTACCCCATTTATGATGAATAATGCCAGTTTTTTAACCATTATTATTTAAAACTAAAATATTTTTCATCATATTCAATTTATGTTAGTTAATTTACATTAAAATTCATATATGAATAAGGAATGCATTAGTGATAAATGATATAGATTAAAAAATGATAGAAATATTCATTTTAGGGAAAGTTATCATCTACAAACACTTGATACACAAGTATAAATAAATTGATTTAAAGGATTTCATTTTATCAATGAATTTCATATGAAAAATGTCTCATAAGAGGAAAAAGTTTATCCATCAACCATAACCATTAATATCATATTAAATATAAACATTTATCTTGTAGAATTATATATATTTTAGTAAACCATTTTCAAATGTTTACAACCTCATATTCATTACATTAATAACTCAAACTCTAATATTCATTAAGAAAATACTTACTCTTAATATCCCAATATCTTCTTCCATAATAAACTAATATATCCAAATTTATTGAATAGTATATTACCTTTATAAATTTTGGAAAAAATATTATACTTATATATCCATTTATAATTTAATCTTTTATTCTTCAATGTATAATGATTCATTTTCTATAACAAGGGATAATTAACAAATAGATTTCTCTAGGGTTGTCTCTATTTCTTATCATTATTTTACCTGCTATAAATTTTTTAAATAGTCTTCCATTTTACATATAAAATGTATCACCACCATTATACTTTTTATTAATTAAATATATTAATTTAAACAAAATTTTATATTTATCGATAAAATCATATGACATACCATACATTATTTTGAGATATTAGATAAATAGAACATTATTTTTCAAAAATGATATGATATAGAGATATAATAAAAAATGATTTAGTAACACATATTTCAATGATGAAAACACTTAATTAAAACACTAGAATTTATACCAAATCTAAATCCACATGTAATGATCAATTATGAAATAACTTGTGTAGTTATAAAGTAGATAAATCCATATAATCTTATGTAGACTCATATACAAAATAAATTGTGGTGTGACACCCATCTATAATGAATAATGTATAATAACAAGATAATATAACATTTCATTTTTATAACATTACAAAAAAATATATTTGACTTATAACATTCAGATAGATGATATATAAATCCTGACCTTAACATTACATCATGATTGATATTTTATGAAAATTAGTATAAACTTTATCACATTTAGGAATCAAATAATAAAATAATATATTATAATTACGGTGTCATATATTATACTCCCCTAATAATATCTCCAAACAACCACTCTTTAAAAAACCTTGTCTTATCACATAAAAATTTAAAAATATCCTTCTTCTTATTACACCCATATGAATATATCAGTGGATGAATGTGATTCATATGGTTACTAATGTGATGAATATAAAATCCAACCCTACAGTCAACAATCACATCCAATTAAAATATTTCTCTTCCATGAAAACCCCATTATATTATCAAACTCCTCCATGGAATATTTCTCACCTATGTATCATCCTTTTTTTAAAAATTTCACCATTTGACTTCATTATTAGTTATAAAACACAAATCACACTCTAACACAACATTTAACCATAGTTTTCTTAAATATTATGTTACATATCTCAATATATAAAACATCGGTAATAAATAATATTATTGATGTATCAAAATAGAGTAACTGACATCTATAAGCCACGTTAATATCTATTGTTAATTAATCTTCTATAAAATATTCATGAATATATATGAAAAAATCCAACACATATACTTGACAAAGATATTTTAATAATTAAAATAATACCCCTTTCTGAATCACAAGATCAAGTCATTTCTTCATACACACACATGACTCTTATGTAAATTTAACATATAGAATTCCCCTTAGAAAAATACTCACAAATGTAATGTTAGAGATTATAAATTGACTCCCGGACATTAATAAAATTAATTTTGGTTTTTTAGCATTCTCCACCTTTTATAATAAAATATTATGAACACGTGAGAATAGAAATGGTAAAAATTACCATATCCTTGGGATTTTTAATCACGATTTTCAATCAGTAACCTTAATATATATCATTTAACGATTTGTTTTGTTAATTTAAAGACAACCACCTCATACTCCTTTTTAGGAACATACTCTACTATAAAAAATTATTCCTCAACCTTCTAATTGAAAAAATATACTTAATTTCAATATGATTTGATCAATAATGATGAACTGTATTTATGAAATTTTTGTTACAATATGGATTGTCAAATACCACCATCAACGGAAATAGAACATTGATTTTGAAACCACACATATTATCCTTAATCGATATACATAGAACTATTTCTTGAGCGGTGGGAAATATTCCTGAATTGTTATTCTCATTGAAATTGAATTTATTTATTTTTTGGAAATTACAAACAATGTTAAAAAAATAAAAATAACTTCACTGAATATATAAATCTCATCATCATCACTTATATCTCAATATTGATTATCATATAGAGTAAGACCAATCTTTCATATGTTATTTTTTTTAAAATAAAAAACTATATTTCCATTGATAAATATTATGAAACTATTATCTAATCTAAAAAACAATTTATTAAGAAACCTTTTTCACATTTCACATAATTTTAAAACATTAATACCTCCTGATCTCAAAGCTATAGAAAAATAAATAAATACTAATATGAATTCTCAATTACATTTTATATTCCTATTCTCAATATTAATATTAATAAATTAGAATAAATTGTCTATAAAGAGATTATGATCATTAATTGAAATATTTTTGTTAATTCCCATGTATAATTATATAGTGAATAAAAAACATTATTCATAATGTGAGAAATTTGAAGTCATAGGATGTTTTTATTCTCACCCCTAATTTAAATCTAATAAATATCATTTAATTTCACCTAAGTTGATTTGAAAACACCTTAATGATTTTCTGGAAAAAAAAATACCATCAATATACACAATTACTATAAGAGAGAATTTATTTCATTCATTGATATTGTTGTTTTTTTATTAATCATTTTGTATAATCAATTCACATAAATAATGAACTAATATTGAAATATCATGTTCTAAAAAATTATGGAAGTACCTACATTGCATTATTTAATAAGAAATCACATCATTTATAATCTCTATAATCAAATATATATTTTTACTAGTAAACCCCAAATAATCATGATCATTACATGGAACTACATTCATAATCTCCATTTAAAAGATATTATATATCCATTGAGAATTACTAATATGGAAAATACTTATGTATAAAAGGATCGAATCCCTACAAAATTACACACTGAATTCAAATCCTTTACCATTAGAATATCCTCTCCATATGATCATTTAATTATTCATCATCTTTTATCCCTTCTCATTCATCTTGTTTTCAAACTCTCACACTTATCAAATATTATTCATGTTTACTAAATTTTAAACTACATAAAAAAACATAAAAAATTAATCTATTCATTTATTAATTTAATTAATCATGTACTTTTTCATTAACACCTCATACACATTTTTTTGTTCTACATTTCAAAAATAATGAGTTATGTATCAGTTTCATAAAGATCAACAAATATATAACAATTTAACATGATCACAAAAGATTTTCATGAAAACTTTATTTTACATAAAAATATATTATTAGAAATTAATAATTTTAATTTATTGGATATAAATGATTCATATTTTTTTATTCACATCCTTCAAATCTTCAAAACATTATAATTGTTTCTCCAAATTTCCAAAAAATCATTTTAATCATTCAAAATAAAAATATTAAATTTTGGTTTATAATCATAAAATGAGTAATCATAAAATCATAAAATTATGCAAAATCACGTTGTTGGATTAATTACTATAGTACTCATTTCAAAAAAATTTATATCAATAACAATATAAAAACATAATTACAATACTTTACAAATATATTCGCATATTTGGACCCTTACCAATAATGATACATGGGAAAAAATATACTTTGATGCATTAATAATTGGGTTATGTAGTAATAAATCATATAAGGTGTCATTTGAGAATAATTTTAATATATATTTTATTTTTAAATGTTCCATATTTTCCTAATCACATACCACTAAATTTTAATAAAACTATAATGATCCTTGAACATGGTTTGAGCCATATCAAACAAATATTGATTCATCCATTTAGCAATATAATATTTATTTAGTGTGTAATATGATCTATGATCATGAAGAAAACATTTCTCTAATAAAAAATAATATTTTTCGTTACAATTTTATCAAAAAATTAAAATTTAACTCATCTATATAATAACCATAATTTCATTTTAGTATCCTTTGAAAAACCTTAAATGTAATTAATTATTTTTCTGTTTCATTGAAATTTTTTCTAGGTTTTGGGTGATCATATTAATTAATGTGATATTTTTTTTTCCACTATCACCTTACTACTTTATCATCAGTATAGAGATAGCTTAATGTCCATGATCCAAGGGATATTTTTTATACATTCTTTTCTAAATATTTTACAATATTTTCTTCTTGGAATGTATTAAATTCCCATTTATTCCTTTTATTTAGAAATTGAATAACATTAACATTATATCCACATGTTATGATGTATCCTAATTTTCAACAATGTAACCAATGCAATGATTATAAAACTCATTATAATAATTCATGAAAATTTAATTTTAATTTCATATAACTTGTTCATGAAATTTGATGCATTCTATACCCTTTCTGGATTCTTAGGATATCCATCCTTCAAAATCATCACACAAAATCATGATTTCTTTAAAATCGCCTACTTTTTTATATAAAATAGTTGGGAAATAATTTAATTTTTCTTCTTAAATAAATAAAGAATCTTAGTACTCTTATATTTGATCTTCTAGACTATAATTTCTATTTAGGAGTGACATTTTATTTTTTTAATAATATATCCAATGAAAATATTACATCACCATCTATTTATATATTAAATCCATTATGAAAACCCATATCTATTTTAATTTTTTTTACACTAGAAATAATGTATCCATATGAATTCTTTTAGATTATATAAAAGGAACACCCACTATCAGATAATTCTCCTTTAATGTTATATTATTTATATAATTTATTTCTTAATTATACATAACCAATGGTATAAATAACATGGTTCTTTATTCCTCCACAATGTAAACCAGGTCTTCACATCTTCCATTGAAATATTTTAGAACATTATATTGATTATTAACTTTAAAAATAAAATATTATTCTTATTTCTAAAAATCCATTCATTATGGTCGCAATTATTGAATGAACCCTAAGAGGGTGTGTGAGTCTAGGTGTTTTTGTATTTTTCTAACCACTTTCCAATCAAATTATATTCCAATTTTTCGAATGAACATTTATCATTCATTCCCCTAACCAATCATTATTACAAAAGAATATCATAATGAAATTCATGAATATAAAGAGTAAAAGGAATATAAGATTTTATATGGTTCATTCATATCAGGATTAATCCAAGGGGTATAGTTTTTTTGTGTTGATAAATTATAACCCCCTATTCTTTAATATTTTGGTTGATAAATTACACATAAATGGTTACACCACACCATGTCTCACTACCATCATAAATGTATAGTGATGTTGAATTACACAAAATGTGTCAATTAATTTTCCACACAATTTTATATTTCATCCATATTTCTTCATCAGTATATACACATTTAGTTCATTCTATTTTCATAAAATTAAATTAAATTACACTCCATCATAACTCTAGATTTGATTCTCCATTGATGTTTACATTTGATGTATTCATTCTTATTTAGGACCAAATTTTTTCAACTCCTTAATGATTTATTCTTTCCTCTATATTACAAATAATAATAATAAAGAGATACCTCTTACAAGATGAATAATATTCTAAATATGACTAATTTCTTTTAAATTATTAAATTAATGAAATAAATATGATTACAGAGTTTTTATCCTTCATTGATCACCTCTATTCATCTTGTCCAATCAGAATAAATTATAGGAGTAATGAAAACATTAAATTATGAATCTCCTAACCAGATATGCAAATTATTTCAATATCATTGTATAAATTATGTGTCATATTTTCTTATATTTATCCAAATTTTATAACTTTCCATCAATCATTGGAATAAATTTTCTTATCCATAATGACTTCTAAACATTCAAATTATTCATTGTGATTTTGAGTAGCCAGTTGTTCATCATCAAAAAAAATTGAAACCCTTAAGCATTATTCACATTATCTGACACTTCAATTTAATATATATGATTCTTATTTTTTTTTAAAAATTACCAATTTTATCTCCATTATTTTTCAATAAATTTATCATGTAAAAATATGAAATATAAATCATTTAAAATATAACCAAATAAATCATAATAATATACTATATATATCATTTAAAAATCTACAAAAAATATTCTCTAATATTCATCATTTAAATATATATTAAAATCATCCATGTATTTTTTTTAAAAATCTAAAAAATCATTCACGAAAAATATTAAAAAATTCCATTGAAATTCATAATTTCAATCGATCCAAATGTATTAATCAAATTCATATTATATTAATCATTTCAATCCCATCAAATAATAGTTAGAATCACCTAAAATATATTTGATGTTATTTCTTATAAACCTAGGATAAGACATATAAATTTAACTTTATTGTCCCAAAAAACATTTTTTGGTTACATAATCCATATCCAATTCAAATTTATCTATTTAGACTCCATTATATTGTAACACTTCCATAAAACATCTTAGTTTACTATTATTTAGGCTTTATATAATTTTTTTAATATTTTTGAATCCATGATTAATCTTATATCGACTTAGATTTAATCATACAAAAATTTCAAACATCCTAGATAAATTTATATATACTTATATGTTATCTAATGTTCCCATAGAAAATACATGATAAATCATAGATATCATCCAAAATATAGTGTTTCTCATGGTTATAAATTATTAAGTATTTATAATCTCAAATGATGATTGAAAATTAACCTATTAATATTAAATAAGAATCCTTAGACATAGTTTTATTCATACACTTAGATTAAAAACCCAAGGTAATCTTTTTTAGACTTCATCATTCTGTATTTAATATTTTATAGTATTATACAATTATATATCATTATTAAATTTATAAATTATTCTAGTATTCTATATTCTAGAAAAGTTTATTTCCCACATTCAATTAGTAAAAAAATCATTATTTTAATAAAAATTCAAGAAATTTTTCATGTCTCAAATACATAATAAAATATATCAAACAACATATTTTATCTCGAACCCATCAAGAATCAGCATGAACTACTTTGGGGAAACCCAAACGATAACTAAGTAAAACACTTTCCAAGTTATAATCAGAGTATTAATGTATCTCATTATTCAATAATAATTCCAAATTAAAGGAATGTTACTAATTCCATTAAATTAAAAGAAATTGACATTTAAATATGTTAATGAAATAAAAATCCAATGTATTTTTTTCAACATTTTTTAAATAATTTAAATGAAAACATCATTATTAAATGATTGACCCCAATTTTTTTTAAAAAAAATATTATCATCAATCCATCTCCAAAATTCAACACCTTAATCCTCTATGAATACAATGATTTATGATAAATTATACTCACTCCCTCTTTGTTTCAAAAATTAAATGGTTCTTCTCTCATAAACTCTTACTTTTGTTTCCTTCCACAACAACTATGAAATGAATAGAGGTATCATAAACCTATATTATTATCTAAGAATTATATAATTTTCTATGTATTTGGAAATATACTTTCTAATAATGATTTTGTTTATTAATCCAACATAATTTATATTTAATAATAAAAACATTGTAGGATACTTTATAGTATGTCATGATTCATGTTGGGGCTATCTCAATCAATACTATTCCATAAATTTATAAATTGAGATAATAATTAATATCCAACTTTAATAGACTAAAAATAATCATTAATTTTAAGAATAATAATTTTTTTATTAAATATATATTATAGAGAGTTATAACTCTCCCTCTTGAATGAAAATTTTATCAGGAAAGTTATGGTACAACATGTTGAAATAAATTCCTCTATGATATATAAAAATCATCAATTTTAACATCAAAATTATTTTTAAATGAACATTTCATAAATAACATTAATCTCATGAAACGTTGTGTTAATATTTTATATTACCTACATAAAATGAAGTGTAATATTGAATAATTTGTAGAATTTGAAAACATTAAGTTAATATAAGCATCTTCAATAAAATTTCTAAAGATTGATTTTTTTAAAATCCAAATTATTTTATAATTTTTCATCTCATCTACTTCATCAATAACTTGTAGCCCCATTATCCCAATTATTTGTCTAAGAAAAATTAAATGTTAATACAGATATACTATTTAATATTTTAATCCTAATATATGAAATTATAATAGGAAATAAGAATCTATTGCAATGATATCAGTCTTATCAATATCACTAACCTACATGTATAAGAACATGTATCTTGAGATATTAAATTTATTTTAGATTCCCCCTATTAAGTTAAATACCCTCAATAAAAATCATGAATAAACACAATATATATGGTGTGATAACAATTTAATTTATTGAGTATATTGAAACCAATTATTTATTAAAAATTATTATAAAATAAAAAAATCTCAGAACATTCACCCCCAATAAGATTTTTATCATCTTACCTATGAGGAAAGTTACCATTTAATAGAAAACTAAATCATATACTGAATTTCATAAGTTTCTGAAACAAGTTATTAAGATTATCATCATCAATGGAGTCCTAACTGATCCATATGTTGTGTCATGTAATACAATCTTATGATAATACTAGTTATATTAAAATAAATAATACTTAAAATAATTCATGAATATTTTTTGTTTCGCTAATAATATTTCAACTTTTATATTGAAGGGAAAATACTATAATGACCAATTTCATTATGGGCTTTTAAATTAAGATGAAATATTAATTTTTAGATATCCTATTGGGACTCAAATGTGTAATTATTTTTTAATTTTATTTCTATTTATTTTTTACCTTCCCCTCCCTATATACCTTACAATTAATGATACCGAGATATGGGATCTCTATTTTCTCATCAAAATCAACTAAGAGGGGGTGAGGTATTGGGAGGTGTGATTCACATCATGATGGGAGCCAAATCAAGGTAGAGAAGTGGTGGAGCATAGATATATTCTCAATGAATTATTTATTCCCAAAAATGTTCATTATTATTATGATTTTAATAATTTCCTATGTTGATTGAAATTTTTAGTTATTTTATAATGATATATGGATTATGGGGTATGTTCTAAGTATCATAGTGGATTTATTTATTTTAAATCGTGATTTTCATGTGATTTTCATGGGGTATAAGTATGAAAATACTACCAACATAGCCTTCTATTTCAATAACATAGGCTATATAGTTCATTGGGGCATTAATTGTAGAAGATAGTGAAAATAAATCCTATTTTCCTAATCGGTATTTCATATAGGATCTCTTGTACATGAATAAAGTCTATAAAATTTCAAGGTTAAACCCCAATGTTATGTCAAAGGTATCCTTATGTATATTTCCATTCCTTTATGTTTTGGAAATCACAAACCATTTTCCTTAATAATTTTTTATATCTATAAGATATTTATAAGTAACATATTTCAATTTATAAAGAAATTTATATGAAACGTATTTCTATCTATATGAAAATTTATATGATAATTCCTTTTTATAGCTCAGTCTAACATTATGTTTCTTAAGTCATAGTAGTTACTGGAACAAAACTGATCCTTCATAAATCTTGAAATCTTTCAATTTATTAATTCTGAATCATCCAAAAAATAAAATCTGATTTAACTTTAATCAACTATGATTCAATCAAAATTATGATTCTGATTTTATGTTTCTCAGATTTTAAATCACTCTAAATTTTGGATCTATTGTGTTTCTTAAATTCCAAATCACACTATTTCATAGATACTAAATCACAAAAAAAATATATCTGATTCACTTTCTCAATTCTAATTCACCATGTTTCTTATATTCCAATTCTCAAAATTTTTTAGTTTTGGTTCTCAATAACTTCATGGTCTGATTTTTAACATTAATAAGACATGTTTTTATAACATTCTAAGAGTTATTGTGTTTTATTAATGTAATTTTTCATATAATTAAATTCTTACCTATTTCATGATAATGTTTCTCATGATATATTTGCTTATACATATGATCAATATCATATATATTTAATACTAAATGTTTCTCATGAATTTTTTATTATACTGCACGACATCATTTAATATGTTACAATATGATCATTCTAAGTGATAGATGTATAGGTCCCTTCAATATTTCAAGAAAAATATGACCATTGGAGGATAATGTGATAGTTTGTGATCTCACCTATAAATACTCATTCATTTGAACTTTTTGATAGATATAAACTTTTGGAAGAATTATTTAATCTATGATAGCTCTGCAAGAATTTCATTGTTTGAAAACCTTGAAGTTTCTAAATTGTGAGCAGTTTATTCCCAAAACTGAAATCTTCAACAAGATTTGTTATACATTGTGAGAGTACAAATGATGTTGTATATATTCCGGGTCTTCCAAGATGGAAGAAAAATTGAGGTTATGATTACTTTCTTAATTGAGGGATTCCATGTTAAAAGAAGGAAGAGGTGTCGATCACCTTATAGATCTAGGGATTGTAGGGATAACAAGACAAATACTGATCTATATATTGAGGGATTAACCAAGTGTGGGTAATACATACTTTTTTGAAATTTTAAATCAAGTGACCTTTATCCAATGTGTTTTGGTTACCCTACTCTTTAGGTTAAAAAAATTGTACTCTTTTAATTGAACTTTATTTCTACTGAAATTTGTAACATTAAGAATGTGTTTCTTAAACATTATATTTGTTGTAACTCTGATGTAATATTATATATGTTTTAAGGTATAATCTTATATAAGTATTCATGTGTGATTATTTCTTTATAATATGGTTTTTATTCATACCTTTGGCCCTTCTGATCTCTTTGGTAATGATATTAGAGGTTTTTCTGAATGATATTTGTTTAATTTTGCTAAAAAAATTCCTTAAAGTTAAAAATGAATTTTTTTTAAACATACAATTCACCCCCTATTCTTATTGAGTATGTACATCTTATATTTCAATCTGAAAATATGTATCATAGTATGACTCTAAGATAATGATACTTATACTTAGTATCAAAGGTAGATTTCCATTGCTTATATTACTTACACTTTGTTTGTATCTGAAAGTTGTTATTTTTATTAAACATTTGATTGTAAATACATACTACACTAACATGTGTATTGGAAAATATTTGATTTAAAAAAATGGAAATAATCAATGTTAGATCTATTTATAATCTAAATCCAAAAAGAACACATATTTTTAATTGTAATGATTATGAGCATTAGAGATATCAAATGAAGATATGTTTTATTAATAGTTGTGTAGAAAATTTTTAGGATGCTCATTGGATATTACAAGATACCTGAAAAATAATTCAAATTATTCTCAAACCAAGAGAAACAAGAATATCAATTGAATTATATGGTACGAAATAACTCATTGTGTTTAATGACTAGGAATATATATACCAGGATATCTTCTTTTTAAGCAGAAAATTTTATTTGGAAGAAACATGAAGCTACACATTTCGGAACATCTAATATTTTAGAAAATAGAAGAGACGTGATTAGATTATATAATCATGGTTTTTTTCTTCTATATATCCAATTGTTAAAGTTCAACAAATATTCATGATTATTGTAAACAAACTATAGTCAATTAGAGAAAAAGGGCTTGATGATGAGATGCATGTTGTCTAGATTATTGGTAACATTCATAATGAGTGGGAATCAAAGAGAAGCGATATTGATGAATCGTGTAATTTTATAACAGTTACTTTTGATGATATATTTTGAAATCTCTTGCAATATGATAATATATTGAAGAGAGATAATGAAAATATAAATAATAAAAATGGGAGTGTTGATTTTACAACTACTTAAAAACAGATGAAAGCGAAGGTCTCAGAGAAATATTCTATGCTAAAAAAGTCTAAGAAAGTTGTTGTTCAATCTGATTCAAGTGAAAGAGATCACTCGGAAAGTGAATTATCCAATCTGGCTCAATGGATGACCAAGATTGTTGGTAAGAAGTATTTTCAATATAGATATAAGAAGAAATATAGGAAAGATAATAAATATTCTGATGTTGCATGTTATGAATGAAATAAAGCTAGACATATCAGACCTAATTGTTCTAAGATAAAAATAATGTACAATAATGATGTACACTCCAAGAATAATTAGAGAAGATACTATAAGACTAAAGGAAATAAGGTCCTGAAAGAAAATGGCACTTAGAGTGTTAGGGGTAGAGACTCCTATGATGACTCTTCAGATAATGAATCTTCTAGGAAAAATAATATTGGTCTTATTTCTAGAATACATGTCCCGACCCTCCTTTATCAAGACAAGGGAAAAGATAATAGAGTGCAACTCCCTTCATTCCTCAAGAAGAAAATGAGATAATGACCCCCCGAGTCCCACCTTATTTAGTCCCTGGGGAGGCGACTAGCACCATGGTCATGAAATCCAACATAGTATGGAAGGAATTATCAATTTTAAAACAAAAGATTTAGACATAAGGTGGTTAATCCAAACCACTTCAGACCATAATGGAAAAAAGAAAACCAAAATAAATTACCACATGCTTGTTCAAAAGTTAATAATATACAAAATACAAGAAAACTCTAAAGGGGAGTGCCAAAAGAAAAAAGAAAAGAATGAACATAAACTATATTGACGCCCATTCTAGCAAGGTCCAACACAGTCCTCAAATTCCTCCAATAAACTTGGAAGAGGTTTTATATTCATAGGTTGAGAATAAAAGTATACATAGTAGGGAAAACAAATTCAATAATTCACAAGTGGAGAAACATAATAATGTCCCTGTGAAGACAACGTAAACCAAGGCACCTATCAAGTAAACTAATCACCCAACCTCACCATGTAACACTCTCCAAATAATGCATGTCAGGTAAAGTAATAGTAATAGCACATAGATATTTGGGTACCCTCACCACTTTCCCAATGGTTATTTTGAACATCCTACACATCATACCTCCCCAAAAAATCCCACATAAGTCATATTTGCACACCCAACAACAACCATATGGTTCATCCCAGTAGTACGTTTATACTGCTTGCAAACACCTGGTCGACCACAACCACACATCCCTCCCACCGAAACCTGTCCCATTACAACCACACTTCCTACCTACAGACACCTGGTCCACCACAATCACACATCCCACCTGTAGAAACCTTGCCCTCATCCCAAAGACATCAGTTAAACTACAATCACACCTCTCACCCAAAAACACATGTGCCTCATCCTGAAAACACTTGGGAAAAAACCTACATGCAAACACCTGGGCCAACCCACCACAATGAACCCTGCCCAAAAACTCTTGGTCTATAATAAACCTCAGGCATTCATAGACTATCCAAATAACATGGTCTGTTTGGGAGATGGAGAAAAAAGAAGCTAATAACTAAGAAAGCATTGTAATTTTGTGGAAAATACTATCCCCCATGAAATAGGGATGTTCGACATGAAGTGATCAATATAGGTGGAGTGATTATAAGAAGAACAAGAACTAAAATGTATACATATAGGTAATAAACCACCCATAAAAACCTAAGGGTCTCGAAACCAATAACCGGACCTCACACAACCACTCTTGCTGCTACCCCTACTTGAAGAAATACACAACATCCTCAACCAGAGCACAACCCATTTTTGGAAAATTGTTCCCAGTTATACATATTCTCATTGTTCGTATCAAGTGATTACATTTAAATATTCCATCACCACCAGGAAACTAATACAAATAACCAACCTAACATAGAAACAAAACCAATTTGCACTCCAATAGCACAACACGACCAAAACCCATTATAGTCACACTGTACAAGTTCATACCACATCTGCAACACAACCAAGGGTTGTTTATACTATCTACATGTTTATTTATTACACAATCATCCCACAACCATGGCTAAAACCACAGTCCCAATTCCCAACCATTCCACACAAGCCACTAAAACTGAAAAATAACACACAACACATAATTACACCCACCAACCATGGGTAAATTCAAATTTAGCCAACGATGTTCCTTAATTTGCTTTTGTTAACCAGGGTGATCACAAAATGGTTCTTATTCCCCAAAAATAAAATTAATCAACCAAGTTTATTTGATTAATTAGTTTCCATGTTATATTCATTCAATCACAATATCATTCAGAGAAATAGAGCTTTATTATTGCACAAGAAAGAACCACCAACAATAATGATTTTCAGTGGGCATGATCCCATACAATTCAAAACATAAAAACAAAGTTATAATAAAATAACATCATCATCTTACACACCCCTTCATTCATTAAAATTATGTTTATTATCTTTTTTAATGTTGGTTTCATCTATGTTCTAAGGGAACAACACCATACCCACCCCTCATGATGCACAGTAAAGAGAGATGAAGGAATAACCCCTACCTGGATGATCAAGGATTGAAGTGTTCTCCTTGCACCAAGAAAAAGGGTCGCATGACAGGAAACTCCCATACTATTTGTAAAATAGGGCTCTCATGCAGGCATGACTCGTATTCATAATAGGGACTCCATGTGCACTTGGGGAAAAGAATGTGACCATGGAAGAAAATGGTATTGGTATGATAAAAGGCCTGATCCTAGAGTTATGGGATGTGCAATCTCTAAGTTCTTGAAAAGCATATCATGGTTTGACCACAAAGGTGGCTTGTTTCACATGTTGGAATTAACTAATTAAATAATTCCCTCAAAGATAGTGAGATAGACCACCATATTACAAATAGTTGATAAGTTACATTTAAACTGAGAAAAATGAATAATAGGGGTGTAACTTGAAACACAAAAAAGGATGTAAAACTATTTAAAAGGCCAAATGTTTTGTTAATTCAAGGGTCTCCCCACTCTTAGGGGATTTATGATATCATTTATTGGCCTTAAAAGTGTCTTAAACCACTTTAAAAAGAGTTAAAACATAAAAGAGATGTTATGGGAGGGAAACTAGAAGGCAACCTTGACAACGCACAATGGAACCATTTTGGTGTGGCACCGATCAGTGAGACAATTCAATGAGACTGATCTAGGAAACACTGATCGGTGGCACCAATAGGGGAAACCATGGTGACACACTGACACTGACACTGACACTGACACTGACACTGACACCCTCTTGACTCACTGATGGTGTCTAGGACACCCCAAACACTATAATTTGAAAAAGTAATGGACCTAAAAGGTCTAATCCATTACATCAAATACCTCTCAAGCTATTCTCATCCTTGAGAATCAAGACTAATCTTAAAGAAGGATGGGTCTAAACAACCACCTCATAATATACCTCTTAGGGATAAGAAACCCTAATTCGCTTGAAAGAAATAATAAAATGTTGACATCCAAGAACACCTCTTGATAGCTATCATTCCAAATAGCCACATGAACCTCAATTATCACATGGTCCTGACACATGGATTAGGGAGTTATTTTATCCATGTTAAGATATTGTTCGCTTTGGGATGAACTAACTCACCCACACAGGTTTAAATGCATCCTCACTAATGTGTCTTGATTATGAATTAGGTCCTCTATTCCCTACACATTGGTATATTTCATTAACATTCATAGTGAAAAGGAAACAGCCCATATCATAGTCAACAAGGTCAATCATTACATCACAGTAAAGAAAAAAATAAAAAAAAATCAATGGTAACTTAGAATAAAAACTCAAAACAGCTCTAGGTACTGGGAAAGAATATGTGATTCTCCCTCCCAATTACTCTACTCAAGGGCATCATGCCTCCACAACACATGAACCAATGATAGGGTTCATCCACAAAGCACTTTTTCCTGACGATCCTCGATTCTTACTGGTCACTCCATGAACGTCGTATCGCCCTCAACATCCAACTCTCCCCATTCTATGACATGAGATTCATCATATAGATACAGACAAAGCTGATAGACATGAAATATGTTGTAGATCCTCTCTATATGGGGTGGAAACTCCAGCCGATATGCCACCTCACCAACTCACCCCAACACATCGAAAGGCCTGATGAACCCATGGGGGAGATTTCTCCCCTTACCGAACCTTCACTGCCCATGTCAAGTGGAAACCATCAAGTACACATGATCTCCAACCAAGAACTCCAAAGGGCCTCCTTATGTGATCGACATATGAATTATGACATACCATAGCCACATTCATCTTCTCACACACAAGTTGAACCTTCTATGTTGTCCTCAGCAATACCTCTAAACCAACAACGCATGCCGCCCCAACCTTCGTCCATCACATTGGTGAACGACATGGTATTTCGTACAAGGATTCAAATGGTTACATTCCAATTATAGGGTGATATATATTTGTGTAGTAAAACTCTACCTGATGAAGGTGTTATACCCACGATCCTCCGATGTCTAGAAAACATGCCCGTAAAATATCCTACAATGTATAGACGGAACACTCTATCTTTCCATCTATTTGAGGATGGAAAGTAGTGAAAAAGAATAGTTGGGTGTCGAATGCATGCTTCAATCCAATCCAGAATCAGGAGGAAAACCATGTATCCTAATCTGATACAATAGACCTTAGAACTCTATGCAATTTCACTAATTCAACCATGTACCTCTGTACTAAGGCATACTCTTCACTTGACTCTTTAACCAACAAAAAGTGTGCTGATTTTGTTAATCAGTCCACCACTACCAAGATAGAATCAAAACCTCACTCAACCCTAGGTAGTCCTTTGATGAAATACATCCAGATATCATATCACTTCCTCTCGGAATAATCTAAAGGTTGTGACAAACCTCATGAAACACGATATTCAGTCTTAACCTATGGACACTATAGGAACATTTCTACAAACACTGCCACTAACAATATTATCTTTTTCCACAAAAACTATTCCCTCAAGCCTATGTACATCTTAGAAACTCATGGGTGTAATCCCAGGGATGATCTATGTAAATCACAGATAACTCCCTCACACATCGTCTTTGGGACAAATAACTTCCCATGGAAAAGCATCTAATTCTGACCATCCTCAGACCATCCATTTAGAGACTTTCCCTGGTCAACACGATTATGCATCACATAAATCTCTAAGTCCCCCCACTTAGATTCCCCCACCTCCAAAATCAAAGAGTATTTCATTTAAATAAACAACATCTACCACTGTGCGCCTTTGCATCTATGTGCAAGGCTGCCAACTCCTCCATCGCTCTCTAAGAATCTGCAGACTTCTGAACCATTTCCCTCTATGACTTAATCCTCAATGAATCAGCCACAATGTTCCCCATTCCTATGTAATTGTACATAAATATTTATTTTTCCTAAAAAACTCCATCCACCTCTTCTGCCACAAGTTTAGGTCTCATTGGGAGAAGACACACCTCAAGCTCTTGTGGTCCTTGAAAACCACAAAGCATGTAACATCCCAAGAAAGTAAAAAATATATGATATTTTAATATTTATTAATATTTTTGAATTAAATATTAATTTTATTTTAAATGGTTTTCTATTTTCTATGGAATGCCTGATATGCAACAATGCGGTTCTGGGAAATCATACGTTGCACACTAACAATATAATATTATTATTTTAAATGGTAGTTAACACCTAGCCATTGTAATGGTTGGAATGAAAATAACTAACTAAAATATTATTAAATATGTTTGTTAAATTTTTCTATATTAATCCAATAAAATTTAGAGGCTTAAAATGTGAGTAAATCATATTTTAAGCATTAATACTCTAATATTCTATAAAAGGTTGATTTACCTCCTTTTGATGGAAAAACCTCTTTATATATTGTTTTGGTAACTTTTATATTTTTTATTTGATAAAACAAAATCCTTATTTATAATTGGGACATTAAAATTAACATTGGATGAAATTTTGGTATTTTTTTTAATAATGTTCATTTTTTTATTGAATAGTGAAATATATTGTATTTTAATTCAAAACAGCATTTTAATATAATTTATTTATATTGTTGGATTATCCTTTTAATTGTTCTTAAAGATTAATTTGAATAATATTTTACCATTTAATCCAATGTTGGTCATTTTAATTGATTTCACTTTGAAATTGGACATAAACAAGTGTCAACCTTTTGATAGTTTATACTTCTAAAACACGCTTTTTGATTGGACATCGGGAATTAATTTTAAATTAACTTTTTCCACTTCTATGTTTTGAATTTGGAAAATTGGATTTCATATTTGGAATCAGGAGATCTAATTTGTGTTAATAGGTAATTTTTATTTTTATACATTATGTATATTTACTTCAACAAGAAATTTATTTACCATTGTTAAAGGGTAAATCATGTAAATAAGGGTAAATAGATATAATTATAATAACATAAAATTACCATAACATGGTTCTTAATCCTATTGGTCAATACATATATGACCATGGGCATATTTTGGTCGATTTTGGGACCCCATGGAGCCACATAATAGTGATAATGACAATTTATTTTAATTAACAAAGACTAAAATGACATAAACAAATATATTTTCGTAAATTAATTTTTACACAGGGTTATATAAATCATATTTTCGACTATAAACATTAATTGGAATGATAAAACTATTTCCTACATCATGGTATTTTTTTATAATTTTTAGTCATCAAATAAATAAAAGTATTTATGACACAATAATGATGTAGTGTTTACCTCATTAATAAATGATTTAAATAAGTAAGATTATAAGTATTAAAACAATATACAAAACTTGTCCAATTATTATTGGATGATTTTATTTCAACCATAAGTCATCTTAACATAGACTTTAATGATTTTTGGACCTTTTTGTTATGAATATATGTTTATAATAATATAATTGTTTCAAACTATACTAAAGAGTCCCTCCTCCCCCTTATAAAAGGACACGAATTCTAACAAATTCATTATACCTCTAAAGCCCCTTGTCTCGTCCAAAAACAATCCCAATAAGCTCTCAAGATCCCTATAATCCTCTTATAAGACATACCTTAGGAATAAGACACTTAAAAAAGTCCTTTTGGATCAAACAAAAGGGAGTTACCCAAATTAAAAGTAATAGTTTCTCTTATCTTATTTTCATTTATTTTATATCTAAAACCCCTAAACTCTTTTTATTCCTTTATATTATAACAAAACCAGTATCCTCAATATACTAGTATATTTTTATGAGAATTATTCAAACTAAACTAAAACACATCTCCAACTGATGGTTGAAAAACATACTGTTTTTGTGTATGGAAAACTAACGCATCGCGAAACGATGATTGTTCAATTATCTCCTATCGCCTCTCATGGTTTCCATTAAGATGACACTATATTTATATATGATATATATTATGTTTATGTTTTCTTTATGATTTTTTATTTTTCATTTATATCATATCTTTATTGTTTCCATTATGGGTTATCGCGATAAATTCATTTGAGGAAGTGCGGACTACCACCCCCTCAAAGGGATATGACTCGTTAATGCAATATGTGGGATGTAAAAAAGGATATAGTTAATGATATTATATATTATATTATACAAGAATTATAATATACCTATTTATTATTATTTTTTAATTCCATTAACATAAGAAATAGAAATAAAAGTAGCATTCATGCGTACGTACGGCTTGCTGTCACCATGAACGGTGCATTTCGTTTCTTATCTCTAAATGTTATGTACTATTATAAATACATTTATATACTGGATATATATGATATATATGATATCTAAGTAATGAATATTATTCTGAATATAATGAACTTTTGACCACGTTAACAACTTGTACTTATAAGAAGTCCATTTTTGACTCAAGTACTAAATATCGACAAGACAACCATTATTAATATAAATGATTACATAATGTTTATAACATGGTAATAAGTGACATAAAATGAATATTAAACTTGAAAATGGTTCTTAATCAAGTAGAAATTATGTTTAGTTTATTATTTAGGATATTAAAGAACAAACGGGTCCATGCGGACAAGAGGTAAGGGACTACTTCTCAATCTCCTTTCATTGTGGAATATTTTGTATTAATCCACGACTTTCCTTTATACATTGTATAAAATCCTTTTCCATTTAATGTCAATCAAAAGGAATTCTTTTCTATGGATAATTTTACTAAACAACAAAAACAATTATTTTTAAAGTTGTGACAACAACCCTTCTGCCACCGTGAGTATTATATGATCTATGGCTTTCCTAAAAATCCCTAATGTTTTCAAAAGGAATGTAAATTACATTTAATATTTTTACATATATTGGTATTGAAAATGGTTTTGTTAATGGATTGATTATCTAAATTTATTTAAGTGATATATTCTCAATGAAATGTGGAAATGATTTCTTTCCTTTATATTTGTTCTATGTGTTATGATTTTATAATGGTACTTGAACATTTGATGGGGGTTACGTGATAAACCAAATTACGGGTGGTTCTGTGAAAAACTAGGATGGTTGGTTATGTTATAACTTCCAATGCATTTGGTATGGAAGTCAGCCATATGGCTATTCCATTTAGTGATCTGTAATGTAGTCAATCATATGGTTATTCCATTTAAGTATGTTTAGGTCCTAAGTTAGCTTGATATGTTATGTGTTCTTTATATGGGTTTTATGGTAATATTTTGGTTCATAATGGGTATGAAATGATCTTTTATTTAATGAAGAGTATTTACTGCTTCATAAAGGAGAAAAGTATTACTTATGATAAAATATTCATCGTTTACTTGTTGTTTTGAAAAACTAAAATTTTTCGTTCTTTGTGTACACTTTACTGAGATTTTTATGCTCATCCCATGTTTTTAAAATGTTTTTAACAGGACATATAGTGGAATAGGGACAGGTATGGGATCAAGTAAAATTCATGTCATCTAAAACATGGAACTAGACATTGCCCATTTTTTCAAGGATTTTTTTTTGTGAAAAATAATGGGAACTGAGTAGAAGTGTCAACTTTGTATCTTTTGGGATGTAATGTAATAGTTATGACCTAATTAGCTATTAATATAAACCTAAAAGGATCCTCAATGTGAATTATTAACTTAGTTCATGAATATGTAATGTTTTATGGTTGGGTCCTTATAGTTGGAATCATAGGTCAGTTTAGATTACTTTAGGAGTTAGGGTATTGTTAAATTAATATCCCTAAATAAATTTATGTATGATAAGATTGAAGTGATATTTCATTTACATGTTACCATGTGGCTTCACGTAAGATATTTATATGTTCAGAATGGTTTTACATAGAGGAATCATGGCATCTATATTGGGATGACATCATAAGGAAGACAAACTTCCAAATCAGCAACCTGGGATGGTCAGAATTGGAACTGAAAAGTTTGTTGTTGTGATGGCACAATTGAATCAGGATATAAATGGTGGTGCTATCCATGAACGAGATCAGCTAGATTAACCACAAAGGAACATTTTAGTAGTGGAGAATTTCATGAGGCATCATCCCCCATCATTTAGAGGATCATCTAACATTTTTCTAGAAGAAGGGTGGATTAAAGCATTGGAAAAGATTTTTGATGTCATGGGGTGTTTAGAAAATAAAAAGGTTAGTCTCTCTTTTCACTATTTTGAAGGTGAAGCTGATTAGTGGGTTTGATGGTGAAAAATACGAGGGATAGTGAGGAGATTGATGATCTTGATTTGGATGAATTTAAATGCATGTTTCTTAAGAAATATTTTTATAAGGTGGTTCGATTTAGGATAGAAAAAAAAATCTTGGCATTGAGGCAGGAGGATGACTCAGTGGTTACATATGAAGAAAATTTCCCTCGACTGGCAAGGTATGCTCCAAATTTCAACCAAGATATTTATAGTGAGATAAATAGACTTTACTCAGGACTGATGCTGTGATATCTAAAAGTATTATCCTCTCGTGAGTTCAAAAGTTATGAAAATATTTTTCTATGTTTGGAGAAGGAGGAAATGGAATTTGCTAATGATCAAGTGTTCTTTGACAAACAAAAGAATAAGGGGTCTAGTTGGTAGGAAAAGGGAAAGAATTCATCAAAGAATCCTCGATTTAAGAACACTAATTATCCATCTTGTGAGAAGTGTGGTAAAATGAAATCATCCTGGAGAATGTTTATAAATGTCTTGAAAGTGCTTCCAGTGGGGTAATTCTGGTCATATTTCTTGTAACTATAAGGAAGATGATCAAACGGGAAATGACAAGATAGCGGTAATATGTTTTAAGTGTAATGAAATGGGTCATTATGAAAATGAGTGTCCATAGAAGAACTAAACTGAGGGAAAGAAACCAGACTGCAAGCAGAAAGGGGTGGTGAAGTCCTTTGCAACTACATCAACAGATGTTGGTCCATCAAATGAAGTAGTACCAGGTACACTTTTTGTTTGTTCAGATTATTCCAATTTGTTGTTTGATTTAGGTTCTACACATTCATTCATTTTTTTGAGAAGTTTTCTAGTAAATTGGAAACTCCATATCTAGATATGAATCTTGAACTTATGGTAAAATCACAATGGAAAAATTATGAGACAAAAATAAATTATATGAACCTTCATGTCCTTGTGGGCGGAAAGAATCTACCTTCATACCTTATTGCTTTACCTCTATTAGAGTTTGATGTTATTTTGGGCATGGGTTGGTTGTCTATTTATCATGCTAAGATTGACTGCAGAACTAAATATGTTTCTTTTCAGGAAGATTTTCAGTTTATGAACAATAATGAACCCTTAATTTTGATAACATATCAGGAAGCTGAGAAACTAGTATAATATTGAAATGAATGTTACCTTGCACATATTGTTGAAAACAAAGGAACTATTCAGATTAATGATGTACCAGTGGTAAATTATTATCTTGATGTTTTTTATAAGGTGTATCCTGGTATTATACCTGATCAGAAATTTGAATTTACTGTTGACTTAGATCCTGATGCTAAGACAATTTCCAAACCCCCTTATTGAATGGATCAAATTGAACTTTTAGAGTTAACGAATCAATTTCCGGAGTTATTAGGTAAAGGTTTCATTCAACCTAGCACATTACCATGGGGTTCTTTTTTCTTGGTTGTTAAAAAGAAATATGGTTCAATGACACTATGAATTTATTATAGAGAATTGAATAGAATCACTTTTAAGAACAATTATAATTTTCCTCATATTGATGATTTGATTGATTATCTCCAGGGAGCTCAGTATTTTTCAAATATTATTTGAGGTCGGGGTACCATTAGTTGAATGTAAAGGAAGAAAAAATTCTGAAGACCACGTTTCGTACTAGATATGGTCATTATGAATTTGTATTTATGCCTTTTGTTTTAACCAATTCACCTATTGTATTCATGGTTCTTATGAATTGAATTTTCTATGAGTTCTTGGATAATGTTTTTGTTGTGATCATTGATGATATTTTGGTTTATTCTAACAGTAAAGAAGAGAATGAAAGTTATTTAAGGGTAGTCTTTCAAACCATAAAAGAATAGAAACTATTTGAGAAATTTAGCAAGTGTGAGTATTAGTTACAGAATAATTCATTCCTTGATCACATTGTTTCGAAAAAATTAATAACTATTGATCCTGCTAAAACAAAATTTGTTAAAGAATGGCTAAGACCCACAAATATAATCAAGATTCGTAGATTTATTTTTTGGCTGGTTATTTCCAGAGGGTTTTTGGGAATTTTTCATGGTTATCTAGTCTAATGACTAAGTTGACTCGAAAAGTTGTTAAGTTCGTTTGGAAAAAATAATGTGATGATTGTTTTCATGAATTGAAATGAAGATTGGAAAATTATCTAGTTTTTGAAGTACCTTCTAGAAATGTTAGCTTTGTTATTTATAGTGATGGTTTGTTGAAAGAACATGGTTGTGTCCTTATGAATAATGATCTGGAAAATTATTAAGCTTCATGTCAGATGAATCCTCATGAGTTAAATTACCCTACACATGATTTTGAATTAGCAGCATTTGTTTTTGATTTAAAAATTTGGAGGCGCCATTTGTATGGAGTAAAAGGTTAAATATATACTAACCAAAAAAATTTAAAATATATATTAACTCATAAATAATTGAACATGAGCTAGAGGATATGGATGGAATTAATCAAGGATTATTATTGCACGATCCTTTACCATCCAGGAAAAGCAAATAAAGTGGTTGATGCTTTGAGTCAAAAAATTAATGCTTCATTAACCATGAAATGTTTGGAATTATATCCTTTGGTTTTTTATTTGATGAACTATGTAATAGAAGTTATTGGTGCAGGAAATTATTTTGTTTTGTTTCAATTTTTAGTGAAATCATCTCTATTAGATAGAATAAAGAAAGCGCAGAAGAAAGACAGTGAGATACAGAATAAGATATAGTTGGTTCATATGGGTATGATGGCTGAATTTAACATTGATAATGATTGAGTTTTTAGGTTTCGGAAGAGATTATGTGTGCTTTGTGATTCACAGTTGAAGAATGAGTTGTTATGTGAAGCTCATAGTTCTTCATTTTCAGTTCATCCTGGTAGTACTAAGATGTACAGAGAACGTCTAGAGAATTACTGGTGGGATGGAACGAAAAGAGATATTTTTGATTTTACTGTGAAGTGTTTGACTTGTCAATATGTTAAAGTAGATTGTCAGTTACTGAAAGGGATGCTTTAGTCTTTACCAATGATAGAGTGGAAATTTTAAAATATATCTATAGACTTCATTGCGGGATTACTGAAGACATATCGAGGTAATAATGCAATCTGGGTTATTGTTGATCGATTGACAAAATCTGCTCATTTCCATCCTATTTGTGATACTTTATCTCTAGATCAACTTTCTCAGTTGTATGTTAAAGAGATAGTTAGGTTGAATGGTGTCCCCCTCTCCATTATATCTAATCGTGATCCTCGGATTACTTCTAACTTTTGGAAAGGACTTTAAAAGTCTCTAGGTACTAAATTAAATTTTAGTACAGCTTTTCATCCTCAATCAGATAGGCTGTCAGAACGAACAATTCAGACCTTGGAGGATATGGTACGTGCTTGTTCACTGGATTACCAGGGAAGTTGGGGCCAATATATTTCCTTGGTTTAATTTTCATATAATAACATATTTCATTCCTGTTAACAAATGGCTCCATTTCAGGAATTATATGTAAAGCATTGTCGAACTCTAGCTTTTTGGGATGAATTAGGTGAAAGGAAGCTAATGGGACTAGAATTGATAGAAGCGATGGTAGAAAAGGGTCATTTGATTCAGAAGCACTTGATAACGGCGTAGAGTTGGTTGAAAAGTTATGCGTATAATCGGAGTAAGGATCTCTCTTTTGATGTAGGTGATCATGTCTTTCTCAAAGTTTCTCTATGGAAAAGTTTGATGCATTTTGTTAAGAAAGGGAATTTGAGTATGAGGATCATTAGAACATATAAAATCCTTGGGAAAGTTAGATCAGTTTCTTACAGAGTGGATTTACCTCCATTTTTATCCCAGGTACACAATGTTTTTCTAGTTTCCATGTTGAGAAAGTATATTCCAGATCCATCTCATATTTTAAGTCTAGAGGTAGTTCAGTTGGAAGAGAATCTATCTTATGAGGAACAACCAGTCCAGATTCTTGATTGAAGAGAGCAAGTGTTGCGGAATAAGGTAATTCATCAGGTAAAGGTTTTTTGTAAAAACCATATGGTTGAAGAGGAAACGTGGGAATCTGAAAATTCAATGAGAGATAAATACCTCCATTTATTTTATAAGTGAATAAAATTGTGAGGATGAAATTTCCAAAAGGGGGGAAGGATGTAACACACTATGTAAATAACGAAATACGACATTTTAATATTTATTAATATTTTTGAATTAAATATTAATTTTTCTCTAAAGGGGTGTCTATGTTCGATGGTGTACCTGATACGCAACAACATGTTTCTTTGAAATCTTATGTTACAAACTAAAAATATAATATTATTATTTTAAAGGTTTTTGATGCGTCCGTAAGGGGCTCTCTCTCTAGGTTTCCCTCTCGCCGCCACAGGCTCCTCCGCGGCGGAGGTCGCGACGCTCCTTCTTGATCTCGGTGGGTTGGTGGAGGTTTCCTGCTACTGGTTTGCGTTTCGTGGTTCCTCTCTGGCTGTGGAGATGCACTAAGGACGGCGGTGGTTTCGGGTTCAGATCTGCGGGTGTAAGACCGGTCTCCGTCGACGGCATACTCTACGGAGCGCCTTTGGTTCTGTTCTATGCAGCTCGCTGTCATCCTCTGGGGTGTTTCTCGGCGTTTGAGGTCTACGCTCATGTGTCGGTGTTTTGGGGGCTCCGAATCTTCTCAGCTGAGTGAGGGGAGCTCTGTTGCGTCTGATGCGGTCGATCTAGTCGGTGGCGGCGGGGTTTCCGTTTTAGGGTTTTGTCTTTTCCCTGCTGGATTTGAAGTTCTTCTCTCTGTGTGGCGGTGTGGTTGTATGGTTTGCGTGGTTTTTTTTTGTGGTTTTGCGAATGGATGTTTTTCTGAGTGATGACGGCGGTGATGACGGTGTCGGATTGGTTTTTTCCGGCGACCGGTGGGATGTTGGGAAGGTGACGACGGCGGTGACGATGGTGAGGTGCTCTGGTGATGGTGCTCCGGTGATGACGGTGAGGTTCCCTGGCGACGATGACAGTGGTAGTTCCGAGATTATGTTGCTGATGTTGACTGGTTGGCGACTAGATGGGGATTTCGACGTCGACTTGATCTGTGGTGGGTGACGATTTCCATGCTCGCGTCTCGAGGTGGCTTTTGGAAATGATAAAGGGGGACACACGGTCAGGAAAAATGGAAAGCGGTTTGGGTTTTGTGGTATGCTGATCGAGGACAGCTGGATGGTTTTTTGAGTTTGAAATTTGAAATATGTTTTGATATGTATGGCGCGGGGATGTTTTGTAATGGGTACCAGCAACCCTTAAACCGGTTTTCTTTCTCTTTTTAATAAATGGTCAGAGGGTTATCCTCTAACGGCTTTTCTGGTATTATTATTTTAAATGGTAGTTAATGCCTAGACATTGTATTGGAAGGAATTAGTATAACTAACTAAAATATTATTAGACATGTTTGTTAAAAAAAATTACATTTATCCAATAAAAGTTAGAGGCTCAAAATGTGAATGAATCAAATTTTAATCATAAATACTACAATATTCTTTAAAAGGTCCATTTACCACCTTTTGATGGAATTACCTCATTTAATAATATTTTGGTCACTTTTATATGTTATATTTTATAAAATAAAATCTTTTTTTATAATCGAGACATAAAAATTTACTTTGGATGATATTTTTCTATTTTTCTGATAAAGTTCATTTTTTTAATAAATATTGAAAAATACTCTATTTTAATTCAAAACTGTATTTTAATCAAATTTATTTATATGGTTATATTATTATTTTAATTGGTTTTAATGTTTATTGAGAATACATTTTTACCATTTAATCCAATGTTAGTCATTTGAATTAATTTCACTTTTAAATTGAACTTAAACAAGTGTCAATATTTTGATAGTTATTATTTCTAAAAACACACTTTTTATTTTGACAGCGGGAATTAAATTTTAAATTAATTTCTGCAACTTCTGTGTTTTGAATTTTGAAACATGTATTTAACATTTGGAATCAGTAGGTCCAAATTGTTTAAATAGTTAACTTTTATTTTAATACATTATGAATATTTACTTCAGTAAAAATTTAATTTACCATGGTTAAAGGGTAAATGTTTAAATAAGGGTAAACAAATATTATTATAATAATATAAAACTACCCTAACATGAGTCCTAATCCTATTGGTTGATACAAATCCGACCATGGGCATATTTGGTTTGATTTTGGGACCCCAGGGATCCACTTAAGAGTGATAATGACACTATATTTTAATTAACTTAAAGTAAAGACAAAAATGACATAAAGAAATATCTTTTAGTAATTTAATTTTTACATGAGGTTATATAAATCATATTTTCTACTATAAATATTCATTGAAAATATAAAAATATTTTCTAAATCATGGTATTTTATTTAGAATTTTTAGACATCAGATAAATAAAATTATTTGTGACACAATAATGATGCAGTGTTTAGCTCATTAATAAATGATTTAAATAAATAATATTATATATATTCAAAAAATATCTGAAACTTTTAAAAAATTTATTGGATGGTTTTATTTATACTATTAGTCATATTATATTAGAGTTTAATGATTTTTGGACCTTTTGAAACCAAAGTAATGTTTATAATAAAATAATTGTTTCAAAGTTTCCTAAAGAGCACCACCTCTCCCTTATAAAAGGACACTAGTTTTAACACATTCCTCACACCTCAAAATCCCCTTGTATTGTCAAAAACCAGACCAAAAAATCTATCAAAATCTCTCTCCTCCTCCTATAAGCCTTACCTTAAGAATAAGGCACATGAAGATGTCCTTTTTTTTCAAACCAAAGGGAGTTACCCAAATTAAAGGTAACAGTTTCTCTTAACTTCTTTTCTTTTATTTTACTTATACAACCCCAAAACTATTTTTATTACTTTATTTTAAAAAACCTATTATAATTTATATACTAGGATGTTTTTATGGGAATTATTCAATCTACACTTACACACACCTCCCTCTAATGGGTGAAGAACATATTGTTTCTATGGACGAAAAACTAACGCCTCATGAAATGATGATTGTTCGATTATTTCCTACCACATCTCATGGTGGACATTAAGATGAAACTATATTTATATATGATTTAAATTATGTTTATGTTTTCTTTATTTTTCTGTATTTTTCATTTATAGCATATCATTATGGTTTACATTATGTGTAAACGCAATAATTTCATTAAAGGAAGTGTGGACGACCGCCCCCACAAAGGGATATGACTCATTAATACCATGTGTGGGATGTATAAAGGATGGAGTTAATGATATTATATATGATATGATACTGGAATTATAATATACCTTTGTATCATTATGTTTTAATTCCATTAAAATAAGAAATATAATTGAAAGTATTGTTCATGCGTACGTACGGCTTACCGTCTCCATGAACGGTGCATTTCATTTCTTATCTCCAAATGTTATGTATTATTATAAATACATGTATATACTAAATATATATATGATATATATGATATCTAAATCATTAATTTTATTCGGGATATAATGAAATTTTGACCACGTGAACATCTTTTACTTATAAGAAGTCCATTTTGGACTCAAGTACCAAATATCGACAAAACAACCATTATTAACATAAATTATTACAAAATGTTTATAACATGGTAATAAGTGATATAAATGGAAAATGAACTTGAAAAAAATTCTTAATAAAGTAGATATTTTCTTTATTATATTATTTAAGAGATTAAGGAATAGACGGTTCAAGTCGAACATGAGGTAAGGGACTTCGTCTCAATCTCCTTTCATTGAGGCATATTTTGTTTTAATACACAACTTTATTTTTATACACTATATAAACTCTTTTGAATTTTAATTTCATTAAAAGGGAATCTTTTTCTATGAAGTGTTTTACTAAATGAAAAATATGTTTCTCTTCAATATAAGTGGTGAAAACGACCCTTCCACCACCGCGAGTATTATTTGATCTATGGCTACTTTAACAAGCCGTAATGTTTTTAAAAGGAAAGTAAATACCATTTAATATTTTTTCCATATATTGCTATTGAAAATGATTTTGTTAATGGATTGATTATTTCAATATATTTATGTGATATATTGTGATTGAAATGTGGAAATGTTTTATTTCCTTTATATTTGTTGTATGTGTTATGATTTTGTAATGGTACTTGAACATTTGACAGGTGGTTACATGATAAACCCAATTATGGGTGGTGTTGTGATAAACCAAGGAAGGTGGTTACGTTATAACCTCTAATGCATTGGGTATGGAATTCAGTCATATGGCTATTTCATTTAGTGATATGTTTGGAAGTTGACTATATGGTTATTCCACTTAAGTATGTTTATGTCCCAAGTTACCTTCATATGTTATGTGTTCTTTATATTGGTTTTATTGTAATATATTGGTAAATAATGTGTAAGAAATGATCTTTTATTCAGTGAAGAGTATTTAATACATAATAAAGGTGAAAAGTATTAATAACATATTCATGGTTTACTTATTGTTTTGAAAAACTAATAGTTTCCCTTATTTCTGTATCCCTTACTGAGCTTTTTATGCTAATCCCATGTTTTTGAAATGTTTTTTATAGGACATAATGTGTAATAGGTTCAAGTATGGGCTCAAGAAAAAGTAATGCAATCTAAAACATGGAACTAGACATGAAACTTTTTTCAAGAATTTTTATTTTGTGAAAAATAATGGGAACTGAGTAGAAGTGTCTACTTTGTATCTTTTGGGATGTAACGTAACAGTTGTGACCTAATTCTCTAAAACTCTAAAACTGAAAAGATACTTAATGTAAATTATTAACTTAATTCAATATTATGTAATGTTTTAGGGCTGGGTCATTATAAAGCATTCCCCGATTAGGTAGTTCCACCACAACTTCAGTGTGAAAACCACAACTGCATGTTCCATGTCATGGGTGTCATAGTTACATTTGTGAGGATGTAACTTCTTATACACATATGAGATCACTCATCACTACTGCATCTGCACACACCGCAAGCCTAGACCGTAAGCATCATAAAACACTTCAAATGTCACACCTTCCTCTGGAAACCTGAGCACTAGGGCACTGATTCACTTCCCTTTCAGATAAGTGACAGTTTCCAAGAACTACTCATTCTATATTAAATCTTGGTATTTCTTGGACAAAGATGTCAATGGGCCGCAACTTGAGAGAAGCTGGGTATGAACGTCTTGTAGTAACCTTCGAGACCTAGGAAACTAAAAACCTATGCCATGTTCTTGGGTGCTACCCAGGAAATAACAGCTTCGAATTTTGATGAGTCCACTACTATTCCCAACTGGGACACCATGTGTCCAAGGATGTGCTTCTCTCGTGTCTCAAACATTCACTTTGACAACATCGTATAGAGCTGGTGGTGATGGAGGAACTCTAAAACTATCCTAAGGTGCTTAGTGTGGTCCTTCTATGATCTTGAGTATATCGGGATGTTGTAGATGTATAGGACAAAAAATCAGTTATGATACTCATGGAAAATAGAGTTCATGAGTCCCCTGAACATAGCTGGTGTGTTCGTAATGCCGAACAGCATGACCATGAACTCAAAGTTCTCATACCTTCCCATAAAGGCAGTATTCAGGATTTCACCCTCCTTCATCCTCAACTTGTGATATCTAGAATGCATGTCGATCATAGAGAACATACCTACTCCATTCAACTAGTCAAAAAGGTTTTTGATCCTTGTGGGGTAACGGTTCTTGACAGTCACACGATTCAGTCTCTGGTAGTGTATGAACACCCTGAGGCTACCATCTTCCTTCCTCAGGAACAAGACTAGAGCACCCCATGGTGATACACATGGTTGGATAAAACCATTCTTCATTAGGTCATCAACATAAATCTGCAACTCCTACAACTCAGAAGGGGACATCCAATAGGGATCCATCGAAATAGGATGGGCACCAGGTTATAAGTTTATCCCGAACTCAACATCACGTCAAGGGGTTTGAGTCATATCCTCATTGGGAAAGACATCTAGGAACTCACATAAAATCCCTGACATTTCCACCATCTCAGAGTCTATTGAATCCACCGAAAGCTCATCTATCAAAAAAATAAGGGGCTTCATGCTCTGGTTTCCCTCATGGAAACTCCGCTCGCCAACGAAAGCTACATGATAGACCCCCACATATGAGAACACCACTCGTCTATAGAATCAATCAGTGATAGTGTGAATGGAAAACATCTAGTATATGCCTAGGATTACATCTTATGTCTATATTCATAGCATAGGAATATCCCCACTGGACTGATGTTGCCACAACATTAATCTACATCCTCAAAAAGACATCAAATAGGATGGCCTAACCTCAAACTCGCGTACTCAACACCAGGGGAATGGAAACTCTCTCTACATATAGACCCAAGGAATGGTCTAGAAAAGGTTCAAAAAAGGAGTGTGAAGCTCTTGAATGAAACAAGGCACCAAAAATAGTACTAAACAGACTAATCATACCTCGAACAGCTTCTAGGCCCACTGGAACTCCTACCTCTGTGGTGTGCAACTTCCCATTCCCAACTAAACTTCCCCTTAGTAGTCGATCTCCTCCTTGACCATTCCATGGTTGAGGTCTCTGAGTATCACCTTGAGGTTGGCCTCATCCTATAACGTCTGCTCTCGGAGGGGCATGGGCATGTTTCTGCTGCTGAAAAGGCTTGACTGACAACCGGTATTACTGAGGTGGGCGCTGAACCTTCCCACCACCATTGTACTAATCTCAAACTATGCAATGACTCTTTATGTTCCCTAAAACTCCACAAGAAAATCACCTCATTCCTAGGCCTATGGTGAAAGGGAGAGTACTAGGAGATCATAACTAGAACTTCTAAGGTCTACTCACCATTGCTCGAAACCTTGAAGGTCCTATTGTTGGAGATCTACTATTGGCAGCCTTCCCCTTTAACATAATACTGAAGAGAAGTTCAGAATGCCTCCTCCAAGTGTTTTTCCCATGACTAATCATCTGGAAAGAGATCCATAGAAAAATGGAGGTGATCCTTGCACTTGATCCCTAACTCCCTTACTGACATACACCCTTTCTAAAGGGAGAGAATCTTCTGCCACTTCTTGGACTTCATCATGGTAGAAAGGAAGTCTACATAGAACTCTTTCTCAAAGTCAGTCCATGAGACATCAGTATCCTTCTTTTCCCCGAGTTAAAGAGTCCAACACTGATGCACTACCCACCACATCTAGCTCACTACAAGAGGAAATCAATACTCTATCAGAACCAATATCAAGATAAAAGTGATCACCATCTCCTCAAGCCATCTCTCTGTCTCCATGTCTGATAGGATGCCTTCGTACTTTCCCAGATTTTCCCGCTATAAGGCATAAATCATCTTATACCACTAGTCATCCTACTCCTCCTGATTAGCCCTCCACTGATCAACCAGATTGACCCCTTGGTCCTCGACTGCTCGTACCACTTGTGGATTATGTTCGGGTGCCATAACTACACTGTAAAAAAGTAATGCCTAAGCCCGAGTATTTTAGGAATTTACATAGGGTATTCATTATTATTTATTTTGATTTTTTCCAAGACACCCCAATTCAAGAATGAACACAAGTCATTATGATGCATGTACCTTTTCTAGGGTCTCAACCCTACAATCAATGTAGCGTCACTTGGTCATTATTTAGGCATATAGACCTTGTGTTAGATTATAGGGGGGCCTAAAATCTAGTTTCCAAGCTGGTCTTCCCAGGACTATGTCATGAACCAAGGTACCCTAACACTATTTCTCTTCCTTCCCATGAAATCCTCATTGTTCCTAACTCCAAACTTCATCCTATCTCTCAACCTGGCTTTGATACCTGTTGGTCACGACCCATCTTCAGCTAGACAAGGGAAGGTATAACAGAGTTCCATAACCATCTTTATTCAAGACAAAAATGAGATAATGGCCCTAGATCCCTACCTTCATTATTCCCCATGGTAGAAACTAGCATCAAGGGAATAAAATCTCACATTGTTTGGAAGGAATTGCCCTTTTTTTAAAATATTTGGAGATAAGGTAGTAAATACTAAAAACTCCAAACACTAAAGGAAAAAAGGAAAAAAAATCCATTCCCACATGAATTTTCTATTGGAAAAACAATACAAAGTACTAGAAAATTTTGTTGGTGAGTACCAAAAGAAAAAGGAAAGTAGCAATGACAAATTCCCTGAGGCCCGATCTAGTATGGTCCGGCATGGTTCCAAAATTCCTCCTGGAAATATAAAAGTAGTTTTATATACATAGGGTGAGTATACAAGTATGTTGAGTAGGGAAACTAAAGACACTCAGGCACAAGTGGGGGAACATACTAATGTCCATGTGAAGATAGTAGAAACCAAGTAAACTAACAAGTAAAATAATCACCCAACCTCACCAAGGAACACTCCCCAAATAACACAGGTCATGTAAAGTAATAGTAATAGCACATCGATATTTGGGTAACCTGAACCACTTTCCCAATGGTTTTTAGAACATCCTACGCATCAGAACTCCCCCAAAAATCCCACTACAGTCTAATTGTCACCCCCAAAAACAACCATATGGGCCATACCAATCGCACATTTATCCTGCATACAAACACTTAGGCCACCACAACCACACATCCTGCTTGTAGAAACCTGGGATATCACAACAACAATTTTTCCCGCAGAAACGTAGGCCACCACAACCACACTTCTTACCTGCAGACACCTAGGACTCATACTGAAGACACCTAGGAAACAATAACCATACATCTGACCTGAAAACACCTAGTCCCTATCCCAAAGACAATTAGGAAACAAACCTAACAACAAACACCTTGTCCAACCCCCCAAAACACACCATGCCCTAAATGTCTAGGGCTAAAATAAACCTCAGGTCGTCACAGCCTATCCGAATTACTAGGGTTGTCTATGAGAGGAAGCAAAAAGAATCTAATAACCATCCACTCATAGAAATGTTGGGAAACACACCCTCCCCCATGAAATGGGTGTGTTCCTCATAAATTACTCAATATAAGTGGGTCGAATATAAGAAATACAAGAATTAAAATTTATACATATATTTAATCAAGAACTCATCTCAAAATAAGGTACTCTAATTCAACAACCATCCCATACACAACCACTCTTATTTATACCCCTACATACACAAATACACAACAACCACAAATATAGCACAACCCATTTCTAGAAAATAGTTCTCTATTGTACCCATTCATAATATCATGTTCAATTTATTCCATTTACATATTCCATTACCATCGAGGAACTAATAGGACTACCCAACCAAACATAGAAAGAAAACCAAATTATAGTCCCACTACACAGCACCACCAAAACATGTTGCAGCCACACTGTACAGGTCGATCCCACGACCACAACACAACCAATCGTAGTTTCTATTGCCTAAAAGTTCATCTATTACACAATCATCCAACAAACATGGCTGAAACCATAGTACCACTACTCAACCATTCCTCACAATCCTTGAAAACCTAAACATAACACAAAACACATAACTACACCCACCAAACATGGGTAAATTCAGATTCATCTAATGTTGTTCCATAATTCCATTTGGTTAATAGGGGTAATCACACAAGGGTTCTTATTTATTGGATATCCATTTAATTAACCATGATGAAGTGATTAATTAGTTTCCATGTTACTGTCATTTAGTGATAAGATCATTCGGAAAAACTGAGCTTCATTAGTGTGAAAGAAAAGACCACCAACAAATACAATTTTTAGTGGAAACGAGACCATATAATTCAAATCATGAAAATGAAGGTAAAATACAACAACAAAATAATCTTCGCCACCCCTTTATTCTTTAAAATTCCATTTATTATATTAATTAAAGTCGGTTTCATCTACATCCTGAAAGAACATCATCATACCCACCCCGCATGATGCGCAATAAAGGGAGACAAAGGAAGAACCCCTATCTATATGATTAGGGATTGAAGTTTTATCCTTGAGCCAATAACTAGGGTCACGTGATAGGAAACTCCCAGAAGAACCAAACATTATGGCTCTCACGGAGGCATGACTCATATCCAAAATATGGACACAAAGCGCACCAAGGGAAAAGAAATAGACCAAGGAAGAAAAAGAACATAGTGTGATAAAATTCTTGATCCTAGAGTTATGGGATGTGCAATCTCGAAGTGGTTGAAAAAAGTATCATGGTTTGACCATGCAGATGGGTAGTTTCACACATTGGAATTAATTAAGATTTAATAATTTCCTCATAGAAAGTGAGATAGACCATCACACAATAGATATATTATTTGTTACATTTAAACTGAGAAAAATTAATAACATGGTCATAACTAGAAAGTACGCAAGGAGTTTGAAGATAATTAAAATGCCACATGTTTTTGTAAGTAAAGGGTCACCCCACTCTTAAGGGATTTAAGATATACATTATTATCCTTAAAAAGGTCCTAATCTTCTTTAAAATAGGTATTAAAACTTAAAAGAAACATTAAAATAGGGAAATTGGAAAAGAAACTCAACATCCCATGGTGGTCGTATTTGGGTGTGGCACTGATAGGTGATACCACGATGAAACCCTGGCACTAACACTAACGCCCTCTTGGCTCACCAATAGTGTCTAGGACACCCCCAAACACCATAACCTGACAATGTAATGGACCAGGAAGGTCTGTTCCATTGCAATAACTTTTAATAACCAATGTTTAATGGATAATTTACACACTACATAATCATTAACCAATTTATTTTTAAGTGCTAATTATCTAGATGAAGAATATTCTAAATCATTTGATGAAGAATCTTCTTTAGTAGAATATAATTATTAACATTATTGTGGATAAGTTTCTTGTTTTTACAAGTTAATTTAGATTGAAAATAATAATATTTATAAAAAACTGATAAGTGAAATTATAGAATTAATCTTTTGATAACAGAACTATTAGATATTCCGTAATATCTTGATAAAAAATCATTTCAAATTGTTTCCATTTCAAAAAAAACATGAGGAAGTTGATTCTGAGAAGGGTAAACTATCTATAGATTTTTAAAATTTTATTTTTAAGAAAAATGTTTTAGAGATAAACTCAAATTTTTAGAATAATTACTTTGAGAATAATAATTAAGTAATAAAAAAATTTGTAATATTTTCTTTAAAAACATTTATCAAAATATATTTATGTTAAAGATATCATTGATAAAATGTATTAAAAAATTCCTCCTCTTATGAGTAGTTCTATATTTGGTTATTCTCACTCAAAACATATTTTTAGTCATAACTATTTTCGTCCTCAAAGTCCCCATTTCTAAACTTAGGGTCAAAGTGGTGGACAATGGGAAAAATTGTTCTTTAAATAAAAATCAATCATTAGGTTTTCATACACCCACTTTTATAGGAAAATGTGGATAAATAATATTTTATTTTATAACACTTATAGATCCAAGATGGTTTTGATTCTTAAAGTATAATTGTTTCATATTCAGTAAAACAAAGTAAGTACCCTAAACAATGAATGGTATATGGACAATGGATGTTCGCGAAACAAGGCTGGTAAGAAAAACTTTTTTTAAAAGATTATAATGATGAATGGTGGAAGAGAAACATTCAGATACAATTATTGAGGATAAATTATTGGTATAGGTAACATCCTTATTCTTGGAAAATCCTTAATTTAAAATTTCTTTTTTTAAAGGTCTTAAGAACAACCTTGTAATCATAAGACAATTATGTGATGGTGGTTACATTGTGAATTTTAGGAATGATAAATTCTTTGTAAACAATTCCAAGGATGATTTCATTATTTATGCCCATCTTAATGAGAGTGTTTATAATCATAACATATAAGAACAAAGGATCCAAGACATACCTTTCCTTAGTGAAATGGAAGACCAATATTAGTTCTGGAATAAAATACTATGAACTATCTATAAAAAGACTTGTTATGGATCTAAAATATCATATATTTGATTCCTTAAAAGTTTATGATTCTTGCCAATATGAAAAGAAACATTATTAAAGATTTAAATAAATAAGATAATTCTCAAATTTTGATTCATTACACCAATTACACATGGACTTGTTCAGTCCTACAAAAATTATATGTATTGGAGGAAAATACTATATATTTGTTTTAATTGATGTTTACACTACATTTACATTTGTCTGTATTCTAGTAAGAAAATATAAATCATTTTCTTATTTCAAATATTTTTTATCCAAATTTTAAAATGAGAAAAACCTTTCATTGATAACTATTCCTAGTGATCATGGTGGAAAATTTGAAAATTAAGATTTTAAAAATTTTAGTTTTAAGAAATTAATTACTCATAACCTCTCAAATCCTAGAACTCCTCAGAAAAATGGTTTTGTTAAAAGAAGAAATTCAATTTTTCTATAGTTAAGGAGAACCATGTTAAATTAATACCCAATTTCTAAACATTTTTGGGTTGAGGATGCAATTACTGGTTGATATACTATAAATTGAGTTTTAATCAAGCCTTTTCATAACAAAACACCTTATGAGTTATTTACAATTTGAAAACCTAATATCTCATACTTTAGAGTATTTAGATGCAAAGTATTCATCATTAATAAAAAATATAACTTATACAAATTTTCACCCAAATTCGATTAAGGAATCTTCTTAGGATACTCTATAACTTATAAGGCCTACATAATTTTTAATAAAAATTATTTCACTTTTTAAGAAATTGTACATGTTAAATTTGATGAAATTGATCCCTTTATTGTCAAACAACCCCAACTTACATCTTTGAACTTGTTTTCAAAAACTATTTATCAATTTTTTATGGAAGATTCTTTTATTCGGGATAATACTCAAGAAAATGTCTCTGAAGTATTCACTCTAGAAGATTTTCTAACTTATGTTGATGAAAAGGTATTACAAAAATCATGTTATTTGTTTCTTTGAAATAATCCTAGTGATAGTTTCATTGGTGATGTACAACAACCCATAAGGAATAGAAGTTCCTTAAGGAATGAAGTGGTAAATCAATCAATTATTTCCAAATTTGATCTTAAAATTACTAATGAGGCTTTAGGTGATAAATATTAGATTAAAGCTATGAAATATGAAATAAAGGAATTTGAAAGGAAAAATGTCTAGTCCTTGGTTGAAAGACATAAAGAAACTTCTATAATTAGAGTAAAGTGGGTCTTCAGAAATGAATGTGATCAAAATGGAATCATAGTAAGAAATAAAGAATGATTAGTTAAAAAGGCTATAATAAACAAGAAGGAATTGACTTTGAAGAAACTTATTCTCTAGTAGAATTACTTGAATGTTTTTTAATTCTCTTATTCTTTTCAGTATTCTTTAACATCAAACATTTTCAAATGGATGTGAAGTATTATTTCCTTAACATATATGTTTAAGAACAAAGTTTATTCTAAATAACATATTGTTTTGTAAGATGCAAAACATATTGAACATTTTTTTAAATTTACCATATCTTTATATGGTCTTAAAGAAACCCCTAGATCCTGGTAAGATTGCCTTATATCATTTTTGTTACAAAATAACTATGTTAATGGAAATTCTGATCCAACCCTCTATATAAAGAAATAAAAATGTTTTAATTGTTCAAATTTATGTTGATGAAATTATATTCGGATAAACATAGCAATCCATAACCGATTCATTTGAAAATATTGTGAAATCTGAGATTGAAATTAGTATGCTCATTAATTTAACATTTTTATTGGCTTTTAAATTTAACAAAAACAAGAAGGGACCTATATATCTCAACATAAGTATATTAATGATTTTATAAAAAATTATGGCTATGAAATAACTAAAAGTATAATTACACCAATAGATACCTAGAATACTCTTAATCTTGATCATGCTAGAATAAAAGTAGATCAAACATCTTTTAGAGGGATGATAGGAAGTTTATTATTCATAAAATCTAGTCATCCAGACATAATGTTTTCAGTGAAATTATGTGAATGATATCAGTATAATCCGAAATAATTCTGCTTAAATGTAGTGGAAATATTTTTCTTATTTAATGGGAACTGTGTGTTTTAAACCTTTTTATTCTTTTAGAAATTATTTTGATTTAAAAAATTAGACACTGAATTTGGGTGTTGTATGATGGATTTGAAAAATATATCTGGAACATGTCATTTCATAAGAGATTCATTAGATTCTTGGTTATGTAGAAACAACCCTCTGTAGCACATTCTACTATTGAATCTGAATATGTAGAAGCCGGATGTTTTTGTGGTCATGTGTTGTGGATGCAACACACACTCACAGATTATGGAGTGAGTTTTACTAAAACATAGATACTATGTTATAACACTTGTTCCATATACTAAATAAAAAACTTTTCACATCACTCTCATTCAAATAACAAAGATATAATGAATCACTTTCTTAAGGATCGCACACTTAAAGGAGATATTATTTTATAATTAATCAGAACATAATAATAACTTGATAATATTTTCACAAAAGCATTACCTTTAGATTGATTTAGATATATTAAAAAGATATAGGAATGATAAATGTTTGGTAATCCTTCATAAGAACATTTTTTAAACCATATCCTAGTATTAATATAATCCTTTTTATAGGGGTAGTACATTTTATTTCCCTGATAAAGATTTTTGGAACCAAATAATGATTTTCAGAGTAGAATAAGGAATTTTTTAACCAAATAATGTTTTTCAGATCCAAATAATGTTTTCCAAAACCTAATAAAGTTTTTCAGAACCTAATAAAAACATTTAAAAATCTAATATTTCTAAAATTAATCTTATCAAACACTAACGACCCTTATAAGAACTCTAAAAGGTTCATTTTATTACATATTTCTTCTTAATTTCATTTCGTTTTGTTGGTATATCAGTCTTTTTCATAAGAAAACTTCAACAGATTCAACATTCTTTAAATATGTTTTATTTCCATAAAACCTGAAATTGTCAGAACTAATAAACCTTATTCGTCTCAATTTCAACCATTAGATGAGATCAGATCAATATCAAGCATTTGATATAAAGATAAACCATCATCTTAGTGCTTATATAATGGAGGGACCCCATTATGTCCCACATCGGTTTCCACTGATTTCTCACTGAAGCACTACCACTCATAAAGGCCACATTTTGGTATTATATATTTCTTTTATGTTCTAGATTTCTCTCTCTATCTCATCTCAGAAATCAATTCCTACGAATAAGGAGTTTAAAGAATGGATGATCTTCAGAGAAAAGTTAATTGGACAATATTTCTTTGTTAGGTATGATTATCTAATAAGAAATATCATAACATTTCAAGGACGGTAAAGTATTTTTTTAGAACAATAAACGATAAATTGATCCTATTTATGAAATCTTGGTTATAGAATTCGATCAATAAGATGAGTTTTTCATTGAAGCAGAAAAGGATAAGTTTCAATTCAAGATTTAGGGGAAAACATATTCCTTATCTTCTAAGAAATCAGCAATTGTTCTTCAGATAGCAGTTTATGTCAGAGCTTACTATTTCCCTAAAAATATTATATACTCAAAGGTATCCTTTGATAAAGTCAAGTTGACTGATTGCTTATTCCTTAAGGGAGTGAAAAAGCCAAAGATTTCCGACCATTCAGACAACTTCATAATAATTTCATTGTGGATGAAAGGGGTTTTAAAACAAAGGAAAGGAGAAAAGATACCTTAAATATCAGAGACTTTTTTATGATGGATTTTTTAATAAATATAAGGAATATTAACACGGTGTAGTATATATTTCTTATAATCAGCAAGATAATGTATTGGACAACCATGTCTTATATCCTTATGTATCATGTTATCTTGTCTTAGCTCATCGTATGTTGTTTAAACATTTGAAACATTCCTTTAAAGTTGAAGCCCAATATAATATTAATTATTTTTCTATGTGATGACATAATAATGAGAATAAAATATGATTTTATTAATAAGATGAATGAATTTGTTGATTTTGTGGGAAAGGCAAGATAAATTGGAGAAATTTCAATGTCTGAACCAAAGAAAAGAATAGTTTAGAAGACCAGAACTATCTCAATCATTAAAAACACCAAAATCCAAGAAAAAAATACATAATCCAATTAATTTATAGAATGATGTAGAAAACTCAAATATAAAAGGAAAGAAGTTGAACTAATTTTTGGTTTAGATCTAATAAAAACTAAGGATTAGAACATTCAAGATCCTTAAGAACTTGAGAAATGGGCTAAAGATTAGAATCCTAAGAAGAATCTTTCAGAAGAATATATAATTCAAGATTTTTATAAATATCAAAAAAGATATTAAAAATATATTCAATTTACAAAATCATTTCTCTATGAAACAGTACTTCTATATCCTTCTCATGAAATAGAAATAGAAGTAACCACTACAGAAAATGGAACTGTAGTTTTTCCAAGCATAGTTCTGATTTTTCAACAACCATCTCAAGAAGAATAAGAATAAAATTTAAATAAAATATTAAACAAAAATATAGTGATGATGAGATTAAAAAAAATTGGAGAAACAAACAGAAAAATACATTCCAATAATCTATATTTAAGAACAGAGGATTCCTCTTCAACCAAAATGGAATTTTAAGGACAAACAGTTCATAAATTTTCTTTAATTTAGAATTCTAATGTAGTTGACACTAGATTATATAAAATTCCATCCAATAGTTATGATAGTGGTAGTGACGATGTTGGTGGTGGTGATAATGATGGTGATGATGGAAATGAAGGTGGTAATGGAAAGCCTGGTGATGGTAATAATAAATATGATGAATATGAAAATGATGATGACAAGATCATTCATGTTTTTTAGGAAAGGAATGTCTATAAGAAACAATAGGGGCCAATATCACTGAAATAAAAAGGAAAGAAAGTAGATATTGGGATATCTATGGTAGTTGCATTGGAATTAGAACTGTATTACTTCTCCACAGGAGAATAATTTGTTGTTCATTTGTTGAAGAAGTTATTGAACTCCTTCGTTATTTTCCAAACCATGAGTCCATATTCTAGCTTATTCAAGAATGAATAAACTATACGTCAGAATCTATGACTCTTTTCATATAAAAAATGGTAAATATTTAATGTGATTTCAAATCCATTGTTCTCAACTATGATTCTCATATGATGTCTTTCAAGAAAATCAATATGTGGTTATAGAAATTCAACCATGATAATAGGTTTTTTGATGATTATTTTGCGACATTAAAGGGATATTTCATAGAATAGTATGTCAATATTAATGATCATTCATGAAGTTTCTCAGAAAATATGATGGAAGAGAAAGGAATTTATTTCCAATAAGTTAGATATCTGAATGAAAAATTCAACTCTATTTCTCTCTCTCTATTGAAGTTCAAAAGAATAAAGGCTTACAAAGGTGAAGTGGATTGGAATATTATGTCTCAGGATGAGAATATTCAAACTCAGCAATAAAATATTGAGTTTCTTAAAAACTGGTATAGATTAAGAATAGATTATCACAACATTCAAATAAGATCACAAAGAGAGAAAAGTTGAAGGTTATGCTGAAAAAATTAATGCCAAATAAGGATTAATAATTTCTGTTAAAAATGATCTTTTGTGAAAAAACATTTTCTTTAATCAAAAAGTTTTTATCCATTGTTCATATTTTTTGATTATGAACCCTTTCAGGTACATTATACTTTACCCCATTTCTTTTTTTAAATCACATAGTGGGAGAATATTGTTAAAAAAGAATATTTTACAAATAAAAATAACGTTTAAGTATGGGGGACATATTTTCTTAAGAAATGATGAAAATATATAAAGAGAGAATAAGATCCTTGGTGGATTTTCTTAATCTATGGGGGAGTTAGCCATATTCAACCTACGTAAAAAAGGGGGAGATTTGTATTTCATTTAAAATAAATTATGAAGTATTACTTTCTTATAATTCTTTTCCGAAATTAATATTTTGTGCTATCTAAAAAGGGGGATTTTGTTAAGTCAAATGTTTCCTTATGAACTTTTCCATTCCTTTTTGTTTTGGAAATAAAAAACACATTTCTTTAATATTTCTTTCTATCTATATGGAAATTTATATGCAACATATTTCTATCTATAAGGAAATTTATATGCAACATTATTCTTTCTATAAGAAAATTTATATGCATGTTCATTTTAAATCTAAGTGCAACATTATGTTTCTGAAGTCAGAATAGTTATTGGAAAAAAATTAGATCCTTAATAAAACATGAAATCTTTCACTTTATCAATTCCAAATCATCCAAAAAAAAGGAATTTGGTTTATCTTTCTTTAAGTACGATTCGTTCATAATTATGATTCTGATTCTATGTTTATAATATTTTTAATTGCCCAAAATTTGGGATCCATTATGTTTGTTAAATTCCAGAATTAAACATTTCTTAGATACCGAATCACTAAAAATTTTGTATCTGATTCACTTTATCAATTCATATTCTCCGTGTTTCATATAATTTTATTATTAATATTTTTCAATCCTGATTCTCAATAAATTCTAGATCCAATTCATAACTTTCTTAAAATATGTTTTTATAACTTTCATAGAGTTACTTAATTTCCATAATGTAATGTTTCATATAATAATAATCTTACATATTTCATGTTAATTTTTCTCATGATATACTTCCCCATACTTATGATAAATCTCATACATTACATAATTAATGTTTCTCATGATATTTTTATTATACCAAATGACTTCACCTAATCTGTTTCAATATGACAGTTGTAAGTGATATTTGTACAGGTCCCTCTGATATTTCCAGAAAAATATGACCATTAGAGGATCATGTGACTCTTATATATCTAACCTAGATATACCTAGTTATGTTAACATATTTTAAATATGTGAACTTTTGGGAAAAATTTACTCTATGAGAGCTCTTCCAGAATTTCTTTGTGCGAAAGAATTGAAGATTTAAAGTTGTGAATATCTTTCTCTAGAAAATTAATTCTCCATGAATATTTGTTAAGTTATGTGAAACTATGTTTTTTATATATAAAATAAAGGTATTTTAATATTAAGAAATACATAGGATCTGATTACATGCTTAATCGATGGATTCTAAGTTGAAAGATGGAAGATTTGTCGATCACCTTATATATTGAGGGCATGTAGTGATAAAAATAAAGTTAATGATCTCCAAATTGAGTTCTTACCTTGGTGTGGGTAAGATATAATTTCTTGAAAGTATAAATCAATGGACCATTATACAAAATTTTTTTTGATTACCTACACATTAGGTTAATATATTTTTACACTTTTAGTTGTACATTATTTCACCTGAAATTTGTAACATTAAGAAAGTGTTTCCTATACTTTATATTTTTTGTAACTTTAATATAATATTTTAAATGATTGAAGGAAGATTCTTAATTATGTATACCTGTGTGATTATTTATATATAATATTTTTTTATTTGTACCTTGGGCCCTTCGAATCTCTTTGTTGATGATAGTAGAAGGATTTTTGAAAATTTATTTGTTTAACATTGTTAAACAAAGTTACCCTAAAATTAAAAACAAGAGTTTTTAAATAAAAAATCCACCCCCATATTTTTATTGAGTATCTATATCCCATATATCAATCCAACACATAATGGTGAAGTGATTGAATTTTAAAGATTACTTCTAGAATAAATGTGGGGTAAATAACTTATAATGGTGAACGCCTTCCGTGATGACTTTTAATACCCCTATTTGAATCCCATGACATGTGTTCCATTCAAACACATTACATTGTTTTATCAATACACATAAAATTGAGCTATACACCTTGAGGGAGGCATAGAATATACACACCCTATACAATACGATACATTCAATGAAAATGTGATTCACATGAAATTACTACCTAGAGAACATTTCTAGAATAAGTATATAGATGTAAATTAATTATATAATCAAATAATTACATGAATTGAACCCTAAATGTGAATTTAAAAATTTTCATTCCCAGAATCATGAATTAGTTAATGGGTGTTTGTAATATGAGTATATTTTTACGAGGAATGTGTTGTTGGGGTCTTTATTGGTACTATATATAATTAATGAAAGGATATAGGGTTAATGTTATATTACTAAAGTGTGATTATCTATATAATCGGTTGAGGTATTTATTATGTGTGATGTTAAAGTATACTAAGTTGAGGGTCATGATAAAATTTTATGACATTCCATGAGATGGCCTATGGCAATTTTGTTATATATCATGTAGTAGTTTCTATGTTGTGTAATAGGGTCGTGAAATGAGAATGAACAAATAGATTCTATAATATGGGATAATATCTTGGGTTTTTATTAATCCATTATATTAATGACTATACACTAATATGAATTTATTGTTCCATGGTGAATTCCCATGTGGGAATGACGAGATTATTTATTGGTTCAGTGTGATGAGTTTATGTAACTACGATTATCATGAGGAGTTGTACATATGGTCTATATAGTTTTGGACACATTCCATATGATGTTAGGAATGGTTAGAGTGATTAGTAGCATTCAAATAAGTTGTTGAGCAGGTGGGTGATTTTTGAATATTTTTTATTTTATTATAGTATATGTTATGGTCTATGATGATTATATATCCCATGTGTATATAACGTATGATGCTTTATGTGAAGTCAAAACCCTAGATTAAAATATTTGAGGTTTTATATGGACTCAAATCCCTATGATAATAAAATAAAATAATTTACATGATTCATGGGGGTGATTTAGTTAACCCTAATAATAAATGAATATAATAAATTGGATGGCAGAAATAGATGAACATCACCTATGCCAATAATAATTTTAGGTAAATGGGCGGGGAAAACTTTCCAAAAAAATGTATTAAATAATTTAGATGGATATTTTAGATATAATTCCATTATATATTATGAGATGGTTGGAAGGGATTCCCTTCTGCTAATAATAAATAAAATTCATAAATGATATTTCCAACTTAAACACAACACCCTTGATTATATTATGATATTGATGGGAGAGATGAACTAAATGTTATAATAAATTTAAGTAATATATGATATTGATAGGCTGTATTCACTACCCCCTAATGAGATGTTTTTATACAATGATTTTCATGGGACAGAGTACCCCTGTAGTGGTCGTATATTCTTATGTTGACATTATTGGAAAATGGTTACAAAATCTCAACCTAGTTATGTCGTGTGAAAATGTAAACATACTCAAGGGATGAAGCAGGATTGGTCTATATACTGTGGAACTATACAAATCTACAAACAACGATGGTTATTTATTTATTTATTACTGTTTATTGTTAGAAAATACTATTAATATGACATGTTCATGTTCCTGTTTATGAAAATATCTATTGTGGACATGTGTTTTTTTCTTTTTGGGGGAGAAAATTATTTTCCATGTATAGGTCAGAGGACTAAATTTTCATTACTTGGTTGTAGACGATCAATAGGTATTTCAAAACATGGATCGACACATAACTTATGGAAGACAGTAGATCCATTAAGGTATTTATATTATATATTTGATCAAAACAAGTATGTTATCAATTAAGATGTGTTCTTGTTTTTATCTAGGGTATATTTGAAATAACATTGTTTTTTGATGACTTAATGTATTTATTTTTTATTAGGGATTAAATATGGTTATTTTATATATATTTTTAATATAACTAGATATCATATTTTCCCCATATTAACCTATTATTACCTAGAGGATAGATAAAATCTTCTAGTATATGGGGAGGTAAACCACTCTTCGAATAAGACATCATGTCTTGACACTATTGAGTGATATTGGTTTTTTAATGATAAAAAGTTATATTAGATCATTTTTAATTTTTAATTCACATTGGGGATGTGGTCTGTAGGAACTATTATTATTTCAGTTTTTTTAATCGACCACAAACTGGTGTGTCATGAAATAATTTTTTGATGTGATGTATAAATTAAAAAATATATGATATTACAATACATGTTTTTTGTTTCTATATTTTATATTTGTAGTCAAATATAATTTATAAATTGGGATTTTATTTTTTGGATCATAGCACATTAGCAAGTTTCATGTCAACATGCATCATATTTGGCACAAATGACTCAGATGAAATATAAAGACATTATTTTTTATCGATATCATTTATAGAAATTGATTAAAATGTATATTTTATAAGTAATAACCTATATAATGTATTATTATATAACATGTAAATGACATTCCACTTAGCTGGACTTGTGTTTTTCTTCTAATGATTGGTTTTTTGGATCAGAAGAGAAACTTTATACAAATAATGATTGTATAGTCCCTCATGTAATGAGAAGTATATTTAAAATTATCTAGTTATTATTGGCCCAGAATGGATTGATAGATGTGAAAAATTACAATATTATATGTTACATAAAATTTCAACAACAGCATATACATTTTATTTCCAATATAGTTTTTTATTTACATTATACATAAATAAAATATAAGGTCATGATTTTATTAATAAGAATCATTATAGGATGATTCCTAATATATTTATTGATGAAATCATAATTCTTGAGTTGGTACTCTAGTATGCCAATGCCCAGTGATGATTAGTTCCTAGAATTAGAGTTGTATTGTTCAAGTGATGTCGGATATGTATATTTATTTAAGAAATATATATTTAGTGTTTTGGAATAAGAGTTTCTAAGTGGCATTAGGTAATGAAGATGAGATTTTTTTTCAATGAGTTATGGAATATTGGAAAAATTATTATGTTCTTGGTGGTAGAGCATAGTAATTTGAGATTTAGCTCTTTTTATTAGAAGGTGAATTATTATGAGTGTGTAGAATCTCATTTCCCAATGATTATTGAGTTAAGTTATGATATATGTGGGTAACTTAATATACGACTTGGTAAAGACTTGTTAATTGATTCTATATTGGAATAATGAATGAATTATTTATTTGAATATTAATGGATAATATTTTTTTAATTATATAATATTGGAATGTGACATGCCTTAGGATTTAATGATGTAAATCCTATAAATTTTTTCTAGTATAATAGTTTAATTTTAGATTGAATTATTGGTAGGATACCAATCCACCATCATTTTGTGTGTGAATTCCAATGGAGATAGGTTTTTTTAATTTTATATGGTTGGTTATAGGATATGTAATGTTTTGGAAGAAAATTATAGATTTGTGGTGTTATCTTGAATGGTAGATGATTTATCATATATGAGATGCCTTTGGTTTTTCAAAAATAGAACATTGAGAGAAATTATTTATGCTAACTGGGATTGATATAAAGATAAATTCGGTAGTAATTTGGTATTGCAATCCATATAATAATGAGATATGGATCTGAATTGACTGGGTAATACCACATAGTTGTGATTCACTAAGGTTTCTACTTAATCGACTATGATTTTATTGGTGACATGGGATATTATGGGATATTATAATTAAATTGTTATGATATTGAATAATGTAGTACATGCTTGACAAACATAATATAAAAATGATTTTTTTTAGATGACTGGTAGGGTGTGGACCAAGGATTTTTCATTTTTATGGGTTACATGTGAGGGTTCTTTAACCAAGGTATTGATATAAATGATAGGTATACCTTTTTATGTAGGTTTCCATAAGAAATGGTTGGATATCTTAACTCCCCAAAATTCAAAAATTTGTACATTGTATTTGAGAGCGTGTTTGATAAGAAACATGATGATTAGAAGAAAATTTCACAGCCCAAAACATTAAGATATTTTTATTTATATATAAATTCATTCACTTTTATAGTATTCATTATATGAAACACTAATATTGACTTTAGTGACACTGAAAACTTATTTTATCAGGCATTACACAAAAAAACTAAGTTTAGCTTATGTTCCCACAACAATGAGTTTAAATGAATTGTGACATATTACGAAAATAGTATTTTTAATATGATAAGTATATTTAGTCATCAATTTTGATATTAGTGTGACTATATATACTGAAAATTAATTTTATCTGCAAACCATAAATAAAATAATAATCTTTCTAATGAAACATAACTGTTTTCTAAAAACTATATTTTTATAAAATAAGGTATAGTGGATCCATGGAACCATAAGATTAAATAAAGTTTAAAAAAAAAAATTGGAAATATGTATATTATAATTATCTTAGATTGATTTTTTTGAATTTTCTGAGAATTTTAATTTCATTATGATGAGTGAAAACTTCTTTATTAGAATAGAAAATTTCATTTTTTTTTAAAATAAATTATAATGTTAAATTATATTTTTAATTTTTTTAAGAATAATTAGTTAAATAATATAACAAATAATCCTATTTATATTATAGAATTCATTTTAAGATAAAAAATTTCAATAAAAACACTAAACTTTTGAAAAAAATTTCTTTAAAACTCATTTTTTCATCACATCATTCAGAATGATTTTAATTTAAAATTTCCCACATAGATTAATTAAATATGAAAAAATGGATCAATATTTTTAATTTTAATAATTAACATAATATAATAATGTGTAATTAATTTTTTACCAATATTATTAATGAAATCACAAAAAATTAATTAATGTGGTTAAGGTTAAAATTTATTTACAAGTGTGCAACACACCTAACATATAACAGTCCACCCCATATCCTCCATTTTTCAGAACATAAAACCCCATTGTTTCACCCATGACCTTATAAAATATAATAAAAATCCTTAATAATGTCCTAGGAGACATATTTTGTTCATAAATCTAGTATAGGAATTATTTGGCAAAAACCAAATGAAGATACCTGAAGAAGATGTTACATTTTCTAATGAGCGTTTTTTTATTCCTCAGCCTGTTATATGTCTTCTTATACCATGATGATATAATAAAATCAATATATTAAATATAATGGAAGATTTTTATGAAATATTAATGAAATGTAACAACCAATAACACCATCATATGTTTTAAAAATCATCATTTCTGTGTTCTATAGTCTACCAACTTGCGAACCGATGTAATTCATTCTTCCACTACCAACTTTTACGATTGGGAATGTTGATAAATATAAATAATATATATTATATTTATAACATATCTGTACATTTATTGTAAGTATATAATATATATATTTAATATATATTCTATTGGTGATACGATAACGTCACTTGGGTGTGTGGAGGACTACTGCCTCACAAAGTGAGGTGATTCATTTTTCACTCACACGTTACATAGAATGTAATAAGTATAAATAAATAATAAAGTATGCAATATAGGTGAAATAATTATATTAGTCACATATTTATCATTATTAAAACATAATATATATCATTTTTTATTACATTCCCTCTCAATGAAATATGATAACGTCGTACGTGCATGTGTCGTCTATTACCTTGATGAAATGATATGACTCTCATTTGATAACCATGCAACATAGATTATATACAAAATAATATTAAAATAAATAATAACTAATTTATGATATTATTATTGTAATTTTTATTTAAATATAAAATCTTACCTAACTCTATTCAATAATGATCATTTAAAAATGGAAATGTTACTCATGCGTACGTGCAACCCACCCTCATTGTGATCTTAATGTACTTTATTTTTCATAAAAATCTATCATGATTGGTTATAAATGTATAATTTATTTATTAATATGATAAATATTTCATTATTATTAGTATAAATCTGATGTAAGTATATGATATTCCAAGAATTAGATCATTCATGATGAAACACATATGAGAAAACTACGCAATTAACACCTGAAACAATAAAAATAATGAATGGTTATTCATAATCAGGTAAATAGATATTATTAAGTGAACATATATGATATTATAAATATTAATATGATTTTATGGTAAAATAACATTTCTTAAACCACCATACATGTCGTTAAATATTGTTCAACCAAAAGTAATCACGAGGTAAAATATTTTATCTCAGTTTTAGTAAATTATAGTAGAATGGAATATTATGCACAAAATTTCATTTATTTGGTGTATATTCTTCTACAATGACATTATATTTCATGAATAATTCATTATTAATGGAATTTAATGTTCTAATTTGATCTATTTAATCTATTGTGTTTTTATTTAAAAGTTACCAAGTGGTAAAAATTTCATATATGAATATCTTTTCATTAGGATATATTACTTATTAGTTATTATTGATATACTAAGATTATGTGTATAATAATATTTTATTAAAATATAATGTATTGAAATTTTTTTAATGTGGATATAATTTTAATGCCCATTATTTATTAATTTATCAATTTTTACATCAAATTCTTGGTCAATTTTAAGTATTTATTTTAGAATCTCATTTTAATCAAGATTATTTATTCCTAAATTAATTTTTAATGAAGTTATATAATATTGGTTTAATAGAATGATTTCATTTTCATATTCTCTAATTATTTATTAAATATTCATGTAATAGTATCATTTTTTTCCTATTGAACATAAATATTTTAGTAATTTTTTTAATAAAACCTGACTTCATTTCACTCTTCAGTTAAATTTTTTTTCTAATAACCACATATCCTATAAATGATTTTAATATTGTTTTTATCTATTATAAAATTAGTAATTGATGAAATTTTTATCCATAAATGTTTTTTATATTTTTTCTTTGGAATATTTCTATCATTTTCCAATCATGTGCCTTTCTATTCTTTTTACAGTGAAAAGGTTATATTCTTTTTAAATTTTACATCATGTATAGAATTACCCACCCATATGACCATCATTTATTTGAATCACCCTATTAATTTTTACAATGTTATTTTAGTGAAAAAAATTTCATAATAATATATTAATTATTTTTTTAAATGAGATCATGAAAGAAAATCATTTAAAAGATGTTTTATGTTTTAAATTTTTTTTTTCAAAATGAAAATGATATTTTCATCAAAAATTTATTTTATGATCTTTTATTGGTATTTAAATTCATCAATAAGAACTAAACATTATTCTTACTCCAATGGTAATATGATTTATTAATATCATCCTTATATGTCATCTAGATGTCCTATGACCATTATGGATAAGGAAATTATTGACATTCACTTTCATGATATATTTTTATATACATTGACATTCAAATGAAATATTCACTTTCATATGATAACTAGAAATGAAATTACCCCAATATATAAATATTATTTTTCATTAATATTCTTATTTACTAAACTGTCTCCCATTTATAAATATTTTTTTACATTGATTTTTATTTTATTAACTTCAGAAATATTGATAATGTGTATTCATTCTTTAAATTGGATATTTAATAATAAGGAATGATGTTTGTAACAAACAAACCTAGGTAAAAAACCCATACACCCGAGTCATCTATCACAAGGTTATGTGAAGGAAGAAAACTAAAATAGTATTGAATGTAATGAATCAATACATACAACCAAAAAATTTTGAAAAAGGAAACAAAATAATAAGAAAAGTACAATACAAGACAAAAAAGGTTAAATAAGCATTTATGAAGAAAAAAAACTCCATGTGACCAACAGTCACCTCCAATCCACCCAATAATAAATGAAAAATCATAATCGAATTCAACATGCTACAAGATTCCCTCATGTTACATTTATCCTACAGTATAATAACTACAATCGACTAAATGTATATATAGTTTGTAAGTACAATTCCCATTAGGATATGACCAAAGAGCCTATATAAGGTCTAATATCAAGAATTAAAAAGTTATATTTTTTTATAAATATAATTATACAAATAATTTTCATAATTCCAAAATCAATTTAAAAATCATTTTCCCTTTTTTTATTAATAAAATCCATTCATGTACTAAAATAAGAAAAATGATAAGTAGATGTGAAAAATAAGTAATAACATCCATTCCCAGTAATGTAATAATGTAAACACATATTCCTCAAATCCCATCATATGATTCCTTTTAATAAAAAAATATATAAAACCCTATGAGATACAATCCATGATAAAAAAGCATGTGATAAATAACCCTAATTTACCAATAAAACTGTCATATGAGATTTACCCTATGGGACAAAACATAATATAAATTCCAAATCTTAAATTTAGATACCATTTAATCCAACCAATCTGGAATCCCTCCATAATATGTAGATATCCCAAAGGGTTACTCCTAGTAGTTTCACAAACTTCAAGGCTACTCATGTCAATTTCCAATCCCACCCAAGGTTTCAATAAGGACAAGATCATAAAAATAAATTTCAAATCCACAATCATAGTTTTATAGTAAAATTTAATGAAAATAATATATGATATAATGTTTGAATACCCATTCCAAACTAATAAGTCTATATTTAAATAAAAACCATTAAAAATAGTTTCCTTTTCTAATAAATCACATTAATCCATATATCAATTTCAATAAATAAACATACTAAAGTAATTTATCAATAATGACATGAAATTGATAAAAATAATCCATTGTATATAAACAACATCCTTCAAATTACATAATCCTTACCAAATTTCATCAACAATTACTTAAAACCATTAGATGAGCCTTCAAAAAAATAATGACAAGAAACTAAAAATGTTTAATATATAAAAATATATAACCCTGAATATCAAACTCAACTACAGAAAAAACTGCTACTCTGGTCAATGAAAATGAATAAATAAGAAAATTCTAAAACAGAGTGGTACACCATATCAAAAACAATGACCAGTCACTAAAAAAGATCCTAATGGAAATGAGATCCCTTAAAATATCATGGTTCCTTCTAAGATGAAAAATGGGATACAACACATGGAATAAACCCTTGATCACCCATACAACACACTATAAAGGTTCTAATCCTATAAATTATAGGGGGTGTAATGATTTCATGTCATGTATTTCCATATTAAAATGACTCATAAGAATTCATTACCATAGACTAATTTCAATATTGATAGAAATTTACATGATATAAACTAGTTTTAATGTGTGTAAACCCTTCATGAGCAGAACTACATTCATGAAATATTTCCAGTAACAATTAATCTACATGTAATACCTTTAAATGGAATGTAATCACCTTATAGATAGAGATTTTACCAGTTTTTATGATAATAATCAAAACAAACCATAAATAACAAGGGAAAAGGAAGTTCCTAAAAATTTTAATTAGGTGTTATAATATCCCAAAAATAAATTATTTCTTTCCTTTGAAAGTTATCATATTAAAAAACTCATTAAAAGTGAAGGCCACTACTTTCTCATCAATAATTCCCTCTCCAGCATCTCATAAAAATAATATCTACACTTCCACATTACCCAGACCATAGTAATTGTTTTACAACACAATACTTTATCCAGGATATCCACAATTTGAACTTGCTGCTCAACCATAGTGGTGTCAGTCTCAAGATCAAAATCCTCCCATATAATCATAGGGGATGGATTCGGTATATGCCTACTCGGCTGGGAAACATACAACCCCTCATGGAATTATGTAATCCCAAATTACAAGTGTACCAAATAAATCACCATTCATAATCATCCAAGGATCTCATAGGGGATGAAAAACCATAGTGTTATGTTACCCTACATAAATAAATGATGTCCCAATTGAAGTCATAAACTAGGAAAACCCCAATCATCATCCTTAATTTACAACAATTGATGATGATAGTATGTATATGATTTATGAAGAATGTGTGATGTGATAAACCTCATTAAGATAAATGAAAAACTCTATATCATCTCATTAACAAGACACTTCCCCACCAAGGACCTCTCTCCGAACTCTGCCTAATACAAGGGATATCTCCATGGATTCCCATACAATGTCTCAAAGGGCTCCATCTTAATCAATTTTTTTATTAAATATGTTCTAGTAAAACATGAAAAGGGGAATGTTATTTTCCCAAGATTCTCTAAAACCATTAACACAATCCCTAAGAATATCATCACGAACCAATATCACACCATTTTTCTTCCCATATATCTATGAATGATAATTCATTATTAATTTAATCATCGAAAACATAAACTCCTATAAAAAATTCCAAAAATTGGATTTCTAACTCATATTCCTATCATAATGAAAATTAGAGGGATCCCCATTAACTCCCACAATATCTCATACATAAATTTCTGAAACATGTTCCACCAAAATCACCTCTTTCATATTGAGTAAATCTTTTGATTTCGTGTTTCAATCGTCGATCACATAAATTTGATCCTTCTCACTAGGTTTCTATGGAGAAGCAGGGATGAAATACGGAGAAATAGAATCCCATATATATTGGAATGGTTATAGGATGTATCACACCTGTAGGTCTCTAGTATTCCACCTTATGACTATAATGAGTAACAAAACATGATACAGAGTTTGCAATCTGTCGTCTCAACGCCAATCAGAAATACCAATGTCTCAAATAATGATATATCTTGGTATCCCCATAGTACATGGACCAATATAAAAAGTTCATATAGTCCATAAACTCTTACCTCTCAGAAAATATAACAACTAACCTAAAATAAAATCACTAAACATCATATGGAAAACGATTCCACTCTATTGAGGGAGGCCCAGCATAAATGGTGTTACCCAAGAATTGGAACTTTGGTCATATAACCAACTCAAGATAAAATAGATCTTTAAAAGTAATTTTATATTTTATAAATGAAAATATAAACTTTTAGCTAACCACTTCTACTCTAAATCTCATTAAAAACTCATCAAAGACAAACCCTCAATGGATTCCTTCATGGCTTCTGTCAGTAATTTTCTTCTCCAGACATCAATAACCAAGTTTCCATTCCCATAAGTACGCAAATTATCAAAATACAATTTCAAATTTCATTCCACCCAAAGTCTCTATTGAATTTTTAGATCCCTCTAAAAAAAACTTTATAATCATATGATATGAATAAACTATAAACCACTCCACAAAGAGGTAGTTCCACCACATTCTCAATGCAACCACAACCACTGAAAATAAAGATCATTTATATAGAAGTTATTTTCCTGAGGGTGTAACTATCTTGGTCCATTTTCCACCACCATATTCACCTACATGATAAAAATCATAAATTCATATCAAAAAAATAACATAAAACATCATAACCAAGACCTGGATTTATAAGAATTAAAACATGTTCCAAATTCAAACTCAAATTATACTCCTTGTAAGATCTCAAAAAAATCATTACATTAAAAATTTTTTCCATTAATAGTCAATCATGTCCTCAAATATTCAGTCTTGGATAAATCCTTTCAAAACCTCTTGTTGTAACCATCCACGCCCAAGAAGATATGGATCTCTAACACATTTTTGGGTTGTTTAGGATCCAGTGAGTTGCCCTTATGAAATAAGTATAAAAAATAATTAAATTGGTGTATATGAATAAATCTAACTAAATTATGTAAATTATTTGTATCTACTAATTATAAATAAATTAAAATTCATTTAATTAAAATCTAATTTTCTCTAAAAAACTCTATTTTTCTAAAAGTTTTTATAATAGACTTTCTATAAAGATACTATAAAAATATTTTTTTCTAATTATAGAAACATTATTGAAAAAATGAAATTAATTCTTCAAATATTAATATTAATATTATATTTGGGTGAGTTTTTTGTATTTTTTTTTAATATTCACTTTTTGATGAATAGTGGAATTTACTGAATTTCAATTGACAAATACTTTTTTAATTATTTATATATATAACTAATAATTTGAATTATTTTTAAAGTAAAAAATAGTTCAATTATATATAAATTAATTCAATTTAGGTAATTAGTTTCATTTTAATTTTTAATTTTGATATAAAACATTATAAACATTTGAATATTTTCTCTTTAAAAACATGATTTCTCATCACATGTAAGGAATTAATTCTCAATTAAAATTTTCTGCTTCTAGGTATTCAATTTATAAAAATGGATGAAATATTTGGAATAATCATAATTTCTAATTTCCAAAAATGAAAAATTACGTTTTTACCTAATTGAATAGAAAAAATTGTAAAAATTAATTACTATGACTAATGAAAATATTGATTTAATGGGGGATAAAATAGGAATATATGGCTAAACATGTCCTTACAAATTGAACAACACCCATTTTATGGAAGTATTTAGATCTTATAAACTAAAATTTTTAGAATTGACGTTTATTTATTATTATTTTATGATAAAAATTTCGGTATGATAGAATATTTTAAAAAAGATACAAGTGTGCCACTCACTTAACTTATAAAAGGCCACCCCTATACACCACTATTCACACATTAAAACCTCGTTGGTTAATAATAGAACAACCCAAATCAGATCTCATATTCCTTTCTCTTACTTTATAAGCCTTAGTATGGGATGCAAGCAATCGTAGGAATGCATTGGTTCTTACCAAATGAATATAACTATATAGGAGCTAATGTTCTCCAATGAGAATTTTTTATTTATTTAATCCTCCACATCCTTAAATTATTATTAAATAATTTTGATAAATATTATTAATATCTTATATATACATTTTTTTTATTATATTATGGTTATGACTAAAAACACTTCAACTTCCTTCAAATGGGTAACGAAATCAACATTTGTATATATGGAAGATTACCGCCACTACATCATCGTTTGGGCATCAGATTCCCATTTTTGGGTTGTTGCACCATGAATCGAGGGCGCAAAAACCAATATCTCTCAAAATTATGAAGAATGTGAAGAATGAGGGGAATAGGAGAAGCACAAGAACACCTGAAGAACAATCCAAGCCTGTGTTCATGTCAGCCTATGTTTGTTCTTGTTAGCAAGACCACGAAGAACAAAAATAATAATCTCATGGATATAATTCCCATTTAATCCATGCAAGATAACTCCCATCCAGCATAGATGATCTACCCACGGGTCAACATTTTAGTTGGTTGATACACGGTCATCGTTTATAAATAAGGAATGGGGAAATAGAAATAACATAGAAATAAAACCCCTATCTTGAGTATTGGATCGATCGATACCAAAGGGTGAGTTCTCTATTTTTCATATGTCAATCTTTTGATGTCTACTTAGAATACAATTGTTGATCCACCAGTGTTCATGGTCGCTGGCCAATGAGGGGTTTTACCCATGACACCCCTCTTCAGAGTCTTTCATGGAATTTTCGATAGGGTTATGAATATCACCTTGTGTCATTATTAATCCATTAAATGGAGAAAATTAATTTTAGTATTTCACTGTTTCCAAGCTATTTAATATTTTAAAGAAAATAGGTTGACTCGTATTTGTATCACATCGTCACTGGTGCACAACAAGATGTTCAAAATAAAATAAAATAAACATATTTAAGTTTATTTTAATATTATTTAAAACATCCAAAAATTAACTTTTTCCCTAACCTTTATCGGTTGAGGATAGGCCTCACCTAAGTTAAATTCATTCTTCTAAATGCAACAGTTCCCTCATAATTTAGATTTGGTCACCCATTTATAAGTTTTTAACGTTCGAAGATAGTCTCCCAAGTGTTTTTAATTAACATCTACACTTTATTCAATGATTTATTCTTTTCACACTAGGCCTTAAAATATTTTTCCATCTCAATGCCTGGTCTCGGAATTTTCTCAATTAATTTATAAAAAATCAAAGAAAATTTCGATTCATTAAATTATCTCCACCTTGGGGATTTACATCATAAAAAGCCAAAATAGGGGAGACGCAACAAAAAGTTGAGGTTACTAGGAAAAAATATGAGCCTCTCACTCCCATGTTCTCTCCTAGATATTCTGATGCTTCCACTAAATTCTCACCAGTGTAATCAACCACCCACGAAGGATATGATCTTGTCAAACCTTTATCTACACTGGGAACTCCACAAATGACATCCCATCATCAATTTCTAGCTCTCCACAGTTGATAAAGTCAGATTGATCTTGTGCTTTCCTCCTTACCTATTACATGTGAAAGACATCATGTGCCTGATGCATCAGTGGGGGTAGATCTCAGTGTGACTCCACCTCGCCAACTCTGTTCAGAATATGAAAAGATCTTTTGAATCTCAGAGATAAACATGTCACCCTAGACAAATCTATGTCATCCCAATTAAGGTGATTATAGAAGGAACACATGGTCTCCATCATATAACTCCAAGGGCCTACATATCCTATCAGCATATGATTTATTTCTGCTCTTTCTTGTCCTCATCAACTCCTGTATGATCGGTAGATTCTTGGTGGTAGCCTGTTCCAACTCTGGACCCCTGAGTTCCAACTCCCCTATATATGTCCAACACAGTGTTGACCTACATGGTCTCCCATAAAAGGCCCTTAATGATTTCATAACAATGGTGGAGTGATAGATGTTGTTTTACGCAATCTTCACCAGAGGTAGGTGATCCTCCCAACTATGACCAAAGTCCAGTATTCTAGAACATAACATTTCCTCTAGAACCTAGATTGTCCACCACATCTAGCCATATTTTTGGGGATGAAATTTTGTGACCAAGTGAAACTGATTCCCAAATGCCTCCTATAATCCCCTCCACAAACAGGATGTGAAGCGAGCATCATAGTATGAAATGATCTACGAAGGAACCCCAGGAATCCAAACAATCTTCTAAATGTAGAGGTTTCTGAATCCATCTACCGAACCCTGCTTCCAAATTGGTATGAAGCGGTCCAACTTGGTGAGTCACTTAATAATCACCTAGATGGTATTTTTTCCCCTATAAGTATGTGGTAAAACCATAATTAAGTCCTTTCATATTCTATCCCACCTCCACTCTGGAAACTCAAGTGTATTAGCCATGTCTGTTGGAACCGGATGCTCTTCCATATTTTTCTGACAGGTGAGGCATTTATAAACAATATCTACCTATTCCATCTTAATCCATGGCCACCAGAATTGATGTTGGAGGTCCTAGTATAACATTTATACACCTGTATGTACTCCCAATGGGGATGTGGGAAACTCCCTCAAAACCTCCCCTTACAATGCCACTGGTACAAAAGTTCACCCTATGAAATTGATGACTTTCTCCCCACTTATTGAATATCCATCAGGGGATTACCTAATGGATAACGAAGAACCTTGGGTCTCATAGACGACATCCCCAAGTTGTTCTTCCCTAACTCATTGTATGAGTGGATGAGTGATAACCATCGACTGGAGGTAATAAGCTCCATCACCAACCACGAAGGATATCTTCATCATGACTAATTGATCTGATTCCTCACTCAAAAACTACAAGTTGGATCTCCTGTTGAGCATGTCCTCCACCATTTTCCCCTTCCTAGGAGTTTATAAAATCTTTAAGTCATAATTCTGGAGTTACTCTAGAAATTGCTTTTGTATCATGTTCAAGTCCTTATGGGAGAAGATATACTTGAGAATATTTGGTCAGAGTAGATGGTAAGCTTCTCACCCATCGATTAGTATAGTTTCATTTTCAATGAGAAGACCACTACTTCTAGCTCAATATAATGGGTAGTATAATTCTACTCATGTTTCCTTAAGTGTTGTAAACTGTATGAAATCACTTCTTTCCACTGCATCATGACACAGCCCAGTCTAATCGCTGATCCATCATAGAACATTACATATCCAAAAACCTAATCTAGTAGTCTCAAGATGGCGGCGCTCATCAACCTCCACCTCAGATCCTAGAAAATCTGATGGCACTTCTCCGTCCACATAAAGAGTCATCCCTTTCACGTCAAAGCTAATAAGGTTTCTACTACCTGAGAAATTCTTGGCGCGAACCTCCGATAGTATCCATCCAAACCAAAAAATATCTTAACCTCGTTCACGCTCCAGGGTGGCTCCTAAGAAAGTGCAGCCCCTATCTTTGTCGGTTCTACTACAAAACCATCCTCTAAAATGACATGTCCCAAAAAGTGGATATCCCGAACCCAAAACTTCTACTTCATTAGATTCCCAAAAATATGGTTCACTTAGAAGGTATTAAATACCGTCCTTAGGTGTGTCGTGTGCCCCCACTCAAACATTGAGTAAACCAGGATGTCATAAGTGAAGACCATAACAAACCAGTCAAGGTAAGGTTGGAAGATCATTTTCAGGAGTCCCATGAATATTGTTGGGACATTGATCATGCCGAACGACATCACAAAGTACACTAAGTTAACATGATGGCATCTGAAGGTTGTATTCAGAGAATCCTACTTCCATACACAATGTAGATGATAACTATAACTAAGGTCTATCTTTGAAAACCACCATGCTCCCTTTAGCTGATCAAAGAGGTTGTCAATTCTCGGTAGTAGATATTTGTTCTTTATATTCACCTAATTGGGGCACATGTAGTCCATGCACATCCTTAATCTCTCAACTTTCTTCTTGGAAACAATATTGGGGCTACCTAAGTTGAAACAATGGACCTCCCAAATCCCTCCCACTATAGGTCCTCTAGTTGTACCCTCAACTCATGAAGCTCTGTGGGAGCCATCCAATATGCTGGTTTGGATATCTGTTTCATCCTGAGGTACAGGTCAATGAAGAAATCATCATCCGTGGGAGGAGGTAATCTTGGAATATCCTCAAGTAATATTTCCTCATATTCATCCACCACTACAAAAATATGATGACACCTCTTATCCATTGCACTAAGGGTAAGACTATCCAACTGGTGAGTAATCACCTACACCCTCCTCTGAAAAAGTCCATCTTGCACCGCATGCATTTTATTTTCACTGATAAAATAAAACCAAGTCCATATTCATGGAAACACAGCACTCTACACCTAAAATAGAAAATTTGAGCATAGACTATAGATAACTAGTCCATACCCAGGATGGTGTCGTAAGGCCTCATCGGCACTACTAAGAGATCCCAGCCAAATCTCTCACCTCTAAGAGTAAGAACACACTACTGGAACTAGCTTGTGATCCATAAAACCCCTCCCATAGGAGTCACATAACATAATAATCGATCCAATGGCTCCACCATAATATCAATGATCTGAATAAGGTTTGTGTCATGGAAAGAGTGACTGGAACCAGTGTCTATAAGAACTCTAGCTATGGTGAATAAGACACATATGGTACCTCTAATCATCTATGGAGAATCATGATCATAATCTTATATTACATTATATTTGGGCCACCCTTGTCACGTCTTCCACCCTATGTTCCACCTTGGTTGAACCTCTACCTCTACCTCAGCGGTCCCTTGATCATCTGCTAATCGTCTGTGCAGAAATTCAGGTAGTCACAAGCCAAGTGTCCCTGACCGCAGCATGTGTATCACATCCTAATCTTAAGCTGACTCCCTCTACACTAGGAGCCTCACACCACTAACCCTATATCGTTAGGTCGTCATCTAGAGTGATTGACCCTCTTTGGTCCCTACTTCTACTTTTGGCTACCCTCTACCATAGACTCGCCTATCTGGTCTTTTCTATTAGATCCCATCATTGGTGCCTACTCAGCAAGATAGCTCCCCACTAGAAGATCTCGCTCCAGTACCCCTACATAAGATGGAATTCTAAGGGATATCATGGATTCCCTAATCATCAAATGTAGCCCCTACTCAAAGTTCAGATCCCTAAAGAACGCGTCTCACCTCATGTCTCTGGAGTAGTGAGTTAAGTCTCAAATTCTCATCGATTACTCTGCTAAAATCGGGTATCCCTTCTACAGATATAGGATCTCCTATATATATACTCATCATAACCTAGCTAGAAAGAACTCCTCATTAAATAATATATCAAATTATTCCCAATAGTGTGTCACCTCATTATGAATCTGGATCACTAAGATCCACCACTTTCCCACTAATCCCTGAATAAGGCTCGCTTCTAGGACTTTCATCTGGTCGGGTGGTGTCCTCCCAATGTAGAAGATGTGTGTGACTACCACTAGCCAATCCTCAGCTACCTGGGGTCAGTCTCACCCCTAAAATTGGGAGGTCATTTCCTCTGGAACTCTTGTAATTAAATTATCTAGTGTGAATCCCCTACCTGTAGTCCTTGTAGAAACTTCTAATCAATGGGTGGTGAAATCACTGGTACACCACCCTATGGGGCTATCTCTAGTACTATTCCCTGTACAGATTCCTCAATTATATCCATCACATCCTCGTTGTCACAAAATAGAATCTGGTCTAGCTATGTATTGGGAGGCATCCTGAAACAGATCAATATGAATCACATTAAATATAATATACATGGTGAGCTGACTCAATAAGAACATTATGACACACTAAAAAATCAATATGATGCATGTACCATTAATTTTCTTTCAACCAGTGTTTTCATGTACCGATTTAGAAAGTAGATTTCTTGAGTCCTGGTGTATGAATACGTCAAACATTGCACCAACACTGGAGTCCCTGACCTAAAATCCGAAATCAAAACACTTAACACTATTTTCCCAGACCAATCTCACAGTATTTCTATCCCACTATGGAACAAAACTGTTCTGATGACACTCTGTCATGATCTATCTTAGAGGGTTTTATGCCATGACTCTCCAAGCCTACCTCCAATAGGTCATGGGTTGGTGACTAGCACCGTTAAGGAATATCACTAACATGTGAGGCATTTACTATGTACCTATACAAATGAACACATCTCCCAGCTCAAAGATAATGAAATGAAAAACACTAAGTAAACCATGCATTCCACTAAGACAGACACTAAGAGTAATAGTAAAAAACTAAAAGAATGGTTGGATAGTAAATAAACCCAACAAAATAAAAGTTGTAAACAAGAAAGTACACGAGTCATTGGAAACACATTGGTAGAAAACCCTACCTGAAGGGTTGGTGCAGAGAATATTCCTATAGTCATAGGAGTACACCTCATCTGTCTGATCTAACTAGGCAGTACTAGGTCCTAGACAACATATTTCTCTATCCAAATGTCAGTTGTCTTCATAATAAACAACAAGTGTGGGAAAATCCCACGTATGGGTGAGTAAAACAGTACTCAGTAGGAATTCCCAAAACCACATGGAAAAGACCACGAAGAACATTACACCTGAATTATTTCTAGCTCAAATAGGTATAAATTTATGATAGTAAAAGCAATATTATCGGACATATTCTACAAAAAAACCCAGTATCAATGAGACACTTAGTCAAAATGAGGCACTTAGTCCTAGTGAGATACATAGTACTGGTGAGACACTTAGTCCTAGTGAGATACCCATCCCAGAAAAGTCATGTAACCATAAGTTCACATAGTCTACAAGTCACATTGTCCTCAAGATAAATAGTCTCTGTGTCACAAGAAACCACATCATTCTTCTCTTAGTGCACTTGATCTGGGAGAACCTACTCCCCAAGCTAACGATTGTAAGTCAATTTCCACAAAACATCACTAAGAGTATCTCAAAAGGAAAGCTTCATCGCGAGGTTCCCAACTCCACAAACAGCTCATCAGACAAACATATGGTTTGGATGTTATAGATATTTTAGTAAAAAGGGTTCAGTTGGGTCTGAGTCCAGTTCGACCCGGTTAGACTGACCTGACCCAATCTAACCGGGGGACTGTCTGCCCAACCCGCCGAGTCTGGCCCAACCCATTCTGTTAGCCTATCCTACTAGTTCCAGCCCGTCCAGTCTAATGTGGGATGGTTTAGTCCACTTGGAAGCAGAATATGTCACATCTCGACTCACTAATACGGTCGTCCAATGATTCATGTGCACTTCCTTCATGCGGGTTGTGGGATCATGTGCTTTCCGGACAACACGGTGCCCTACTGCATTATAGTTCTGCACAGTCGTGGCCTACCCTAGCTGTGGATCTCATCATCTACCATTATCACACCACCATAGGCTCCTACTTCCAACGACTGTCGAGCTGGCGGCCTCCGTTGTCACCACCCCCAAACTCTCACCTTGGGTTTTCCCACTGTCATGGTCATGTTGGACTGTGGGTCACTTTCGCCACCGATTATAGTGTTGGCGGTCATCCGGTTGGCCTGGCCGCCCCACTGGGCCATTACTGCTACCACCACCAGTCACTCTATCAGTGGCCTTGTTTTGAACTACCCCTATAGTCACACCTCCACAGCATTGTCTGCGTGCCAGATTCTCAACTGTGGGTTGTGGCGCCACAAATCGAAGCCACAACAATTTCTCACTCTCAAGATCACAAAGAATGTGAATAATAGCAGGAAAAGGAGAAGTACAATAATACCTGTAAAATGATCGAGGACTTTGTTCATGTCGGCCATAGTTAATTCTTGTTAGCAGGACCACGAAGAATGAAAATAGTAATCACAATGATATAATTCTAATTTAATCCCAACATGATAACTCACATCCCACAAAGATGATCCGCATGATGATCAACCTATTTCTGGGTTGATCTGCATTCATTGTTTAGAAAAAATAACATGGAAGGAGAAATCTCATAGATATAAAACCCCTACATTGAGGATTGGATCGATCGTTGAAGAATAGTGATTCATGCATTTGTGTTTCAACAATCTATAGATGCCTTCTCCGAATTTGATCGTCAATCCACTGGCATTCATCATCACTCACCGATGAGGGGTTTCATGAATGACTTCCCTCTTTAGATTTTTATAAAGAATTTTCTCTAGGGTTATGAATCTAACCTCATATCCCTATTAATCCATTAAATTGAGAAAGTGTGATTTAGAATTTCCGCATCACCAAACCCTTTCATTTATGAAAGAAAATAGGAGGACTCGTTGTTGCGTCACATCATCAATGCATCAATGCGAGATGTTCAAAAAGAAATAAAATAAAATTCCTTAAGATTGGTTGATTTTTATTTCAAACATCTCACACTAAACTTTTACCCCCACCCATGTCTGTCAAGGTTAGGTCCCACCTAAGGTAAATTGGTTATTTTTAATTCAACGATACCCATAGATGTTTTATCTGAGAACCCATTTAGAAGTTATTGATTTTCAATGTTAGCCGCCTTAGCATTTTTAATTAACAACAGGACTTTATTCAATGATTTATTCCAATCACACTAGGCCTTAAAATCTCTTTCACTGTCAACGCCTAGTCTCCAAATTTTCACAATTAATTTATAAAAAATGGGATAAAAATCCATGTCATTACAGTTAATTATAGTATCAGACAATGTATGGGATGTTTTGTTCAAAATAATGATTTTTTAAAATAAATTTCAAGGATACATACCAGGTGGGGCATATTATATATAATGGTTTAATAACCCTTAATTTTTTAGGGTTACGGATGTGAGGATGGATGAGACCATGAATTTTAATCAATGAAAGGATGGATATGAATCCATCCAGGTATGATTCATATTAGATGTATTTCATATCATAGTGTGGGGGCATAATAGTTGTAGTGATTGATTAGTGATCCAATAGTGGAATTAGACCATCATTTGGTTTCCAGATACAATATAGTTTTTTATATGATCTCATTATTCCATTTAGGTATTGTGAGTCATTATTAGAAGATATGATATTTAATTGGTAATTTTCATTGAGAAAATTGAGAATGGATACCAAAAAGAAATATGGAAACTATTTTTGTTTAAATAATATGTGGGTAGGAGGAAACCTGAATAAAATATTAATATTCATTTAAAAAAACATTTCTATAGCTGACTTCAATGGAAGTTTTCACTAGGGTACCTAATCAACCATTATGAAAAGTGTCTTCTATTAGGGTGCATAATATGCCTGTGAATTCATTTGTTGATGATGCCTTGGATATCACAAAATAGTGAGTGGTTTTTTTATGTTTATAAAACATTTTATGTTTATATAAAGGTCAATTTAATATTGATTTATATTATGACTCACATTTGAGTTTCATTTTAGAAGATATTTAGGTGTTATGATATTGAACACTATGAGTCAATGATGATTTTAAAACAAATATATGTATTGATATATGGATTTATGGACACTGGTACTTTTTATTTTTGGGAAGATTTACTGTATAGAGTTTTTATTATGTTAATATATTATAATTTATGAAATCCACTTGAAATTTTATTTTTGTGGTCTTGGATTTTGAATTAAACCGGTATATATATGGAATATTACATTTAATTTTTTTTGGTTTTTTATCTACCCCTCCTGCTACTTTTTCCCACACATGCCAGAGATATAGGGGATCTTCCTAGTAATTGGATTCCCTGATAAGTGAGATGAAGAGGTATAAATATACATCATCAATAATCCAATTAAATTTAGATCAAGGACATGTTATTGTAGTTCATTAATAGAATATTGTTCCTTAGTAATTCACCATAAGGTATGCTTTCACTTATTATTTTTCAGTATTGGGTTTATATTTTATATGTTTCTATGAAAAAATATATACTGTTGTGATAGATTGACTATCATAGTGTAGATATTTGCGATGTAACCATGGATTCAATTTACTCATTGTGATATATTTATTGTGTAACTTTATGAGATTGTATACAGTTTAAAAATAATTGTCATGATGTACCACGGAGTAATGAAGGATGAAGATGGTGGCCAAATAATGTCTTCTCCAAAAAAGCCTACCATATCGATACACTATTGTGATAGATCGGCTACTATAGTGTAGATATTTCTGGTGTTAATATGGATTTGAGTTACTCTTTGTGATATATTGATTAGATAACCTGAAGAGATTTTATATAGTTTAAGAACACGTGTCATGATGTTATGTGGAGTAATGAAGGATGAAGATAGAGACCACATATTTTCTTCTCCATAACAACCTACTTTATCAGAATTTTGGTATGTGAATCAGGTTCTATAAAGGTAAACTTATAGAAACCGCATTTTAGGTTTATAATATGATTTAATACCAATGAAGACACCATGTGCGGCAAATGTCATGTAACATTACATTCCATGTGGGATTTTGTGTGTTCTATTGAGCTATGTAAATGGGTTTTAACACCATGTGGATCACACATGGTTCTCTCCCTTGAGAGACTCCATGTATTTTTTAGTACTTACCTTATAAAGTACTTTTACACTCTTAGATAGAGGAATTGAATAATCATGCCATATATACCATGGCTAAAAATTTATACTACTGATTTCAAATCCATGATGTGATATGATACAAACCTAGTATAGGTTGTAGTGTGAACACACCATTTACACTAGGGTACATGTGTTATAATATCCACTCAGATGGTATTTCAATATTTTCATTCACTGAAATGGGAATTAGATAATAGACCAATCAGTTATAAGCATCTTTTCACATTGAACATGATGGTGGGTTAATCATTTATATTTGGTAATTTCATAAAATTAGTCAAGGATTATGGGATATTACTATTGTATAATTCTCTAAATTATTGGATAGTAACTCTATTAATAGAATTTTGAAATAATATTTAAGTGAGTTTTGTGAGGATGGTTCAATGTCTTGTAAGGAGAAATCTGTGATATATTGATTGAGATAACTTTGATAAGTTTCTGAATCTTATAATTGGTTGATGAATTTTGTGATGGTAGGAAATTTTGAACATGAATCTTGAGTAATAATTCAGAAAAACCCTAATAGTTTAGAGGACTACTAAGGTGTTGGAGATGACATGGTGTCTATTAGTAGAGACTAACATCAGTCTGGATGACGCTAGTGGATTCCCATGGAGACTAGATGATAATATTGATTGAATTAATAAGTTGTTTTTGTTTTTCCAGGTTATTATCATGATGTTTTCAAATATTTTCAGATTGATTCTGAAGCTAGTGTTTTGATGTGGGGATGGGACTCGATGACTATCACCCTAGCTTGTATCTAATGGGATTCTATTTGGTTTTTGATAACTCTCTATATTTATGTATGTTTTGTGATTTTTCATGAATAATTATATTAAATGGGTTCATATAATATTTGAGAAATTAAGTGAGGTGTGTACTAGAGCATTTTATATTATAATTCAAATGGGTTAGATGCACTTCCCATTGATAATTATTGAATAAATATACAAGATAGATGGGAGAAATTCACTATACAAGGTAATTGTTCAATATAATTACTGATATTATAAGTTGGAACATACCCCCGCAAAATATTATATTAATAGATGAACTATAATGACGTATTCCCCATTAACAATAAAAAAATGTGATTAATATGGTTTTGTGGTGGGTGGTATTACACAAAATTATAAAAATATTGGTTGGAAAGGATGGTTGAACTACCCCATAAAAATAAATGAATGTTATAAATGAGATGGTCATATTAGATTCACTACGCTTGATTATATTTTGAGATAGTTTAGAGGGAGGTATTATAACGTCATAAAAAAAGATTGATATCTATTATTTGGATAGGATTCAGGGACTACCCATGATTAGATGAATATATGACATAATCCATTGGGGACAATATCACCCAATATGGATTATATATACTCAAGATGATATTATGTTTTAACATTTACCATACTTTTACATGGTATTGCAGCATTCTCATAGACATCCCATCACTTCATTGATTTGGTTGGGTCGATCATAGGATCAGTATATGAATTAGGGGATTGATTGTTATTTTTTTCATTTCCATATATTTAATATTAACCTACGACTACGATACCACATTTAAATGAATATTTTTATGATAACACTTATTTGGGACACATTTGGGGAAGGTATACTGAGAATTATTTTCTCACCACCTATACAATAACCATGGTGTGAAAGTATATATTATGTCTACTTTTAGGTAGCGCACGTGATGTTCCATGAAATTATTTTAAAACAAATAATTTATAATTGACTAGGAGAATCTTGATAGGTGTTTGGAAAATATGATTAAGGTATGCCTTGGGGATGGTAGTATATCCTATTGTTTACTTATTTCTTTTTATTTTTTTGTATGATTGGATCAGTGGTAGATTATATTGGGATGTGAATATATATATATATATATATATATATTTATTTATTTATTTATATATTCCACTTTTTATATAAATTAATTTTAGGTGGTTATATATATTGATTATTGTAATGGTATGAATTTAGCTAAATTGTTCAATTATTTACTCTGAGAAGAGGGTATAGTCTCCTCGAAGTGATACCTTATAACATACCTTCTATATCAAAGCATCTATAATGTTTAAAGTAATGAACACGGTCTGGTAACACCTCTATTATAGACACAAGTGAGTGTTCTCAACATGGTGATGGTAACAAATTTAAATTATATGGATTTTTTCCACTTTTGGATTCTATATATTATTTTCTTTTACATTACATATCCGGAATTATCATTTACACCACATGAAATATCATATTAATCATCATCACAAAACATAAGATCAAAAATAATTTTCAAATATTTCATTCCTTGAAATTTACTCACCTTATTGATCATATATCTCTTTAAAACATTAATACTCCAATATTATTTTTGAAAATTAAATACATGGGGATGGGGTTACATGATTCAAATACAAATATAGAGGAATATCTGGTTCATGTGTATATTAATTTTTTAATTAAATAAATATATTAAAAACTTTTAATCAAACATTCATTATATATTTTTATCAACAAGTGAGAAGTGGCTAGGCTGATCAAGAAAGTTTTATGAAAGTATGTGTATTTTAAAAAATCTAAACCATTTCAAACCTGATACCTCTTACAAATCATACAATACAGTGATGGTATACATATAAGGATGTTATTTACAAGCTATGTCGTCTATCATTATATAATTATATACAATGATATATAACATTTCCCATTGTGATGTTTATAACCCTATATTATTATGATAGTATAGAAACTATAATATATATTAATGAACATGAGAGTAGTTTATCATATTCTTTGACCAGACCATGTTAGTATATTTGAACATTTTACACAATAGTATATCAAAAATTGGTCTCTTATGTTCAATTCCATAACAAATAATTACTTTATCATTTTACCTAATCCTTGAAAGACCAAAATGATACCAAAAACTATTTACATACCGATTTACTAAAAATGTTAAAACATATAAAACCCAATTTATTGATATCTCTATTATCATATCTCATTGTCATAATTCATCCAAAACACCACTATAAAAATGTGATTCATTAAAAATTTAAATGTTCAACAATCATAATCCTCCCTAGGTATTCAGTATAATAATTGATGAATGAATTAGTGAATAATGATAAAATGAATAATAGAATGGGGTTAGGGGTATTGATTAATATAATTACCCACATGGTTAATATAAATGATCATTGATATAAAATAGAATATCAATAATCAACTATACTACTAATTCATGTAATATGTTTGAAATAAATTATAATTTAACTTGAAACTTTTTAAATTTTTAACATGTAAGTAATATAACCATATTTTGTGGTGGAATATATAATTTTTTATATTTTTTATAATTATATGTTATGAAAGAACATTAAATGGTTTTGGGATAAATACATCATTATATGGTAGGGTATGTTTTCTAATACTATGAGAAATGAGCAGTTCGTGTGTGGTTTTTCTTCCAGTGAAAGTAATTATTCATCCATTTATTTCAAAATTAATTTATTTTTACATATTTCTAAATCCTAAAAAACATTGTGGTATTATTTCACTTTAGTATATTTATATTATAAAATATTTATTGTGGATATAGTATTTATCATTTTTTTAAATAGGGTAGTTTATGTAAAATTTACATAATATATATAAAATGTCCAATGTATTTTCAATATCTTGTAATATTTTTGATTTATTATTAATTGGTTTTAAATATCGATAATTGTTTTTGGAAAATATATGTTCGTTTTTTTATGGTTCATTTTCTAAAAATATCAAGTCATAAAGGTTGATTCTTAAAATGGTAAATATAATTAAATTGATATTATTATAATTTTTTTAACACTAATAGTGTAGATATATTTGGTTTATCTAAAATTATTGTTACTATATATATACATAATATAGCTATAGGTGGATGACTATTTTGTTGATTGTGCACAAAATATGAATTTAAATCAGGATAAGCATACAAAATCATATCTTCAGGTGGATATTTCTATTTTTTAGGATAGTAATATATATTCTACAATGGATTATCAATATTATATAAAAAATAAGACTATAGGTATGTTGAAATAAGTTGTATGGATTATGGAGAACCCCTCATGATCCCATAATGATTATTTTATCTTTAAACACAAGGATCTTTTCATCCACTATGAACTAATCAAACCAGTATATGGATATTTAAATTTGGATGGGCATGATCACATGATGTACTCCATAAGTGGAAAAAAATTATAGTCTTCTCTGATATTATGGATTCTACCCCAGATAGGGTTTTTAATATAGGGACTACGACTCATGTCATAGTGAATCATGAGGGAACTGAGTAAAGGATAAAATGTTTTATATTATCCTTCTTTTTTAAGGCAATTCTTTCTAAGGTAAAAAATAATATAAATTTTTTAGTTATATATGGATATTAATAGAATCCAATGAACCTAAAAATTTTAGATTTACTACTACTTGGTGATTTATTTCGAATTTTTCTTCTACAACGATGACTTAAAGAGAAGAGAGTTGAATTTACACTAAATTCATGGAATATCAATATTATCATGATATAAGAATGGGAAATTAATTTTTATCCCTTAAATGTAAAACAAGCACGTTCACAAGTTAGTTTTTATTCAAATAATCAATGCAATTACTATAAATATCATATTTAAGAAGATATCACATCATCAGGGTGTGCACCAATAAAATTATGATGTGAAATAGATAAATAAATATAAGGAATTTTTTTTAGTTTCATAGATGTGGTAGACATTGAATCCACTCTTGTTGAAGATGATTTCATTGAAATGATGAAAGGTGCATTTAAAAATAAAATCTAAATTGAACGGTGTAAAGTGTTATAATTAACTCTATCTTAAACAACTGATGATTATATGATTAAGAAAAAGGCTTTTACATTCATACATTTTTGAGTATTTTTGGACTATAATATTACAGACTTTGGAAAATGGTAATATAAAATCATTATGTTTCCATATAGGGTGAATTTTTTCAATAAAAATTGGTTATTATGTTTACACTAATATTTTATTCATGAAACCATTACCTCATTAAATACATGGCACATTTGTTCTTGCTATAATTTCTACATATCCATACGCCCTATGAAAAATATTTGTAAACTTTGGAAGAAGAAAAAAATATCATAATTAAATATATAACATGGAACCCCATTAATTTATTTAAAATTATTGAAACCCCATATAAATTCTTATACGTTTATATAAAAAGTATATTTTTTAAAAAATATCCACTTATTTACTTTTGAATTAAACTTTTGATTCAATTATTTTAGTATAATATATATTATGATGGAATAGAGTAAAATTTATAATTAATGATGATTTTCTTAAAATATATGAAACAAATTTCCTTGAAGAATATTTTTCACTATTTGAAGATCACAATATTTCTTTTACATCATATGCTTATTTTATTATTTTATGATATCAATGGATTTTGTTAAAAACAAAACAATAAATTCAATATAGAATATATTCAAATGAAATTTAAATTACCAACTAGAAAATAATTAATGATATAATAATTATGAAACTAATAATTGTATATATCAAGTTATCATTTTCAATAACATGGGAAAATAAATCATAAAAATATTTTATAGGACTCTTTCCATAACTTCTTACAAAATTGAGTTTGTAAACAAAAAATAGTTATGAATTTCATTCTCATGAGGCCTAATGATTCATCTGGGTGATATATAATTTCCTACACTATCACGCTCTGACCCATGTTGGGGCTCGAGCCGCAACTCCTCCAAGACAACCTCCATAGGCTAGTGGTTGGCGACAAGTGTTGAACGCAAAACTAAAATCGTGGAGACCTTTCCTATATTACCTATAATCACATACTCCCAAACACCTAAATGAATTGGTATGGAGATATTAAATGATAAAACTGAAATTTAGGCCTATATATATCATAAACAAGAGTACAACAGATGTTGTGAAGTGAAAATAGAAAAAGAATCTCCAAGAAAAAGAAAAATGTAAATGTTTATGACATGCTCATAATAAGTTTATAAGCACATTTAGGTTGAATACCCTTATAGGTGGGTGTATCAAGGTATGACAGATTAAAATAACTATTCCATTGGATATTTATTCATCATAAAACAAACCACAATTATCTCTTATTCCCATAATAATATATGAATATCAATGAAATCAATCTTAAGATATAGTGATTTTTACTTGGTTATCCCTCACTGGGATATGTAAAAGTACAATATAATGGCATTATGCCAAGGTACAAAATCCACTAAGGCTCACAACCAAATTACAAGGTTTAGGCTAGATCACTTTTATGCATGGGCTCTCGATCTTTATAAGATTTATGGTCTGATCACTTCATTACCAAGGGTCACACCCTATTTCTACTTCTCTGGCACACTCCCATTGGCATGGATCATTGGCATCTTCTTATATTTCTCACTTATCTATGAAGGGTTCCACTCAAAGTTTATGTACTTTTAGTTCCCTTTATTTACATGAAAGAACACATCCTCAAGTACAAGTAGATGCTCTGTTCAGTTCCCTTTTCAACTATAGATGAAAACCACATTTCCAGGTACTATAATTCAGTGGAAATTTCTTTTTAAAACTACTTTGGTTCCTTTTTAAGATTCATTTAATCCTCCTTGAACCACCTTTATTCCTATGTGAACTTCAGTACACCACATAGAACATAAGGTTTACGGACCACCACTTCCGTGAACATCCCCTGATCTGAAGATTGCCTCTTCTTTTTCCTTCATGTACCACCTCCATGTACTAATTATGTGTATTGCCTATATGAACTACCTCCACGTAACACTTCCTCTTCTATAGAATTTTTTATTTCTTGGGCTACTCCTTCCAAATATAAATTCTTCTCCATTCACAAAATCATCCTAGCGTACTTTTTCACCCTTTAGGGAATTATCCGTTGTGAACCACTTTTAGACTTCATTGAATGAAAGGAGAAAAGGTTTTTTCCAAGGAAAATTTCTCTATGTAATGATTGTATTCTTTCTCCTTATATAGAAAAATAGATCCCCAAAAACTGATAATCTGAGATTTACCCAAATCTCCAATGTTGTACCTCATTCACTAAATATTACTCCGTATGTGAACCATTTCCCTACATTGTCCACGTACATATTTTCTTCTTCACAGTGGCCCAAATCACCATCTCATTTTCACCAATGACAAGATATTTGACGTACCGCAATCCTTATGTGTACCATTTTCCTCCCATGAACTTTTATCCCTACCACGCACCATTTACTATTCAATATCCATGTACCATCGTTCATAGTCAACATAGAACTACTATGTGGAAAACATTATTTTCTAAAATTCCTTCACCATTATGCATAATACCTTCTTGGTCCACAAACCATATTTTTCTATCCATGTACATGGAAACTACACCACCATAAACACCTACTTACAAAAACACTAACCATACTTATTCATGGTTATATGGATTTTTTAACAAACACAATCACACCAAATACATACCAAGAGAGAACCTTCCAAGATTTCTTTCCAACAATATCCATCTTTGGGTTTGTTGAAAACACTTTCATAACTTAATATCTCATTAATTATTCTTCTAAAAAATTTCAACATTCACTTCCTTTGATTAATATTACAATAATGGATTTAATCAACACATACTCTAAGCCCACATGTGTCTTGCTCAGCTTGAGAAAAAAGAGTATAATGAAAAGTTCATCAATGAGCTACTTCATTTTATTCCAACCCACTATTCTTATTTTATTAGAAACCTCATCTCTCATGATTTGTATCCTATAATCAATCACTTCTGTCATCATGATATTTAATAATCTCCCTAAATCACTTCTCCCCCTAATAGCTTTAACTCCCTTAACTCATTGATCCACCTAGAAACTTATCCTCGTCTCTTGACAGTCAGTTTATCCCTTCCAAATCAACAATTTATCCCCCTTTGTCAATAAACCTAAAGGCCATTATTTTGGGGACTACAATAGGGTAATGAACAAAGAAAAACACGTTAATGAAAAAACACACCATACATCAGAGATAGGGGGTCCCACATTCTCACTTTCTGAAATGTGGGAAGTCTATTAGACTCCGATATCAAGTCAATTACTTTTAGAAGACTATTTGGTAAGAACATTGTCAGAATTTCTACAACCTGTAGGTCTATAGGAACATACTACAACTTCATAAGAACATTATCCATCTTTTCCATGATGAAATGACACTTTATTTTAATGTGATTTTTCATTGGGTGATGGAATAGATTTTTTATAATATTTATACAACATTAATTATCACAATACATTACAATCAGATATTTCATTTCAAATCCCTTATCCCCAAGTTTCTACATCAACCATAGTAACTGTGTGCAATATTGAGTAGACATAATATATTTAGAATCTACAATTCTCAATTAAATACAATCTTGTTTCTTTCTTAGAAAATAAATAAAGAGTCCTCGAGATAAAATGCACCACATGATTTGAATTTATATCATCTATTGAACCATCCCAATCTACAACTTTGTATCCCAATAACTATGGCTGATATTTTTCATTATAAATCAATCCAAATTCAACTATTCCCTTGATATACCAAAGTAATATTATCACTAAAAGAAGTTGGCATTCCATGGGATATATTTGATATCATGCTTCTTGACATGTGGAAAAAAAATATCAGGTCGTTTTGCTATCATGTAAAATAGAATCCTAATTATTAGCCTATATTTTGTGATATTGAGTGCATTTCCATCACCATCCCATGAAACATTCATCTGGGAAGCCACTGGGGTTTTCAACTCCTTGTAATTATCCACTCCAAATATTTTTAGAACCCTCATACCATATTTTGATTAAGAAATGAATGTTCCATTCATTCATTGAGTCACCTATAAACTAAAGAAAAAAAATTTAGTTCACCGATCATTGAAATTTCAAAATTAATTTTCATGATTTAAAAAAAATTATACACTATGCTTCATCTAATCTACTTAATATTTTTTCATAAAGATATATTAGATCCTTCATCCTTTAATCACATTCACTATTGACATATTGTTTATAATCAACTCCCCCACACCAATAACCAAAATTATTCAGAAACAGATCTAGCTATGAATAACTTTCTCTTAGTGCTTGATTCAAACCATATAAATCCTTCTTTTTCAAAAAAAATCTATTGTAATCTTCATGAAAAAACCCATCTAGATGTTCAATGTAAAATACTTCTTCCAAAACCCCATTCATAAATTTTTACTTGAAGTTAATGTAGAAAACTTTGAAGTTTCTTTTCACAATTATGGTTAAGAATAATCTAATTGTATCCATCCTTACAATAGGTAAAAATTTATCATCAACATTAATTACCTATATTTGGTAGTAACCTTTTCACACTGGTCATTCTTTGTTTCAAATCACAATACCTTATTCAATAATCTTATTGATAATGACCCATTTCACCCTGATGGAAGTTTTATTTGTTGTTCTATAAACAATTTCACATGTCTAATTCTTCTCAATTTGTTCAAGATCTTCATTCATAGCCTAAAACCAATTCTCATCTCCAACTGCTTCATTAAAACAGTTAGGCTATACCAGTGATAATTATGATGCTTATTGTTGATTCTTCATCCTCTTTGTCTTCACTAGAGCTGTCAGACTACCTATTATGTTTTATCAATCAATTACATCACTTATCTCATGTCATTGTACAGATACTTAATTTTTATCATCCTTTTAAAATTCTGAATCGTCCTCTATAACTGGATAATCCCATAATCTTCTTATCTCTTCATCACTATCCTCGTGGGACGGATAATGTATTTTATCAAGATTATGATCATTCTATACTATAGTTACATCATTAATTTCATCTAAATTTCATATCCTCTTATTGAATCATTTATATTCTTTAATATACTTTGAATATACGAGAAATATCCCGTCATCTCCATGGGATTCAAACTTCCTAGGTTTCTCCTTATTGGGAATGAAACACTTACTTCCAAAGACTCAGAAGTACTTCAATGATGGATTCTTTGAATACTATAGATCATACTGAGTCTTCACTTTTTTTAACATAGTAACACTCTATTTAAAGAGTTGACTACCATCATCACTTGTTATTTCCAAAATTCTTGTCGAAGGCCTTTCTCGACAAGCATTGTTTGGGCCACGTTGTTGACTACCAAGTTTTTTTCCCAACTACTTCACTCTTTTGTGGAGTTATCACTACTGAAACATGATTCCTTATCCAATTATTCTCAAGATAGTCCTCTACATGAATATTTTTGAACTCTGTTCCATTATCTATTCAGATCATATAGATATTCCGACGTAGTGTATTTTTAACTTCTCATACATTTCTTGTAATGAAACTTAACACCTTAGACTTGTGGGTAATGATTGATACCCATACCATTAAATAATAATCATCATTGAAGATAACGAAATATCTCCTCTCATCAATATATCTTGGTGAAATTGGTCTATACACATCAATATGAACCAACGCAAGCAATCTTATTGACCTTTTATCTTTTTCAATATATTTCTTTTTAATGATCATACCTCATTGGAAGAAATCACATTTATGAGTATGATCATGTGATAATCTAGGGATATCTCAAGAAGAATCATACTTCAAAAGATATTCTAAGGAAATTCAGATCATGTGGAAAATTGTTTGTGCCACAACATATTTTCTTCTTCCTTGGATAGAAAGCACATATCTTATCCAATTACAAGGTATAGATTCCCTTTCATACTCTTTCCTAATAAAACAAATGCACCATATTTTTCCTTTATGACACATAATTTTTTGAAAAGATTATGGAATGTAGTGAGTCCCATAGTTTACCACCACTAAGAATGTTGTGACTGAGACCTTCAAAAACTAAGACATTAGAATGTCTCAAATCTTTTCCCCAAACTTGGCTTTTCTCGAGCCAATAATCTACAGGCCTTCATCATTACCAAATCATACAATACCTTCATTATCATACTTGATTACGGTCACCAAATATTTATTTCCTATCGTGTGAGAGGTGCATCCACTATCAATAATTTACATTCATGTCTGATTTGATACTTTAATTTCAATCTCTATAGCCACTACATGTTCAACTGTATTCTTATTTTTCAACCATATTTTTTACATCATAACCAATAGTGATTGTTAAACTTGATCTTCCATGAGTTATGATGGAATAGATTCATATTACAATACTGTAAAGTAATTTTTTGTTTTTAACTCATTTGACGATACTTTGAATTGCTTCTTATTACCACATTCATTCAGTTTTGGCACATTTCTCTACATTGTTGATGAAAAACGTCTTTCCATGTTCATAAACCCTCCACATCTGAAATAGTGGATATCAAATTAACTTCTAGATAATTATGTTCTATAAGCCTTCCTTTATTGATCATGTTTTCTTCATTACCTCTTGGATATAGAACCTACATTTTGGGACTGTACCATATTTCAAAAACAATAACATATCATGTGTGTTTCATTATTATATAGAAATAATGCACCACATGTTCTCCCTTGGGTTCTCAAAATTTTTTAATCTCTGTTCATTTTCAAATCTACATTCAATCTCTGAGTGGGAGATTGTTGTATAACTTCAACCATTACTTCATTCTTTTTATTATAAAGCCTCACACAAGCTGTATCATTATGATTAATCATTTTCCTTTCCTAACACTCATTTATATACTTCACTGGAACACTAAAATATAATTTTCATTTATTGTATGTATGTCCTTATTTACTGAAATCAAGAGTTTCTCTTGATCATTCACTTTATATTCTCATACTGACAACTTCCACTTCAAGATCTTTGATATATTAGATCTGATTTTTCCAATATTATTAATACTATCAATCACTCTTTTCTATTATTCAATTTCTAGTTTCAACTCATGTACCTTCTCAGAGTTTGATGGAATTGAGGACTACAATTTTTTAGTCTCTTCATCCAGCTCAGATATCTCTTTTTCTTGCTAATGTATATAGAATTTGGCATCACAAAACACTTTATTATCTTTCTTTTTCTTTGATCTCAATGAATCTATATCTTCAAGAGTAGATTTTAATTCATCCAAATGGTCAAATACTCCTTCTAATTATCCTTGATCACTTTCGATTTTATCCTTTTATGGAGAATTTCCCTATAAATTTCACCATAGAATCTGTTTTATAATCCTTACAGTCCTCTAACACTTCTACCTTATAATTTTAAAGACGTTTGTATTCTTTTGAAATTTGGTTCTTATTTTTGAATAAATTTTTATTTAAACTTATCCTACCTTTTAAATTTTATGAAAACTTGATCCGGGGAGTTTCATAATTTTCGTTATCATCATTTTCAATATTCTTAGGACACTTTGTTGTAAAATGTCCAATCATTCCACATGAGAAGCATACAGGTGGATGTTTACCTTTTAAATTTCCACTTCATCTTTTTATATTTTAAGAGAGAAATGACATGAAATCATAAAAATTTAATTTTTAAGAACTATATTCAATAGATTTATTCTTTATGGCCTTGAATTATACTTCTTTAAACATCACCTTTTCTAAAACATTGTTATAATAACTTCTCATTTCATATGAAACATGGGTACTTTGAAAGTTATCCAATGTTAGCTACTTCTTATCATTATCTTACAATACATAAACCTCCATATTAATCCAAGGTGGGAGTTTTCTCAAGATATTCTTGAAAATATTTATATCTTTAGTTATATCTCTAAGAACATGCATGTCATCCATGACAACAGTCACCCAAGAAAAGAATATATCCACAGGCTCATTAGGGTAAATTTTAATATCCTCATATTTATTCCATAAGACCTCCATCTTTGTTTTTCTTACTTTTGAGTCACCCCCATAAATGTTCAATATCTTTTCCTACAGAGAATGTTATGTTTTACATGAAATAACCTTCTTATAAATTCAATTTGATAGGTATCCCCATAAAGAAATAATACCTTTAGTATAGGAATCCAATTTCTTTGTATCATCTTATGATAAAGCACCATTATCGATATTGGTTAAAATTATATATAGAGCTTATATAAACACATCCATTCCAAATGATCAGAAGTAGTGCTATATCTGATTCTTTTAAAATTGAAATTTTTTTCCATTTAATATTGAAAACCATTTTTGATTGACAATATCTATTTATTCTATTGATATAGAACCAATAACTTTCAACCTTTCTACTGATACCAATTCTTAATCAAATATGTCAAATACCCTGGAGGGGAGGGTAAATTAAAGAATTGAAGATTAAAAAAACTACCCCTTTGGATATTGTTTCATTATTAAATAACATTCTTCTCTCTTATTCCTTTAGCAATATATGAATAGAAATGGAATAATGCATAAGACACTTAGATTTTTAATGGGTTCACACTCACTATGAAATTTCCAAGGAGAATACAACGATATTTTTCCAATGCACCAAATCCACTAAGGATCACTGGAAAATTATAAGGTTTGGGATAGATCACTTCTATGCCGAAGATCACTGCCTTCAAAAGATTTAGGGTCTGCTCACTTCATTCCCAAGGTCACTCCATATGTCTCTTTCATTGGCTCTATTCCAGTGTACAAGATCATCGACTTCCTATTCCTTTTATTACTAATCTTTGACGGGATCCAAAAATAGTTTATAGACATTTATGTCCCTTCATTTTCATTAAATCATGCATCCTCAACTGTAGGTAGTTACTTTGTTGAAGTCCATTTTCCCTTATAGATGAAATCCAATTTGTTCGTACTATTAGTCAGTAGAAATGGATTTTTTGAACTATTTTTGTACCTTTAAAAGATCTATTTAATCCTTTTTCAACCACCTTGATTCCTATATGAACTAAATTTCACCATGTAGCGCATATGCTTTGAAGGGCACCTTTTTAGTGAATTTCCCCTATAACACGGATTGTCTCTGCTTCTGCCTTCACAACCCACCTTTACATGCTGCCTCTGAAAACCACCTTCGCATACCACTTCCAATTCATCATAATTCTTTACTCCATGTAATCCTCCTTCATTATACTTCTTCTTCTCTTTTCTTATAATCCACCTCATAAACTACTTCACACTTTGGGTAATTCACCCTCACAAACCACTTTCGGGATTTGCTGAATTATTGAAGTGAATATTTTTTTCTTATGAAATTCAAACTATGTAATGAATGGATTGGCACTACTTATATAGGAAAATAGATCTGAAAAAGCTACTAATACTTGATTTACTCAAATACTAAATGTGGTACCACCTTCACCACGTATTAATCTTATGTGAACTATTTCACTACATAGTTCACGTAATTCCTTTCTTCCTTCACAGTGACCCAAATGACCATCTTGTTTTTTCCAATAACAATCCATATTTTCTACCACAAGTATTTGATGTTTTTTTCCTCCCACGAACCAAAATCCTCCAATCAATTGATTTTTCATTCACGATCTATATACCATCCTTTATGGTCCTTATAGAAAGAGGAAACCTTGAGAGAGTTTTTACCAATAGAGTTGATCACTACCAAATGTAACTACCAGAATGCCCATCAGCCTAGCCTTGGTAAACACCTTAGTCAGTCTATCTTGCTACGCTCTTCCAACATCAGGTCATTTGTGAACTCTGTTTGAAAGGCAAGTGGTCTTCATAAGACACAAAACATGTGTGGGAAAATACCATGTATGGGTGAGTATAAAATTACTTAGTAGGTGCCGCAAAAAATCAAATAAAAATGGAGTGACTAAAAGGTGCTAATACACAATACCTATAAATAGGTAACCCCATCATGAGAGAAAATATTTCTCAAATAATCCTCATTTATACATGAAAATTAAACTATGGAAAATAAGAATCTCCAAAAATAGAGTAAGGAAAATACATTGTCCCATAGCTCAATTCATAAATAAAATGAATGTAAACTCATCCAAACACAAGGAGCTAGACACAGAGAGAGGATAAACATTTCATTATGTATTCAATAGCTATAGCAGGAGAGTGAACTCATCCAACCATGAGAAACTAAACCCAAAATGTACGTGGAATACCTCACATGTCTTCACCTCACACGGAAGGAGAGTAAAAAAAGGTAATGTGTTGAAACATAGTTGGTAATTATACAGATCCCTTAAGTGGTTTCAACCCATATTGTGACAACACTACAAGGGTTCCCTAACATCACCCAGATATACACATATCATATTCCAAGTCTCATGAGTTTCTGACCTCATATCTAGTAACATGATTATACATGAGTCTCTAAAAATAAAAAGTAAACTAGGAGAACACCCTCCATGAGCTCTATCATCCAGAAATGGAACCCTTCTGGGAGATAAACTTTATTGGGAAAAACCTATATTGTCTTTCCCTAATTCACAACACTAGAGGAACTTCCATCTCTAACATGTGCCCTGCAAAGGATATAGAAGACTTGTGGAGAGGACCGCTCCTCATCACTTCCCTATAGTTGAGGTAACACTTCTATAAACCATACACCACATGAATATTCTATATGAGAGTGAACAGAGGGACACATACCTTGGAACTACCTAGCAGTCGAGGGAGATTTATCTTCAAAATAACCAATGAACCCACAATTTCTCTTATATGGAGTGGCCCACATCTAAGTCCATTGATGGAGCACTAATTTTTGAGCGATTATCTGTCATTTCAAGTAGAGGGTACCACTCCTAGGAACTATAATCAAATATCGAGGGAGCTCCAACTTCAATGGAGAACCTGCTTTGCACTACAACTCAGTCATGGTGGAGTACTACTCTATTGGTGAGGACCTGCACCCTAACCCATTAGGGGAGTACCACTCCATGGCTAGAGGACCCACACCCCGGTACAATATGGGATAACCAAATATTCCAACTAATTTACTATATTGTACCTTCACCCTTGTACGATTGGTTAGTATCAACCCCATGTTAGAGGACTTGTACCCTAGCATGGTGGGGGAGTATCGACTCTGCCAGGTTGTTCACTATGGGGGATCCTCACCCTCGTACGTTAGGTTAGTATAACCCCGGGATAGAGGACCCACATCCTAGAATGGTAGGGGAGAAGTTAATCTACTAGAATATTATGTATAGAGGACCCACACCATAGAATGACATTGGATTTTTGACACTAAGGATAGAGGACATGAAACCTATCCAGGTAAGGAAGTACCCACTCTGCTTATATGTCACATATGGAAGAATTACACCCTAACACTATAGGGGAGTACTAAATCCATGGATAGAGGACCCACACCCTAGTCCAATGGGGTAGTTACTACTCTATTTTTCCAACATATATGGAGGGTCCATCCCCTGGCTTGGTAGGGGAGCACTGTCTAACTTTATGAACTATATGAGGATCTTGGTTCCTAAACCATTAGGGGAGTACCAAAAATACCAAAAGTCCTTCAATGAGTCCTAGTATCCCACATTCCAGCTGTGAGCACCCATGTCTAAATAAATCAATCCCCACACCTTTATATTTTCTTCTTTGGATTACACTGACTTTCCCGCATTGTTTTAGGTCACGTCACATGGATGTGTCTTAGTGGGGAAAGTGTTCCTCTTCCTCTTAGGTCCAAGCCCTTGAAAACCCACCCCTTGTCACAAAGAACTATCCAAATATAAAATAACCTATCCACATGATTAGTCGAGTACTATCTCCACCAAAGAAAATAGGTAAGGGAAATTTGTGCCCTCATGTCATATTAGAGAACTAGTCACATAGTCTCTCGAAAACAACCACACCATTCTCTAGCATTGGTCATGCAATTCTAAAAAGAGCATCATTCTTATCATACTTCGTGCAGTAACACCACAGATGGAAGGGGACCTACACCCTATTCTTGTAGGGGAGAACCACATCACCATTCTAAGGATTATATGGTAACCACATCCTAACATAGATAGTAAGGGTACCAACCCCAATTTTAACCCAACGGTTTACCCTATTGGCGGCCCAAGACATGCACTGTTACACAAGTTTCATGATTGAAATGTGAAACATCATACCTTCTTTCCCTAAACTGAGGCCAAAACCATATTATATGTGGAACAACACACAAGATAGGCTACTCAAAAGTATGAATCTGAGTCCCAAAGAAGGATATATGGATGGAGGACCACCTCAATAAGATCCCCTAAGATCACAAGGCATGCATTAGGTCACATATGATGTGTGAGACCACCCAAACACATGGTCATGTGTCCAGTATACATAGGATCCAACCAAATTCAGGGTAAACTGCATTTTTATGAGGTACACTAAATTTCCTTCTTCATCCGGCCATGGGACATGTAGTTTAGCATGTTCCCATGTATCAGACCCAATGTCTGTGTACATTGACAATGTGTTAGTACATGACTTTGTGTTCTTACACAGCTATCTCAATCCATTTCATATGGTCACATTATTAGAGGCACTACCTGTCTTATAGCCCCGGTACATGGAGTGTAGTCAAAAAAGTTTATCATCCCCCAATATTAAAAAATAAATGGCATGTATCAATGAACTACATTCAAGGTAGATGGTAATTCCAGTTGGGAATCAACTTAAAAAATGTCTGATTTTCCCAGATTCAACACAAAATTCATAGAAATACTCAACTAGGATCATAAGAAATTTAAATAGGGCTCTATAACTATGGAATAATGAAACATTAATGTGATTAAGTCTAAAAAAAGAAAATTCTACCTCTAGGGAGAAAAGGTGAAGCTTCATATAAAGAATGTTGCCCAGATCATTTTGTTTCTTGATTTGTTAATGATATGATTTAGGAATGGAGATTGAAGGCACCTTTCTTTGATTATTCGATTTCAGTTTTGTTTTTCACCAAATGTGATATGAGGGGAGAATTAGAGGTTCAACCTTATTTTTATTTGGGCAACCAACATGAAGGGAGGGGTGAATGTGTAACACCCCAAGATTTTATAAGAAATATTCTTTTTAATTTCATTGATGTCTTTTATTGTACGATACACCAAAATTAGCTATATCTATACGCAACACCGTATTAGCTTGTATTATATACAAATACTATTCTTGTCTTGTGTTTCACACAAGAGCAACTTTCCTCAATAGCGTGTGTTTTAAGCAATACAGAGTTTCACTAAACAACAATATATTGTTATAATATTATTATGAACTAGCCATTATGAATAGTAGTAACTAAATTTTAAATTTTATGACATTATAATTCATCTTACACATTTTATAGAACATGGTATGAGAACAAAATGAATTTTTAGGTAAAATAAGTATTTTTCCAAAAATGCAGTTTTGTCACATTTTGATGGTGCACCCACGTTAAATATATTTTTTGACACATTTAAAAGTTAAATTGGAGAAAATTAATTTATTAATTTCAATAAGGATATAAAAAGTAACTACGGATAATTTTTTAATATTTTTCTGTTAACTTTCATATTTTGATGAATAGAAAAATACGCTAAATTTTAATTAAAAACAAAATTTTCCCTTTAGATAATTTATATGATTAAATTATAATATTTAATGATTTTTAAGTATAAATAGAATATATTTTAACCATTTAATATAATTTATGTCATTATCATTAATATTACATTGAATTCATAGGTAAAATCATTTCATTCTTTGGCAATGTTTTAAACAAAAACATATTTTTTAGACAACGGGATTAATTTCAAATTAATTTCTGCAACTTCTGTGTCATGAATATGAAAAAATGGATTCCATATTTGGTATCAGTAGGTCAAAATTGTGTTAATAGGCTACTTTTTATTTTTATACATTATGAATAGTAGCTACTGAAAATTTTACTTACTACAGTTAAAGGTAAATCGGGTAATTAAGGGTAAAAATAAGACTATAAAATTATCCTAACACCTTCCAAAATTCAATTGGAAGAATAAAAGTCGACCAATATCACCTAAGGGTCTAAATAGATTCATTTCATGGACTTTTTACCTTTAAAATGATGTAATTATTATTATACCCAAATAATGTGACAACATGTCACTCTCTTATATCTTATAAGTGTAATAATTTTAATTTACTGATAAACTTCATTAAACTTCGAAACTAAATAGTCTCCAATAATATAATAAACTTATCTACAACATGTGAATTTATTTATAATTTTTATGGATTAAATAAGTATCATTAAGGATGACACAATAGTGATATAGAAATTATTTTATTGATTTAAATATCAAATAAATGGTATTAAAAATATTAAAATAAATATTATATGAACTATTTAATGTGCCCCACAAATTTTCTAGATGAATATGAAATATTATGAACCTATTAAATATTTTTTTCAAATATATCTTTTGTGTGGATTTTATTTAAATTCAAATAAATGAATAGTGTCAAAACTGACACTATTGATATTTTATAAAAAGAACATATTATTAAATTGTTTATAAATCATGAAAATATTTAAAAATTTTAAATTGAAATTTATAGGGTCTAAAATGTCATTAAATATCCAATTATGGAAAATTCACAACACATAAGTAAGTATTTATAACAATTTAAAATTTAGAATATTATTACCACAAATAAAACTAAATAGATTAAATAAGGATAAATCAAATTGTTAAGGTTTAAAATAAATTCCAAACATGTATAAATTTTATTTTATGATGATATTAAAACCAAATCTCATCTCATCTTAAATTTGTACTCATTTTGGAGGTTTTTATGTGGGTTTTTAATTTATTATAAATTATTATTTTTGAGGTTTCCAAAATTGTCCCTCTCCTCCCAAATAAAAGGGAACCTCCTCCCTCTTCTCTTCACAACATTTTGAGACTTCAAGATCGCCCAAAACCTGTCCATTTCACTTCTTCACTTCCCTAGTAACATACTAGATGTCCTGGTCTTCTTCAAAGACCAACTTTAGTGCCCTAATAGGAGGTTTAGAAGAGGCGCATCAAAGAAGAGGTAATATCCTTTACCGATTCTTTCAAATTTATTTCTTATTTTACTTCTTCTTATTTATTTGTTTCATTATAAAGTAATATCATATTTATCAATCATATTATGATATGTTATTATAAATATGAAACAACCATATTTCACCTTCTATCCATCCTACGGAAAATGAAATCCCCGCACGTGTGTACGTACGGAATACCATCTCCACGTCGTGGTGTAATTTTCTTTTCCACCACCACCATAATTGGATGGGTATAATGGTGCAAATAATAACTATATAATATTATTATAACATGATACTAATTCTGAGATATTATATAATCTTCTCCAACACCATTCAACAATTATGGGAATGATATCGTCGCTCATGCGTACGTACGGATTACTATATCCACGATGCAATGAGATTCATTCTCCATGTTAACCATTCAAGAATGATTATAAATTATATATAATAAATAATAATGAAAGGTATGAAATAATAATGATACTGAATTTATGTAGATATATGTTCCATTTACTTAATTCCATTCAATTCAATAAGGTAACGAAAACAGCGTTCATGAGTACGTACGGCCTACCGTCTCCATGAACGGTGTATTTAATTCCATTTATCGATCTATCATATATATTTATTTAATGAATATATATGATATATAAATCATGTTTGACATTGAATAATTATTTAAATCAGGATATAAGTAATAATATCACGAACAACAAGTCCAAACACATACGATAAATGAAACGATTTTACACAAGAAACATCTTTAACGTGAAATTGACAAAAGAACGGGTAATATAAAGTCGTAACTGAATAATATATGATATCATAAATATTATTATGGTTCTGTTACAAGTTAATAATATTTTTAAACCCACTATACTAGAGTTTTGGACATGTACGGAAGAAATTAGATATAAGGTAAGGGATTATTTCGTCTCACTTTTATTTCTTTGAGACATATGGCTTAGTCACCAACTATTATTTTCTACTGTGTTTATGATTACTATGCATGTTTTATGATTTTGATTATGAATAATATTATATTTAAATATTTATGACATTTCGTTTATTTTATGACATGTATGATTCCACTGATTATAATTGGTAAGGGATAATTTTGCAATCTCATTTTTATCCGAGATTGATTACACGTAAGTATTTACTGGGGTTATATTTATCATCCATGTCCATGTTTTATAAAAATGTATTCACAATCTGATTAATATTATTCCATGTATGTTTAAAGTCATGTTTACCCCTTTTTTACTTTTACTATGTAGTATGGAAGAAATCTTTTTTTTGTTTACCATACGAGGTACTTTCTGACTTTTCTGGTAAAAAGTACGAGGAGAATGTTTTTGTATCTTATACGGCATGAATGGATTTTTACAATTTCATAACTCCTTATTTATGTGAAGATTATTCTACAATATTTCATGATTATTTTCAACAAAATTCTTTTCTTTTAAAATTTCACGGTACTTGGAGAAAAGAAAATGATTTTGAAGAAGAAAGTATATTTTCCTCAAGAATTCATTTCAAGTGTTTTATCAAAACTATTTTCCATCTAAGATGAAATTATTTAGTATGTTTATGTGTCAAGTATAATTTTTCAATTATTTAAATGGTTTTATTTTTCTTATGATGAAATTAAATCCATTTGTTTTATATGGATTATGTTATGATGGAATGATGTTTATAAAACCCATATTATTCTTTGGGTTATGTTGAATGATTTATGTTTATTTTGTGGTACACAAAAGAATGATTTCATTATGGGAAGTATGGTACCTATATCTCCCTCCAATGAATTGGGTACAGATTTATATCTCATGATATTGATATGGCTGGAACAGAAAGTGAATATGGTTCAGTAATACAGGGCTGGAATGGCAAGTAAACCCGGTTCAGTAATGGATTTTTTCCACTATGATGGTCTAGGCAGAAATGCCTTGGATACTATAAAAATCATAACATGTACTTAATGGATGCCAGAATTACATGTTTTATTCCAATGCTATTTTATCCTGATTAATTTTCCTTTATGATATATGCCTTACGTACTACCATGATTTATTTCACAACTAAATATTTTGAGGTTTAAACATTATGTTCATGTTTTTTTAAGTTCAAATGTATATGGTTTGTTTTAGTTTCTTCATGCTTAACCTTACTGAGAATTTGAGATCTCTATTTATATGTTCTCTTTTCCATAGGATATAAGGATATAAAGAAAGGATTTAGTTAATAAAACAAAATGGGAATATCTTTATGGGAGATGTTGAAGATCATTCACCATGATTAGAAGATTATGTTCCGAGTTTCAGGAGACACTAAACTATTATGGTCCTTGGGTGTCTATTTTTGTTATGTATTAAGTATTCTACAAAAGTAATGTAATTTCCATGTATGTCCATATTTGGGTCTCTACAGTTGGTATCAGAGGAAAGGTTTAGTTAACCTTTGGAAACTAGGATGCAAAAACATTAGATAGATCCCTAGAGATATTTCTAAGATATGTATATGGATGTCCTTAAGGTTAATTATAATTATAGGTTATAGTACTAGAATTATGATAACAATCATGAATAACCCATGATTAATCTTAAGATTTTATAGATTGAAAGTATTCCCTTTTATTATTTTTTTTTCCAAGCATGATTTTTTCCTCTCACACTATTCTTTTTGGGATTTAAATAATGGATGGAACCCGATGGAATTGTGTTGATCAATGTAATGGGCAATGCAATGATTGTCCTACTGAATAACTAAATGTTATGGGAAATGGAGTGGAAAATCTTATTTCTATACTTACACAAGCTATGAATCATTATGGACTTCCAAAAGATCAGAGAAGGGAACAATATTCTATTCAGTCCTTCGTGAGGCAACACCCACCTTCTTTCAGTGGGTCTTTTGATACACTTGTTGCTGAACAATGGATCAGTACTATTGAAAATATATTTTCCATACATCGCTGTTCAGAACATCAAAAATTAATTTTGGTTTTTTACCATTTAGAAGGTGAGGCAGACCAGTGGTGGACACTAATTAAGAATACAAGGCCCCTAGATGAAATTGAATCCATGGAATGGGATGAGTTCAAGAACTTATTTATTAATAAGTTCTTTCTTCTTATTATTCAAACGAATATGGAAAATGAGTTCCTTGAGATTAAGCAAAAGGATGATGAATCTGTTGGTATATACGAAGTGCATTTTACAAGGATTTCAAGGTATGCATCTGGATTTATCATCCAACCTAAAAGTATTGTTGATCGATTCTTCAGTGGCTTAAAACCAAGTCTTCGAAATGCATTAGCTATAAGAGACTTTAGTAGCTATGAAGAGATTGTGCGTTGTTCTATCAAGGTAGAACTAGAAGTTGGTGTTACATATCTATCTCATGGTTTTGACAAGAAATGAAAGATGGAGTTCACGAAAAAATCTCAAAACTATGGTGAAAAGAAGAAAAATGATTCATTAGGCTCAAATTGTAAAAATAAGCATGGTGTATTTTGTCTTAATGGGAATAGAAAATGTTTTAAGGGTGGAAAATAAGGTCATCGAGAAGCTGAGTGCCGAAGTAATGGAAAAAAGGTAGCTAATTATGTGAATGGAGAAAAGGCTACAGAGAACGCACCACCAACACTTCAATGCTACATGTGCGGGGAATTGGGGCATTATTCTAACCAATGCCCAAATCCAAGGGTTAATGATGATCGAAATCAACAACCTCTTAAGGAAAAGTACAAATAGAAGTCACATGAATTCACTATTGGTGAAGTTGAATATGACAACGAAGTGGTGTAATGATTAAGTGTTTATGTAACAGGATTCCAAAATAGTGTTGTGGAATATCATTTATATTATCATGGGATTTAGGAATATCTATGTATTGGTTTTCAATAATTGTATGGTACCAGTAACCCTAAAAAGTGATTGAAATATTTTTGGAAAGCATATGATATGCACATAATGAAGGGATCAGGATATAATGAAATGTTTGATAGTTTTAATGATCTCCTGACAGATATAAGGACAAAGTGATATCATGTTTTGAGTATATAGAAATTCTGGGATTTTGGTATAACTTTTGACATCTTTCATTTTTTCAATAAGGTTCTATGGTAATTCATGTCTCAAGAATACATGATTAAGGTATTCACATGTTTTGAATGTGACCAACAATATATATCTTATGATATATGGGGGATAAATGATGGTAATCACATGCTTTGTATATGACCTCTCTAGTAATTTTTTTCATTATACTATGAGATTGGAGAAAAGTATTTTGGACAAGCCTAAATATTGGAATAGATTATGTTGGAAATAAGATTATATTGTTTAAGGCTATAACCTTTTTTTGATATTATTTCTGGAATGTTTTAATAGTATAGCTTTAGAAAAAGGACAACCTGTAGGATGGGAAAAAACCCTTCGCGTCGGAAAAGGTTGTAGGAATCGAACCCACAACTGATGTACGACGGGCCTTTATTGCCTACCACTGGCCTACAGAAAGTCTCTGGTTAGTAAAAACTTGTTTTATTTTATTAAGCGGTATGTATGATGAAGTATAAGTCCATTTTTTGAATCATATACGTTTAATCACACCATAGATGGACTTGTTTAAATTTAATAACTTTTCTAAACCTTTCATTTGATATATATGGAATGACCCATAATTCTATCACATGATCTGCTAACACTTCACGAATGAAAAATTACACTTCATTTCTTTATGATATTAAGTGGAAATTGTTCATGGAACGACTAATGGTGAGATTTTACCACAAAAAATTAATTATTTCTCTTTATGCACAAATTCATCAACTTTAGTGAAATGATCTTGAAAACCAAAAAAAGCGTTGCCCAAGTACCCTCATATCTGATAAATCTGAGGGTGTCCTAGATCATCACAGATTTATGGCTTTGGTATTGTTGTCTTTTTCATATCTGTGTTCTCGACCACTGTCTATCAGAACTTGATTGATAGATTTCTCTTCCATATCCATGTTTTCACTAATGATCTCTTATGTGGAAACCCAGTGATGAGTTAATTTGGGAAACCGTTACATTTCTTACTTTAGTATTTAAAATTGAGTTTTATTATTCCCTTTTATGATGTGGGTTTCTATGAAAGAAACTTTCATGTAGTAAACCATTTAAAACACCGAAAAATTTCAAGGGTGAAAGTCATTTTAAGGGGTGTAGAATGTAACACCTTGAGATTTTATGAGAAATATACTTTTTAATTTCATCGATGTCTTGTGTTGTTTGCTTCACCAAAATAATATTGTGCTATATGTAACACCGTATTAGCATGTATTATATGCAAACACTATTCTTGGATTGTGTTGCATGCAAGAGCAACCGTCCTCAATAGAATGTGTTGTACGCAATACAGAGTTTCACTAAAAACAATATATTGTTATAATATTATTATGAACTAGCCATTATGAATAGTAGTAACTACATTTTGAATTTTATTACATTATAATTCATCTTACACATTTTATATAATATGGTATTTGAACAAAATAAATTTTTGGATAAAATAAGTATTTTTCAAAAAATGCAGTTTTGTCACCTTCTGATGGCGCACCCACTTTAAATCTTGTTTTTGACACATTTATAAGTTCAATTTGATGAAATAAACTTATTCATTTCAATAAGGATGTAAAAATTAACTTTGGATAATTTTTTAATATTTTCCTGTTAACTTTCATATTTTGATGAATAGTAAAAATATGCTAAATTATAATTAAAAATAAATTTTTCCCTCGAGATAATTTATATGGTTAAATTATAATATTGGATGGTTTTAAAGTATAAATAGAATATATTTTTGCCATTTAATATAATTTAGGTAATGAGAATTAATTTTACATTGTATTCATAGGTAAAATAATTTCAATCTTTTGCAATGTTTAAAACAAAAACATGTTATTTCGAAAATGGGATTAATTTTAAATTAATTTCTGAAACTTCTGTGTCTTGAATTTGGGAAACTGGATTCCATATTTGGAATCAGTAGGTCCAAATTATGTTAATAGGCTAATTTTTCTTTTTATACATTAGGAATAGTAACTACGGTAAATTTTACTCACTATAGTTAAAGATAAATTGGGTAATTAAGGGTAAAAATAAGATTATAAAATTAACCTAACACCTGAAAAAATTAAATTTTATGAATAAAAGTCGACTCATATCACCTAAGGGTCTGAATAGGTTCATTTTATGGACTTTTTAACATGAAAATTATGTAATTAATATTAAAACCAAAGAAAGTGATAACATGTCACTCTCTTATATCTTATAAGTGTAATAATTTTAATTTAGTGATAAACATCATAAAACTTAGAAAATAAATAGTCTCCAGAAATATAATAAAATTATCTACATCTTTTTAATTTATATATATTTTTTAGGGATCAAATAATTATCATAATTGATGACCCAATAATGATGAAGAAATTATTTTATTGATTGAAATATCAAATAAAAGGTTTTAAAAATATAAAAATAAATATTATATAAACTCTTTAATGTGCTCCACGAATTTTCTAGATTAATATGAAATGTTAGGAAACTATTAAATATTTTTTTTCGAATATATCTTCTGTGTGAATTTTATTTAAATTCAAATAAATGAATAGTATAAAAATTGACACTATTGATATTTCATAAAAAGAAAATATTATTAAATTGTTTAAAAATCACAAAAATATTTAAAAATTATAAATTGAAATTTATATGGCCTAAAATTTAATTAAATATCTAATTATGGAAAATTAACAACACATAATTAAGTATTTATAATGATATAAAATTTAGAATATTATTACCACAAATAAAATTAAATATATTAGATAACGATAAAAATAATTGATAAGGTTTAAAATAAATTTCCAACATGTCTAAAGTTTATTGGATGATGATATTACAACCCTATATCATCTCAGCTTGTAATTGGATTCATTATGGAGGTTTTTATGTGGGGTTTTAATTTATTATAAATTAATATTTTTGAGGTTTCCAAAAGTGCCCCTCTCCTCCCTTATAAAAGGGCACCTCCTCCCTCTCCTCTTCACAAAATTTTGAGCCTTCAATCTCGGCCAACCACTGTCCATTTCCCTTCTCCAATTCCCTAGAATCATATTATAGGTCATCCTCTTCTTCAAAGACCAACTTTAGTGCCCTAAGAAGAGGTTTAGAAGAGGCACATCGAAGAAGAGGTAATATCCTTTACCGATTCTTTAAAATTTATTTATTCTTTTAATTTATATTATTTATTTGTTTCATTATAAATTAATAACATCATTATCACTCATTTAAGTATATGTTATTATAAATATTAAACAACCCTATTTCAATTTCTATCCATCCTACGGAAAAATAATCACCGTGCCTGCGTGCGTACGGAATACCGTCTCCACGCCGTGGTGTAATTTTCTTTTCCACGACCACCTTACATGGATGGTTATAATAGGGAAAATAATAACTATATATGATTATTATTACATGATACTAATTATGAGATATTATATAATCCACTCCAATACCATTCAACAATTATGGGAACGATATCGTCGCTCGTGCGTACTTACGGATTACTGTCTCCACGACACGATGAGATTCATTCTCCATGTTAACCATTCAAGAATGATTATAAAGTATATATAATAAATAATCATAAAATATATGAAATATTATTGATACTGTATTTATGTACATATGTGTTTTATTTACTTAATTCCATTTAATTCAATAAGGAAATGAAAACAGTGTCCATGTGTACATACGACCTACTGTCTCCATTAATGGTGTATTTAATTCTGTTGATCGATCTATCATATATAATTATAGGATGAATATATAATATATATAAATCAAGTTTTACATTCGGTAATTAATTAAATCAAGATATATATAATAATATCAAGAACAACAAGTCCAAACACTTACGATAAATGAAACGATTTTACCCAAAAAGTCGCGTTAACATGAAATTGACTAAACAATGGGTAATATAAAGTCATAAGTGAATCATATATGATATCATAAATTTTATTATGGTTATTTTACAAGTTAATAATATTTTTAAACCCACTATACAAGTGTTTCGGACATTTACGGATGAAATTGGACATAAGGTAATGGATTATTTCTTCTCACTTTTATTTCTGTGAGATATATTCTTTAGTCACCAACTATTTATTTTGTATGGTGTTTATGATTACCATGCATGTTTTAAGATTTTAATAATGAATAATATTATATTTACATATTTATGACATTTTATTTATTTTATGACATTTATGATTCCACTGATTATAATTGGTAAGGGATAATTCTGTAATCTCATTTTTATCTGAGATTTCTTATACGTAAGTATTTACTGGGGTTATATTTATCATCCATGTCCGTGTTTTATAAAAATGTTTTCATAAAGTGTTTACTATTCTTCCATGTATTTTTAAAGTCATTTTTACCCCTTTTGACTTTTATTATATAGTATGGAAGGAATATTTCTTTTGTTACCATACGAGGTACTTTTTGACTCTTCTAGTAAAAAGTATGATGAGAATGTTTTTTTAACATATACGGCATGAATGGATTTTTACAATTTCATGAAACCTTATTTCCATTAAGATTATTCTACAAGATTTCATGATTATTTTCAACCAAATTCTTTTCTTTTAAAATTTCAAGGCATTCGGAGAATAGAAAATGATTTTGAAGAAGAAAGGATATTTTCCTCAATAATTCATTTCAAGTGTTTTATCAAAACTATTTTCCATTTAAGATGAAATTATTTGGTATGTTTATGTTTCAAGTATAATGTCTCTTCTATTTACATGGTTTAATTTTTCTTATGATTAAATGATATCCATTTGTTTCATATAGATTATGTTATGATGGGATGAAGTTTATGAAACCCATATTATTATTTGGGTTGTGATGAATGATTTATGTTTATTTTGTGGAACACGAAAGAATGATTTAATTATGAGACGGGTGGGACCTCTATCTCCCTCCAATTCATTGGGTAAAGATTTATATCTCATGGGATAGACATGGATGTAATGGAAAGTGAATCTCGTTCAGTAATACAGGTCTCTAATGGCAATTAAATCTGGTTCAATAGTGGACTTTGTCCATTATTATGGTCTTGGCAGCAATGCCTTGGCTATTATAGAAATCATAACATGTTCTTAGTGGATGAAACAATTACATGTTTTATTCCCATGATATTATATCATGATTAATGTTCCATTATGATCTATGCCTTAATTACTACCAATATTTATTTCACAACTCATGATTTTGATATTTAAACTTTATGTTCATGTTTTATTAATTTCGAATGTATATGGTTTGTTTTATTTTCTCCATTCTTAGCCTTACTGAGAATTTGAACTCACTCTTTATATGTTTTATTTTCCCTGGGATATAAGGATATAAAGAAAGGTTTTTTGTAATAAATCAAAAGGGAAATATCTTTATGGGAGATGTTTAAGATCATTCACCATGATTTCGATATTATGTTCCGAGTTTCCAAAGACACTATACTATTACAGTCCTTCGGTGTCTATTTTTGTTATGTATTAAGTATTCTAAAAAATTTATGTAATTTCCATGTAAATCAATATTTGGGTCTCTACAGAATGTATTGGGTTTAGTAAAAACTATTAATAAAATTATCATTTAATTAATTATTTCTCAACAAAATGTCCCAGTTACTTCCCCTCCATCCAAAACTCCTGATGTGGAAAACTTTATCTCATTCCTAGGGTAAAAAAATGTTCTATCCTCAACCATGGTATCATAAATCCAATCTATGACTCCATAAAGTAGTTATTTATCTTCTCTAGTGAAACATCACATGAGTGAAGAAATATATTTAATATTTCTAAAACCAACGCACTGAGGATCTTTGGGCCTAGGATTCCTATGCCAACACTGCGCCTGGCTTCTGAAATTTTCTCAAAAATATTCTAAATTCTTAAATGTCCAAACTCAAGTTTTCACATCACTACCACCTTCAAATATTTTTTCCTTAACAATAAAAACGTTTTGGAATAGGGAAATGAAATTGAGCTCTACTACTGGGACTTCCATGCCACCAAGATCACCAAGGGTTCCCAAGCTACTTACAATTGCACACTCAGGAGAAACACCAATGTCAAACCACTCTTACATATAGCTTCTACCAGTAAAACATCATGAAACAAATGATCATGTTTCTCCTCTGATACGACATATTGTAAATAAACATGATCCATCTAGAGTCATGAGGCTTATTAGTTCAATACCTCTCTAACCTGAAGGAGATGCTAATGAAACCTGATAGTTTATATCCACCTAGGGGTGAAATTTCTCATGACCTTCTCAAGAATTTTGAATTCAATGTTGACACCAAGCATATGAGGGTACCAAAGAACAATAAAGGAGGTTAAAACCATACAACCATGGGGAGATAGACATAGAAATCATGTGTAATACCCCGTGTGTCTTTTCCCATCTCCAAAGGAGAGTAACCGAGACCTGAAACACTGCCACACCCACTAGGGGAATCTTATCTGTGTATAGATGGTAGGAAACCAATCTATATTTTGGAAACATCATAAGGTTTAACTCTTCTACTATGTAACAATTATAAGAAATGCTCTCCACTGATCAACCTCACCATAAACCCAAAATTCAGAGGTACACCTCCACTACACCTTGATATTTTCTTCTTTGGGTGGAACCAACTCTCCCAAACAGTTTTATCCACATCATAGAAACATTTCATGGTGAGTTAAGGACCTATATTTATCACTAATTTGATGGTACATTGAGAAAAAACAACACAGAGTTTTACTGACACCCTGTATCACCCTGGTTTAAACCTCGTGCAAGAATAGAAAGAAAAAAAGTTAATATAGTAGTGTCTAACAATTAATGTTTCCAAAAGTATAAATTATAGAATGAATAACTCTATTCATTACCGGAGATTCTAATTTTCAGGGATCTTCAAACTCCTGATGTCCTCGCCCATGTCCTCTAGTTCACTGATCCATTCATGGACCACCTATTATACTAACCCATATCCTCTACCTCTTCCTCTATCTCACAAAACTCTATGCTCCAAGCACTGCCTCTCCAAGGGTGGAATGTCTGCTGGATCCCTCTTAGAATCAGGGTGCGTCATCCAAACTCTATAAATATTTCACCATCCCTCACAAGTATAACACCTCCTATCATGAGGTTAACTTGATCCCTAGATCTTATCTTATACTACAGGAACGTGTTTTGGGGTCTGGGCATGGGTATGCCTCCTATGTAGTGATCCCTTCATCATTCATCTACTAGCTATTGTAGATTCCTCAACCTCGTGGCTACCATCTTGGGCCACGTCCACCAGTTCCTCTGATAGGTTGCTCTCTACTACTAGATCTCTCTCCAGCAGTTTATTAAAAGTGTGAATGCATGGAGGATTTATGGATGCGATAATATGCCACCAAAATCTCTTCTAAATGGTTTGATCTCTCAGGAACTGGTCTCTCACCATATCCAGGGAGTAATGGGATATGTTTTTGATCCTTTCCCAGTACTCTACCATAGTCATTGTACCATATAGAAGCTACAAAATCTCCTGGATATGAACTGATCTCAACGTGGATAGGTATAAATATTCCCTGAAGAGTCTCTCAAACTTTACTCAAGTGTGTGTCTTGGTGCTTTATCACTAAAATCCACAATCTCTAGGCCAAAAACTGCATAATTCATTCCACTAGGACAACCATATAATTGGGTGGTGTCCTAAAAATGTGGAAAACTCTTGTGACAGCCTTTGAACTTGTCAACTACTAGATGGTGGTATGGATCAACCCAGTACCACAGATGCTTCTACCTTCGGAACTCATTTATCAGACTCATCCTGCACGCATCATTGGCCTTAATTTTTGGCACAACCAGAAGCTCAACGGGTGGTGCAATAACCAATGGACCACCCAGAGGTAATGCCTTAAAACCATTTCACTACACCTAATCACCGCTACGAAGAATATTGTCATCAGAAGCGCACCAGGGAATCCAATCTAGCTATCTTCACATAAGTAACCATAAATAGTATCAAGATGCACCATAGTCAAAGAGTATATCTAGAGAGATGACTCAAGAAGGATAGGAAAGATAATCCAAATCTCAGTCCAATATGATTCATGTAGTCTTATTACCCCTAAGAGTAGTAATCTAATGTACCGAGTCAAAAATCAGTTTTTTAGTGTCCTTATGAATGTTTACATCCACCACCAAAACAACACTGGAACTTCTAGCCTGATATTCTAACATGGAGCGTCCAAACCCTTTCTCTATAAAAACCAATCGTTTCCTCTAAATGTGAAAAGTCATAACAACTTCTCAAGGAATGAACTTACTCTGAAACCATTCTGTCGAGACCCGACCCATGTCATGCATCAAGCCGCAACTCCCCCAAGCCCTCCTCCATAGTCCAAGTATTGGAGAAAAGCACTAAAGAAATAATTATACTAAGGGAGTCCATGGATTAAAGTACACGTATGCACACAACAACAAACACCTCAATGAAACAGTGCCCAAATATCGAAAGATAAAACTTAAATGCATGAATAAATATTTCCTAAACTAGAGCATAGTGGAAGTACTAATGTTAAAAGGTGAATACAAGAAACCACAAAAATAATACTGTAAAATTGTTATAACTTCGCATAAGTTGAGGATTACTTACAAAAGTAACTGCCGGAAAGGTCCATGACCCAGATCTGAAAAACACCTCAGTCAGTCTACCTCTCTAAGCTCTTCCTACCTCAGGTCCTATGTGGATTCCATTGAAAGGAATTTGGTCTCCACAAGACATAAACATGTGTGTGAAAAGTCCATGTAGGGGTGAGTATAAACTTAGTAGGCACCCCAAAAATTCCAAATTAAAAGGGAGTGACTGAAAGGCAGAAATCCACTCAACCAAGAAAGAGAGAACCCCATTGATAGAGGTACTATGTCTCAAATCATATTTGGTTGTACCTAAATAATCATATAAGGAAAAGAACATACCCCAAAATAGAGTTTGGAATAAACTTCATCCCATAGATCAACTGAACAAGTGAGTGAATGTAATCTCATCCAAAAATAAAGATCTTGATACAGTGTGGAGATGAACATCACATAGAGTACTTGATACCTATAGTAGGAGAGTGGACTCATCCAAACAAGAAAATCTAAACATGAAAGCACATGGAATACCCATTGCGTCTTTACCTCCCACGGAATAAGAGTAACCAAAAGTAAGGTATGGCCTCAGAAGTGGTTAGTATAAAAATTATTTATGGGGTGTGATCCCAGAAAGTGACAACACAACAAGGGCTCCCAGACATCACACAGATATAATCATATTAGAATCCAAGTATCATGAGGCTTGAATATCATATCCAGTAATATTATTATACATGAGTTTCTAAAGGTAAACACTAAACTAGAATATAACACTCCATGTGCTCTACTGTCCCCAATAAAACCTATTAGAGAGGTACACTCAATCAAGAACAACCAATATAATTCATCTCTAGTTATTAACATCAGAGGTCTTACAATAACTAACATGTTCCATACCCAAGGAAAAAGAAAGATTGTGGAGCGGCATGCTCCCTGCCACTACCCTGTATTGAGGGATCACTACACTAAACCACATACCATTTTCATCTTCTCTACAAGAAGAAATAAAAGGAACCACACATCACCACTACCTAGAGTCAAGGGAGTAATATCTTTTAACGTACTTTTGAGACCTCTATCATTCATTCAAGGACTGGGACACAACTCATTCCATTAGGGAAACACTAACTCCAAGCCAAGTATCACAGATATTAAGAGGAGGGGCCCGCTCATTGGAACTAAACTAAAAATTAAAAGTATCTCTATCTCCAATTGAGGAATCACTCCTTTATGAATCTTAGAGATGGGGGGTACTACTCTGTATTGGAGGACCTACACCCGATATCGGTATAGGTGTAACACTCCATGGCTTGAGGACATACACCGTAGTACGACATAGGTGTACCAAATCCGACAACACATTTACTTTTTGGGATAGTCACCTTGGTATTCCATGTAACACCCCATGATTTTATGAAAAATATTCTTTTAATAATGTCGTGTGTTGTATGCTACACCAATATTACCTTGCGCTATACGCAACACCGTATTAGCTTGTAGTATACGCAAAACTATTCTTGGATCGTATTACACAAAATTTTGATAATAGTTATTCTACGCAACATTAAGTATATATATATACATTCAATGTATAAATGAAATATGGTTGGATTATGTTATACGAAACAATGAAGGATTCTTGCACAGCACGCAACCCTGACTTGTCTTGCATTACACGCAATCGCGACCTTCCTCGATAGCGTGTGTTGTACGCAATACCGGGTTTTACTAAACAACGATATATTATTATAATATAATTATGAACTAGCCTTTATGAATAGTATTAACTAAATTTTGAATCTTATAACATTATTATTCGTCTTACACATTTTCTATAACATGGTATAAGAACAAAATAAATTTTTTTGGTAAAATAAGTATTTTTCAAAAAAATGTAGTTTTGCCGCCTTTTGATGGACCACCCACTTTAAATCTAGTTTTTGACATTTTTATAAGTTAAATTTGACAAAATAAAATTCATATTTGGAATCATGAAATAAAAATTTACTTTGGATATATTTTTCATATTATTCTGGTAACTTTTATATTTTGATGATAGTAAAAACACGATATATTTTAATTAAAAACAACTTTTTTCATTGCAATAATTTATATGGTTAAATTATGATATTAAATGGTTTTAAAGTATAAATAGAATATATTTTTACCATTTAATATAATTTATGTCATTATCATTGATTCTACCTTGAATTCGTAGGATAAATCAATTCAATCTTTTGCAATGTTTTAAAGAAAAACTCGTTTTCTTTTGACAACGGGATTAGTTTTAATTTAATTTCTGCAACTTTTGTGTATTGAATTTGGAAAAATGGATTCCATATTTGGAATTAGTGTATCCAAATTATGTTTATAAGATACTTTTTTTTGGGAATTATGAATATTAACTACGGTAAATTTTATTTACCATAATTAAAGGTAAATCGGGTAATTAAGGGTAAATATAATATTATAAAATTACCATAGAACATGTCAAATCCTATTTGATGACTAAAGGTCGGCCCATATCACCTAAAGGTCGGATTATATTCATTTAATGGACTTTTTTTCATGAAAATTATTTAATTATTATTAAAACCAAAGAATGTGACAACATGTCACTTTCTTAAATCTTATAAGTATAATAATTTTAATTTAGTGATAAACATCATGAAACTTCGAACCTGAATAGTCTCCAGAAATATAATACAATTATATACATCATAGGAATTTATTTAGAATTTTTAGGATTAAATAATTATCGTTTATTTTGACACAAATATGATGCAGTAATTGTCTTATTAATGAAATATTGACATAATTGATGTTATAAATACCCAAATAAATGTAATTTAAGAATTTTTATGAATTACACTACTTTTATAGGTTAATATGACATTTTAGTATTGATTTAATTAATTTTTTTATAACTAATCATTCTGTTATGATTTTCACAAAAATCAATTACTAAATAGTGTCAAAATTGACATAAAATAGTTTTTAAAACAAATATTATATTATTAATTGTTATTTTATTCCTAAAAATATATGGTTCGGAAAAATGACTTAGATAAGGTTATATATATTAAAAATAAACAACTTGGGGTTCTTTTGGCTTGATATAGTAAGTTTATTAACCTTATAGTGTAAGAAAACAAGAAGACACGGTAAAAGTAAAATTATCTAACTTAAAGTTAAATATAAATGATAAGGTTAAAATAGGAACCTAAACTTGTCCAAATTCTATTGGATGAGGGTTTTTAGACCCATCCTCACCTTAGCTTTGAAATAAATCAATTTAGAGCTATTTAAAACAGAATTTGGCTTTATAATAAAATAATATGTTTAGTTATTCCAAAGGTGCCCCTCTCCTCCCATATAAAAGGGCACCCCCTCCCTCTCTTCCTCACAAAACATTGAGCCTTCAAGCTCAGACAACCCCTTACAATTACTCCTCTACACTTTCCTAGAAACATCCTAGAGGTTCTGGTCTTCTTCAAAGACCTATTTTAGTGCCCTAAAAGGAGGTCTCAAAGAAGCACTTCAAAGAAGAGGTAATGTTCGTTACCGATTCTTTCATGTTTATTTCTTCTTCCACTTCTTCTTATTTTGTTGTTTCATTATGAATTAATAACATCAGTATAACTCATATACTGATATGTTATTATAATTATGAAACAACCCTATTTAACCATCTATCCATCCTACGTAAAAAGAAATCACCACGCGTGCGTACGTACGGAGTACCGTCTCCACGCCGTGGTGTAATCTATTTTCCACCACCACCTTACATGGATGGGTATAATGGTGTAAATAATGACTATATATGAATATTATAAAGTGATACTGATTCTGAAATAGTATACATACACTCCAATACAATTCCACGATCATGATAACGATATCATCGCTCGTGCGTACGTACGGACTACCGTCTCCACGACGCGATGAGATTCATTCTCCATGTTAACCATTCATGAATGATTATAAAGTATATATAATAAGTAATCATGAAATATATTACATAATAATTATACTGGATTTATATGTATATATATGTATGTCATCTACTTAATTCCATTCAACTCAATAAGGAAACGAAAACATCGTTCATGCGTACGTACGGTCTACCGTCTCCATGAACGGTGTATTTCATTTCATTTACTGATATATTATATATATGTATATTCTGAATATATATTATATATAAATCATGTTTTATATTCTGGAATTAATTAATCATGATCTAAGTAATCATATGAATAATTACAAGTCAAAACACGGACGACAAATGAAACGATTTTACCCAAAACGCTCTTTAACATGGAATTTACAAAAGAACGGGTAATATAAAGCCATAAGTGAACCATATATGATATCATAAAAATAAGTATGATTCTTTAATAAGTAAATAACATTATTTAAATCATTATACAGGAGTTTTGGACACTTACTAAGCAAATCGGACCTATGGTAAGGGAAATATCACAATCTCATTTTTATCCGAGGCTGTTTATACTTTGGCATTTACTGGGGTGTATTTTATCATCCACATCCATGTTTCCTCAATATGTAATATTATTTACATTCACCTACAATTTTTTAAAATCCTATTTTACCCTTCGGTGAGTTTTTAGTAAAAGATATGAAAGAAATCTTTTGTTGTTTTTCGTACGAGGTACTTTTTGACTTTTCCGAAAAAAGTACGAGAAGAATATTTTCTTTTAACTTATAAGGCATGAATGGATTTTTAAAACATTATTTCCAAGAATCTTACCTTATAAGGTTTCAATCAAATTCTTTTAGTTAGAATTTTATAACATGTTAATAAAAGGAAAAGTGTTTTTGAAGATGAAAGGATATTTTCCTCAAGAATGGAGTTCAAGTGTTTTATCAAAATTATTTTCCATCTAAGATAATAAAGGGTTCTATTTCTATCCCTATTATTACATTGATGGAATTATTTTTATGAATTCCTCTATCTTATATGAATTGTTTTATGATGTCACGATGTTTAAGATTCCCATTTTTATTACATGGGTTATGCAATGATGTATGATTTAAGATTTTGTGGCACACATAAGAATGGTATCATTATGAGATGGGTGGGACCTATATCTCCCTCCAATGCATTGGGTAAAGATTTTATATCTCATGAGATAGACATGGCTAGAACGGTAGGTTATACCGGTTCAGTGAAACAGGACTGAAACGAGGAATGAACTCGTTTCAGAAATGGACTTTGTCCACTAAGATAGTCTTGGCAATGAGTCTTGACTAACAAGATATGATTCTCTATGATTACGTGTGTATGCCAAAAAGTTTCATGTTTTATGTAATGATTATTGTGATACCATTTCACTAGTATGATTTATCCCATGTTATGAAATTATGATCTCTTTTGCAGGTTAAGATTTCCAAAAGATTTGTTCTTATGAATATGATGTGATTGATATTTATTTTGTTTACCCTTACTGAGCATTTGAGCTCACCCTTTTATGTTTTCTTTTCCCCAGGACTTAAAGAAAGGATTTAGGTTTAAAAAAAGAAGATCTTTAGGGAAGATGTTGAAGATCTTTTACCACGATTAGAAGATTATATTCCGAGTTTCCAAAGACACTAAACTATTACGGTCCTTGTGTGTGTGTTTTTGTTATGTACTAAGTATTCCGCAAAAGTAATGTAATGTCTATGTACGTCAACTTTTGGGTCTCTACATTCCATGGGAGTATTGACCCCAGGATAGAGGACTGAAACCATGGCATGGAAGGGGAGTTGTGAATCTACTGACTTGTTCACAATGGGGGACCTACACTCTGGTATGTCAGGGGAGTACTGACCCCGGGCTAGAGGACCTGCACCTTGGCATGGTAGGGGAGTACGAAATCTATGGGAATAATTACTATAGAGGAACCACACCCATTAACACTATAGAGTTCTGACTCAAATTATAGAGGACCCACAGCCTATCGTGGTAGGGGAGTACCCACTGTACCTATATGTCCAATAAGGAGGACCCGCGCAATATCACATCAGGGCAGTACTGACTCCACGGATTGAGGAACCATGCCCCTATCCAATAGGGGAGTTTCTACTCTATTTTTAAAACATGTATAGAGGTTCTCCACCCTATCATAATAGGGTATCGATGTCCCAATTTACAAACGATACAAGTATCCTTCACCCAAAACCATTAAGTGAGTACCAACAGAACCAAAAGTCTATCAATGATGACCAACATCCCACTTTCTAGCTCAGAACACTAATCTATAAGGAAATAAATACATAAAACTTGATTTTATCCTCTTCCATGATCACCAACCCACCTGCATAGTTTTAAGATACGACATAAGGACGCATCTCATATTGTAAAGTGTTCCATTTCCTCATGAGTCAAAGGTTATCCCAAACCAAATCTCATCCCAATGAACTACCCAAAGGTAAAATAACATGTGTCTATGACGTGGGGAGTCTTGTCTCTACCAAATAAAATTTGTAAGGGAAACCCACACCCTAGTGTCACAGTGGATTACCAGTCCCAACATCTCACTTCAGGGATAACATCGATCTCTTGTATCAGTTAGGAGAAGCTAAGATAAAGGTCACACTTATCATACATCATGTAGTATCACTACTTTGGGTAGGATAGATGTGCCCTATTCCATTACGGGAGCACCACCTCACCATTTTAAAGTTTCGAGGGGACCCATATCCTAAAGTTGATATGAAGGGTACGACCCCCGATATCAAACCATTGATTTTCAGTAATCATTGCCCAATATTTGTACCAATACACAATCATATAGATTGAAACACACCACCTCATACAACATAGGCCTAAACCAAGGTCACCATCGTATTCTATGGGGGAAAACACTCTGGATAAGGTAGTCAAAAGACAGAATATGAGTCCCAAATAATGAGATACAGAAGGAAGAAGAACTCATGGTGATCCCCTCAGTGTACACGACATGCACTGGGGAACACACAACATGTTATCCCACCTGAGCACCAGGACATGTATCAGTTCTATAGGGGTTCCAACCCGTGTAGGGGTATATGACATGTACATAAGGTACACAGAATATCCCTCTTCAACCACCCCCTAGTTGTGTAGTTTAATTTGTTTCCATGTACCATACATAGTTTACATGTATATTGTTCATGTGTGAGTACACGACCATGTGATATTTCATGTATATCCCAAGAAATGTCCCATGGTAACATGGTTTCAGAAACTACATGACACGTAACCCTATTACATGACATGTAGTATCCAAATTTCATCTTCCTATAATAGGAATAACTACATGGAATGTATCCCTGAACTATACAACGTGTAGATGGAAATTATAGTTGGTAATAACCTTTAAAAATATCTGATTCTCTTGGATTCAACCCATAATTATTATCTCTAGTTTGTAGGGATCATAAGAAATTTAAATAGATCACTATAAATTTAGAATAGCATTAAACAAGTGGGATAGGTACTGAAAACCAAAACCACCTACCTAGAGGGATAACCAATGAAGCATCAGCTAAAGAATGGTGATCATATAATTATGGTTATCGATCAGGGGATGATCTGCTTCAGGAATGCAAATCGATGATACTTTACTTTGATGATTCAATATCAATTTCATTTGTCTCCAATGGGGAGAGGAGGGGGAATATGAGGTGATTCCATCTTTGGGTTCAGCAAACCAATGTGAGGGGATGGGTGAATGTTTTAGGTTTAGGTAAAACAATTAATTAAATTATCATTTAATTAATTATTTCACCACAAATCGACCCCTCTAATTTTCTTACGTCCAAAACTCCCATTACGAAAAAAAATTTATGTCATAGAGAGGGTAAATATGACATTCTTGACAAAACTGAGGTCTGAGAAATCTAAACTGGGACTCCAAATATGAGTTATTCTTCTTTTCAAGTGAAATCATGCGTGTGTGAAAAAATATATTTCATATTATTAAAATCACCATCATGAGGATCTTCTGGATTTGGATTCCCATTTAAACTATGTTCCTAGCTTCAAGAATGTTCTTGTATTTCAAAGTCTTACAGGTTGAAACCCAAGTCTCTAAACACCCAGATTTTTATTTACTATGTTGTATTAATTCATCATATAATAGAAATTAATACATATACAATACATCATAACCATAAAACTTCCTATTAAACAACTATCATATTAAATGACTATATTTTCCCTATTCTTAAAAGAGAATAATGTGACCAAATTCCATCAAAAAAAGTGATTGTTTACTTAAATGTATATCCCCATTAAAACATAAAATTTATTAAAATATATTAAAATATATGACAAATACCATTATAAACACATTTAAAGTTCCCATTGAAAATAAGAAAAATATAATTTTATGTTAAAATAAAGATAAAAAATTTCTAAAAAAATTAATTTTATTTTATTTGTGAAACTAAAGGCAGTTGTTGAGGGTGACGGATAATAATTAATGTCATTCAGGATGAGGGATCATGTTCTTACAGTAAATGTTAGAAAACATTCTTTTGATCATTTTTGGATTTTAAAAATAACTACTACACAAATCATTAAATGATTCCTTTTAAATAAATCATAAAAGAAGAATAAAAAAATTAAAAATGATAATTTAAAATCGTTGATGTGTGAATAATATAATTTGAGGAAAATTTGGAAAAAGTATATGGAGGGAAATTATTTTGAATGTTAATTTTAAAACATGTTTTTATATTTGGTCCCCTTATGGTTTTTAAACATATAAATCAAAATAATAGTGATGAAGAAGAAATTAATGGATTTGTTAACCATATGAATCTTGATAAAAATAACTTAAAAAGATTATACTATGTATTTTTATACACATTAAAAATAGAAAACATGTGTTGAAAATGGCATAATTTTCAACGAAATGAACTTGAAAAGAAAAAAAACTTAAAATGTGTGCTAGATAGTTTTGGTCATTCACCTAACGCCACAATAGTAATTAGATTTATAATTTCTTCAAGATCATATCCATATATATTACATTATTATTATTCCTTTTATTTTATTTATTTTCATTTTCATTTTAGATACTATATTAGTTATATTTACATTGGGTGTTTTGAGGCCATTTTATTCATTATCTCTAATATTAAATCATTATGTCTATAGGTGTTAAATAAATTATTATTTAAAAATATATATATTCTTAAAAATGATATAATTTTAATTTCTATACATTCAATATAATTTTATATCCACACTTGTGTGGTGGTCCTGAGAAATTAATTACATCTATTAATTTTTATGGTAGTTCGTACATTGTCTTTAGTGATGTTTCTAGATTTCTAATAGATTAAATTTAAATTATAACTATAATATATTATATAAAAAATTATTCATATTTATTAATTATATTAATTATTATGACCATAAAATATATGTATATATGAGAAATCAATCACATCGCTTTGTGAAGGCAGTATTCCAAATTCCAGATCAAGTGGTGTTATCATTTTCCAACTGATGGAGGTTTATATCGGTTAGTAATATATTATAATCATTTATGGAATATAATTGACAAAATATCAAATATGTTCATTTTATCCACTATTCTAAGCTACTATATATGGTGGTGATAAAAATGAATTACATTACTACATGGAGATGGTAGTTCGTACATATGCAAAAGATATGTTTTCACTATTCAATAGATGAGAAAGAAGAAAATTGGTTATAAAATTAAAATTATAAAAATATAGTTTATTTTTAAAACTAAAGATATTTTTTTCCATGGATATGATAGATTTTAATTTTTTAGAAGATGAAATAAACATGAATGAACTCGATTATGAGGAATAACTGTTATTTTTAAAACCCCTATTAAGTTATGAATTGAGCTTTCTATGATTGTTTTTTATTGATACGTGTTCCTCTATGTATTTTTTAGTAATTTTGGGAATATATTTTGGTTATTAATTTTATATACTGTAGGAGTAAGGAGGTGTGATGAAGAGAGGACATTCGATTCTATTTGACAATTACTGTGAGTGGAAAACTTGTAAATATTTAAATTATAAGTATATAATAACATTCATTCTCAATATATATAGATCCAAAGGGTCAAAATATATAAAATTACATGGGTACAGATGAAATCCTCAAAACATATAATATTTAAAAATGTTTACTAATATAATTTTACACTTTTCACTTAGCATAACTATCCATTTTACAGTTTTGGACCATTACCGTATTATTATTTTGTTCATTTCTACTATGTAATATAAAAAAATACCTAATACTCATTATATAATATTAAAAATGAGGATAAAAATAATTTAATATATTTTAGAAGAATGAATTTCTATAATTTCTAGACATTACATTTGATAATTTCATAAAACATAATGAAAATTTGTTTTTATAAAAATCTATGTTTTAAGAATAATGTTGATTTTATACAAAAATAATCTATAAAGTTTATTCTTTTGTATTACAAGAGTTTAAATAAAATAATTATTTATTTATATTTAAAACAATAATTAAAGGAATGTAATGATATTAAAACATGAATAATAGAGAAGAACCTAATTTTTCATGCATAAAAAAATTACATAGATTAAAATGTCACGACCCGTCCCCCGGGGCCCATGTCATGACTACCCCAAGCCCGCCTTCCATAGGCTAGGGGCTGGCAACTAGCACCGAAAGGCGAATTCCCCAGAAATTGGGAAGGCATTTCCTTAATATCATGTAAACACACATGAACAAGCACATAGAAATATACAAACACAAGTAAACTGAATAGTAAAAAGTGTGTGTACAGTAAGTAAAAGGGGCCAAAATACAAGATCAACTTGAAAGCACAAGAAAACTGGAAAGTACAAGTAACCTGAAATAGATCATGTGAACAACTTCCAAGGATCCTACATGAAAGGTCGGTATAGCTCTCGAATGATTGTCTCTGCAGTACACCATTTCTAATGTCCACCTCCGAGCTACCTATTGTCCTGGTACTCTCATCCTAAGTAAGTGGTATCTGTCATCTACACCAAACACTACAAGGTGTAGGCATAGCCTGTGCAGGGGTGAGTATAATGATACTCAGTAGGGACCTCGATCCCCTCAAAGGTCTCACAAAATCCACAAAGGATAGACCACAAATCATTAAAACAACTATCAACCCTACTTAGTTATATGCCCAGATATATACATAAGTTATCAAGTATACCCATATCATTCATGAGGAAGCACGAGGTCCAACTCATTAGCTCAAATATCAACTGTTCCACGAAGGAAAGAATAACCCAAAGCTAACACCACAATGTTAAGTACCACAAAGTTAATGCAACATAGAAGAATACCACAGAGGTATCACCAAAAATGATAGTACCACACAGCTTCTCCACTCAGAAGAATGCCACCAAGGTATCACCATGAAGGAAAGTACCACACAAGTACACCACACAAGAGAATACCACAATGGTATCACCACGAAGGTAAGTGCCACACTGATATGCCACATAGAAGAATACCACAAAGATATCACCATGAATGAAATTAGCACATAGGTATTCCACACAGAAGAATACCAAAATGGTATCCCCACGAAGGAAAGTACCACACATGTATGCCAAACAGAAGAATACCACCAAGGTATCACCATGAAAGAAAGTACCACAAAGGTACGACACACAAAATAATACCACAAAGGTATCACCACAAATGAAATGACTCAGCTCACACAAGGTATAACTTAGGTACAATAGTAAATATGATTAGATGTAACTAGTGAATCATATTACTCTGTTAAAAGGCATTGCTGCTGACCCACACAGGATCTATAGGTAAAAAACCCCACAGACCCACAGAGGATCTGACCCACACGGGATCGGTACGCGCTGACCCACATAGGATCGTCAAACATTGACCCACATAGGATCTGATAGGTTCTGTCCCACACAGGATCGATAGATTCTAACCCAGATAGTATTGATAGTTGTTGACCCACTTATGATCAATGTTATTTCTTCACATTACAGCCAACTACTGGATTCCTCGCACCCGGTGTGCTTGAGTTCCAGGTGAATCTGCTTCTCATTCCATAGTTCAATAATCCAAATACCACTATGTCCCACGAGGGAGTATCCCAATGGACTTCCACAGAAAAGGGGTCTCAACGCAAAAGACAGTGCATCAATCAAACGCCTAGTCTGTAAGTTATTAGCCTTTTTGTCCAGAGAGCTCGGTTGGATTCCTCTTCGATCCAACCTGGAAGTACCCCAACTTTATCCAAAACTCAAGTGGGGTATACCAAATTGATTTTCTCAATCACAGGTTTCCAAAACTGTATATAGTTCATCGAACAAACGCCTATAGCTCATGATATGGCCGAAAGAAAGAAAATGGTCGAAGTTGGTTCAGGTCCGGTCCGACCCAGGTGGACTAACCCGGGTCTGGACCTGGGTCCATCTCAGCTCGCTGGGTCTGGTCGGGCCCATCGACAAGGCCCTTGGCTGGCTTAATGGATATCCCTCATTCGCGGCATGGTCATGTGATGTGCCGCCACTAGCGGCCGGCTCGTTTGGCCTCCCATCCGTCGTCACCGCGACCTTTCACCGTGGCCCCTATACGCCGGGAAGCACTAACGCACGCCACCACCTCCATCACTCGGCTGACCGCAGCTCCAATTTCCGCCCTCGCTCCGCCACGACTGATGGGATACGGCCTTCTCATCATCCAGTGGCACAGATGCACGCCTCCCTTCCTTCCTCGTGGTTTGACGGGTGTCGGTCGTCGCCTCCTTCCGCAAGTCATTTCGAATTTTTTCTAGACCCAAAAAATTATATTATTGCATATTTTCGATCCTTTCATCGAGGGTTTCGCATTCATATATTGCGCTTAGCAAAAATCCATGTTTCTAGAGCCAATAAATATTTGGTGTCGAGAACAGATAAAGAACACATCAAAAACCACAAAGGTTGCGGAGAGGTCAGGTCGTGTTCATTCGGCCCACACCCTCCACGTTATAATGGTAGAAAGCAAATTATTTGTTATTGAATCAAGAAGAATGTAAATATTATTAAATTGATATGAACATCAATAACAGGGAAAGGAATAATCAAATAACAATCCCTAAAAGATACCCTACAACATCCTCCCATAAAGATCAATGAATCGAAGGTCAACCCGTTAGCCGGTTGACCACGTTCTTCATATAAATTCAAGAATGGGGAAGAGGAAGTTAAAAACACACAAACAAAAATAATCACAAACCACAAGGTCATTGGAGAGCATCCACATTTGAGGAAGTGTCAGCGTTCATCATCCCCCGCAGCTAGCCTCCAACAATTTCACCCATTCATTGATCTCTGGTTCAGGGTTTTGGTGTCGCTCATCACCTCCCGCAAGTACCGGCTCCATCCTCTAAGATTTTTTCATCACTTCACTTTTTCATCACTTCGTTTCTTGGCGAAGCGGTGCCAACACCTCTCCCCAAGCTACATATAAATATAAAAGGGGAGGGTGTGCAACATTTTTGAGATTAATGGAGGCCCATTAATTCATAACCTTACTAATTCCGAAACAGTGTGGTTTCTTAGAATTTATATTTCATGCCATTTATTGGCTTGAAAAGTCACCAGTCCCACCTTACGGCTCATCTGTTGGAGGATTATAATAAAAATAAAATTATAAAGTTATTTTATTTATTCTATTAAAAGGTTCTAAAAAATAAATTTTTTACTAGACCAGCTATGGTCGAAGTGATGGTCTCTTTAAGTGAATATCGGCACAGCGAGTCCAACGGTGCCCTCATATTTCAATTCTGAGTACCGGTTCAAAAGTTATATAACTCCGCTTGCGCTTTTAAAGAATTTACCCAAAAAAATATTGGAGAAATTATACCAGTCACCCTTGACCCATGTCGATCAAGGTCAGGATCTATCAAAGTAAAACACAACCCAACAAACCCAATTGTATTCTTGGATTTTCAATCCAAGATACCGTTTATAATTTATGAATTTTACAACAAAATAATTGTTACTTAATTATTTTATTTATGTCCAAAAACTAACTTTTACTTGTGGCCTGCACCGACCAATGTTAATATCTTCATAAAGAGAGAATACTCACACGAGTTCTGCAGTGGTATCGGATTTTGAATATGAGTTATCATTTTTGAGTTATAATCATTTGAAAAATAAAATAATTTATTTAATTATTTATTCACGATTATGCCATTTTGAGGTTTTTTCACAGGAGGCTCACACCAACAAAACATAAGTCGCACCTAGGGTAAACCCGCCATCCTGAACGCAACGGTGCCCTCAAATTTCTAATTTGAGTTACTATTTAATACTTATTCTACTTTTTCATGAAAACTATTTATGCGCATTAATTTAAACATAACTAAACATTGAGGGATCATTACAGGAACTCCAGGCCTCAGAATCGTGTGCCATCAGATTTTGAGGTCTCGAAATAATTTTATATAATTAAAAAAATTATACGAAATTTCTGAGACATTAAATTTTCCCCACCTTAGGGATTTACGTCCCTGAAAGCCACAAAAAATGAAAAAAAAAACAAAAGAGGGTACTGAGCATTAATCTAAGCCTCCCACTCCCATGTGCTCTCCTAGAGGTTCCTATGCTACCAGCGTACACGAACCAGAGGTATCAACCATCCACGAAGGACCTGCTCCTATCGAACCTCAATATTTACTGGAACCTCTGAAATGGACACCCTATCGTCTAAGTCCATATCGACTTGGTTTATGATGTAATATGGGTCGTTCATGTATCCTCTAAGCTGGGAAACGTGGAATACATCGCGCACTCTCTCCAAATGTTGTGGAAAATCCAAGTAGTATGCTACCTTTCCTATCCTCTGATGTATCAGAAAAATGACTGATAAACATTGGTGATAACTTTCCCCCTTGGCTAAATCTCCATAGTCCCCACCGAGGAGAGACTCACAAGAATATACAGTCCCCCTCCTGGAACTCCAAGGGTCTCTATATCCTGTTGGCATAAGACTTCTACCAACTCTGTGTAGTCTTCAGTTGTGGACAAGTGAGACATCGTGATATTAACTCTGCTACTTCTTTGTTCATCTCTAGCCACCAGTACTGACATCGGATGTCCTAGTACATCTTCACCACACTAGGATGTTCCGCCAGAGGGGACATATGCAACTCCCTCAACACCTCCTCCTGAAGCACCAACGGTACCATGGTACATCCTCTAAAAGAGATGACGTTCTCCCCACCTTCAGAAAATCCATCAGGTGTCTGCCATGAGGATATCTGAGCACATAGAGCCTCACAGTCAATTCCCCTAAGTATCACCTCCCCGAATTTATAAAGGAGTGGGGGAGTGATTGTCCTGGACTGGAGGTAATCAGCTTCATCTCTATCCATTAAAGATATCTACAGCACGGCTAGTTACTCTGATGCCTCACTCAGCAATTGTAGACAAAACCACCAGTAGATTGTGTCTGCTACCACATTCCCCTTCCCAGGAGTATATACTATCTCAAATTCATAGTACTTGAGGATATCTAGCCACTCTTCATGGGAACTAAAAACTCAAAACTTCTGCTACCACGAGGGTGAGGCTGGCCGACTAAAGAGTGATCTGTCGCATCCTCCTATGAATTATTTTATCCTGTGCTACCTGGGTTTTCTTTTTTCACCAACCAAGGAAACCCCCATTCCAACGTCAAAGATAAACCTCAACCATTTTTACTAATACATTAAATATGAGTATGAACTATGGATGTTAAGTCCATACCCAAACTAATGTCATAAATCCATGACGCGACCATCAGGAGGTTCCAACTTAAACTCTCACCTCAAGGGTCATATCACACCATCTGGGTAAGTGTGATTTTCGAGTATCCTTCTAAAGGTATCTCTAGGAGTGAGGGTCAAGTCAACAGTTTAATCAAAAACTCTAGGTCTTGGAAAAGGTTCATGGAGGGAAGGAATGATTGGTGCCTATGTATATTGATATGGGAACAAGTAGTACACGCAGATTATACCTCGAATAATTCCTAGAGTCGTTGGGTTGCACTCCTTGACCACATGAAGTTACTCTCTTCCCTTGTCCTCCAGCCCCCTGAGCCTGGTGGGGGCCACAATGAAGGGTGGTTGTAACTTGTTGAAATGTACGCCGCCTCATGCTGCTCCCCTAGCTCTGCCGCCACGTCTTCAGCCCTACAGATTCATCTATCCCTAAAAATTCATCTTCCCGAAACAATTTCACTCACCCATGTCTCTGAGAATGGCGTCGGTTTCATGTTTTCCCACTACTAACATTCACCGATTGTATCCGCTTATCCAAAGAACATTCAACCACAAAGGTACTCTCTATCACCCCAAAATGAGTAAGAATGCATAAAGGAATTGTGCTAGCTCAGATGTCCCTAAAGAGACCTCACTCAGAGGTCTGAGCTTTGAAGCACTGTTCATATCATATTCATCGAGTACCAGGAATGGTTGGTATACCTCGATGAATACTCTACTACAGACATTTAGTCCTTCCGAAGTAGTAAAATCTATAGAGAAATCTCAGCCACCTCCTCAAGCTAGTGCTCAGCCGCCTATGGGTCGAGCTCACCTCATAACCTGAGGGGTATCTGATGCTGAGACATATATAAAGCACTAAGCCTATATGTGTCCTCTACTAGTACCGCCGGTTGTAACTACTAACCAACGGGAAGTGATATAGCTGACATACTACCCGAAGGTACTATCTCTAGTAATGGTCCACGTACTAAAGCCTCATCACTATGTGAACCATCCTCATGGTCACTCACTAAAAAACACTAGTATCTATCATCACCATCTTCTCTACTGGTGTCTCAACTAGGCGGAAAACTCTAGCAATCGCCTCCATCCAGCCCTCAGCTACGTGGGAAACTATCTCGTCTCGAAACCTTGGAGGTCTCTACTGCTAGAACTTGTACAACACGCTCAGTCAGTGTGCACTGTCCACCAGTGTGGCTGGTGGTAACTGCTGCCCAATGGGTGGTGGTTTTTCTAGTACCCTACTCGAAGTAGCCAACATAATAAGAGGGCCCAGTACCAGAGCCTCATCGCTCAATGGGCCTTTATCATGTACTCTCTCATGAATCTGAGCTAGATATCTATGCAGCGGCATGCTGATAAGGAACAGGTGCGCCATGATCATTAAGTTATACCTGGTGAGTTGAATTAGTGAAAATAAAGGAAAACTTTTCAAAACACATAAGAAATCATTGTTATTGTGCACAGAGTTAAAAATTAGACATTAGGGTCCTAGTGTATGGATACGTCGGCAGTCACACCAACACAGGATTCCCTAAACAGATAACTACACTCACTACACTTAACACTATTGTCGTTAAAAAGATCATAGTCTAATGTTCTATGGTAGAACCGAATCCTCTGATACCAATTTGTCATGACCCATCCCCCTGGGCCCATGTCGTCACTACCCATGCCCGCCTTCCATAGGCCATGGGCTAGCGACTTGCACCAAAAGGCATATTCCCCAAAAACTGGGAAGACATTTCTTTTATATCCTATAAACACACGTGACCAAGTACACAGAAAGATATGAACACAAGTAAACTGAATAGTAAAAAGAGTGTGTACATTAAGTAAAAGGGTCCAGAATACAAGCTCAACTAGAAAGTACAAGAAATATGGAAAGTACAATAAAAGTGGAAAGTACAAGTTAACTGAAACAGCTCCTGTGAACACCCACCAAGGATCCTACTTTAAGGGAAGGTACAACTCTCGAACGGTCGTCTCTAGGGTATGCCTTGTCTAAGGTCCACCTCTGAGCTACCTCCTGTCTGGGTACTCCCGTCCTCAGTCAGAATTGTTTGTAGACTGCACCAAACACATCAAGGTGAAAGCGTAGCCCATGCAGGGGTGATTATAATGATACTCAGTAGGGACCCTAAGACCCTCAAAGCTCTCACAAAATCCAGAAAGGATAAACAACAAAGAATGAAAAAAATAGTCAACCCTACATAGGTAAATTACCATACATATACCTATGTTATCTAGTATACCCATCTCATTCATGAGGAAACAAAAGTCCCAACTCATTAGCACAAAGCTGAACTATTCCACGAAGGAAATAATACAACGAAGGTAACACCCCAAAGGTAATTACCACAAAGGTAATGCCACATATAAGAATACCACAGAGGTATAACCAAAAAGTAATGTACCACATAGGTTCTCCACACAACAGAATACCACCAAGGTATCACTATGAAGGAAAGTACCACACAGGTATGCCACACAGAAGAATACCACAAAGTTATCACCACTAAGGCAAGTACCGCACAAGTATGCCACAGAAAAGAATACCACAAATGTATCACCGCGAAGTAATGTGACACACAGGTATGCTACATAGAATAATATAACCAAGGAATCACCACGAAGGAAAGTGCCACACAGGTACACCACACAGAAGAATACCACCAAGGTATCACCACGAAGGAAAGTACCACATAGGTATGCCACATAGAATAATACCACGTAGGTATCACCACGAAGTAAAAGACTCAGATCACACCAGGTATAACTTATGTACGGTAGTAAATATGATTATATGTAACTAATGAATCATCTTACTCTGTTAAGAGGCACTGCTACTGACCAACACAAGATCGATAGGTAAAAACCCCTGCTCACCCACACAGGATCTGTCCCACATAAGATCGGTATGCGCTAACCCACACAGGATCTAATAGGTGCTCACCCACATATGATCAATGGATATTGACCCACCTAGGATCGATAGTTGCTGACCCACAAAGGATCAATGTTATTTCTTTACGTTACATCCAGCTACTGGATTCCTCGCACCCGATAAGCTCGAGTTCCAGGAGAATCTGCTTCTCTCACCACAGGTCGATACATAACTACCATGAAGCCACACAAAGAAGTATCCCAAAGGACCGCCATATAAAATTGGTCTCAATGCGACAAACGGTGCATCAATCGGACACCCGGTATGTAAGTTATTAGACTTTTTGTCCTGAGGGCCCGGTTGGATTCGTGTTCAATCCAACCCGGTCGTATCCCAACATTATCCAAAACTCAAGTGGGGCATACCAAATGGACCGTCTCGATCTCAGGTATCTGATTTCGTAGAAGTTTCATCAAACAAACTCCCATAGCTAAAGATACAGCCGAAAGAATTTAAAAGGACGAAGTTGGTCTAGGTCCTGTCCGACCCGGTCGGCCCGACCAAGATTGGGCTGACCCATCCCGATTTGGGTCGACTCGGACCGACCCGGGTTCGACCCTAGGTCTGGCACGGCCTGCCGGCGTGGCCCGCTAGGTGGACCGCGGCTGGCCGGATGGCCAACCCTCCTTTATGGTGGGGTCGCACCTCGCGCCCCCACCAACAGCCAGCTCGGCCGGCCAACCCTCCATCACTGCCGCGACCATGCGTCGCGGCCCCTACACGCCAAGCGGTGCGGACGCACGCCGCCACCGTTGTCCCGCATTCGGAGGTTGCGTCAGCCACCGCCCGCACTCCGCCCTGGCTGACGGGCCGCGGCCTTCTCATCTTCCGGCAGTTCGGACGCACACCGCCCTTCCTTCCTCACAGCCGGCTAGGTGCTGCCCGCCGCCTCCTTCCACCAGTCATTGCGGATTCGTTCCAAAACCAAAAAATTAAACGATGTCATATTTTAGATCCTTGCATCAGGATCTTCACGTCTATATATCACGCTCTAAAAAACTCAATGTTTCTAGTGCCAATAAATATTTTGCATTGAGAATGGATTAAGAACGCGTCAAAAACCACAAAGGATGCGAAGTGGTCTAGTTGTGTTCATTCGGCCCACACCCTTCACATTAGAACGGTATCGAGTGCATATTTGTTCTTTAATCAAGAAGAATATAAATATTCTTAAATTAAGATGAACGTCACGAACTGGGAAAATAATAATAAAATAACTATCCCTACAAGATACCACGCAATATCCTATTGCAAAGATGAAGCAATCCTGGGTCAACCCGTTAGTCGGTTGACAGCGTTCTTCGTATAAATTCAGGAACTGGGAAGAGGATGTCAAAAAATCCCAAATGAAAATAATCCCTTACCTCATGCTTTTTGGAGAGAGTCCACATTTGAGGAAGTATTGGCATTCGTCGTCCCCCGCAATAGCCTAAAATGACGTCACTCATTCGTCGATCTCCGGTTCGGGGTTTCGGTGTCGCCCGTCACCTCACGCTAGTTCCAGCTCCATCCTCTAAGAGTTTCAAGTCCTTTCACTTTGTCAGCACTTCATTGTTTGGAGAAGCAGTTCTAAAACCTCTCCCCAAGTTCCATATAAATAGGAGAGGGGAATGGTTTGCAACATTCAAGGAATTAATAGAGGCTCATTATTTTGGAACCTTCCTAATTTCTCAATGGTCTGGTAACATATAAGTGAAAGTTCAAGCCATTTATTGGTTTGACACATCGACGGTCCCACCTTACCGTTCGTTAGAGGATTAGAATAAAAATAAAATAATAAATTTATTTATTTTATTCTATTAAAAGGTTCCAAATAAACTAACTTTTTCTCTGGACCTACTAAGGTCAAAGTGAAGGTCTCTTTATGAAAATATCGGCGATTTGAGTTCAATGGTGCCCTCAGATTTGAATTTCGAGCACCGGTTCAAAAGTTATATAACACTGCTCGAGCGTTTACAGAACATACCTGAAAAAAAGTTCGAAAAAATTATTACAGTCACCCTTGACCCGCGTCGGTAATGCTTAAGCTCGGCCTAAGTGAAACATGCCCCCAAAAACCCAACTATACTCTCAGATTTTCAATCCAAGTTACGATTTAGAAGTTTTAAATTTTACAATAAAATAATTGTCACTTAATTATTTTATTTATGACTAAAAAATAACTTTTACTGGTGGCCCCCGTCGACCAATGTCAGTATTTTACTAAAGATATAATACCCTCACGAGTTCAGCGGTGGTTTTGGATTTTCAATCTATGTTACCGTTTGTGAATTATAAGCATTTAAAAAATAAAATAATTTATTTAATTATTTTTTCACGATTATTCCATTTTTGGGTTTTCTCACAGGAGGCTTGCACCGACTAAACTTAAGTCATTCCTAGGGTAAACCCATCATATTGAACGCAATGGTTCCCTCATATTTCTGATCCAATTTATCATTTAAGTGTTATTCCACTTTTTCAGGAAAACAATTTATGCGCGCTAATTTAAACTTAACCAAACTTCGACGAATCATTTTGGGCACACCGGGCCTCGGAATCGTGCACCATCAGATTTCATGGTCTTGAAATTATTACATATAATTAAAAAATTAAAATGAATTTCTGTGATATTATATACAAAACGACCCTACATAAATTTGAGAGTTCAAAATTGTATTTCTAAAATGATTATATAATGTTCTTATTTATATTCAATATATTAAAAATGTTACTTTTTAATTAATATAATTCATATATCATGATAAATTAACAACATAAACATTATTTGTAAAATAAATAATTTCCAAAATTTATTAATAAAATATTTTTAAAAAATCAGAAAAACTGATTCAATTTTATTTAAGATAATATAATATAAAAAATCAATTATTTTTATAACATCCATTTTCTAAAATTTTTAATCCATTCATTTAAATGATAATAAAAACTATAAAAAAACATGTTTTTAAAAAAATAACCTCATTATAAATTTTATTAACCTTATATTCATTCTTAATTATTATTTAAAATTGACAACTAATTTTTTAGATGATAATAAATAAATTTTATTTAGGAAAAAAATTATATATATATATTAAATAATTTTTTCACCAATTTTAATAACTTATAATCCTACAAGTAGTTTGTAACAGCCATATTGGAATCATAATTTCTCTATTGTATAGCAATGATCGATTAAGATCATTATTTTTTGGGAACTTGGTATCAAACACAATAATAATTTAAATAATTATACAATGTTGAAAGTTTAGTGTGTTACATTATCTCCCTTTTACAAAAAATATATCCAAATAATTTGAATTTTTTCTCATATAAATTATCATATCATGGGAAAGGTATACTCCATGATTTAGAATTTATCCTGAAAATATATCTCTATAATTATACTAGGAATCATGGTATATATGAAAAATTTCTAAAACCATGTATGTACCACTATAAGTCTCGTATTTTTTCAAATGTTTCCAAAATAACACCTAAATATAAGAGAGTTATTATCCAAATATGGTTTGATAGATTTATCTACCACTTTTTTTAGTTGATGAGTTGTTTTACTATTAAACCAGAGAATGAGAAATAATAATTATATGAATTATTTTTAATACATTTTTATATTTCCATCCATATTTTATGTTTATAATCCAATTTCAACCACTCCTTCATATCATATTATAAATGATAAATGGATTTGGTGACTTCAATATAAATAAATAACTAAAATAAACCATTATCAAAATATTAGATCTATAAATGAATAAAATTTTATTTCTTATTATATATATATATTAACCAAAAAAAATGATTAGATTATGTTGAAGTAATATATAATATGAATAAATCATTATATTTCTAAATTCTAAATTAATCTATAAAGTGTTAATAAAAACAACCAAATATAAACATAGATAATTCCATAAATAGAAAACCTTAAACCATTTCAAAATATTCCAAAACATACTTTAATCCATATATTATAATTATTTGTTTACATATTTTCCCCATAAAAACATTACATTTTAATACTAACTATATTAATCACTCATAAACTCACAAACTAAAAATATTTATTCCCTAGTCATATATTACCAAAAATATAATTATCAATTCTCCATAAATACTTAATCACCATAAAAAGGTAAAATAATATATTAGTATTCCATAAGATAAATAAATATTTTTACATCAATTAACATTAATGACGTTGACATAAAAAACCTTATTTGAAAAAATAATACATTCAAATTAATCCAATAATACCCAAAATGTATAATAGTTTTCTTCATAAATAACTTTAAACACATAATCCCCAAATAATTTTTTAATTACATATTTTCCGCCATGATAAAACATATTTTCCAAAAGAATAGATTGAAATTATCTTATGAATAAAAATAATACAAAATCACATGTTTAACCTCATGATTATATACATCTCTATATTGCACTAAAACCCAACATATACATCTTCTTAAAAAATATATTTCATCACTGAGTCACTTTTTTATTTTTTAATATGTATTTTTCTCACAAAAAATACGAAGAATATTAAATTATACTTTCCTCCATTACAAATATATCAAATTGTATATCAACAAAAACGTTTTTAATCACTTATTTTTCTTAAAACCTAATGATCAACACCTTAAAATATAATTATTCAAAATAGAAAAAAATTATAGATGGTTTCAAAAAGGTTGTTAATACTATAGAATACATGACCATAAATAAAGTTATAAACCCTTAAAAATATACTTCAACATCACATATCCTAAAACACTATATGATTACACATTAGTCATTTAACTTATTTCATAATTATTTAACCAAATTTTCAATAAAATTTATTTATACATCTTTCCTGGAATTGAAAATATGAATCATATAAAATGATAAAAAAATCGTAATCATCTTTTTTACATTAATAATAAGATAATTTGTTTAAAAAATTCATTTTTTATATGTTATGTTAAGTTTATTAATCATCAATTAACTACAATGTTTCCATACAAAATAATTATGCTTATAATCTTATTCAATCCCTTTTTATGGATTCCTCATTTTTTATTCTTTTTTTATTTTGTATTCCCTCCTTCACAACATATGAAAAATAATCATATTCTATTGATTCATTTACCTTAGTGATGGTTATAATATACTTCATATACATTAAATTGGATATTATTTATAAATTATTCAATTATAATTTTCATATAATACACATTAATTAAAATAAAAATATTTTGTAAAATTCATAAAGCACGTAATATTGAATCTTAAAATTTCTTTTAAAATAATTCATTGAATTTATTATTCAAGAAATTCCTGAACAATTATATAAAAAGTAACTTTTTTATGCTCACCTTATTTATCAATGATTCCATATATTTTTGTTTTTAAGGATCCTTTGATATCCTGCAATAAATATTTTTTTTCAAAAAAAATCATCTTCTTTTACATTTTCAATAATTACATTAATATGCAATTATATTCCTAGAAACATGGTGGATTTTTAGAAATATATGACTAAATGATTTAAGTATACTATATAATTTTTTATTCTAAATTAAAAAAATAGTGATAAGTTATGTGGACAATAAAATGTGTTGTATTGAAATAGGATTGTTCAATCAAAATCCAAATTTTTTCAATTAATCAATGAACACTTTTGACATAAATAAGTGAGAAATAATCATGATTAAACCATCCATGTAAAATATAAATTGAAATTATCATTAGTTAATTTTTTAGGTTTCTCCATATAAAATTGAAATGGAGGAGATAACACTATGTAATTATCCATTTCCTTGGGTTTCTTATTTCTTTCATTAGATACTATTGATAAATTTATTATATATTCAACGAATGATTCATCCAAAACTATATTTTAGGCCTATTTCTCACACTCGCATGAATACTATGATACATTAATATCTAATGGGGACTCTAAAACATAAAATTTCAAATCACATTATAGTACAACATAAAATCACACACACCACTCCTATAAATTTATATGAGTTAGAAAATGTTAAATATCTAATATTTATTCTAGTGAATCTCTGGTGTTACATTACAAATTTAAATAAAATTAATCTTATTAAATTAAAACACTTAACTTGATTATTAACATTTAAGGTAATTTTTAAATAATAATTAAATCATTATCACACTATTTATTTAAAATTACAACAATCTTCAACTGTTGCATTCAATATATTCAATTGAATGATTATTGATGTCGATAGGTTACTTAAAAAATCCCCAGAAAACCCAAACAATGGATTCAGCAAAGAATTGGTTATATTATGTTGTTTTTTTTGGTTAGGGGTTATATTAACTAAATTTTACATAATATATTAGGTGTATTGCAATATTATATTAAACCTAAACATGGATTTACTAAACAAATTTTCTTTAAAATTATAACTAGTATTTAATGCATTCATAATTGGATAAAATTTTACTTATATCAAAGGGATTCATTAATTAATATCTCATATTTAATGTATGAAACATTCATAATTACTATTGATTGGTCAAAATTTCAATTTTTTAATAATGTGAGTTATTGATAGTTCACCTATATTATTATTTATAAAACTTAATCATATTAAATTTATTTCCTTGTGGAATTTAATTTAATTCAATTTATCATCCTATTGCTATGAGATAACCTTCACACTTTTTATAATATAATAAATAGAAATAATTCATCACAGGTTATTCATTTTTCATATTAATTATATCTTATGTAATCACATATCATAAAAATATTAAAAGAATAAAAAAACTATGATTAAAACATAAATAAATTCTTATCAGATAAAGATATTTTCAATTATATTTAATCGTTTGGTGGGATTATGTAATAAATTTTACCATTGGGGAAATACATGTGCTATATAGTGACTCTTATTGTACGACCCATCATTCAGGCATGTATTTTCTCATATTTTGATTAAATCTAATTCATTTGTTAAATTGTATTGTCATTATTTGGTCTAACTTAATATATGTATATTCATTCCCAAATTAGGGATAATATTTATGAAATATTATCTTTAAAAATATAATGTTATTATTTATTACTTTATAAATATTTAAATATGTGGTGGGCGAGGTAACATGAGCATAACATAAGTAAATATTTCATTGTATTTTAATAAAAGAATAATATGGGGATAATAAAAAATCATAACATGTGAATTAAATACCCGGTCAGTCTTGTATTTTAAATAAATATTCTCATAATAAATCATTATTATTTCAAAAGGCATGGGTCATAATAGTGATAAATCATTTTTAGTTTACCATGAGGCATGAGGGAATATAATAAGCATAAGAACATTTCATAGTAATTTTTTGGAACCATAATAAGTATAAAAAAATAATTACTAATTTCTTACATCCTATACCATCAAAGTGGATTGGTTTCACTCCACATTCAATTATTTCCTTAGTCAACATCCACTCCTAAGACAATCATTATTGAGAAAGTACCTTACTAAAATGGATTCACTACCTATTCATGTATATATTATCCCATAATATATTAGTAATTAACCTATTAATTAATGGGATATATGTATACAACACCCTACACATAATTCATTCCAGAAAAAATGTGTACCATAATATCATGAAACATTCAGTATATCATTATAGCATAACCTTTCGAAATGTTACTAGTTTCATATACATTCCATCAACATATAATCATAATGATTCTATAGAAACAGCATGGATTGGAGAATTTGATCATATACCTATTTAATAAATTTAATCATCAAAGTATAATGACCATGATAAAAATGTCCATTATAGTAACACTGGGACATTTCGTTGAAATAATGGGAAATATCATTTTAAAATGATATAAATAATTAAAAAAATTCTAGAATATTGATAAAATTATATTCATTTTAAATATAATGATAACATTTATAATAATATTCAAATTATAGACCATTCATAATGGATATAAATTATATTTATTTTGGAAACGTTAAAATATTAATTCACTTCAAACATTGTGTAAAAATTAAAAAAGTTCCTCATTGAGAAAAAAATAGGAATATTCATTTGAAAAATTTGAAAAAATAAAATTTTGGTTAAAATGACATGAAAAATTTATTTTAACAAATAAATAATTATTATTTTATATATTTAATATAAAATGGATATGAAAGTGAATTTTTTTCAACTAAACACAAAATAAAGTTATATTTTCTTTAAACAAATTTGATATCATTTTAAGTACCAAAGAATGAAATATAGTACTGTTCCAAGAAAAATCATTGAATATAAAGATGAGATAAAAGTATGATGATTTAATGGGATTAAATTTAAAAAATTAACTCTATTGAAATTTAACATAGATAATATCAAAAATAAATTAGATCGTAATATAAACCCTTACCAAAGATCTTGCCTTTCATTTTATAGGTTCTGGAGATATTTTATAAAAAAATGATTAATTATAAAAATATAAATTAAAATTATTCATACTATTCATACAATATAAAATTACATTATAATTTCTAATTACCCATTTCTAGTATAAACCATTAAAATAAACATTCAATATAAAACTAGTCTATTTTCCATGCATTTTTTGTTTAATGGTTCAAATGATTTTACCATGGTAATTATTTAAAAATCTATTGAATATTAATAATGTTATAATTGTAATATTTATCCATTATAAATAATTTTATAACCATTAATATATTCCAGTTATGAATAAAATTATTTTCATCACTTCATGGAGATAATAGTCTATTTGTATGTATGAGTAATGATTTAACTTTAAATAAATGAAAATACTCTATGATAAGTAATAATTTATCATTCTAGAATAATTAAAATATTAAACTTGTCATTAAAATTGAATAAAACTATCCATATTTCTAGACTTGTATAGTATACAGGAATAATGAATTACACTGCTTCATGGGGGTGGTTGCCGACACTTCACATGAATTATGATTTCATTTATTGTAGGTTAGAAATGAAGTAGAAAATTTGTGTACCATTAAGATAAAACGAGTTCATTATATAAAATATACCAATATCATCATATTAATAATTATTTGGGTATCTTTAATTGGATATGAAATAAAAAAACTAAAAATATATCTATAAATAAAATTATCTATTATATAGAAGAACCTATCACGTACAATTACAAATAATTTTATTTTTGAATATAAACCTATTGTTAAATAATTGAATATATTAATATATTATTAATAAATTATTAACATAAATATATTGAATTAATTTTTTAATAAAACATAGATACAAAAATTAATACAAATAATATTTTAAAATATTACTTTAAGAAATATAGTATTTCCTAATATAATTAGAAATTATTTTCATTATTTATATTTAATTAAAATATCATATGGTTATTTTATTTTTGTAATGTATAATAATTATTCATATAAGAGTAGTATTTCATGCTTCACAATCTATCGATTACATTCAATTTTTTAGAAACAATTATTTATTCAATATCAATGTGTTTCATTAAAAACCCTTAAAATAATTTCTCCAATGAATTTATATCACAGAAATACTAAAAAAATATTTCTAACTCATAACATCTTCATATTACCATGTAACATTCTAAAATTATTGATTCGTCAAGGTAAACTATACTATGTGATTAGTCATATTATGTAACAATGTATCTCTATGATCTGTGACTTTTATCAGTTGGTTTTCATATATAAGATAATGATCTAATGGGATAACCTCTATGTTTTGAAAATATGAATTATCTTGTATGTTTTCTATTAAATAGATACATGGAACAAACCATGATCATGGGATAGGTCCAAAGTAATCTCTCATATATAATCTTCAATCATGATGTATTCAAGAATCTCATTATGACAAATATGTTTGTGTAAATGAGTGAACATCTTTCCAAAACCCATTAACTTCTTCCAAGAATATTGTTAAAGGAATAAAATATCAAAAACATTGAATTATAGACCTAAAAATGATTAACATCATTAAATTTGTCTAACTATGAGGTTATCAGATGTGTTACTGAGTAGATTGAACCTTCCCTTCCATTTCCCTTGAAATCACAGGCCCCAATTTGTTTCCTTACCCAACATCTTCCAAACATGTGGTATTTCAACACTTCCATTATTATTGATAATCATAAGGTGACATATGATTTTATGATTGAATGATATTATAATAAATATAATTAACTAATAGAATGTGTTGATCCCAACCTTTTTTTAAACCCTTAATGAAAGATCGCAACACTTATTCAACATTTTGAATGGTCTTTTGAGACTAACCACCAATTTATAAATTATATAAGGTGGAAATTTATAGCTCTGTATTCAAACCCTTCCAATATCATATCGATAACATTTTGGTAAGCCTCACTTCATGATTATATATGATTGGTAATGGTACTCTATGAAATCTCAAAGCATCAATAATGTATATCCTAATGATCTAATAAATCTATAAATATTCTATGATAATAATGAAATTTTATGATTTCATAACGTGATCAATTATAAAAATATATAATATTTTCTCCATTATATTGAGTTTTGGAGTCCCATGGTAGAAACCATTGTAAAGTTTCCCCATTTATTCCTATATATGTTTACTAATTAGAATATCCACTTAGACTTATATCTCTATACATTAACTTTCTATCAATCCATGCAATAAGATATATCCTCTGTAAAATCTATGTTCTTGTTATCATATCACAAATTCTTTTTGTGATATCTATATATCTGTGTACTTCTATGATGAGTAGAGAATGATGAATTATAATAATTTTGTAATACCACCACCATCAATTTCATATGTGACATTACACATACATCATTTATAAACATAATAATTCCTACACTGTCATGATTTAACTGAAGAAAATTCCTTACATTATTTGTAGCTCTATATCATCCTTTTGTGACTATTTATTCTTTACGTGAATAGATAGTCTACCATGTATCTAATGTATATCACATATTTCTCATTTTAGTAAAATTTAATGTCCTAAAATATAAAACTACATAAGTATTAGAATCTTTTAATCCTATTCATAGGGAAACATGTTTGTTCCTTCAGTCCAAGAGTATCATACAATTTGTTTTACTTCATAGTGTTTTATATTTTTTAAAAGACACAATATGTAGAAAGTACCATCAATCCAATTTGAAAAATATTTAACTATTAATATATGAATAAAAAATCAATATTTTAGTATATTAATATTTAACAAACATTTCATCATGATGAAAATTCAACTATATCTTGAATGGAGAAAATTATAGATTCTAGTTCAAAATCATGAGTCGAGTAATTATTTTAATAGACCTTCAATTATTGTGAGGCAAAAAAAATTCATATTATTTTGAATAATTACTTATCCCAGTGTCTTCTTTTATGAAACAATATTTATCACAAAACCATATCAACTATTGGTTAGTGTCAGCATCGGTTTATTATTCCACCCTCTCTTCTATTCCATGAATTTTTATTCACATTCATCCAACCAAAGGAACTTATCTCTCTTCTGTATCAAAATGGGGTGTGGATTTTATATCCATGAAAAATCAATCATAAAACATCAATAGTTTCCATTCAATCTGTGAAAAAATGATTTAAAGTCATCATGGTTGGATTTATCCATTGTTTAATAACATAATTATTTGAAGGATCCAACGATATCTCATATAATTTAATTAAAAGACTCATGATAGATTCTGTTTATATACATAAATTATAATTACACAATATGTCATTCATATTATCCTTTTAGAGGGTCTTTAGAATAATACACAAATGATATTCATGTTCTTCATTTATCATTGAATATTTATTAATATCATTTATAAAGACAACAAAAAACTATTAAATTTAATCTTTATACACACAATTAATTTGACCACTATATATAATATTATAATTTTTATTTATAAATGGAAACATGAAAAATTCATTGTGTTGATAACAAATAAAAAATGTTAACTCAGTTTTTTCCTCTATTTTAACCCATAATGGTGATATCTATATTAAAGGGTAATCATTCAAATGTATTAAAACCCACAGAATTGATTAAAAAAATCATAAATATAGGGTATCATATACATTTTACTGATATAAATCATATTATTTTCTCCATAATGAATGCAAGGACATATTGGAATACATTCTACAATAAAATAGTAGTTTCAACCCATAGTTACACAATTAGATAAATAAATACATTCTTAAGATTATTAAGGAGTTTTTTATTAATTCCTTTAAATAATTGGGGATTATTCCATACAGAGAATTTGAAATAGTAATTTCATAAGGAGTCAGTTCTATTGAAAAATCTATATAACGATTTTGCAGAAGACTATGAAACTATTCATGAAGTACATCATCATATTCCCAAAATATATGAATAAATTATAATTTTGTGTTTCCCCCAAATCATTATATATTGAATCCCCTCACAAAAAGAAAAAATCCCATATAATGGAAGATCATTACATTGATGGTTTATATTCATCCTCTAATTGATATCAGTGGTTGGTTTCGAATATAAAATGCGACATTGCTTCTGTAGTAATTAATGTGGGATATATATATATATATATATATTGAGATACTCAATACATGCTGAAAATTACTTAAAATCCCACCAGTGGGAGAATCACAATATGTGAAGGAAAATAATTCCCTCAAACTTCTATTTTTTAGGAGTTATATACATGAAATGTGATCATCATACCATTATGAGTTTTAAGTAGTAATTAATTACCTAATAGTTGAGATACTAATATTATATCCATAAAAACATTTAAAAATATATTTTTGAACTATAATAAAATAATATATATTCATTTATAGTCTTCATGATTTGTTTACCTATCAAAATGTTGTTCATGTGTCCCACATCAGTGGTCTTGATCACATGAGCATTCCCTTTTTCTATGGGATTAAGTATTTATTTGCACTGATTATTTTCATTATCCATCAAATTTGGAAACTGGTAGGTATGATTCTGATACAAGATGTAGTTTTATAATTAGAATTTTTATAGGGAACCCTCTTTTCATACATTACAATTACATCATTTTAAAGATAAACAACTTAAAATTTTTACATTCCAAGATGAAATGGTTAACCGTCCAGGGGGGAATTATGATAAAGCCTAAAATTTAAAAATAAAAAGTAAACATTATTTAATTCCTTAATCCCTAAATTCTTAATGTCACTGTTGTTATTCCTTGTACATGTAATCATGTAAGGATATATATCATGTAAAGGGGTGAGATAAAAGCCCAGTAAGAGGATAGATAAGAACACGAATCAATATAACATAGGTGATCATAATCATTATCACCATTAAATCATCATGGGATCATAAAAATAAAAATTAGAGTTGTCATTAGATATATTAATGGAATTTGTAAATTCAAAAAAAATTAAGTATCATTTCTTGGTGTGTAAAATACCACACATAGTTGTGAACAAAGCTAGTGCCACGTTCATGTTTAACATATGGGAACAATCATAAAATCATCACCTTTGTAAACAAAGATAGCATCATGTTCATTAATATTGTGTCTCAATAGATACATCACATTAACCAAGGCATTATATTTCTATATTATTCAAGGTAAACCTATCACATCATGAAATTTACATAATCATTCATGCCACTTAGAACTTATATCAATCATGTACATAAAATAACCAATGTAATGGAAATTGGATTCATGTGAATTTCATAAAAAATAATTTCATGAATAAAAATATAGATTATAAAAATAAAAGGGAATAACATACTTGTTATAGGATTCATTCATCTATAGTGAATAATAAACAATATCATGTGAGGTAAAATATGTGTTTTTAGAAAGAAGTGTTCATTTGAAAAAAATTCATTTTTGATAAAATAAAATAAGAAACATATATTTAATTGAAAGGATAGGGTAATAAAAAAATATTTGGGAAATATTAAAGAACATCCACTCTAAAATTTGGTATAAAAGATGAATAATCCTATAAAAGGAAATTACATTCGTGAATCCTCCAACAATATGTTCAAATACATTATTCAATTTAATAACCTAGGTAATAAAAATAGATTCATTAATTAATAAATAAAGAACCTATCATACCCGTATATGATTCATAATAATTTTATTAAGATCATTTATGTACATTATGGTGAGTTATACAGTTTAATTTCAATGTTTGAGAGTGTTTAATTTCTTTTTTTTCATGAACGATCCACTTGTATACATTTAGGGAAGATCATGTAAAGTGATAATAATTCACACAATTTAAATAAAATGTCAATAATGAAAATCTAGAATCTTAAATGGATTTATATGTTACATTTTTCCTTATATAAGTATAATTCATTAAATTAAATGTTAATGATAAATATTTGGATTAATTCAGTGGTTTTTGATCATCGTGAATTAGTTTAGTTTTATTACTTAATATTTTGTATTAATTTTAGTTATATAATAATAATAAGGTTATAAAATACATTTTAAAATATTTTTAAACTATTATAATTGTTTTATAACTAGCTTGCAGTCCCTAATTTAAAACAAAAACATGTTGTCCTCAAAGGAGATAAATTAAGACCTCATAGACAATGTTTTAGTTTTTATAATAAAAGGGATAGTAGATTAAGTTTTATGAAGTATCATCAGTTAATATAATAAAATTATATTGTATATAAGATATGTTATTTATCATTATATTAGGATAAGGGTGGCTAAGGATATAATAAGAAAATAAAAAATGAAAAGAGAAATATAAGAAAATGAAATAGGATTTTACCTCTTCAATTATTCCCTTCAAGAAACCCTTAGGGAAATTTGATTTGCCTTTTGTTGGGACTAAATCCTCTAGTAAATGGGGGGAGGCTTTGGAATAGGGTTGGGTAGAATTTGTAGAATCTTGACATGTGAGGAGAATAGGTGATGTAAGGGTAAAATTTATAGTGGAGAAGAGGGGTGTTTTTTATTATTTTATTCATTTGTTTATTATTTTTGGTCAAGACTATGGATTTTTTTGAGTCCTATGACTAAATATATTTTCTAATGTATGAGATTTAGAGATTATGGATATTACATCATCCATGAATCATAAAAGACTTGATAATTCATGTACTTACCTTATAATGTTATATTCCTTAAATTATAGTATTTCACCACTCACAAAAAATATAAATATTTTAGAAAAAAAATAATAACACTAAAATTTTTTCAACGTGTTAAATTAAGAAATTAACTACATTTTATGAAATTATATTTCTTGATATAAAAATTTTAATTTTTATCTTAAATCATCAATTACAAAAAAATATTGCTTTTAAAATTAAAACTAATTTTATGCCACATTGAAAATTAAATGAAGGTATCGTAGATTATATTATAATATTAAAACAACAAAATATTAACTATTGAATGTATTTTATTATAAAACTATTTTAAATTATTATATTATTTATTAAATATTAAATAAACATTTATGTTTCATAAATATACCAAGACGTAATTTGACATTTTGAAAACATTTATTTACTTATACTATGATATAATTTTTTCATTTTTTCATTTATTGGATACCCAAATTGTACTTATAATTTCATTGTTGAGGTTTCTATTTTATTATCCACATTAAAATTCATAGGGTCATGTTATTATTTCAAGGGTTAAATTACTATTCCATCATTTTTGGTTCCATAGTTTCATTAAATATAACATTTTTTATTCTTAATTTATGATAATTATGTTTTTCTATCTATCCTATGTATGTGTTTTCTTTCATAGACTATAATTATAATTTGGGAAATTTTAATGATGAAATTTTGGGTCGTAACATTCTCCACCCCTTTTAAATTTTAATTTTGAAAAACTAGTGAGGTTATTTTTCCTTCATTGCTTCCTCTGGTTCCTAGGTTACTTCTTGATTCTTATGGTTATTACACAAAACATTGACAATTTGTGTTTTATTATTTCGTATAACCTTTTATCATTATTTTATAATCATTACCAGATACTCCTCATAAAGGAGATCATCTTCCAGTTATACCACATCTGACTTCAGTACACGTGAGTGATCAATTATGTACTTCCTCAAGAGCAATACAAGGAACAAATCATGAATTTGAGTCTTACTTGGTGAAAATGAGAGTCGATAAGCCACTTATCATATGAGTTAAAGGATATCAAAATGGGTCAATTTACAATGGGATTAGAATACCTTTCTTTCCAAACCACATGACTCTCATCCATGGTGATATTCAAAGGAAGACTTTATCTCTGACATTGAAATCCAAGTCCCTTCTATGGTTTTTTGCATAGAAATTTTACGAAGTCAAAGAAAATTTTACATGTTGTTGGATGGATTGACCATTTTATATCTTCTCTTCCACAATATCAGTTCTAAGTAGCTTTTATTTTCTATCTTCTTCACAATAGGTAGTACTTAAACTTCACTTTCCATACAGATATTCAAATGGATCCATCTGAATAATTGAGGGGAAATTGTTTTTCTATGAGAACTCAACCAATGGGAGGTGTTCATCACATCCACATTTTAATTCCATTGAGTAGGCTCTTATCATTTCTTTGATCATTTGAATATTCCTTTCATATTAGTCAGTTGTTTGGGGGTGATATGTCATGCTAACATTCGATTACATAATCAAATAATGTTGGATTCTTCTCTAGAATTTAAATTTAAAGATTGGATCATTGTCCAATGTTATTGAAAGTGAATCACAATATAGTTATACCACATACATCACATATATATTAGAAAGTTTTCCAAGAAAAAGATCATACTGAATAGAGATAATTGGGTAGTCTTGGTGAGTCAATCCACCCCAAATCGTATCATTAATTCATTGGGATTTCATTGGGATACCAGTAATGAAGTCTATAGTAACATTCTCCCATTTCCATAATTAACCCCCCCCCCCCTCTTGTGCTACTTTTTATATTATGACCTATCAATTGGTATCAAAGGTGAGGTTTTTGTGTAAGTCTATAGCAAGATCAAAGTATAAAGTCTATACAAAGATCGAAATGGATGATCCTAGAGAAGGAATGTCAATGGTACATGCTTCATGTTTTAATGGTGAAAATCATGGATGTTGGAAATAAAGAATGATTATATATCTAAAAAATTGTAGATTCAAAGTCTAGTCCAAAATCATTACTCCTTATAAGATTCCTAAGAAACCAATATCTTCTACTATTGAAATAGAATCTGAGTATGATATCAATTATAAAGTAATGAATTCAATCATTAGTGGTCATGGAATAGATTAATTGAATTATGTATCCAAATTTCAAACAACCTATGAAATGTCAAAAACTATTGTAGTTTCTTATGAAGGAGTAGATAATGTTACAAAAATGAGATATGAAACATCTAAAATAAATTTGACACATTTAGAATGTTTGATGGTGAAAGCATCAAATAGATTAATGGAAGGATTACATAAATTTTAAACAATATTACAGGCAAAGGTGATACCATAAATCAATCCAATCAATATTTGAATGTATTAATATTATTACCTTTTAAATGTAATGGAATATCTATTGTAATTCTCCAATCTTCACATGTCAAAAATCAGAGAATGAAAGAACTAATTGGAAAAATGCTGTTTAAAGCATAAATGCAGGCTAAAGATGAAGATCATAATATTATAGTAAATAAAGAAAATACTACTTTGAAAGTGACATCTCAGAAGCATAGGAGAAGATCAAATCAAGAGGTCAAAGAAGAGAAAAATTCATATTCCCCATATTCTGAAATGGAATTGGTTTGATAAGCTAGAATGTTTATCAAGTTTCACAAGAAGAAAATAGGATTCAGAAAATCCATTAAGAAGGATGAAAAGAACCAAGAGAAGTTTGATGAATTGAATACAAGAAACTGGGTCATATCAGACCTAATTTTCCTCAACTAAAAGATGAAAGAAAAAGGCCAAAAAATATATATCATAAAAATTATTATTACAAACAAAAAAGAAAAGGAGGATTAAAAGATACATGGAGTGTATCTAATGAATCCCTCATTCATTCAAATTCTGATTAAGAAAAATATGAAATATAATCTAAAATCCAATACGTTCTTTATTTCTGAAGAGGAAAAGTAAAAAACTTATTACTTATCTGATTCTGATTCTGGTAGTGGATAAAATGAAAAATCAGAAGCCTATTGTTATATGTTGATAGAAAAATATGATTATTTTCTAAATAAGTATAAATATCTGAAAAAAAATCATAATGTTGTTTTAGGTGAAAGATATACCATGCTAAATCAACATCAAGAGCTACTTGGAAAATTCATTTCCTCTATATTAAATATTATCAATCGTGAAAAGAAAATACTGGATGTGTATGATAAAGTAGAATCTGATAAGAGTGCTTCTTTTGTTTTTACTAAAGCAAAAAATACATTAAATGAAATTCTTGGAAATAATTTTATTAAAAGGGAAAGATTTGGAATAGGGAGTAAAGGTGGGAAATCAGAATTCTATAGAAATTATTTTGTGCTTAATTCTAAAATTTCAACCGATTATCATTATGAGACAAAAGGCCATGTTACTAATAATTATTATTTGAAAAATAATCTAATTATTTTTATTAAAATAGATTTTATTTCCAAAAGTCCTTCTAAAGTAAGTGATATAAACTATGGAAAAATAAAGTATATCTAGATTCTCAGATCAATAATCACTAACATTACTCTACCTAATAAGATATGGCTACCAAAAAACATTTCTTTAATTACATTTATAAGAAATATGTCAAAAAAAATACATATGTTATATGGATAGTTTTAATTCTAGAAATATGTGTGACGACTCAATAAACTTTCATACACTAACTCAAATGGATGGTGGATTAATCACTTTATGTGACAATGCCAAAGAAAAAATTGTTGGATTTAGAAGTGTTGGAGATCCAAAGACCATCTCAATCAATAATTTATTGTATATAAAAGGGTTAAAGCACAACCTAATAAGTATCTCTCAAACCTATGATTTTGGATTTTGTATTGATTTCTATAACAATTCCTACTCTATGTTTAAATATAATTTTTGTAAATTTTTATAACCTAGAATTGATAATATTTATACATAAGATTTAAATTCTTTATTGAAATAAAAATTGAATTGTTTTAATACTAAGAAAATGAATCTTGGATTTGGAATAGAATTCATAGACACAATAATATATATTATTTGAAAAAAATTTCTTATAAAACAGTTTGTTTCTGATTTTCCTCATCTTAAGTTTGATAATGACAGATTCTGTGATGAAGGCCAAATTAGCAAGAAGCATGAATTTTCCTTCAAATATATTAATAAAATGGTTACATATAAACCATTAGAACTTATCCATATGGATTTTTTGGACCATCAAGAGTAATAAGTTTTGGTATTAAATAATATTTTTATGTTTTAGTAGATGATTATTCTATATTTACTTGTGTTTATTTTCTAAAACTCAAAAGTGATGTTTTCATTATTTTTGATAGTTTTTGTAAAATCATTCAAAATTTTAAAGGTTTTAAAATAATTTCATTAATAATTTTTCATGGTGGAGAATTTGAGAATCAAGAATTAAATTCCTCCTTCTCACGTTAGGGTTTTAAATACACCTTCTATGGACCAATATCTCCTCAAGAAAATGGAATTGTTGAAATAAGAAACATAACTATACAAAAATGGAAAGGACTGTACAGAATGAATACATTATTCCTCCATATCATGGGGAATAAAATATAATATAGTCTTATATATCATGAATATAGTTTCAATAACGATTATTTTTTAAAATAAAACCTTATAAACTTTGGAATAAAAGAAAACCTAAAGTTAGTTACATTATAGTTTTTGGATGCAAGGTTTATATCTATAATGACAAGGATAACCATAGTTAGTTTGATCCAAATTATGATGAAGGAATATTTTTGGGATATTCTTGTACCTCTAAATCTTGATGAGTGTTTAATAAAAATTCAAGGATTGTTGAGAAATCATTTCATGTGAATTTTGGTAAAACTAACCTTTTTATTAAAGGGAAAGATCAAGCAGATGAAATCAATGACTCTTTTGACAGCATGAGTCTTGAATCCCATAAAATGTATTTTGAAAATGATATTAATAAAAGTAATTCAATTTCATAAAAACATGATACTGAAGACTCTAAATTATTCTTACCTAGAAAGTCTATAACTCTAAAGAAACATCCTCTAGAAACTCTTATAGGAGACCTAGATAGAGGAATTAGAACTACAATAAATGTAGGAAATCATGAATAACATTCAGCCTTTACATATTAGTTTAGTTACTAATACTTTTTATGAAGTTTTAGAATATTACGTTTGGATGCAACCAATATAAGAAAATATAAACAAATTCAATTATAGTGAAGTTTGGGAACTAGTAGAAAGACCAAAAAATTATTTGTTTATAGGATCTAAGTGGGTATTTAGAAATAAATAGGATAATCAGGGGATCATAACCCCCAAAAAAGCTAGATTAGTAGCCAAAGGATATAATCAGGAAGACAATATAGATTATGATGAGACCTTTTCCATTTTGTCTAGATTAGAAGCCATTAGAATTGTTTTTTCTTATGCATCTCATATGAATTTTAAATTATATTAGATGGATGTTAATTATGGATTTTGAATGGTTATTTAAAGGAGGATGTTTAAGATGATTGAGCTCCTTGTTACTAGAATTCTAAAAAACTAAACTCTATTTTTAAATGTAATAAGTCTCTCTATAGCCATAAACAAGAACCTAGATCTTGGTATAAAATATTAATTTTTTTCTTTTGAAAAATAGATTTTCTGTTGGATTATAATATCCAACATTATTAACAAAACCGTTTGTTCTGTTATTTTATTAGATCAAATTTTTGTTGATGTTGTTATTTTTGGTTCAACTAATAAAATGCTTTGTCATGATTTTTGATATTTAATGAAAAAAGAATTTGAAATGAGTATGATATGATTACTGAATTTATTTTTTGGATTTAAAATTTATCAAAATTATTATTTAAATGTTTTAAATCAAATTAAGTATATTATGGGTTTATTGAAAAAGTTGGACTTGAAAACAACAAGACATATAAAAATCCTACATAAACCAATATTAAACTTGATTTGGATGAAGCTAGAAAACCAGCTGACAAAAATTTATATAGAATTATAATATGAAGTTTTTATATCTTATTACTAGAAGAGTATACATTAAGTTTTCTATATGTATTTGTGCTATATTTCAATCAAATCAAAAAGAGTATCATCTTACTTATATTAAAAGAATTTTTAGATGTTTAAAATGAAATGTTTTTCAATCTCTTATTTACCCCAAAACTAATGATTTTATTTTAATTTCATATTTAGATTCTGATTTTCGAGGTTGTAGATTAGAGAGAAAAAGTACCTCAGGAACTTTTCAATTTTTACGAAAGTATATAGCTTTATGGTATAGTAAGAAACAACACTCAGTTCCCCTATCAACTACTGAGGCAGAATAAGTGGATGTTGGAGGTTTCTGTTCACAAGTATTATGGATGAAAAACATCCTACTGGAATTTTCACTAAACATTCATAGTATAAATATTTTATGTGGTAATACTAGTGCTATAAATATATCATAAAATCCCATCAGTCACTCTAGGACTAATCACATTGATATAAGGAATCATTATATAAGAGGTCATGTCATTAAAAAGGATATATCATTAGAATTTTTTAATAATTAATATCAATTAGCTTATATTTTTGCTCAACCAATTCCTTGTTGTAGTTTTTATTTTATTACGAGGGAGTTAAGAATTTTTGATTTTAAATAATTATTTATAATTCATTTCCAGTCTGTCTATTTTTATTTTAGTAAGATTTATTTAATATTTTTTATTCGATTATGTTTTAATTTATAATTTCATTTCGATTTTTTTATATTTTTCATCTAAAAATTAAAAGGTAATTAGTACATTACCAATTGGTATGAGAAAATTCTTTTTCTTCTCCTTCTCTCTTTATCCTCTCTTAAATGACCTTTTAATTTACATAAATTCTATCAATTATCATGTGATAAAAACCTAAACCATAAAACTCTTTAATGTAAAAACCTTCAGATATGGAATCCTTTTGAAGATTTGTAGATGCTGAGTTGGATGCGTCTGTTTATGTTTCAGGGAAATCCAACAAAGTTCTCTATGGAAAGGTATTTGATTTTGGTTATTTATATTTTAGAAATATTTCACTCAAGGGAGAAATGATATTTCAAGGTTTGGTTTATACTTTTGGAGAAGATAATATACCTATGGTTTATGAAATTGAGGTAAATGAATTTTCAAGAAATGATTCATTTAGTCTTTTATTTGAAGAATATTCCATTATCTTTAAGATTTGTGATTTGGGGTTTTCTTTGTCTACATTGGACATAGATGAGATTTTATGTTGTCCCCATGAGGGGGAGTTTCAATTGGATTTAAAAAATATCAATAATGGAATACAATCATCATAAGAAATTATGTTTTAATTATTTGGAACAAGAACATTCAAGAAGGTAATGATGAATGAACTTACTCTTGATTGTTGAGTTATGTAGAAGTTTATTCAATCAATAATTTTTCATTGGAATATTGAGCTAGGCAAAGTCCTATATCCTGAAATGTATATCCTTTATTTATTTTTTGAATCACATAATGATTAATTTATATTAGTTTATGATAAGATGCATAAACCATTGCAACCATATAGATGTGAATATGGGATATTATCCCTATGGATGGATTATTTATTTTTTTCTGTGATGGAAAGGAAAAAATTTCAATATGTTTTTTGGAAAAAAATGTCACCACAACAACACTTTGAATGTTGGAACTATTAAGAAGATTGTATTTTTCTATAGAGACTCTTTTAATATCCTTCTACTAGTTGGTGGAGAATAAATGTAATGGTTGTTATCATTTACCCTGGGGAGAAAAGGTTGATTCATTCAGCTGGCTCTAAAAGATATACCCTTGAGGAATAATTCACTTCATGGATAGATTAATCTCTTGTTCGGAAAATAATAATTATGACTATCATTCCAGAGACTGTAAACAATGAACGAGGAGCATCTGAGCATTAAAATATATTATATGAGCAAGTTGAGTTAGAGGCTCAAAGTCAAGAACTTATCAGGTAAGTTGTTCCTGATACTGAATCTCTTGTTGTATCAGATTCTAAATTTGTTGGAGGATATTCCTTATGAAACAGATCAGTTGGTAATAAAGTTCCAATTTTCGCCTTAGTAGAAGTTCATCATTGGGAATCTACTCCTGACCCTAACAATCAAGCTTCTTAATCATCTGATACTCAGGATGAAACCTTAATTCTAATGTTCAATTTATTATAGGCTCATAATTGTTTTCTCAAAGAACTGTTTGAGGTAGAGAAAAATTAATTTTATGAATACAATGTTTCTTCTATGCCAAGATCTATGTATGAAGTTTAGAAGCTCTATTTAAGGGAATGAAAGAAAAATATAGTTTCTATTGGATACATTAAATATCTCATTAATAGGATTTCTAGAGAGTTTAATTTCTTATGAGATGAATATATTAAGAAATTACAATTTTATGAGTTTAAGATGATTATTGGGAGAGAATTTTAGTCTCTTATAGAAAGTAGTCAAGCATCAACCTCATCTCAATAGGCACTACCAAAAAATAATGTTTCAATCTATTACCTTAGTATTGGATGAAAACAACAATAAACTACACACTCTTTAGTGTGATAGTACCACTTTAAGTGTGATATTATGAAATCAAAACAATCTGATTAGTCAACTGACTTTAAATAAATCCTGTTGGGGAATAGTTATGAAGAAAATTAAGGGGAAGATAACATCATTCATTTAGTTAGAGGAAGTTTTGAATGAGTTAGTAAATGTTAATCTAATTGAGAATTTTAAGGTTATAAATTCTTCGAATAATCTTATTCAACAATGGTCAGAAGCCTTCAAAAACCATTTTAGAGCCTTCTCTTGAAGCTTCTTGATATTATTAGTGTAGTCCATGCCCTTCCTCATACCAATGAACCATTTTTTCATGTTTTTTCATACCAAAGAACTTAATTTTTAAGACCCTTTAATTGACTAAGGATTGTACTTTATTTTTCAAAACTTTTGAATTCATTTTAATTTCAATTAAATTTATAATTATGTTTTTAGTATCTTTTATTTTGGTTCGATGTTTAAAATGACAATCCAATGTAAATTTTTCTTATGCTAGTATTTATAACTACTCATTATTGTTGAGTACTATATTAAATGTGGTTTATATCATTTATTCTTTTAAATGTCTTTTTGATATCACAAAGAGGGGGGAAATTTGGTGAATAATCATTGGGAGAAATTTTATTATGGAATATTTTATGGAGAATATTTGAAAACCACAACATTTCATCAGTGAAAATTTAATTTACAAGTATCTATTTTCTTTATCAAAATAATACTATGAAATTAAAATATCAATATATTTTCAATATCTATTTTTGTATTCTTAAAAATCCAAAATTTTCTTTAAATATTTTTATGGTTTATGTTATGAGTTTTGTGATTATAAAAAAGGGTGAGATTATTGGGCATGTACTGTCTCAACAATATATTATAAATTATAATTATTTTTATGTTCACAAACAACCTTTTTTACTAATGAAGTTTTCTTGAATGAGTTTTCAAGAATTTATATATTGGTAAAATTACATTAAATTAACAAGAATTTCCTGATAAACACTATTAAAAAACCCTACGTTCGGTAAATGAACATATGGTATGAACCATACATTATAATGGAAAAGTGAAATGCTTATCTTTGGTAACAACCATATGTTACACTAGAAAAGTGAAATGCTTACATATGGTATCAACTCTACATTACAATGTGAAGTTAACGATTGTGTATGGTATCAAACCTATATTTCACTAAACATTTTTCATTTGGATTAATATCCTTACATTTGTAGAATCTTCAAATGTATGGATCAGAAACCTTATGTTGGAGTCTAGATTTAGTATTCATACCCTACGTGCGGAAAAGATGAACGTAGGGTTAATTAATGTGACGTATGAGATTTTTTTCTAACAAGGATAAATGTATGGACAATCATCCCTTTGATAGTTTGGTTCTTAATGTTATGTAAAGGTGGAAGTATAGTGAAGGAAGCTTATGCTACATAAAGGAACCCCTACTATGCGAAGGATCCCTATGATATAAAAAATAACCCTACACTACACAGTTCAATCCAATGTTGTGTTTATAATGATGAAGTTTTTCAAGCCGATTTTTCAATCCAAGAATGATGAAAAAGTCAAGTCAGAATTAAAGACCAATTCAATGATTGTTTTGATTGTTTCAAAAGAACCGTGTTTATCGGAGAAAACATCTTTTATTTCTAATGTAAGTTAAAACTCTCTTAGTCAATTGGAATTTGAATTTCTACGATTAATCAGGCTATTCTTTTGGATCTGGAATACCAGACCAATCTATATATTCTATATATTCCTTTAGAATGTCTCTTCAAATATAAGTGATTCACATATGAAACTTTATTATTGAAATTATCTTTTACAATGTTTCCATAATGAATGATTGATTCGGAAAGAAGGTACACATTAGAGATATACATGTTCAATATTTTACTACTATAATATTAATATTTTTGTTTAGTTTCTACCTTATTGAATATTGTTTTGAAGTAAGGATCACTTTAGACTATTTCAATATTGAAGATACTCTTTTCTAAGTATAAAGATCCATCAATTTTCAGTTACCTATTATTGAATCTATGAAGATCAACTTGAATAAACAAATAAATTTATTTTGATTTGATGGAGTTTCAACTACACATACTCAGTTATAGTGGACTATCATCTTTTCAATATAAGATGTGGATAGAGGGTTCTCTATTATAGAACAAGAATTCTCTATAATTAGTCTTATTTGTAAAGTTTTTAGCATCCTACACTTAGTTGTGGATTCTTGGTCTTGTGATAAGTGTACCATTCTAGTGAAATCACCAAGATCACAGAGCGTGTGATCAGTGGAGTGGACTAGGGGACTTTGTTCCCTAAACCATTATAAAAAACTATGTTCTTTATTACTTTTTTTCCACTTCATATTTTTATATAGAAGAAAAACACTGCAAATCTATATAAATCATATTATATATCAAAACCTAGATTTGTGGATTGTTTTTAAAAAGAAACAATCCAACCCCTCTTGTTTTCCCTTTTATATTCCAACCAAACATCTTCCAGAAAAATAAACATCATTTTACTCACTATCCCTAAGTATTTGTTAACTTATCTCTACTTTAATAATATCTTATCACATAAACCACTGAAATTTTTTATTCAATAAAATATTAGTATAGTGTCATTAGTATTATTTGATAATCACTTTAGATAGTTTGGTATTCACATTTATCACATTTTCCTTGTCTTTTAATTTCATTACTACTGTACATCACATAAATATCTTCTAGTAGTCTACCTTTTAGATTATTCAACTCCATAATTTTTTTAATTGATGAATATTATCTTACATGAGTAACCCTTATCATAAGAGTTTGTTACAGTTATGAACCACTGTGAATCTGATGGATTTTCAAATTTTTTATTTAGTGTCAATTTCATAAGAGTTTATGACACTTACAACTCCTCTACAAAAATTTTGTGTTGGTTCACTTCCATTTTTCGTATTTCAACTATTCATAATATAAATGACCCTTATAAAACTCTATAACTTTTATAAATTCTTCTATATACTTCTCTTGAAAATATATTTTATATACCTTAAAATATCTTAAATTCTATGTAACAATAATTCTTTTCTTAATTTAAACATACAACTCTCATTTATTCTTCCTTATACACTCATTAGATTTGATGAATTTGATCTTCACTTGTTCTTATACATTCTATGAGTATTCCCACCATCAATCATATCTTTTCAAATTATATATTCTATGAATTAATATTCAAGACACACATAAACATTGAATCCACCACTCATATCATATTTTAATTCATCTATTATGAGTGTATAATCTAAAAAACATAACTTTTGGATGTTATCTTGTGTCTTTTGGACAATATTCTTGCTACACATATGGATTCTCACATAATTTTTTCTTGTAAAGTTGATTGTGATTTCATAAACCATTATAAATTTTTATATAATTCTCACAAAATCTCTACACAATAATCATTTGATATTATTGATCCACTCCATTACTTCTAAACACCATCCCTTCTATCGTCTGGGTAAATCATTAGTATAATTTTCCGTGTATCATTCAAAGTTTGGATTCAAGTCTTCCTATATTATTATTTTTTAACTTCTATATACTTATATTCTATAACTACTCTAAGAATATTTATCATTCTCCTTTAATATAATTTTTCACTACCACTAGCTTTTCCAAAATTTTATGCATATCATCATCTATTCATTTCATAAATTACTGAAAACCCATTGATAAAAGATACAAAATTCATCAGAATTCATTTGGATATTCATAGAGTGATACATTGTAATATATAAATAAATATTCTTATTTAAACCTCTTATAAGTTAATTCAAGGATATTATCATTCAAACTAGTCAAAGATATCTTCTGAAGGTTTTTTTGAGTTATTGTCATTTATTTTACACAAATCATACCTCTTTTCTATACTTCAAGAATCCAAAAAATATATATTTCTTATTTAAAATATATATTAGGTACACATGAAGTAATTATATAGGGGTGGAAATATATGAAACACTTAGAAACATTCTTATTAAAATTTCAGCATCCATCTCAACATGAATTCCTATTTAATATCAACTCCCCATTTTATTTATTTACTATAAAATAACATAGCATTGTCATATATATTCTTATATTTCACATTGAAATAACCATTTGATATTATTTAATAATAAAAAGGTATAAAATAAACTTTAAAATATATAATTTATGCTTACACATCATCAGAGTTAATCTTATATGATCAAATTACTTCTTATGAATTATATAGAATCTAATTACACACTTATGTATAAATAATATTATATAATTATCAAGAAATTGGATTAGATATTAAATTTCAACATATTATTCTTACATATAATATGAATTTTCTATTGGTGATATTACATATCATTAAAGTGATTATATGTATCAGAGGGTAAACACTATAATAATTTTATACCATTAGGAATAATCTTATGCATTCTTTTCCCAAATTTTTAAATAAACATAGGAATAGTATGTATAAACTCCTTACTTTCATTTAATCAAATCAACTCAAAAATTCATATCCACAAAAATTTATTTCAAATCACTTCAAGATATCCATAAATTATCTTGATCCATATAAGAATGATCTTAATGCTCTTGAATTATATATGTAATTTTCTAGGTATCTATATGATCTTACACTACCTCAAATAATTTATATCTTCTTCATATGCATCTAATACATTATAAATATTTATTTCACTTCTTACCAATCAATGAAGATATTTCTCTGTTCAATCTCAGTTTCATTGAACATAATCATCTTTGTGTAGCTACTATGAAATATAGAAGTATTAAAGCTTGATAACACAATAATGGGACATATAATTCAAGTTATCTTCCTTCTTGTTTAGTCATATCTCAATCCTCAGATTTATAGATACCTAAAATATATAAAAATATATACTTCAAGAAACCATTCATAGCACACAATCCTTCTCTTCAACAAATCATAACATATTTACAAAACAACCAATGTATATCAAGATTGTATAGACCATTCTTGATATACGCACTCGTAAACTTCCTTAGCATTCCATATATATTCTTAACATGATAAATTAAAATAATTCTCAAACATTATCAAGTTTTTCTAATCTTACTTGGATCAACAATCTCTTATCAGTGTGATTGTTAGATGAATCTCATATTCCTTTAATTCGACCACTTTTATTATTAAAAATATTCTATCATCATGAATCTTTACAATGGGTACTTCAATCTTTACTCATTAAAAATTGACATAATTTATTATTGATAATAGATACAATGCATTCATTATCCAAGGGACTAACATTCCTACCACATCATTATGTAACCATATAATAAAATCTATGCTAAATTTTGTAAAGGATTAAAATCTATGATTAATGATTCATTGAGTAATAGAAAGACTTAGGAATAATGATACTAATGTTAAACTCATTGAACATAGTATTCAAAATATTTTTATCATTACATCCAATGTTATAATGTAAATAAATTATCATGTCTACAAAAAACTTTTATGTCTATAATCATCATACTTAAAAAAATTCATCAATAATTTCATTAATATCATTTTTTAATAGAATATATCCTTTTAAATTAATATCATTATTTACAAAGTCTCTTAACGTATTTTAGGATATGGAGTGACATTTACATCATTACAAAAACTAAATGTATCTCTTTACATTTAAATTTATAAATGTAACATCAGTCCTTTAAGGTTATTATGTGTAATTCACTATAAATCGTGACAAGTATAATATTTTATTTATTATAATTAAGATTATTTAAAACAAATTTTACTTTTACTAGACACATAGAAACATTATTCTATTCCAAATATAATGATAATATACAAAAACTCCATGGTGTTTAGGAAATAAAATTTACATCCTTTGGTTGGAATATTAAATAGATAAAATATTGTATAAATATTATATAGGGTATTATATATGTTTTGATCATTATTATGATAACCATGATTTTAATATTTAAAATATGTTATTATTGGGTGATGGCGAATTTTTCTAACATATTTTTATAAATATCATAGAAAAACTCCTCTATCATGGATAAAAATAATTTATCCTTATCTTATTATCTAACTTGTAATAGAACTCATTTATACATAAATAGTGTGTATTAAAACCATCATGTAAAATCGTTCCTGAAAAAACTATTTTGAGAAATAAAATTACATTATCATTTAAGAAAAATGAGATATCATAAACTACCTTTATATAAATCTATATGAGTTTGAAATATTTTTATGCATTCGACCCCCTAATTTTACAAACCTTATCTTAATCACTTAAATATAATCTTCAATAATCATAAATGATTACATTGATTTTGAAATCTTTTATATTTAAAACAATTTTAAAATAAAAATTCAGTAAAATATGTCATTCAAAATCAATAAAAAATATTCTATAACCTAAAAACCTAGAATGAACTCTCCCTAGAGTTTACTAAACCCCTTCCAGTATCCTAGAAATTTATATCCTATGAAAAAAATTTCATTACTTCTAGAATGCCCTTTTCTATTTCATTAACCTTGACTAGATACTAAAATCAATATTGATGGACATTTCACAATATTTTCATCATCTAGTTTGATATTTTACCCACTTGTACTATCAATACACCACTATAACTATGAATTATCATTTCTAGTTTTTCTATCATTAAACCTTTGATAAAGTAGGGTAAATATTTATAGAACTAATTCATGTTGAAGAAGTATTTAAAATGGTGATTATATAATGAATCACATTTCTAGAAAAATCTTTAAAATAAAACTTTAGTCTCTCCAGTCATTAAAAAAACCAATCATATTAATATTCTTATAAGAGACTAAAGTTCATTACATAATATTGCATCTAAAGCCTTTTATACCTCAAGAAAATCATTCTATGATTCTCATATGAATACTATATCTCCATTCCTAACATATTAAACATTTTTCTACTCATATAGATATTAATATATCAAATATAATATTTGTTTTTTAATGATTAATGATTTCAATATTTTTATAATGGTCCATGAAATTTATTTCATTAATTTTATCAATTCCTAGGATTCATCTCAAATTAATGTATGATGATAATGATTCCATTTATATATAATAGATTATTTAATCCTATGAGTATCTAGTTTCATATTATTTTAAAAAAAATTTAAAAATTTTGATACCACTTAAATGATAATGCCTTATTATCATGTCATGCTCATCAGCAGGAGAAGGTCAATTATTCACTAAGTTTTCAGTGACATTGTAATTTCTCGCATCTATTATATATTAATGTTTTTCATCATTCTAATCATATTATATATGAAACTTGTATTCTGGATAAAGAAACCCTCTTCCCAATCCATTATATGGGTAAACTCAACTTTATTTATTTTTTATCCTTACCAAGGATTCCCCAGCTAAGTGTAACCCAAAGGAAATGCCAAAAATAGGAATCTAAACCTTTTTGCCTCACCCATTAAATTTTTTCCTTATTCAAGATAATCAAGTGTCCCGCGGATTTTATAAGAATCTACCCATATGGATGATGTATATCTTGAAAAATTTTTTATTAGGATGTAATATTACACTCATTATTATAAAGGGATCTTGAAATGTGTTTTATATATATGTGCACCAGTTTTATAGTGTTATATTTAAGTAATAAACCCATTATAACAACACCTACATATAATTATAATAAGTGACATAAATATAAGAGTTTGTATGAACTAATGGGAAATAAATAAACAAGAAATATTACATCAATGGTGGGTCATTTGGAATCACTAGTTAGACATGAAACCTGACCATAGCTTCTTTGGCTCAACATTAGAAGGAAAATTGATCTCATTACATGGATACATATCATAACATAGCACATACCTTCTTTTTCGAAGAAATGTTCCAACATTATTCCCATATTAAGTCCCAAAACACGTCCCACCGCATAGGTGGGCTTACACATCATCATCTTGATTCTAAACCCTCTTATATAGGGCGGTATCAATACCTAAAATTCATTGCCAACACATCACAAGCTATTTTTCTCAGACTCATGATGTGGTAAGATAATATCATCAATGGAAATTGTATACTCATATATGATATGGTCCCATCCTCATCATTAGCCACAATATTCTCACTTAAGATATAGTAAAAAACTCATCAGTATCAAAAAATAATATAAGTAGCAATATAAACATTTTGAAATCATATAATCTCTTATAGTTAACTGCTAGTCCAAAACAAACATTTCATAAACAAGGTAACCACTTTGATAGCCTATTATATAAACGTAACATGACCACTCTAAGTCATTAAAAATAGTGATTCATACTTACTCAGTCCCATATTAATTTAATGGATTCATCACACATATTGATATCCCAATATACATGATTTACCAAGCCATAATCAATCCCGGATATCTCACACTATGACCCAACAAAAAATAAGATAGGACAAACTCAAATAATACCAAAAGGTAGGTTTTTATAAAATAAAATCCATTTTAATTATCTATACCCTCCAAGGGGGTCAATAACAAAAACCCAAACTCACAAACAAACTTGATAACCAAATTAACAACATATTCAGGAAAACATTTATACTCACTGGCATGAAAGCTGATAAAACAATATCTAAATTTCTTATAATCTAAAGAACTTCCTACCTTGGGTCTTAGGGAGATCACTTGGTAAGTTGTACCCCCTAAACAAGGATCCGTACACTTGAATCTAAGATCATAAAAAACACAAAAAAAATAAGCATTTAACATGGTTAAAGAGAAAAAACATGATAAACCATGTTCTATGGCTCCCATGATGCCAAACAACACCAATAGAGATGACCACAATAGAAAACACCACAAATGGAGGGAAAATATAGAATAAGCATAGATAATAAAGGTAATAGTCCCCTTGGAAATAAAATTCAATATGGGGTCATGTAAAATGTATTTTTAGTTTTTTATAAATTCATCACATTTAATAAATCGAACGAAAATTAAAAAAAATCTACCAACATATTGTGTAACAACAAGACTATAATAGATGTAATACAACATAAATATCCATAGTCACATTAAAGTGAGACCCTTCACACTATAGTGTAATGGACCTAAAAATTATAATGGGGATTATATCTTATAGAGTATTATTATTGTGTGAACCTCTAGATCATGGTATAATAAACACCCAATAGAGGATCCTGAGACCCTGAAACCCACAATTATGGTGTTGTCACGAACCAACCCGGGTCGACCCTGAACCGGTCACCCGAGCCGGTCCGCGACATGGCCCGAGAGGCGTTCCCGATCCTCCCGGGCTGGCGACAAGCGCCAGGGCATCATTAGAGACTGTGGGAACGATTTCGCCCAATATAAATAAATAAGACAGTGAAAATAATACAGAGCAGCGCAGAAAAGATAACCAAATAAATTGACTAAACAAGAACAAACAGAGAACAAACTAACCAAACACGACGTCCGAACAAACTCCGTGCGACCTCGCAGGTCGCTCTCCGACTCAACGATCAAGCGTCGCCCTAGGCGAGCGCACTCAAGCTATAGCCTTCACAAACACTAAAAACAGAAAACAACTATAGGCGTGAGTATTAAAACTCAGTAGGCTAGCCCGATATCTATTCCCAATGCACTACCTTTAAAATAAAAGAAACATCATTTCAAGTTTGAACTAAAATTTATAAAAGTATGTTTTTCTAAGCATTTTACTTAAAAACAAAGTACGAACCATTTCCCTTAGCCATTTCAAAATCCGGGTTCATTTCATTAGTGTCAATGAAATTTCAGGAAAGGGGGAAAGTGATGTTTAAATTTTCAAATTTGTACAAAAGGGATTAAACACTTTTATTTGAAAATAATTTTTAGAAACCTAATATAAAGCAATTTTACCATTTTCCCAAGAAAACAATACACCAGAATGCACAAAGTAAAACACACAGCAAGGGCAATGTAGGTATACATGTGAGCATCATAATCATTACTGCAAGCTACAAAAGCTGAATATACATGGGTGAACCTAGGAGATCGAGAATAAACCAGAAGACAACAATACATGAGAAATCATCCTTATCGACATGTCACGATGAAATCAAAACGCACAATACGCTCGACCATCCACTCACGGGCAGGTCGAGGGCAAATCCCATAGCAATAAACCCAATATATCCACCTACTATGGGCCACTGGTCAGTACCATAACCTACCAGTGCAGCAATCGTTCTTAGAATATTCTCTCAATATGCCAGATTCCCATGTCTCAAGTGTTTGAAAAAAAGGGTGAGCCAACTAATGCCAACCGAGCATCCAATCATATACATATATATATATAAAGCACAACAGACATCACCCGAGCCACTCCGTGGAACAACCTCATGCCTTTTTCTACTCAAGTACCCGGGAACCTCTAAGCGCGGCCTCCCAAACAATCAATTTCAACCAAGGCATGAGAGTCGCCCTAAGAGGGTTTTTATCAAAACATTTTTATCGCTTTCCATAACGTGCCAAATGGGCATTTAATACATTTCACAAACACTACTCAAAGACAGGTACAACTTCTTTATGAGACAAAACCCAGTTTAAAACCGTTTAAAGAACACTACGTCACAGGCTAACAATATTTTTATAAACAAAACCAAACCATTTTCTTTTTTTCCAAATGATCTTTAAGAGCCGACCAGGCAATTTCTCAAACGAACCAAATTATTTGTTCATGCTTCAAAAGAAATCATTTCTCATTAAACCAGAACTCTGTTTTACATTTCGTGAATTATGTTTAAAAGCCAAACGGGCATTCTTTCATTATTGGGTGTCTGCCCGTCAAAAGGATGTTTCATGTGTCGTGTATAAAATAAATGGCTCTTTTTGACATTAAATAACCATTTAAAAATCAACCCTCTTATATTAAAAATTAATTATCGAATATTATCTCATATTTATTACAATTAATAAAATGTTGATTTTTGAACAATTAGGGTGCGCAAACAGCATGAAATAATATAACTTAAATTTTAAAAGTAGTGCAAAGGGGACCTACCTCAAAACCAAGCGCGTCGACACAACAACCTCAGATCCAAGTCGCGATGACACGGCGTGTGTCCGAAACCACGTGACAAGGTCTAACACTCTGCATAGTCAGTACCAAGGACTCAGACACATCCAAAAAACTCACCAGAGCATGCCAAACCAAGCGTCGGAAAGAAACGCTCACCTCGGAACTGAAGCACGACAACAACGGAACCTCGGAGACAAGGCGCGGCGATGGCGCTCACTCGGAAACACCCTGCGCGGGTCCTAAAAGTCCTAAGCCAACAAATAAAACCCCACCATCAACAAGAGTACGATGATAATAATAAAAATAAAGATAATAATAATAATACTAATAATAATAATAAGATTAGTAATAATAATAATAATAAAAAATAGTAATAATAACAATAGTAATAATAATAATAATAATAGAAAAATAATAATAATAATAATAATAATAATAATAATAAGATTAATAGTAATAATAATAATAACAATAATAATAATAAAACAGCAATAATAACAATAAAAATGTTAATAAGAATAAAAAGAATTATAATAAGAATAATAATAATAATAATAATAATAGTAATACTAATACTAATAATAATAAGAAAAATGATAATAATAATAATAATAATAACAAAATAATATTAATAATAATAATAATAATAATAATGATATTAATAATAATAATAATAATAATAGTATGAAAAACAGTAATAATTATAATAATAATAATATTAACATTAATAATCATAATATTAATAAGATAAAACAAAATAAATAAATAAATGGAAAAAAAGAAAGAGACATGGCTGGGAGGGGAGGCGCGTGGCGGACAGGAGGAAGGAGAAAGAAAAAGAAGAAGAAGAAGAAGAGGAAGAAGGAGAGAAGAAGAAGAAGGGAAGGAGAAGAAGAGAAGAAGAAGAGGAGGAAGAAGGAGAGAAGAAGAAGAAGAAAGGAAGGAGAAGAAGAGAAGAAGAGGAGAAAGAAGAGGAAGGCCGAGCGGCGGGGGTGCAGTGCGGCGGACAGGGGAAAGAAAAAGAAGAAGAAGAAGAGAAGAAGAGGAAGAAGGAGAGAAGAAGAAAGGGGGGGCGCGGACTGGCTGGACCGCTGGACCAGGGGAGGGAGGCCGCTGCTGTTGCGGGAGGAGAAGGAAGAAAAGAAAAAAAGGAAAACAGGGGAGAGGGAGAGAGCAGGTGGGCGAAGGCGGGTCTGGCGCTGCTGCGGCCGAGCGCTGCTAGGGAGAGCAGGCGCTGCTAGGTGCGTGCGGGCCGAAGGAGGCAGCAGGGTGCGGTGCTGAAAGAGGGGAGGAGGTTCGGCGCTGGCTGTTGGTGGCCGGGACGACGGGGCGAGGCCGGTGACGGGGAGGCCGGGAGTTGCGAAGCGGAGCGGCGACGGAAGGTGGAAGAAGGCGCCGAGATGTAGGGGAGGCGTTGGGTGTTTGATGGCCGAAGGCGCAACAGGGGGGGAGGCTTCGTCGGATGATGGAGGTGGAGGGCAGGCCGAGGCAGAGGGAGGTGGTTGGGTTGGAACGAAGGTAGAGGGAGGAGCCGGCTGGGGGTGCAGGCTGCAGGAGGGCAGGGCGGAGGTGCGGCGGAAGGATGCCGGGCGCCGGAAGAAGGCCGGCAGGGGGGCCTGGTCCGCTACGGGGCAACAAGGGAGCGGCGGGTGTGGCTGGGCAGCAGGGGGGAGGTGCGGCGGTCGGGCGCTGCTGTTGGGAGCGGAACAAGGGGCGGCGCACAAGCTGCGGGAAGAAGAAGGAAGAAAAGAAGAAGAAAAAAAAAGAAAACAAGGGAGGGAGAGAGACCAGGGGGCGAGTGGGGGAGTCTGGCACAAACGGAGGAGAGGAGGTCGGGGGGGCCGTGCGCTGCAGCAGGAGGTAGGAGGGGTTGCTGGAGATCCGGCCGAGGGGAAGGAGGAGCCAAGCCGATGCGGCACTGGGGAGGGGAAGAACAGACGGAGGCGGCGGCTCCTGCGGGGAGAAAGAAGAAAAAAATATATATATACATATAAAGGGGGCCTGCTAGGGTTAGAGAGAAGGAAAGAAAAATAAAGAAAAGAAAAGAGATAAGAAAAAGAAATAAATAAATGAAACAAAAATAGTGATAATAATAAAAGAATGATAATAATAAAAATAATAATAACTTTAATCTCTAATAACAATAATTTCATTTCATAATAATTATTTTATTGAATAGCGCAACTGCGCGGTCCGCACATGCCTCTAGCGACTGTGCGCGAACTAAGCGTGAGCTTTTGTCTGATCCAGAAGTTGTCAGACCGGTGTCCAGGCTGTCCGCACAGTCTCTGCCAAACATGTAGTGCATGCGCACTAGTCTAAAACTCTCCCCAACTCTCGAAAAGAGAAAATAAATAAATAAATAACCATAATAATTTATAACTTCTTTATTAAGATCAATTATAATAATAATAATTATAATAATAATCATGATGATAAAAATACAAATGATAAAAATACTCATTTCGTCTTAAATAATAAAAACAACTATGAACTGATAACAATAGATGTGCGTGTTAAATATAAAGACTCTATTTAAAATTTTCCAAAGACAACGGGATGCGAAAAAACACCGGGCAGGGACGCGCGGGGTTTCCAGAACAGGCTCCGCTCACGCGCCCGACGACGTCGCTTCAAAAAGCGCACATTTTAACAAAAACTCAAAAACCTGGTCCGATACTGAACACGAACCGCAGTAATATAATTTAAAGTCAAAGAAATCATAAAATAAAATAACCGCGCATGTCGGGGTGTGACAATTCTCCCCACCATAACGCTTTCCGCCCCCGGAAAGCCACAACACCAACCAGTCGATCGATCAACACCTAAGGATTTCACAGAACACGATCTGACCTCTTAACCAAGGATTCCACAACGACCACCAGCGGGACTGAACCTCATTTCCCAAAGTAAATCACCAACAGAGGGGAGGCCTGAACGGTCTCCCCACCATAAGAACTCAACTAGCATTCAATAACGATTTAAGAGAAAACCCAAAGAGACTCATGGTGGGTCTCCCCACCATAAAGAACCGACCAACTAACGACCAAACGGGAAACCAGCTTAGACATGCACGAGACCTTACTCCAGCTAGAAAGAGCACAGCAAGGACCTTTAAACCACTTACTCACGTCCAAAAGGGATAGAAGCTTAAATGGATACTTTGCGCAACTAAAACCCTAACCCCATGGGCGGGGAGGGTGGGCCCAAGGATCATATCACTAAAACTACGACGTGCGACTACTCACGACCCATCACTTCAGGATGGACACAAACCAGGGCTACAACTGATTTACATCAGTGGCCCACGCAAGGTCACTAATCAGCAACTTACATCCAATAGGCAGAATTCCCGACGTTACACGAGGGATAAGTCCATCGCGCACTTTGCGACAGGAGAGAACTACAACGACAGAGAAGCCAGAGCAACAACACCAAAACTATCGCACCACGACGTTAGAGGCATGACTTTCACCAGACTCTTTAAAATTCCCCCCCCCCCCCCGGGGGGGTTCCTGACTACGCGTCGGCTTCACTCCGAGACCTTTTGGCTGGAGCTCTGATGGATGAAGCATCTCCTGCCTCGCAGTCAGGTTCTGATAATCCCAACAAGAAACATACATCTTTTGATTTGACAAAAGAAAGAACAATATTTTAAAATTAAAACACACCAGCATTGAAAGACGAGGTTCGTCAAAAGACTCATGAAGTTCCCATACATTTCAAACCCACAACAACACCCACACATAGGCCACGATAATAGATCACTTATACTGAAAGGAAACATACACTGGAAACTTTGAACAAAGACCCTACAACACATTACTTCTGAGAACTTCTTCTGCGACGCTTCCTTGCAACACCCCGACAAAATCGTCGCAAGTGACCCAGACGTCCACACGCCTGGCAGGGCTTCGGAGCGCTTGGGCACGATGACTTCTTGTGACCCCGCTTGCCACACTGATAACACACAATAATCTCTCGCTCCGAAGAGGTTGATGAAAGATCCCGAGGTCTCTTGATTCCACGACCTGATCCATCCACTTCCATTTGCTTACTCATCTCCTTTCCAGAATCTTCACCACTGCTCTTAGGGATCGAAGGAGGGAGGACTACTTCGAGCACTCCTGCCATCGCGGCTTCGATACGAAAAGCTTGTCTCGCCACATCGACAAAAGAAGTTAGGTTGGACTCTGAAACCTTCGACTGTAGATCAGGGCGGAGACCCACCTCGAAGCGTCGAGCCTTCACGGGGTCATTTGTGGCATACTCTGAATCATAAGGTACTAGCTCCACAAAGCGATGGAAATATTCTAACACGGATCTGTCGCCCTATTGCAGACAACACATCTCCATCCCCTTTATCACCCTTTCTTCCTCAGAGAAAAACTGACGAATGAACGAGGCCTTGAAAAACTCCCAAGTAACCTCTTGACGGGGCTTGTTCCGAGACACTGACTTCCACCACATCCACGGTGAACCTTCAAGCATGAAGGTCGCAAACTTGACCTTCAACGACTCGGGAAACTCAATGAGGTTAAAGTCCATTTCAATCTTCCGCATCCACTCCTCTTCCATGGAAGTTTCTTCTTGACCATAAAAGAGAGGTGGATCGAGCTTCCGAAACTCAAGCATAAAATCCTTAGGTTGATCAACCGCACTACGATCACCCATCGAAGCCTCAAAGGGATAACCGCTGGACAAGGAAAGGTTAAAAAACCCAATCAAAGACAACTCAACGAATGAATAACAACCTCAAAACCAAAAACTACATAGGTGACAAGCTCAAAATCCGAGAAAACAAGTTACCATAGCATCAAAAAATTTCTCTTTGAAAACATCTTTAATTTAGAACAAGCTTAGTGGGTTAAACCTTCGCCATTGGTATTCTTTAGAGCCTCACTCACATGCATGTATCCATGCCACCCAGGGCATCCATCCATCATACCAGAAATCCATCCACATTTCCATCATACCACAATGCATGTGAGCACTCATCAGAACACCAAGGTCAAAACAAAGCAACTTCATTTTCCAAAAACAATTTATTCATACCACTTCTTTTAAAACAATATACAAATTTAACATGTCATTTCAAACAACCATTTTTTTTTCAAAACCAACTTTTCTAATTCAAACCACTTTCAAAAATCAAGGGGGACCCCAAAACAACTCAAACAGGGGACTAGTGTCAGTGGGTGTCTTGACCATATGGTTGGAGACCATATGCCAAACACGTCACTAACACAGAGAGTCTTCTTGGGCCATGCCCCTAGCTCTGCATGGCTTGCCAGGCTGTGCGGGTTAGGAGGAGTAGTGGCCCAACTCCCTTTGTCGTATCCCAATCGCAAAACATTTCCATAAAAACCCAAACAAACCAATTAAACCGGACTTCCCATGGAAACCTGAGGATCAGTACGGGAAAGAGTTCGTGACGCTCTTCTCGCACCTACCCCTCAAGTCCCGACAATCCTACTCCATCTACCTTGACATCCCAAATAACAAAGGGCGCTCTGAAAAGTGAGGTCTGCTAAGAGAAAACCTCCTCTGATACCATTTTGTCACGAACCAACCCGGGTCGACCCTGAACCGGTCACCCGAGCCGGTCCGCGACATGGCCCGAGAGGCGTTCCCGATCCTCCCGGGCTGGCGACAAGCGCCAGGGCATCATTAGAGACTGTGGGAACGATTTCGCCCAATATAAATAAGTAAGACAGTGAAAATAATACAGAGCAGCGCAGAAAAGATAACCAAATAAAGTGACTAAACAAGAACAAACAGAGAACAAACTAACCAAACACGGCGTCCGAACAAACTCCGTGCGACCTCGCAGGTCGCTCTCCGACTCAACGATCAAGCGTCGCCCTAGACGAGCGCACTCAAGCTATAGCCTGCACAAACACTAAAAACAGAAAACAACTATAGGCGTGAGTATTAAAACTCAGTAGGCTAGCCCGATATCTATTCCCAATGCACTACCTTTAAAATAAAAGAAACATCATTTCAAGTTTGAACTACAATTTATAAAAGTATGTTTTTCTAAGCATTTTACTTAAAAACAAAGTACGAACCATTGCCCTTAGCCATTTCAAAATCCGGGTTCATTTCATTAGTGTCAATGAAATTTCAGGAAAGGGGGAATGTGATGTTTAAATTTTCAAATTTGTACAAAAGGGATTAAACACTTTTATTTGAAAATAATTTTTAGAAACCTAATAAAAAGCAATTTTACCATTTTCCCAAGAAAACAATACACCAGAATGCACAAAGTAAAACACACAGCAAGGGAAATGTAGGTATACATGTGAGCATCATAATCATTACTGCAAGCTACAAAAGCTGAATAGACATGGGTGAACCTAGGAGATCGAGAATAAACCAGAAGACACCAATACATGAGAAATCATCCTTATCGACATGTCACGATGAAATCAAAACGCACAATACGCTCGACCATCCACTCACGGGCAGGTCGAGGGAAAATCCCATAGCAATAAACCCAATATATCCACCTACTATGGGCCACTGGTCAGTACCATAACCTACCAGTGCAGCAATCGTTCTTAGAATATTCTCTCAATATGCCAGATTCCCATGTCTCAGGTGTTTGAAAAAAAGGGTGAGCCAACTAATGCCAACCGAGCATCCAATCATATACATATATATATATATAAAGCACAACAGGCATCACCCGAGCCACTCCGTGGAACAACCTCATGCCTTTTTCTACTCAAGTACCCGGGAACCTCTAAGCGCGGCCTCCCAAACAATCAATTTCAACCAAGGCATGAGAGTCGCCCTAAGAGGGTTTTTATCAAAACATTTTTATCGCTTTCCATAACGTGCCAAACGGGCATTTAATACATTTAACAAACACTACTCAAAGACAGGTACAACTTCTTTATGAGACAAAACCCAGTTTAAAACCGTTTAAAGAACACTACGTCACAGGCTAACAATATTTTTATAAACAAAACAAAACCAAACCATTTTCTTTTTTTCCAAATGATCTTTAAGAGCCGACCGGGCAATTTCTCAAACGAACCAAAGTATTTGTTCATGCTTCAAAAGAAATCATTTCTCATTAAACTAGAACTCTGTTTTACATTTTGTGAATTATGTTTAAAATCCAAACGGGCATTCTTTCATTATTGGGTGTCCTCCCGTCAAAAGGATGTTTCATGTGTCGTGTATAAAATAAACGGCTCCTTTTGACATTAAATAACCATTTAAAAATCAACCCTCTTATATTAAAAATTAATTATCGAATATTATCTCATATTTATTACAAATAATAAAATGTTGATTTTTGAACAATTAGGGTGCGCAAACAGCATGATATAATATAACTTAAATTTTAAAAGTAGTGCAAAGGGGACCTACCTCAAAACCAAGCGCGTCGACACAACAACCTCGGATCCAAGTCGCGATGACACGACGTGTGTCCGAAACCACGTGACAAGGTCTAACACTCTGCATAGTCAGTACCAATGACTCAGACACATCCAAAAAACTCACCAGAGCATGACAAACCAAGCGTCGGAAAGAAACGCTCACCTCGGAACTGAAGCGCGACAACAACGGAACCTCGGAGACAAGGCGCGGCGATGGCGCTCACTCGGAAACACCCTGCGCGGGTCCTAAAAGTCCTAAGCCAACAAATAAAAACCCACCATCAACAAGAGTACGATGATAATAATAAAAATAAAGATAATAATAATAATACTAATAATAATAATAAGATTAGTAATAATAATAATAATAAAAAAAATAGTAATAATAACAATAGTAATAATAATAATAATAATAGAAAAATAATAATAATAGTAATAGTAATAATAATAAGATTAATAGTAATAATAATAATAACAATAATAATAATAATACAGCAATAATAATAATAAAAATGTTAATAAGAATAAAAAGAATTATAATAAGAATAATAATAATAATAATAATAATAATAATAGTAATACTAATACTAATAATAATAAGAAAAATGATAATAATTATAATAATAATAATAACAAAATAATATTAATATTAATAATAATAATAATAATGATATTAATAATAATAATAATAATAATAATAGTATGAAAAACAGTAATAATTATAATAATAATAATATTAACATTAATAATCATAATATTAATAAGATAAAACAAAATAAATAAATAAAAGGAAAAAAAGAAAGAGACCTGGCCGGGAGGGGAGGCGCGCGGAGGACAGGAGGAAGGAGAAAGAAAAAGAAGAAGAAGAAGAAGAAGAGGAAGAAGGAGAGAAGAAGAAGAAGAAGGGAAGGAGAAGAAGAGAAGAAGAAGAGGAGGAAGAAGAAGGAGAGAAGAAGAAGAAGAAAGGAAGGAGAAGAAGAGAAGAAGAGGAGGAAGAAGAGGAAGGCCGAGCGGCGGGGGTGCAGTGCGGCGGACAGGGGAAAGAAAAAGAAGAAGAAGAAGAGAAGAAGAGGAAGAAGGAGAGAAGAAGAAAGGGGGGGGCACGGGCTGGCTGGACTGCTGGACCAGGGGAGGGAGGCCGCTGCTGTTGCGGGAGGAGAAGGAATAAAAGAAAAAAAGGAAAACAGGGGAGGGGTAGAGAGCAGGTGGGCGAAGGCGGGTCTGGCGCTGCTGCGGCCGAGCGCTGCAAGGGAGAGCAGGCGCTGCTAGGTGCGTGCGGGCCGAAGGAGGCAGCAGGGTGCGGTGCTGAAAGAGGGGAGGAGGTTCGGCGCTGGCTGTTGGTGGCCGGGACGACGGGGCGAGGCCGGTGACGGGGAGGCCAGGAGTTGCGGAGCGGAGCGGCGATGGAAGGTGGAAGAAGGCGCCGAGATGTAGGGGAGGCGTTGGGTGTTTGATGGCTGAAGGCACAACAGGGGGGGAGGCTTCGTCGGATGATGGAGGTGGAGGGCAGGTCGAGGCAGAGGGAGGCGGTTAGGTTGGAACGAAGGTAGAGGGAGGAGCCGGCTGGGGGTGCAGGCTGCAGGAGGGCAGGGCGGAGGTGCGGCGGAAGGATGCCGGGCGCCGGAAGAAGGCCGGCAGGGGGGCCTGGTCTGCTACGGGGCAACAAGGGAGCGGCGAGTGTGGCTGGGCAGCAGGGGGGAGGTGCGGCGGTCGGGCGCTGCTGTTGGGAGCAGAACAAGGGGCGGTGCACAAGCTGCGGGAAGAAGAAGGAAGAAAAGAAGAAGAAAAAAAAGAAAACAAGGGAGGGAGAGAGACCAGGGGGCGAGCGGGGGAGGCTGGCACAAACGGAGGAGAGGAGGTCGGGGGGTCGTGCGCTACAGCAGGAGGTAGGAGGGGTTGCTGGAGATCCGGCCGAGGGGAAGGAGGAGCCAAGCCGATGCGGCACTGGGGAGGGGAAGAACAGACGGAGGTGGTGGCTCCCGCGGGGAGAAAGAAGAAAAAAATATATATATACATATAAAGGGTGCCTGTTAGGGTTAGAGGGAAGGAAAGAAAAATAAAGAAAAGAAAAGAGATAAGAAAAAGAAATAAATAAATGAAACAAAAATAGTGATAATAATAAAAGAATGATAATAATAAAAATAATAATAACTTTAATCTCTAATAACAATAATTTCATTTCATAATAATTATTTTATTGAATAGTGCAACTGCGCGGTCCGCACATGCCTCTAGCGATTGTGCGCGAACTAAGCGTGAGCTTTTGTCTGATTCAGAAGTTGTCAGACCGGTGTCCAGGCTGTCCGCACAGTCTCTGCCAAACATGTAGTGCATGCGCACTAGTCTAAAACTCTCCCCAACTCTCGAAAAGAGAAAATAAATAAATAAATAACCATAATAATTTATAACATCTTTATTAAGATCAATTATAATAATAATAATTATAATAATAATCATGATGATAAAAATACAAATGATAAAAATACTCATTTCGTCTTAAATAATAAAAACAACTATGAATTGATAACAATAGATGTGCGCGTTAAATATAAAGACTCTATTTAAAATTTTCGAAAGACAACGGGATGCGAAAAAACACCGGGCAGGGATGCGCGGGGTTTCCAGAACAGGCTCCGCTCACGCGCCCGACGACGTCGCGTCAAAAAGCGCACATTTTAACAAAAACTCAAAAACCTGGTCCGATACTGAACACGAACCGCAGCAATATAATTTAAAGTCAAAGAAATCATAAAATAAAATAACTGCGCGTGTCGGGGTGTGACAGGTGTGATATTCAGTATTCCGCTATTGTAGTTCACATCATGACCACTTAATACAGAAAAATATATGGTTTGGAGGTGACCCTTCCAAGAAGTAAACTCTCATGGCTCAGTTCCCTTCACTACATCATGGAAAAATCCCTAATCTGTTATTTTAGGAATAAACCACCACAAACTCCTCATTTACCATCCTTATCCCACCAGCAAAACACTAAAAAGAGGTAAATCTTCAAAAAATTAAGGCATTTAATACAATTAAATAAAAAAAATCATGTGATTCTAGAATAATTTTAAAAGTACCTCTCTAAGAGGACTTTATATTCAAGTAATGTCTCTAAGGATCCGAATTGTCATCTCTAACCACGTGGCATGTACATTTGACTCCGTCTACCAAGTCCTCTCTAGAATATTTATTTACAATAAAAAAATATAAGATTTACTTTCTTCACCCATATAAAATTATCACCTCATTCTATAATACACTCTTGGTGATCCTCAGTTAATGCACCCACCTCTACCTTGATGTTGTCAAAATAAAAAACATGCACTATATTGGGATCATACATTCAATGATTTAACCTTTTGAATATAGTATACATTAATTGATTTCATGGTTGAAGAAAACAACTAGTATTTCATTACCATAATTTGTTCCAAACTATCCAATATACCAAAATTATAAAATTCCATATTCACTCGCTAACTTTAACGTCATTGTCTAACTAAGTAAATGCATAAAAAAATACCTACTCAGCCAAATTAAAATCCAAATATCATATCACATGGCCAATATATGATCAATTCCTACTCTTATTTGTAACCAAATACCACATAATAAATTAAACCCACCCAGTGGTCTCCGCACCAAGAATTATCTGATCACCACTAACTCACCCACCTCTAAAAACCAAAGGGGTGAGCAGTACAGTCTATTATACAATGATGAAAAGGGGTTTATCTAGATAAAATCATAAAATTTATTATTATGAAAAAATTCCATGTTCATAAGGTCATCCTACACTCTAAAAAAATCATGCACACATGCCCATATTCAATTAAGTAGATCATCCTCTATATTTTTCCTTTAGTATATAGAGGGTACATTATACACAGATTTAGTTGAGAGACTCAAGGATTCATTAAGACCTACATAAATATCAATATTAAATGTAGATCATGATATTATTCTATGATTTAAGGAACCCTATGAAACTACAATATCTTCTGCATGTACAAATTTTCCAACTCATCCACCTATTGAGTTTTATGAATAGGAAAGAAATGTGTAACCTTACTCAATTGGTCAGTTACAACAAAAACCATGTTATAACCACTTGAGTTCCTTGATATTATCATTATGAATTCCATGGTCACCTCATCCCACATCCATAATGTCTATATAAGGGGTAAATGTACCTCCTGGTCACTAGTATCATATAATTTCCCACTGATAGCTAAATAAATAACCAAAAAACTCACAATGTCTACACTAATGCGACAACACTATAAAATACACCTGATATCATGGAATATCTTGGTCATCCTTGGGTGCAATACCAAAAATAAGGAATGAGAGTCCCCCATCAACTCATTTCGCATTTAAGTGAGGAACACCACCCTATCCTGGGCATACAACATGTCATCTTCATCCAAAGACTATTCATGAACTATTCTATCTCCCATTAGTTGTTTCCTCATCACAATACAATTATAATTTGACTCCTTAATAGACTTAACTTGATCCACCATTAATTAGATGATGACCGGTGGGAAAAAGGCCACTGCCTCTTAGACAAAAAATATCCATTGAATAGTAAGTGAGAAAAAATATCAACATCCAATCCTCACCAGATAATCGAACACCCGACTCCTTCATATTCAAAAAAGAGTTTCAACCAAAAAATTCCCATTCACTTTGGCATGTTTCATCACAAAATCAAAGGCCTTTTGGTATTCCACCCAACACCTCTACCACATTTTCATGTCACATTGGGAGAATACGGACTACAAGCTCATTTTTCTAGTATAGATGATAAATATATCATCCAAGAGATAATGAATATAATAAATTTAGGTGTAAACCACAATATGTAACTCCATATGATGGGTATGGTAGTTCCTCTCATGGTTTTATAGTTGAAAAGACCCATAAAATACCCCTATACAACATGAATCAAAATTAATCCAACGAAATCCTTAATGAAATCATAATAAAAATTATAAACATTGCATAGATATAGTATAATCGAAACAATAGCATAAATAAACCACTATTTCACCTCCTATAAATATTCCTCATAGAGATCAGTTTATTATCACTTCACCCCATTTTTTGTCATCCTAATGATCTAAATTTTCAAGCAAGATAAGTCTTGTATAAAATTCATGTAATACCCATCTAGGATAATAAAACTCGTCATCATGAACAATTTCCAACATAATAACAAATAAATTTCTTCCTCCAAATTTTCATGATCAACCCGGATCTCTATCTATGATATCATAGGCCTAATAAATTGTACAACTTGAATCCAACAATGATACTTCATGTACATGGCATAAAGTTGATCTCCCCAAAGAATAATCATTATAATATTTATGCTCTTTTCTTGTAACTTTTTATTCCTTGATTATACCAAGATTTAATCCACAAAAATTATGTTGAATAATTATAGTTTGGAATGAAAGTGTTGTTTCATGAGATCCATGAACATTGTTGGTTCATTTCTTAGACTGATTGGATTCACAAAATACTCATTCAAACAACACATAATTTTCCATCAAATTTTCAACAATTCCTCTACCCATACCCATGATAAAGGATAGGTTGACCATAGGTAAATCATATTGAACCATTAAGATCAAAATTGCTATTAATATAGATCGACTGACTAAGGTAACATATACCTACTCTAAACAAAAAAACTAGTTCACCTTTTGGTAATCTATAAATAATCTTAGCATACCATATTAATTATTATAAAAAAATTATAGATCCCAATGAAGATGAACTTATATGGATAAAAACCTTTCATGATATTAGAGTATCGCCTTCATGTATCTCCACTTGGTATGTGTCATATTATAATAAGGTATTGATATCAGATCTAAACATAACATACGATCAATCATATACTCGTTCTTCATCTCATGAAATCATGACCAAACCCACCAATCCTACTTAGTTACTAATAAATCAATTGTTATTCCATAGTCCCAATTCTAATAAGCTATAGACTAGTGACCAATAATGAGTTTTCATGTCACTAAAATTAGAGGCCTTATCCAAAGGTACCTTAACACACACTCACACATCTCCAATATCTACACAATACAATAATGTAAAAGAAAACCAATACCATGATGCATGAATGCATCAATTTACCATAATAAGAATATAAAAAATTATAGGAACGTATAAAGGGCCATGGAAATCCAAAAAAAAGGAAAAAGAGTCCATACTACTTGAATGTAGTGGACATTTGTCGAATGAAACACCTTCTAGGAACCACGGTCTGTCAAGATCACTATTCTCTACCTACTCCTATTCCACCTAGGACTCTATCAAAAGTCGTTTAATATATAAAATAAACAAAATTTGTTGGAAAATTTCAAGGAGTGAGTATATATATACCCAGTAGGACACCCTGAAATCAGCAAACATAAATCATCAATGGAGTACTCTTCTCATCATAAAAAATCTATGTTAAATGGAAATTGAGACATTAAAATAGTAACCTATATGTACAAAAATATAGACACCAAGTATCATGGAAATATCAAAACCATACATATATCCATAGGATCCAACTCAAGGATTCTAGGTAATTCACTTCTATGAGAGCTCACTCCCTGAGCCAGATAATACTGATTGAATTCATTTGAGAATTCATTTCTCATTAGGTTGTTCTATAAAGAAGTACTCACTGAAAATCATAAGATCTAAATACATAGAAATGGTATCTAAACCCTAGGAAAATGAGGTATAATATACCCTTCTTAGAATAACCCTCTATGTAGTGAATTGAACACTCATCTATGTGGGTCACAAAAATTCTTTAAACCCCACTTATGGAAGAAGTATAAATGATAGAGGATGACACCCCATGACACATAGAGGGATTCTTCAACTCTATCTAAGACTAATCCTTTATAGAGGATCACATCCCATAATAAGTACATGATGCCTCACTAAATCCTCATGAGGATGGACTAAGATAACTGAACCTATAGAAATAGGTCAACACTAAAGATAAAAATAGCATCAATATAACTTGGATAAAGTACAATGCATGTACTAGGATTACAAGTCGTGTCTTCTCTACCTCGGTCCTACACATTTACACTATCTAGTGATCATGTACATTGTTATACGCCTATTTAATTTGGTCATGCCCATATACCTAGTTGTGTTTGGGTACTTTTTTCTGTTCGAGTATCAGGTCATGAACTGGTATTCTGGTCATGCTAATGTACCTAGCCATGTATGGGTACCTAGTCATATCGTTTTACTGGTTCATGACCATATACTCTAGTCATTCCCATGTACTTATCCATTTTTTTGCAGTTGTAACTCAAGGGTAGATTCCAAGTCGGCATCCAAGGTCTGTAGGGCATGTGGTAGGTCCCGCATGGCATGGGTTATTTTATTTCTTTGAAACCCTAGCTACTGCAATCAATGAATTAAAAGGAATGTTTTCTTTGTACTAAATAAAATGCATGTCCGGTTTTTCAAAAAATCGAGAAACTTAATGAATCCTGACCCCACATCTCCATAGCCTCTATTAGAACCTCTATTCTCATAGTATAATCTATATATATCATTGACTGAGCCCTTCCATTTTATATTTTTGAATTTTTTCCATCGGTTCCATTTGGTAATTACCCATCATCACCTCATATCACCAAATAACTAAACCCTTGAAATGGAGTCATCTAATCCATTATTGGATCTTCCATCATCTTCATCACACATTGATCACACCATTGATCTAGAAAACCAACCGATAGTATTTATCTATTGAACTAAATAATAGTTTTGTAATGATATATTAACAGTTATTTTTCAAAATTTAGACCATAAGAAATACTGGTGATGAACATGCAAAGAATAGAGGGATAAATTAGAAAATCGTAAACATGAGGAAAGAACCATGACCATTTTTTGTGTTGGCCTCAATCTGTATCCATTATAATGATGAATAATGAATAATAATCAAATATTGTCCTTATAAATATCAATTCCTAATTTCTAGGAAGATTATATAATCCCCTTAAATCAATTGTCGACATGTGAATCAATTAGTTAGAAGGGTTGATTCGTGTTTGATAAAGGATATAAAACTTGGGGATTAAATAAAAAAACAATTCCTTAACTTTAGTTTGGATCAATCGCTGATGAAGAATGTATACATGTTGATATCATTTGTGATATCTGCAAACTTTTTTGGAAAACCAACATCTATGGAACAATATGTTTTTTGAGGTTCAATAATTATCCTCTATTGAATCATCTCTTAATCCATAGGGTTATGTAGCTCACCATGGGGTATTTCTATGTGAATGTATAAATAGAATAGATTGTGTCTGGTGATATATAGAAAAAAATTTATTTTTTAATTATAAATATGTCAATGACCGAACATAATCCAAATACCCAATGCACTTAAAGATTATATCATGCATATGGTAAACCTCATATTCCAAACTCTATGGTGGTATTTAATTTCCAATATGAGACTTATTTTAGGTTTTATTCCAATATCTCATAAAAATGTGTGTGCATGAAATAATATAATTAAATTTTTATTATATCAATATTGATCCTACACAGGACCCAGAGTCTCATGTTGACTTGGTGACTTACTCCAAAAATATTATTAGAAATATATCAATGATTTATAAATCAAAAATCAATAATTATACCCACCGTAAATATTTTCAAACCATAAATAAAAAATCCTCCTTAAAATGATGTTTGTACTAGGTTCACATTTGGTTTTCATGCTCCCAAGTGCTCTATTAAATATTCTAATGATTGCACCATACATGCACCAAGTGAATATATCACCCAAAGAGGGTTTTCCCCAAATTATTCTCAATATATACTAGGTATTTTACAAAGGTACATCCATCCTCTATGTACATCTAGTCTAGCTAAATAATATATGAATGGACAGACACATACCACCTCAATTGTGACATGTACAATACATCGCGTACCCAGTCTTTCTGCAATGGTAGGTTTAAGTGTTACACTACCTCACCAAACCCACACAATATCTAGAAAATGTCAATGAACATCAGAGATAACTTTCCACCTTGACCAAATATCTACAATCCTCATTAAGGTGACAAATTTAAGAATATATTGCCTCTCTCATAAAACTATAAAGGGCTATGTCGTCAGTCTATATAACAATTTTAATGGATTTTGGAAGTCCACATCCACTCGTATATGACATTATCCTTCTATGTCATCAATGGTACCAAATAAGGGTTCATAAGTGCAGTCTCCCATAGATCAGTCTAGTATAGTGGTGACCTACAATATCTCCCATACAATGCCTCAAATGTTTATATACCAATTATACAATGGTACCTATTGTTGTAAGAAAACTCCACTTAGGTTTGTTGATCCTCCCTACTATGGAAAAAGTCCAACGTGAAATCTAGAATCATATCCTATGGAACCTGAATAGTTTACTCTATCTAGATGTCAGTATGGGGGTGAAACACCATGCTCACATTCAACTGATTTCTAAAGGAATATCACAATCCTCTCTATAAGCATGACATAAAGAAATAATCCTAATCTAAAATGATCTTTGAATTAACTCCATGAATATATTTTTTGTCCCATATATAAGGGTTTCCCAGTTTTCCACTAAACAATACACTTAGATAGCTAGGAAGTTGGATAACATGGTGAGTGGATCTATGTTCTCCCAAATCAAATCACGTCCTTTAGATAATATGGGAAGCCACATCTTGAATTCAAAATATAAACCATCCAACTTCCACTCAGTAACCTCAAGGGGTTAATCCAAAACTACTAGAACCTAGTGATCATCCTCCACCAACACACAAGTGAGGTGTTGAGGGATAAACTCAGCTATACACTTTTCTATACATGACCACTCAAACTAATTCCCATGGTCTTGGTATGTTATTTCTACTCTTGGATGCATTACTATGGGGGATATATGAGACACCCTCAAAACATCCTCTTAATACATCACTAGGACCATATTTAACCTTATGAAATAGATGGTATACTCTCCACCTTCACAAAATCCATTAGGGGCACATCCAATGGATATCTAAATATGTAATGTATCATTTTATGTGCCACCAAGATGTGATTCCCAAAAATACTATACAATAGGATGGTTAAAAAATATTGACTCCATGTAAGTTTCACCATCCCCATCCAATAAGTAAAACTATAATGAGGCCAACTGCTCCAATGCCTCACTCAACAACTATAAACATGGTATCATGTAGAGAAAAACTGCCACAAGATTCCCCTTCCCTAGAGTATATATGATCGCAATTTCATAATACTGGAGTAATTATAGCCATTTATTTTGTCTCAAGTTAATATAATTATACAAAAATATATACTTGATATTAGTATTGTTTGGGTGTCCAATAAACCACTCAATCATATGATAGTGTGGATGCACCATCAAGTAGAAGACTATTTCTTCTAGCTCTAGATCAGGTCACACAAAGATCTACTCATGGGATATCAAGAGATAGGACCCATAGGTATTCATTTCCTTCCACTGCATTAGAACACATCCATGACCAGTTTTATAGGAATAATAAAACAATATGTACTCAACACTTTCCTTGGGAAATCTCAAGATAGGGGAACTCATCAACCACTATCATAACTCCTAAAACATTTGATGAAACCTCTATCCAAATAAAAGGTTCCCCTTCTCAGTCAATGTAGTCAAGGGGGATGATATCCTATAGAAATTGGTAATGAATGGATTTTAATATCCTACCAACCCAATGAATCTCCATACATCCATCACACACTTGGGTGTTTCCCAAGCTAGCACTACCTCAACCATCACTTAGTCCGCTACTTCACCCTCCACTAAGATTACATTTCCCAAGAAGTGACCTCCCAAATCCAGAACAGAAACTTTAAGAGCCACCCATAAACTTGGTTCTCTTAAAGTACATCTATAACCATCTAAAAATGTATGGTGTGATATTCCTCTAACATCAAGTACACTAGGATTTCATCATATAATACAGCCATGAAATGATCTAAGAAGGGATGACTGACCAGGTTCATGAGTCACATGGATAATTTGGGGGTGTTCTTCACACCAAAAAATCACCAAGTACTCATAGTCATCATAAAACATTGGTGTTTCATATTTGGTATGTCCTCATCTCTAACATAGAGTTAGTTATAGATTGACCTAATATTAAGTTTAAAGAAAACTCTCAATACCTTCAGTTGATCAAATAGATCTTAGATCCTTGGTAGTGGATACTTCTTATTCGAAATCACATATTTATAGAAATTTTAATCCACAAAAAACCTCAATAACTTGTCTAACATCTTGGTAAAAAATACTGGGGCTTCCAAGGGGGAAACAATGGATGTGAAAAAACCCTTAGTATGAAACCGCTCTGACTGCACCTTAATCACATAAAACTCTATGAAATCCATCGGATATGATGTCTCAAATATCATAGATGTTCCTAGGTTCAAGTATATTTAGAGTTTTATATCTATTTTTTGAGTTAATTCTAGAATATCCTCTGGTAAGACATCCTCATACTTTTCAACCACTATAGGAAGATGAAAGCTCATAGCATCTATTGTACCAAGGTTCATACTCAAGAACTGGTGAAAAAATGGTTATATTCTACTACATATGAGCTCATCCTACTCTTCCTATGTTTCTTTCTCAATAATGAGAGAATAAATAATCCCCTCAATGTGAACACACAGCATCCTCTACCTAAAACAATAAATATGGGAATGAAATGTGGAGTTTTAGTCCATTCCTAAAATGAAATTATATAGACTCATTACTACAATAAAAAGATCCTAAATGATGATACCTCCACCAAGATTTAGGTTGAACTATTGGAAAAGTGTGTTATAACTAAATTCCCTCCAGTTGGAGTCTCCAATAGAAAATTTCCAGCTAAATACTCAACTATAATCTCATATTATCTAACAATAGATATAGAACGAATGAAATAGAAACTGAATATGTCTATAGAAACTATATATAGTATAGAGAAGACATAGATTGAACCTCAAATCATCTTGATAGACTCTAGGTCATATGCCTCCATTTCCTAGAGTTTTCATCCTCCATATCCACCAGATCCTTTAACCTGACACGGACTACATGGGGGTGGTGCTGGTTACAGATCAGACCATCGACTAAATGTTTCTTACATCCCAAGTTTTATTCCACATATTCCACCATTTGTACCTACCTTATAATTATTTTTTCTCTTCCGAGGTACTCTATCGACCATCACTTTGTTAGTTTCATTATTGGTTAGGAAATCCTACAAGAGATAACAGTAACTAGCATAAGAGAAACAACGCCTCTCCTTCAGATGACTTGATCAATCATGAGAGTCCTTAACTAAAGACCATGTATCAAGAAAAAATATCCTAAGGTGTATATAATACATAGATCCTTGTTTCTATGATTAGTTATGATCTACCTATGTTTTAAATATTATGTTCTAACCAATGACACTAAATGTCAACACCTTCTTGGAAAAAAAGATCTCTACCATTAAAGCTCTTTCATACACCTTAGTATAGGTAGGAATGAAAATATATATCATAGAAACTCGGATACCTTGGCATATTCCATCTTGAAAAATTATGATCAAAATAATGGTTCATGACCCATATTCAAGGAATATCATGAGTGTTTACTAAACCTCATTGAATATTCTACCTTGGTCATACTACCCTATCGAATCTCATGAAGCTCTCAGATGCACACTTCTCATAGAATGGATGGAAATAACTCCTCCATGAAGACACACTAAAAATATATCCAATAGATATTTTTATCATCCTATTTTGAGGACTGTAGAATCTACCATCACCCAAAATATACATAAATAAGACTCATCTCTAAGACCAAAATCTGATCATAAGGTTTCCTAACAAGGTGGAAAACTCATATAACTGGATCTACAAGTTTTTCTACTTCAAGGGGGGATTGTATCACCCTAAAATTAAAAAAATACTATAAAACAATTGGAGTGTGATCAACTATTGCACATCATCTACTAGTACTTCTAGTGGATCCTCCTACTGAATGAGTGAATGTAAGACTGGAAAACCACATGGAGGTACCACCTCTTGCATAGGTCCCTATATTGATGCCTCATCACCATAAATATCATCATTGTAATCCTTTTTTGTAATCCTGACATTCTTTTGACATGGAGGATTCCTGAAATATCAATGTATTCCATGGTTATAAGAGTATATCTAGTAACCTAGCTCAAGAAGGATCTGGATACCACCAAGCATTCCTATATAATTCGTGTGCCCATTTTTTCCTAAAACCAGTTCCTACGTGTACTATGTCAAAAAAAAGTATATCATGTCATGCTAAATGGATACATTGTTCACCGCATAAATATTGGACTCTCTATCCTATGAAGTGAACTTAGAAAACATTAACAATGTTTCCCTTGTTCCCAACCCAAACCTCACAGCTAGAAAATACCTAAAATTGACTCCTAAGATAAACCTTATTTAATACCACTCTCTCAAGACCTAATCCACTTGGGTCTTTATGGATGAAGATAATCCAAATTTAAACCCCAAGCCTATCTCAAATAGGCAATGGGTCGAAGTACAACTTCAAATAGGAATATAACTCACATGGGGGGGCTAGTCTATGTTACCTATACACATGCACACATATAAAATATCCACATAATATTGGAAGGTAAAATATATCTAATACCACAATGTATGAATACATATTTATATCCTATAATTATTTTATGAAAAAAGTATATGAAATCATAAAGGGCGAAATACCTGCCTATAAAAACTACAAAAGTGTATAACATTCTAGAATGAAGGTGACTAATGTCAAATAAAACTTTTTGTATGACCCATGATATTTTTAAATAATTATCCACTTCCTTCTCCTAATGCACCTAATGATCTATAATAAGTCCTATCATCAAAAAATGAAATGGAAACTCTAGGAAGAGACCATGCATGGTTGAGTATAATAATACCTTGCAGGAAACAAGAAATCACAAAACATAAGGCATCAATGGAGTGGTCATATTTTCATCACAAATTCATTTCCATTAAAATATGATAAATAGAAATAATAACATAGATATGATCAATATAGACACTAAGTTTGGGGTAATATCAAAACCATATAGTCATACATATGATTCTTCTTGAGGCATTTATGTGAATATTTTCTATGAGAACTCACTCCACAAGCCTGATAACACTAATAGAGCTCATCTGAGAAGTCGTGATCATTGAGCCCCACCATAATAAATTACTTGATTGAACTCATAAGATATTGATTCAAATATAATAGATCTCACCCAATGTAAAATTTTGAACTTCATAGAGGTATGAAAGTTATATTCCATAGTCTTGATGTTATATTCCACAGTCCTAAAGTTGATTTTTTCATGTTTGGTTGGGTTAATAGTTCTCTCTTGTTCTGGATTTGATACCTTTAAATGTATTTGGAAAAATGGTTGGATAAAGGATGAATTAAACAACTTATTATCCTTTTAGGATGCATTGAGGCTGACTATATTGATTTGGGGCCACCCATGGGGTGTGTCAACATTCTTGAACATTGAAATTTGTGATGTTAAGAAAATAAATGATTTGTGATTAAGTAGATCTTGTCATTAACATGTTGATAGGGTAGTTGAGTTGAAAAATGAATTTTGATAGTGTGGATAGACAATGATAATGTCATAAGGGATTGGTTGGATTGTTATTAAATGGGATCGATGAAATATTGTAATTGAGATAAATGAATTATATGTTGTACTTGAAATACATAAGTTTGGAAAATGCATGTGAGATGATGAACATGTTAAAATGGGTAAATTCTTGTGAATTTATTATTATGTTAAATGGGATAATGTAGGAAAATTAATGAATATGGTAAATATTTCAAATGACATGAATTGGTGAATATGATTAATGGGTTAAGGTATGAAAAAGGAAAATGGGTTAAATGGTATATGAAATGTAAATGGTAAATGTTCTAATGGTTTTAGCCTTGATTTTAATTGTTGTGTAAAATTGTTATAAAATTTGAATGTTATGTGTATTTATTTTTGTATGCATGTGATGTTTTCAATGTAGTAAATAGATAAATAATCATGTACACGTCGATTGATAATTTTGGGGTATTGGACTTGAGGATATTTTCCCACAGGTCGTCTTAGGGTGAGGCTCTAAACCCCAATACACTATGTATGGGTTATGGAAGTGGAATAAGGTTTTGTTCCCCAAACGGTTTCATTTGATGAGAATATCTAGACCAAAGATCTAAGGTAACTGTAATATAATGGTTTTGAAATTTTTATTCCTAGTGATATAGGTAACTTTACTTATTTATTATTCATATAAATTACCCAACATAGGTCATTGAGTAAATTATGTAAACACATAACCCATGAAACAATTGATGAAATAGATTAACAGATTAAAATAGTTGAAGTGAATATTGTTAAATAATGGTATTCATGATTTCATGTATTTAACATGTAATTTATTTAATACTTGCATGTACTATATATTTAGACGGGATATTTTTCATACACCATTAGTGGTGGACTAATATGTTGTAATCACAACCTACATGGGCCTCCATTAGGTACCTAATCAGAATTCATTGTATCATGTCAGAACAAGGGAAAAGAACCTATGCTATGGAGTTGAGTTGGGCTTGGGATGTTCATGAATGAGGATTCAGACATGGATTCAGGACCAATTTTGGGTATTCATCTATTGTATTATTTTGGGCTTTCTTCACTTGTTAACTGTTATCATGACATGGAATATTTATCATTTGGCTGTGTTTTATACCCTATTTATAAATGGTTGGTAATTAATGTTTATTTTTTATTCTTTATGGTTTCCTTATTTTATATTTTTTTACTATTTCTTAATCTGATAAGGTGGGTATTATCTCCCCACATGATCTATTAGATCCTTTCTATTAGTCAGCAACCGCTAGAGTATGGGGAGGTAAGCTTGAGATCATTTGGCGGCCCGACTTGGGGCCCCATTTAGTGAATTTTGGGTCATGTATGTTACAATGTGGTCTCAGAGTAGTTCTATTCTATGGTCTAGTTTTTTGGGGATGGTAGATAGAAGATTAGGATGTTTCAAGTCTTGTCAATGAGTTCATTCTTGGGAGTAACTAACCCATGTATAGGGGAAAACACAAGTTCCCAAGGTGGGATTATTGTTCTTACTATGTGTTGTATCGGTTGAATGTTATTTCACCATGTGGTGATGCACTTGTTGTGTGATAATACTATTTTATGATATTTATTTTATGGTAAGAATGGCATGAAGTTATGGATTCATGCATAATTATTTCCCCCTAGGTTTATAGGTGACATGCATCATGATAGGGACACATGAGATGGGTGTCTGGGACATGAAGGAATGAATTAATTTTACATTCTTGGAAACATGATGAAAATGGGGTCTAATAAAGATGATTCAAATGGGTAATGGAAATAATGTTAAAGAATCATTAAATAATTTCACTTAATGAAGGGTTGTAAATGAGTTAACATATAGTTTGTAAATCTTTTTGAAATATTAAATGTTCCTAAGAGGAAATGTTTACCCTAGGAGTGTGAAAATGGTTTTAAAAAGGTTTAAAATGAAATAATTGTGACTATGTATGTTGGATTAACCCACATTAACCTTGACCTGTGGTGGGGATGGTTGAGGGTAGTGTTATAGATGTTACTATGTCCATGGGGATTGTTTTTGAAATGGGTTGTTTATGGATAATTAATTCCATACTTCTATGTAAACTATGAATGTTTTATGTCATGTGTTCTAAGATTCTATTTAGAATTATTGTGGAATACCAACATGATGATGTGTGTTGGTTGGGAGAAAATAGAATGTAACTGAGAATTCTCCTCTAGAAATTGAGCTAGGGAACCGAGTGATATAGGGTAACAGAGGAGTGGAGAAGTTCCATGAGACAATTTCTTATTTTATATAGATGATGTCATGGGGCCCAAGGTGGGTCATTCCTAGATTGTTTAATTTGACCAGAGAGTTTCAGTTTCAACACCCTTCATCATTTACAGGATTGGGTGAACCTGTGGTTGCATAGTTCTGGGTATAGTCTATCCATACAATTTTGTATCACTTGGTGACTCCTATAGAGAATAGATTCATGTTGGAATCATATATTTTGGGGGGAATGGGAAAGCACTGGTAGGATATAATTATTCAGACTCTGTATAATAATTGTATTCTATGGAAGGATGTCAAGGAAAAGACTTTCGAACACTTATCTCTGAGGACTTTCAGATAGGAGAAGGCTATAAAGTTTATGAGGTTGACATGGGGAACTATGTCATTGATGGATTACACGATCCACTTCACGAAATTGAAAAACTGTTTCCTAGAATTGGAAGGAGACGAGTCCACTATGGAAAGACATTTTTAAGGATGTAATTAGACATGAGATTTTTTCCTAGGTGAACATCTTCCTTTTAAAGAGGTTTTCCAAAGTTTTAGATATGACCTTTATTTTATATGGGAATTTGAGGGAGGATTCAAGTGGAGAAAATGTGTTCCCAGTTGGGTAGATCATTGGTGCGACTTCTGAGGGAAGGAATATTCATTTCAGAAATATTCCCCAGGGATGTAACATACATAGTAGTCAGAAGAGAGGATCATCCTCTCAGGGTGGTGACAAGGTTTTTTACTATTGGTGTGGAAGACTGAGGCACGTGTGTGGTTAGTACCCCCAACCACTAGTTGAGTGTCATGCATGTAGCATAATGGGGAACGTGCATAGGTTCTTTAAGAACCCTCGAAGGCTGGTAATAGATGGGGGATCATGGTCGATTTTGAGTGTAGAAAGGGTTTGTTACCCTCTATAATATAGTAAGTTGGAGACCAACTGACCGTACCAGAAGAGGTGGAAGTTGTATTACTTCTGGAAGATATCATCCATACCCACAGGGTAGTGTAGCACTAGGTATTTAGACTAGATCCTAGGGTATAGAGGACGGTCTTCTCCATTTAGTTTTGTGTACACCTAAAGGTGGTGAGACTAGACCATTGATAGAATGAGGTACAATTCTTGTGGCTTCGATGCTTGGTAGTTATTTATTTGAAACAAGCTCCATGAACATGTTTATATCTACTCATATTTTTGTTTTGTTGGGTATATAAATAGAACATATATGTGAGATAATGTCGATTGGTACACCATTAAAAGGAAGATACAAGAATATCAGGCAATGTTATGTGTGTTCTCTCAAGGTTGGTGGGTAAAATTTCATGTGGGAATATTTTTTCATTCCTATTTTGGGATTTTATTTGATTTTGGGTATGGACTAGATAGTGTTATACAAAGACCATATTGATTGTTATTGTAAAAATTTAATATTCACATCCCTGGAAGGAAATACTTATGTTCACTATGTAGAATTGGATATCTGTGAAGGCCATGAAGGTCTAGTTTATTATTAGTTGGGTGTACACATATCCCAAGTGGATTATATTATGCTTGATGATGGGGGTGTAGTGCAGTACGTATTCCTTTAGATGGTGGAATAATTTTATGTTGTATTTCCAAAAGATTTTTCAAGGCTGTCACTTAATAGGGGTGTTGATTTCATGATAGAGTTACTACTGAGAAAAGAACCAATTTACATTCCACTGTATAGAATGGCGCCATAATATCTTCAAGAACTTAGAAATATCTTGGATTATTTGAATAATAAGTGTTTTATTCATCTGATTACATCACATTGGGGATCACCTGTGTTGTTTTCTAAGAAAAGGGATGAACCCTTTTGACTATCTGTGATTATAGGAAACTGAATCATATGACATTTAAGCACCAATATAATATTCCAAAAATATATTATCTCTTTGACTATATTATAGGTGCTTTAGTGATCTCCAAGATTATTCTAAGATCAGGGTATCATCAGCTAAGTGTGAGTCATTCTGATATACCATATAATTCATTCAAGAGAAGGTAGTTTGTAAATGTTTTCTGAAATTTCATTTGGGTTTACTAATGTGCTGATTGTGTTTATAGAGCTCATGAACTGAATCTTTCACCTATATCTGTACCATTTGGTAGTTGTCTTTTTGGATGAGATCTTATTGTACTACAAAACTCATGATGATCATGCAAACCATATTCACATCATCTAGAGTACACTAAGAGAGAATTGTATATACGACAAGATATCCAAGGGTTGTTCCAAGATTGACAAGGATTATTTCTTTTGACATGTCATCTCATAGGAAGGTGTGTCTTTAGACACAGAGAATGTGTAGGCAGATATGTCTTGTGAGAAGGCCAAGAATGTTTCTGATGTCCAAATTTTCTTATGTTTGGCCATCTATTATAGAATTTTTATTAAATTATTTTCCTATTTAGAAGAACCATTTTCATTTTTGAACAAAAATCATATCAAGTTTGAGTGATCTAGGGAATTTGAGAATTACTTTTAGGAATTAAATAGGTGGTTGAAAATTACACCAATTTTGATCTTACCTGATTCAAGTAAGAAATATACCTTATTTTTTGACGCGTCTACTATCAGGATTATGGTGGTGTTGATGCAGGATAATCGGGTTGTGGCATATGGGTCATGACAGTTGAGGCCTCCTGAAATAAATTACCCTACACATGAGCTTGAATTTTCCACGATTTTTTATCCATTAAAATGTTTGTGGAATTAATATTTTGGGAATTTTTTATGGTGTATACCGATCATAAAAAACATAAGAACATCTTTTCTCAGTGTGATTCGAATATTCATCTACAAATATGTGTTGAATACATGAAACACATTGCCTTTGATCTGGTTTACACATCGGGAAATGTAAATAGTGTTGCATATTCTTAGATTCAGAAGACTCAAAATCAGGTGGTTCAGGAATAACATTTAGAGTGGAAGATGATGGTGTTTTTTGATTAGATGCATATTGAGGTGCAGGATGACCAAGGGGAAGAGATCCTTGCTTCCATGGTAGTTTAATCCATTCTTATGAGCTAGATTATGAAAAGGAAATATGAGGATCTTGAATGTTTTGATTTGAGGGAAGGTTATAATGGTGTAGAGTCACCTTCTAGTTGAACCATTGGAGATGATGTTATTTTTTATGTTTATGTCCACGTGGTTGTTCAAATTTTTTGGTGAGAGGAGTTGATGTGCGAGGTTCATGATTCAAAGTTATAAGTGAATCCCTATTTTACACAAATGTATTTTGATATCTATAGGAAGTATTGGTGGACATGGATGAAGAAATAGGTTGTTGGTTTCGTGGCATGATTCCTTACATGTCAATAGATGAAGGTTGAGCATCAACAACTTGGAGGATTGGTGTTTCCATTTCCCATTTCAGATTGGAAATGGGATGATAGAATTATGTATTTTGTCATAGGTATTCCATGTACACCACATAATAATGATTCAATCTTGGTATTTGTGGATCAGTTAACCAAGGTAGACCATTTCCTACTGATTTGAGAGACTTTCACCATTAACTAGTTTAGTGAGTTTCATGTTTGTGTGGTAGTGTGGTTGCATGGGGTACCATGGACTATAGTTTTGAGTTTTTATCCATGATTTATGTCTCACTTATGGTTGGGATTATTGAGAAAACCTAGTACCTAGGTGTTTTTGAATAGGGTCATTCACCCATAGATGGATGGGAAATCAAAGTGTAATATTCAGGTTCTTAATGAAATTTTAAGGGCTTCTGTCCTAGACTATGGTGGATCGTGGGAAAATAATCTACAACTGGTTGAGTTTTACTAAAAAAATACTTACAAGTATATTATTCATATGGAACCATTTGAGGAACTCTATGGTATACCATGTTCATATCCATTATGTTGGATAGAATCTAGGGAATCAGAATTTTTGGGATCAAGTCTTGTAAAGGTGATATCGTAAAAAGTATAGTTGATTCAAAAATATATGGAAATAGATCAGTGTAGGAAGAAGTCATATGAGTATTATCATCATAGACCTCTTGAGTTTGTGGTGGGTGATCTTGTGTTTCTTTGGGTGTCTCCATGTTTAAGTAATCATTGAATTCAGAAACAAGTAATGTTTGTGTCCTGGTATGTGGGCTCGTTTGAGGTGGTGGAGATGATCATATCAGTGGAATACTAATTATCTCTTCCTTAGTAGTATATTAGTATGCATTAATTTTTTTAGGTGTCATAGCTTCAGCAGTGTCGCCCTGACCCATCTCACGTGATCAAAGTTTAGGATGTTTAGATTGAGTTCAATGCATCCTTTGAGGATAATCTTGTTCATATTGTGGATCTTAGTGATAAAGCCTTGTGTTGGATGATTATGAATTTAGTTTTAGTTTTATGGTAGAATGGTGATCTTCATGAAGAAACATGGGAGAGGGAGTCAGATATATGGGATCATTGGCCCAATATCATTACATAGGAAGCTCAGTGGTGCTTGGAAGCATGGAACAAGGATGAGTCATTATAGGTTAGGGAGGTTTTAAGATCCCAGACTCCATGGAGGTATGTCCTTGTTTACATTTTCGTTTAAATCTATTAATTTTGGTTAAATTAATGTTTATTGTGTCCATGAGAAGGATCAATGGTGTTATGGGGGTTTGGGACATGAAATAAATTCGAATTTGGTCATCCGGCGTACGTTGCACAATTGGTGCATGCTTAGAGATAACTATGTACCCAAACCATGCTATCCAAGAGGAGGGGTGCTTAGTTAGGTAAACCATGTAAGGGGGAAATTAAAACCATATGGGCCTGTATAGAGGAATTCTACCTAGATTTCACACTATTTATTAAACCTTGCATGGTTCCCAAGTAACAGTGTGACTTGGACCACTCTTGGATAGGGGCTAGCACACAGTTGATGCATGGTTTGGAAAACCATGTGGCCAAATCATGTTCCCTAATAAAAAGTGATAAATTACCATTTCCCCTCATGATTTTAATTTCCTATACTGGTTTTATTTTCATTTCTTTTTCCTCCATCCCTAGTGATAAACCAAAACCCCAAAAACATCCCAAGGGACGATCTCCTTTGTTTCTAGTCCATTTGTAGTGTTTTTGGTTGTAGGTCGAAGACCAGGGTAATTCTAATTATCCTCTTGGTTCTATATTATGGATTTTTGTTTTTGGTTTTTCCCTTATTCTTTTGAAACCCTACAACCTCCATTTTCCAGTAGATCTTAGTTTGGGGATTTAAAGGGTTCTTGAATCTGGATCTAAGTCTAAGATTAAGTGGGTGTTCATATACGGATTCGAGGTAGGTGGTCTACAATTTATGTTTCATAGTCTTGTTGTTTATTTTTTCATGTGTTGTTGGGTTAATGGTTCTCTCTTATTGTGCATTTTATGAATTTAAATGTATTTGGTGAAATGGTTGGCTGAATGATTAATTAAACCCTTGATTATCCCCATGGGAGGTATTAATTTTTAAAAGACTAATTTGGTGTCACCCATGGGGTGTTCCAAAATTCTCGAAGAAGGAAAATTTTTATGTTAATCATAGAAATGACTTGTGATTAATTATATCCCATGATTATCATGTTGAATGAGTATTTAAGGTTTAAAAGGAATATTGATAGTGTGGATAGAGTGAGATAATGTCATAAGTGATTGGTTGGATTATTTTGAAATTGGTTAGATGAAATATTATAATTGTGCTAAATAAATTATGTGTTGTACTTGAAATACATATGTGTGGAAAATTAATGTGAAATGATTAACATGTTAAAAATGTTAAAATCTTTTTAATTAATTAACATCTAAAATGGGATAACATATGGAAATTAATGAATATGATAAATATTCCAAAGTATGGGAATTGTGGAATATTATTAATGAGTTAATCTATGTGAAAGAAAAATGGGTGAAATGTGTTGTGTAATGTAAATGGTAAATGTGCTAATGGGTTAAGTCCTGATATTAATTCCCATGTTAAATAGTTATGAAATGTGATTGTTATGTGTATTGATTTGTTTATGGTTGTGACGCGGTTAATTTGGTAAATGGATAAATAATCATGTTCATGAGGATTTATAGTTGTGTGGTATTAGAATTTAGTATCTACACCCACTGGTCGTATTAGACTAAGGCACCAAACCCCACCCCCACAATTCATGGTTTAATGAAGGGTACTTATGGTTTATGACCCTAACTGTGGCATTTGATGAGGCTAACTGGACTGAGGATCCAATGTATGTGTGATATAATGGTTTTTGAAATGTTTATCCATAGTGAGATATGTAACTTAACATATTATCTTATGCATAGAAATTAGTTATCTTGGTCCATTGAGTAAATTATTTAAATTCCTAACCCATGAAATAAGTGATGAAACAAATTAAGTGATTAGAATAGTGAAATTGAATATTGTTAACTAAAGAAAATTGGTTTTTTTACCTTCAAATTTATTGGATACTTACATACATTATCTATTTTAACTGAATTTTTTGTAAACACTATTGGTGGTACCCTATTGAGTTATACTCACATCCTGCCCAAGAAACCACTGGGTACCTGAGAAAATTTCACGGTTGTGTGTCAGGATAAGTTCAAATGCCTTATTCTAGGGAGTTTAGTTATGCTAAAGAAATGAATTGATGATTATTTATACTTAAATTTGAAACCCATTTTTGGGATTCAAAAGTTGTATTATTTGGTGTTTTTTTAACATTGGAACTATTATCCAGACAAGGCATATTAATCATTTGGCTGTGTTTTGTACCATTTTTGGGAATGGTGGGAAATTCCTATTTTTAGTTTATTTTTTATTATTTCCTTATTTCATAAGTGGTATAATTTTGGTTACAATCATAAAGAGGGTATAATCTCCCCATGTGATCTATTAGACCCTCACTTGTAGTCAGAAATCTCTGGCATATAGGGAGGCATGCTTGAGATCATGTGGTGACCAGACTCGGGGAACCAGTTAGTGGCCTCTTGGTTGGGGATGTTAACCCCAAGATCATTGGGGTATACTAGACCCTAACTAGAATAAACCTCTAGGTAGTGGGTATTACGACTATATATGATGGTTTGTAAGATTCCTAAAACCCCACATATGGAATTAGAAAAGGTGACAGAGGATCACACCCCATTCCACATAGAAGGATTTCTAAACACTATCCAAGACTAATAACATAGTGGGATCACATCCTATACTCATTATGTGATTCATCACTAAAACCTCATGGGAAGGGACCAAGGGAACCAACCCTAGAGAAACAAGTCCACACTGAAGAGAAAATGGACCTCAAACTGGCCTCGAGAATGTATACTGAACGTATTGGATGTACATGGTGTGTCTTTTATACCTTTGGTCTACCCGTGTACTCAATCCCATGCCCATGTAATTTACTCCATTCCCCTATACATTGATCATTCCTATGTACCTAGGAGTGTTCTAGTACTTCAATGTGTTCGAGTATCAGATAGTACCCATGTACTCTATCCATGACCGTGTACCTAGTTGTGTCTGGGAACATAGTTGTGTTTGAATATAAGTTTGTGCTCATGTACTCTAGCAGTTCTCATGTACGTAGTCATGTCCATTTCCATGTACCTCAAGGATACATGTTGATTCTCTAGGAACGGGTCAAAATAAATTTGGTAAGTCCCACATGATGTGTGAAATTTTATTTCTCCAAAACCATAGTTACCAAATTTATGCGACTATACATCATTTGTTCCCCAAACAATACACCATGTGTTTTAGTTTTTTCTTTAAAACTAGAAATCTTTGAATCCTCTCCCCAGTCTCTAGAACCACCATTATATTTATGATTCTTATCATAGAACCTAAATCTAGTAGTGACTAATCCTTTCCATCATTAATGGCCTAATTCTGTCGATCCAATCTTCTCTGAAATTATCCATTGTATCCCTGTATCACCAAAATTCACAACCCATTAACTGATCTTTTCCAATACATCATTGGATATTCCATTTTTTCTACAAAATTTTATTTCACCATTGATCTGGAACCCAAAATCATGGTATCGATTCATTATGAAAAAGAACATTTATCCAAAATTCCATTGTTGGGTATTTTTTAAACCACTGAAAAAAACGAAATATTGATAATGATTGTGTGAAAAATAGTTCTAAAAATGCAAAAAATACATATATAATGAAAGACAATTTCCACTATTATTATTTGTATCAATACTTTTTCATTATAATAATGTGTGAAGAATAATAATCATAGATTATCCAAATCAATATCAATTCCCAATTTCTAAGAAGATAAAACAATAACCATAAATCAATGGTCAACACATGAATCAATTAGTTATAAGTATTGATTCACATTTTAAAAAGGGAAAAAAACAAGGATTAAATACAATAAATAAAATGCCCTACCTTGAGTTTTGATCAATCACTGACAAAGAACAGTTTCAAATAGATGTTGTCGGTGAGATCCATGTACACCTTTGGAACATTGATCTCCAAGGAACGATATATTATTGAACATCCATGAATTTTCATCCAACAGATCCTCTATTAATACCTAGGGTTTGTGGATAGCCATAGGGTTTTTCATAAGTGGGTTTAAATAGAGGATATTAGGTATGTTAATATAATATATAATAAATTTAGTTATTTCTTTATTAAATTATTAATCCTACCATGACCGTCCTTAATCCAAATACCCAATGAACATGAATATTATGTTGTTCCTAGGGTAAAACCTATGATTTTGATTCAATGTAAGTATATAATTTCCCATACAAGACTCCATTAAATATTTATTCTATTATCTCATAAAAATTATGTGTATATGATATAATACTTTTAATATTTTAATTATATCAATTTAGAGCCTTCATGGGACTCATAATATCTTGATGACTAGGTACCAAGATCTGAAAATATTATTAAATTTTATCTAAATAATTAAATGAAAAAATATTCATTATATAGGAGTAAAACCTTAAAAATAATTTAGGTAAACATCCTAAAAATGGTGTTCTACGTGGGAAAAATTATATATAACCTTCATTTAATCTAATATAACAAACATCCCCACCACAAATTTTGTAATGGGCCCTATCTACTTGAGGTCTAGACCTGATCAAAATTCCTTCACATCTGGTTCACTCATAAGAACAAACTCCTTCCCCATAAATTATGTGAATAAAACATAGCTTCGATATCATTCAATGGAATCACAAAAGTTCATCAAAAAATCCATATCAAATATGACGTCACATCTTGTTATTTCTTAAATGAGAAAATAAAAAAAAAATCATATCCTTGAAAAAATATGGATAAAAATGCGAATATATGAATACAATATAACCTATTTAATTGATTTATATCAAGATGTAACATCCCTTTGTAAAAATCCATGGAAACCCAAATTCAAACCCATCCCAAGTAGAGGTACAGGAATAAAATTCATATGCAAAAAATCAATGAAACAGAAAACATATAAGCAATAAGAACCATACAAGTCATGGTAGAAGATCCCTATTTACCTTTAAGTAGATCATGTTCTAAGGTATACAATATACCAACCTCGGATCAATGACCTAGACCCCACAATACCTGACTCTCTTGATGAACTGACCCATGGGGCATTAGCGGTTGTTGCTACCATAGAGACCCTAATCCAATGCTATAGATCAACCATATAGAAATTTCCAAGCTATTTCTCTAATATCCACTTTACCAACTATTAGATAACATCTTCTACCCAAAACACCTACATGAAACAAGATTATAATCATAAAAAATAAGGGACATAAGTAAATTATCCCTCTATATGTATGAATCTCATTCGGCAGACTAGTACACATGTTTTATAACCTTAACTCCATAATCCCAGTGGTGTTGGTTATTTTACTAAAAGGCATGAGATAAAAGAGGTCGCATCCCAATGTATTGAATAGTTTAGCTATATTTAGTGTTTATATTCATACATGATTTTCACATTACATTTGATAACACCTAATACAAATTAAAATTCTAGTGAGAAAATTATTAATTATTCTATTATACCATTGAAATCATTCATAGATCCATTGTTTGTATACTAGGGGAAGGAAAAAATGGTGACATAAGATTATCAATCAGGTAAATCATAAAACAGATTATATCATTAAATAAATAAAGTACAAATAATATGGAAGAGATAAATGTTAAGAAAATATTCAATATAAAAAATATCTAAAAAGGGGGACATATCCCTATATGAAATAACCACATTAATACATAAATTAATAATAATAACTACTTTCACATCATAGATTTCATATTTTTAGGCATCATAATATTACTATTAAGGCCATGTGCCAAGACATATGACATAAATAGGGGTGTATTCTAAATAACCAAACTAGTTTATATCATGATTCCTATCAATGCATCGATAAAATATAAAGGTCCTCATGATTCACTTAATATGTATAATGTATTAACAATATGAAATAAATTAATAATAATTCACAACAAAATAAAAATAAAAATTCCTATTGATAAACAAGAAAACAAAATGTTATTATTTTCCCTAGTTAATCACCAGAGCACCATGATCATAAGCCATCGAGAGTAATATGTTAGATGGTATCATTAGATTATATCCCCAATATAACATATTATTCATCAATGTATTTTTATATAGATGAAAATACATTAAAAATATCATGGGAATATTTATTGAGGAAAATATCATTTAATTTTAAAATCACATGTTTAAAATCTAAAAATATTAAAAATATTAGAAAAATATTTTCATTGAAAGTAACCATGGAAACATGTTAAGTAAGCTTTAAGGTAATGAATAGTCATGATAGTGGAAGAATCTGTTTGTGTGTTAAACATTAAAACAAATATTCCATTCACACATTTGATAAAAAGTAACTCAATAAGAAAATGGTGAGAAGATTCCTTTTAAAAAATTTGAAATTAGAACATGTGTGAAAATTAATTTAATGAATAATTATAAAATATTAAAAACATTTATGAAAACATTTCAATGAAAATATGGAAATTAAAGAAAATAATTCCTCATCAAAACAAAACTAGTTTTCCTCAAAAATATTATATTGGACTTTTGAGAACTTAGGGAGATAAAAATGAAAGGAAAAATTGTTATTTACCTAAATAACTATAGGATAAAAAATAATATATTTTATATATTGATCATATAGTTTCATATTTGTAAATTTATCTATAAATATTCCAAGTAAAAAAGTTATATTGTAACATAAAACTCTTACCTTAGGTCTTACTTGCTTCATAAGTGATTTTATCCTCCTATATAAAACATTTATATTTATTATACTTATATACCATAATAACATTAATATATACAATTCCATAAATTTTTTATTATAACATCTTATCACTCATTCATTAATAATATTTCATTATCATCATCCTTTTGGGTTTTAAGTATTTCATTATTCATGTATGTCTCGATTCAGTGGTTATAGTCCTTATAAAATGATCATGGTTAAATTATATCTATAATTTTAATACCTTCAGGTATACATTATTATTATATAATATCAAAATTATTCAACATTCCTTAATCATTTATGTCATAAACATTATAATGTTACTCATGTATGTGGTAAAACTGACCTAAACAAGGGTGTGTTATAATGACTGAATGAGTAAGGACATTCTAAGGTACAATCTTAATATAAAATTTATTTAATATTATTCTTGTCTTATGTATTATATATAATTATTAATACCATCATTATAACCACTCATGAGAAGGGGTTATGGAAAATGATTTAGATCACTATGCAGGGCGATAGTATATATGTACACATGAGCGATACTTTCATTCTTTATTTGGTAGAAAGAATGTGGAAAATATTTTTCCAATATTCTCACAAAATATTGTTATATTTATGATATAGGGTTAATTATTTTAGGATAAATATAATATATTTATAGTGATTAGAATAAAAATGAACTTTTAAAGTGTCAAGTAAGACAATAACCTCTTCTTTGAGAGACCTCAATTTTCTTAAACCATAAGCCTTATTAGTATAGTCTTGGGATAATAAAAGAAGATATATAATTAATTTAAGGTGTATAGGAAGTATTTTGGTCTGGTCCTTTTTTATCTTGATGTCTCAAATTTTGTGAATAAGGTTGCAGAGGTATCATTTTTTCTAAGTGGTGTGGTTGGAAATCATGTAGAAACTTGAAATATTTTCATATATTATTTGTATTACTCATGTAAAGTGGATAAAAAATTTCAAATTTATATTATTAGATATATAAGGTGTAAATTTGATCAACCAATAGAATTTAGACAATTTTTTAGTTCACTAGTTACCCTTATCTTTTTAGTTCAACCCTCTTTTATCCAATTTTTTCCTTTACTGTAGAAATAAATTTTGTACTTAAAATACTATTCATTATGACCAAAAATTAAGTTGAACTTTTTACCTAATGTTATCTATGATTATTTGAATTATGGAATACATTTTATATTATTTAATTTCTTTAATTGGTAAAAATATCATTTAGTATTTGTTTGTAAAGTGAAATTAAACACTTTTCCATAAAATGATCATTTTAATAATAAAAATGATTTCACAAAAAAATAAAGTATAGTTATAATTACAATGGAATTAAAATGAGTATTTTAAATAAAATGATAATTTTAATTATTTAAAACTAAACTTAAACAAAAAATAACCTTGTGAATGATTTATTAAAAGTGATGATTTAAAAACAAATTCTATTTCAATAAAAACATTACTAGGATTTCCAAAATTTTAATCATAGATTTATATTTTCAATATTATAGTTTTTATATGAAATATATTAAATATTAAATTTATATTTGGTCTACCAAATTTTTTTCATAAACATTTTTGTAATTATTATATCGTTAAAATGTTATGAAATTGATAGTGTTTGTAAAATTAGAATATTTCAATATTCACCCAAGAATGAACTATTTCTAAAATATCTAAAAACAAAACAGTAATATATTTTTGAAATACTAATTAAACAATGAAATTAAATTTTTAAATAAAATTTCTAGAAATTATAGAAATTAAATCTAAATATTTTCACTAAAACACCTAAAAGCCATTATTATGAAGACTGTATTATTGTGACATAAAATTAATTTATTATTATACTTTTATTGTAAAAATAATTAGGTGGATGTAATATTTTTTTTATTTAATTCATTAATTTTATTATGTAAAAATATCTATATATATTTTATAACTCAATAAATCTAATTTACACCGACCAACCAAATGGTTAGGTTATATTAGTCATATTTAAATATTATTATTATATAATTGTGTGTGGTGAACCCTATAGAACATGGTAATCATTTAATGGAAACTAAAATCTTATGGTGTAACAATTTTTCCTCATTACAAAAAAAAATTCCTCACAATTTAAATCCATTTTGAGTATATCATGACATTTTAATTGATTTTATCCCATATTTAAAGTTATAGGTTAAGAAAATGGATCTTATTATTTCATAAATAAACAATGTTTACTCCTTTATAAGAATTACACATGTGAATGTGTTTCTCTAAGATTGAATTCACAATTAATTTAGAAATTATACACAAAACATGATAGGTTTATCTTAAATTAATTTAGTTTGAGTAATTATAAGTAAACATACTTACATGATTCCTTTAAACATTCTATGTAGAAAAAATATTCCCTTTGAGTATTTTTAATTAGTTTCCACTTCCGATTCAAATGAGGAATGACTAACAGTAATTTTTCAAGCATGAATCATTAAAATAAACCATCATTGGATCATAAAATCCATAAAATAATGAAAAGTTATATCTCCCATCAAAGAAATAAATAGAATAACTTTAGAAAATTCTCAATACTAATAATATTTATTGTGAAGAAGTAATATATTAATTCCTAAAACATCACTAATAACACCCATAGAAATTATATAATACCTTAAAATTTAAATTATAATACCACCAGTTGTACATAAATTATTTTAGGATTCATCTACTAATTCGAAAATCCTAAAAAATAATTTAAACCCCAAAAATTAGGATTTTGTAAATAGTAAAAATAGGTATACTGACCATATTTAAAAGTATAGAATAGTCTTTATTCTTATGATAAACCACTTGATATATTCTCATTATAACCAGATTCCCTCATATTTATTAAAAAATCATTCACCATTGTTTCAATGGATTATTCGATATATATGAAAAATAAAAAAGAGTGTGTAGCTCCAAATTCAAGTGAAGGATATGTTTAAAATCAATTAAATTGCAACCACAACTTAAGGTATTTTAACATAAATTGTAATAATTACATAATCTTGGCATTTCTCCTGTATTATTTTTTGAGAAAAATTCCTTTGATATTTGGGGAATTCATTTGTGTAGTTCCCCCACCTCCTTATGATTGAAACATGATAAATTATCTGTTTCTTTCTTTCCCTTGCATTCAAACACCTAACTAACTTTCTCTCCATATAAGAAGAAAACTCCCATTCCCATATAGAATGTACTAGGTTGTTTCATTCCACAATTATCACTTGTGAAAAGTTTAAACCTTCCATTTTTCCTTCTAATCATTTTTTTTCTTGGCGCTTAGTCATCTTATTCTTCTCAGGAATTCATTTGAAAATATATGACTTATATAATTACTACTTTATCCTGATGGAACTTGAAACTATATGATCATTTGATGAAAATGTTTGAGAGACTAATTCTCTTCATAGGCTTGGATTAATCCCATAAAATAAATGGTCAATATTAATTTCCAAGTTACACAATAAGTCTATTTAATTACATTCTAATATTGTAATATTTTCCTCATATTCAGCAACACATTCCTATTCCTTTTGTCCTAGATTGAGTAATTTCCTTTACATGAAAACTCAAAGGTCATGAGAAAAATTATTTCATAAAGAATATACCTTTAAAATTATTTTATTCTATTCTCTCTATCTCCTCCTCATCTATTTTAGTTTGACTCAATGACCACCATTGATCATCATCTTCCTTAAAACAATACAATGTTGGAATAACTTTTTCCCTTTCATTAAAACACTAGGACTGAAACATATTTTCATTAGTAATGATCCAATATTCTTATATAAATAGATTATTATTTATAAGTATTCCAACAACAATTAATCATGATGTAAAGTAATAGAATGTTCTATATAGTCATGGTTATCTTTCTTAACCCGACTCAACTATAGTTATATAGTCATAATATAATCATCTCCAACAACATCTATGTATAATTCCTCAAGTGTGAAATTCCAATATTTATTATGGGTTATGAATCATTTTTTATTCCTTCTATTAGTATCCATTTCAAAATAATTCCATGCTCTAGATTATCTCATAAATTTATGAATCATGGTGTATAATTCCAAATAGGGTGAAACTACTAACATAAAGTGAACATTTATTCATGAATAATATAAAAATAATAAGTTTAGTATCTTTGAGAATATCGTTAAATCACAAAAATATTCCCCAGTCATTCACAATTTTTCATAAAGTTCATGTGAATCATCCAAATCATATCCCCTATGAGTTTATACCCTGTGGTACTGTCTTTGTCCCACTCATCATGCCCTGTGCAATGATAGAGTTCAGAATCTAAAATAATATTCATGTTGTATACCCAAATGTGAGACTTTTCTATAGCTTCATCCACATTCCAGTTTCTAGATAGGAAATATTTTTCTATGAAATCACACATTCTCTACCATACCATAACATCATTATATTATCTTATACTTAGACTTATACTAAAATTCATTAATACGGTTATGTTCTCTATAATATTTTCCAAAATCAGGTTCCAAAGGATTAAAATAAATTTATATTGATATAAAATGTACTACCATGACTCCAGTAACCTATATTTGGTTGTAATCTTACTCCATTTTCAAAAGATGAAAGAGTTTACTTATAAAAGTTTTGAAAAGTTTATTTGTATTGGGATAAAATATAGATATACGATTCTCACATGACATTTGAAAATATAAAAATAATACTTATAATTTTATTGATCACCTAATTATTATAGGTTTAGGGCATAGTGGAAGCGCGTTGGTGGGAGTTCCCAACATTGATTTTAGCATTAAATAATGTTCAAACTGAGATCCATCACGATATAAAACGCTATATTTTCAGAATAGAATGAAGAAAGAAAAACAAGAGGGAGTCCCAGAACCATAGATATAGGATTATCATATGTTGGTTATAATTAATTTAATTAATTCACAAGAATTGCCCTGGTGGAATTCTTACTTCATTTTTGTCTCCGGTCACGATCCGATGTGATCAGTCATTGTGTCATAGAGTCCAAGTGTATGATTCCTCTAGCGGTGATCCACATGTGCTCCACGTTTCTCTTGATGTCACCGAAGGGATCTTCGGGTGCTAGCACGGAAGAACCTTCTCTTGTGATGTCCGCCTTCAATCACCTTGATCTGATGGAGGAGGATCTCTCTCGGTCTTGAGATCATTCATGGATGAAGTAGTTCTTTCAGCCTTCAAATAATTCTCCAGAATTATTGTGCACAACGATTGGGGAAAAGTGTTGGATTTGTGAGGATATTTATAATTGGGTTTGAGGTTATAGATTTATGATAATAAATTAACACATTACTCGTTTTATTTATTTCATTAACTCTTATTGAAAACCCCCAGGTCGAATTATTAATTCCTTGGCATGTGCCGACACTAATTATAATAAATACCATTTAATAAGACAATATTACATCCTCAAAACCCCGACTGGAAAAACTACACGACGTGTAATCATTAATACATGGTGTGTACTCGTTTTCCATAAAACTACACGGCATGTATATTTAATATACACGGCGTGTACTTTTATATTCCATTTTCCTTTATTTCCTCCACCACATTTATTAGTCCTTGAGTAATGGCTATTCATTTGTAAAATAAATTTAAATGCATTACTCGCTAATAAATATATATTATTTCACCCACAATATATTCTCTCGAATAACTAGTGTGAAAATAAATGAAATCAGGAATTCTTAAACAATTATTAAACCACAGTTGGGAATAATATTTATTTAAATTGTTAAATTAATATTTAACTGAGATACATGTACACACTTAGTGTGTGACCCTATAGGCCCCTTTCTCAGTGGCATTAGGCGGATCCTGCCTTAAGTCCAAGGTTAGTGTCTAGAAACACGCCAAGGCACACATAGAGAAAGAAGTTAACACTGCAATGATGTTTCACCTCCTACGAATGTTTACCATGTTATATAATCCCTATGTCATGATATCTCGAATCAAGTGTGTTTCATGCTAGTGTCATCAACCCATGTGCTCGATTATTCTTTCTTTGAGTTTCCGGAATTGGACCCGCCCATACCATACCATGGCCATGGATTTATTTAGGCTATATCACTTCCATCAAAGGGCCTGAAATATCTACTTCTGTTATGGAACAGAAGGGAAAAATACTTTCTCGCATTATCTATTAATGCAGTATTACTCATGATGCACCCAATGTATCCTACCTCGCTACGAACAGTGTGTCATCACAATTTTCGTCAATACATCTAAGTGAGCGAGTTGTAATACCCATTAATAATAATCTTAAAGTCTAAGGACCAATACACACGTCCGCAGATAGGAACATCCAATGACACTATGAAATGTGGATTTCCTACTGGCGGGTCTCGTTGTCATAATATCTTCCGGGATATTTCCAAGGGTGCACACCATGAGAAGGTGCCTCAAATATTTATGAATCCTCGCCCCTAATGGCCTGTATTATTTGTGTCCCTCAAATAACATCATCCGGCCATAGAACATATATTCAAGAATAGTGTTATGGCACTTCCGAGTTCTCATCATAGCAAGGATCTACTATGACCCTTTAATGAAACAATTGTCCTTAGGACATTATCACATGAATTGTCATGCAGAAGAACAATCAAGATGTGATAAGGTATTTATTAATGAATAAATTACAAAGTATTTTGTTCTAGGACACCAACTCCAACAATTAATTCTTCTAGTATATCCCTAAAATCATTAATAGATCCCTTCTTGGTATCCTTGGGATAGTGAAATACAAAAAAGTGTGATCTTAGATGCTTAGTAAGTGAAATAATAAAACATAATATTTCATGAAATCAATAAAGCATGGATTATAATGAAGATATAAATAATAATTAGATATTTCATATAATAAATATCTTAATAGGGGAACATATTAATAGATATTACAAAACATAAATAATAAAAGGATAATAATAAATAGTTTCATAATGATAGAATTCATAATGCCAAACATCAAAATCTTACCCCTAAGGCCTCATGCACAAAAAAACTTACATAAATAGGTTAGACATATGAAAAAAACTCAAACTAGTTTGTCTCTTGAGTCATACCATTGAATGGTTGGGACAAAACGAGAATTTCCCATCGCATACTTAGTCTCATTTATATATCATATGAATGAAATGAAATAAAATTCCATAAATATTTAATATAAAATTCATATTGAAAAACTATCATAAAAATGTTAATATATTCCCCAGTCAATCACTAAATCAATATTATCAGAAGTGATACAAGGTAATATGGTGGATTGTATCATTAGATTATATAACTAGAAAAATATAGGATTTATTAATGGTTTCTCATATATATGAAAATACTTTTAAAATATTACTAGAATAGTTCTTATGGGAAATGATATTTCAATTTTTAAATAACTTATTTAAAATAAAAAAATGCGCTAATATTCAGAAAAAAATTTCCTTGAAGATAACCATGGAATTTTTTAATGTTATCCAAGGAAAATAATAGCCATGATAGTTAAAAAATTCTTTCATTCTATAAATTTTAAAACAAATATTATGTTCACACATTTGGTAAAAAGTGTCTCAATTGGAAAATGGCCCAAAGATTCCTTTTACAAATTTTTTAGAAATGAAAACATGGGAAAAAATTACTTTCATCAAACATTGTATAATTGTAAAAAAAATTATTGAAAACATTTTCTAAGTAAATATGGACACAGATGAAAAATATTCCATCCAGAATAAAAACAATGTCATGTTTATTTAAAAACATTATTTTGGTCATTTTAGTACATAGAGAAAGAAAAATTAAAGGAATATTTTAATCATTCAAAAAAAAGATTAAAATAAATATTATTTTTGGGAGATATGTCATAAAAAATTTTCAAAAAAACTAATCATAGCTAATCTTGGTAAAATGTGATAATATAACACAAAACCTTTACCTCAAGTCTGAATTTCACTATGAGTGATTTTAACATCCTATATAATAAATTTAAACTTTTTATACGAAAATAAAATAATCATATTAATAAATATAATACAATACATTCTTTACTTATAAAATTTTATCACCCTTTCATTTACAATCATTCATTACCATCATTGTTTTGGTTGTTAACTGTTTTATTTTTCGTGCATTTTTTCATTCAGAAGTTATAGTGTTTGAATTTTTTTCAAGGTTCATTAATCTTCATAAAATTAATAATAAAATTTATAACATGTTTTTATAAAATATTACCATTATTCAATATTCATTAATCATTCATGTCATATATATTATATAATTACTCATGTAGGTGGTAAAACCGACCAAAATAAGAGCGAGTTTTAGTGATCAAATGAGTAGGAATATGCAAAGGTATAATCATAATATAATATTTATATAATATTATTCAATTCATAAGTGTTATATATTTATTATAACCATTTTTATAATCATTGATTAGAGTGAGTGATGGAAAATGAATTGGATTGTTGTGTGGAGGTGGGAGTGCACACATAAGAACAGGAAACACTTTCATTTCCTATTTAATGGAACAAAGGGGGAAATGGTTGTTCCATAATAATAATAACATATCATTAAATTCTTGATACTTTTTTTATTATTTTAGAATATATGCATTATATTTAGAGGATATTGAAAAATAAATAAACTTTTAATGAACTGGGCAAGATGAGTATCTTTTCTTTGAGAGGCATCCTTTGTCTTACACCTTATGCCTTCTTAGGATAGTCATAGGGTAAGAAAATAAGATCAATAATTAATTAAAATAATATAATAAGGTTTTGTGTGGTTATTTTTCAATATATATGGAATAAATTTTTTGAATAATATCGTGGAGGGGGTTTCCATTTATAAGTGATGTGGGTGGAAATCTTGTAAATACATAAAATATTATTATATATTATTTTTATTACTTATATCAAGTGGCCAAAAATTGTAAAAATTTAGAATATTATTGGGGGTAAGTTATAAATATGATCAAAAAATATAATTTAAAAACTTCTTAGTTTGTTTTATACAATATCATTTTAGATTAACCCCCAATAAACCAATTTTTACCATTTTCATGGTAATGAATTTTTTCCTCTGTTAATACTCATTATGACCATAAACTAAAGAGAAATTACTACCTAATATTAATTATGATGAATAAAAATATGGAACTAATTTCAAAAGATTCTATTTCATGAATTGGTAAATATTTCATTTAATATATGCTTGTAAAATACAACGAAAATGGTTTTTATAAAAAAATTTGATTTAAGAATTAAAAACAATTACCAATAAATCAAGTATAATATTCATTCCAATGGAATTAATTGGATAATTTTAAATAAAAGTAGATTTATTTTTCTTTAAGACTAAAAAAACAAAAAGTAAAATTGTGATTACTTTTTTTAGATAGAAGAACCGAAAATAGATTTTAATTGAATAAAAACATTACTTAGATTTCCAAAATATTCATAATATATTTATAAGTTAAAAATTATATTTTTCTATGAATTATATTACATCTAAAATATTTATTTGTTTTGGAAAAAAATCTTAATATTTTATGTTATTCTTATATCATTATAATGTCATAAAAGTGACAGTTTTTATAAAATTGGTATTTTTTACTATTCATCCAAAAGTCAACAATTTCTGGAAAATATAAAAAATTAACCCCAAGATAATTTTTAAATAATAATTTAAAAAATGAATTTATTTTTTTAAAATAATATTGATAAAAATGGAAGAAATTAATTTGAATTATTTTCACATAAGAGACATAAAATTTATTATTATTAAGAATGTTTTCTTAACACATATAATGAATTTATTCCTATAATTTTCCTAGTAACAACAATTAGATGAGTTCAATAATTTTTTAACAAATTTATTATTTTTATTTAGTAAATCCTTTATAGACATATTTTATAATTCCTTTATTTTTATTCATACCAGCAAACACAACAAATTGGGTATAATAGTTTTATTTCAATAATATTATTTCATAGTTTATTTAAGCTCAAGGTTGTGTGTGGTTCACAATATCTAATATAGTATTAATTTAAGGTAAAATAAAATCATGGGGTGTTACACATGCTGTGTAAATTATTTTTTCCCAATAGTGATAACATGTATAGGTAACTCCTACTATTAGAGGGAGTGATGAACCCCAACCCTGCCCATAATATCTCTCACCCCTAGTAAATCTCATCAAACCTCCCCTTCCTACTACTGGATGAGGAACCAACATGTCCACTCTAATGGCCACAACCCAAGCCACTAAATATGAGAATAGAACCTATTGCACTATCCTCTACTAGGATCTTCTCAACACTATAAGCCTTATAAACCACATAAAAATAGGACATCAGGTTGAATATCTTCACATGGAGCCTCACTTTTAGTAAAAGGATGATATCAAACCTTCAATCCTTTTAGGCCTCATTTCCTAACAACAGGGGAGAAAAACAAAGTAACTTAACAAATAAGGTTGTAGAGTCCATAATAGACATCATTCATTACTATATCTCTATAAACTCCTTCGATAGTCAAGATTCAAGGAAATATAACAAAAACACAAGGAATAACAGGTCCTTAAATACCTCCCATGATATGCCCTCATTCCCCTTGTCCTGATCCTTAATAGCTCACCATCTTCTAGTTAGTCACTAGATCATAGACTCCACCAGATTTACTCATCCCTCATTAGGTGTCTCTACTATCTTGAATACACCCTCAATAACCTCAATAAAGTCTATAGTATCTAAAATATTGGACCTTTTGGACTAAGTCAAACATGATGGGATAGTAAAATTCATCACACTGGGGTCAGTGTTATTATGTGGCTTATAGAATTACATCATTTTGTATAAGGATAAATGAAATATGATATCATTTGAATGAATATCTCATTTTTATAATCATGTGTATCTTGGATAATGATACATCATTTAATGATGTATTGAAAACATTAATGTGAAAATTATTGTTAACTTGTTATCTAATAAATTTGTTTAAAGCCACAAGCTTTATCAATTTCAAATCACTTGAAAAGTTTTAATTCAAAGAGTCCCCTTCATTTATAGAAGGAATTAAATAAAATGAAGTTCATGGACCTCGATTAGGTGGTTTTAGATCGTCCTAATAAATCCAAAACTCTTTCAATATCTCTTCACGCTATTTTATTTCAAGGAATAGTTTCTAGTACACAATTTTGGATAAGAGGTCAGACAAAATCATTCATGGATCACATCGGTTGGTTTATACCATTTAAGGGAAAACACCATTATATGTTTCAAAGGTAACTTAATCAATTGTTCAAATTAGTGGACTAAAAATGTTTTTCAAACATATCCCTTGTGATTTATATTTTTTTCATCTCAAAAACCTTTTATATATTATTGCTGTTTTTTATTAAGTTTGATTGTTATGATTTATCTTTATTTAAGATATTTGGCTATTAATTCCCAAAATTATACAAGTTTTATAAAACATCCCTATTTATGTAAAATAGATAATTTGAGACATTCATCTATGTAGATATTTTTATACATTGATAAGTCAACTAAATCAATCATTTATATATAGTAATCACTTATGAAAATAGGAAACATTTCAAAATCATCAATGTGAAAATTGCCAATTTCACTAAATCGCCAACATGAGAAAATGTCAACAATAATAAAAAATGATATGTGAATTGGATATATGAAGTAATCAGCTACATGAATTGGATATATGGTAAATTCATCTATGTGGTTCCAAAGAGATAAATGATTTATTTAGCTAAACCAAACTCGTCTATGTGATAAATAAGGATATATAATTTGGATATGTGATAAATAGGCTACATGAAGATTAGTTACGTGGATTAATTTGAAAATGTGATATCAAATCCATAAAATTCAGCAACATGGTGATCCAAAATTGGATAAATCATTCTCTAACCTACATATTTTTTACAATTGCGAAACTTTATGTGGGATTTTATATTGTTGTTAGTGCATTAAATATATGATTAACTCTTCATAGTTGAATCGATTATAAAAAGGTTTCAAGTATCAAGATAATAAAAGTATAAAATAATAATTTATGTATCTGTACTATTGTTGATGTATTTTTGGGAAAATTAAACATATAATTTAATTCCAATACCATATTGTATGGGAGATCATGCAATGAAGTAGTGTGATAACTTTTTAACATAATATTCAAACATGAATAGAAATACAGAAAACATAAACAAGAATAAAATGAAGCATTCTATATCACTCAACCTCTTTCAAATATCTATGTTTTTCTCTATTCTACATGAAAAAGAAATAATATTAAAGTTCTAAAAATGTACATCAAATTTCAATCTTGTTTTTTCAGAAGACTCGCCTTGAGATACTTTTTATTATTATCTTATCTCTTGGATAACTCCTCTCCTCTATCAGTTGCATCTTCTAACTGTATGTTCTATTTTTAAACATTCATCTTTCTCTTACATTTTTGTAAGTGTTTTCTTTTTATACTAATATTTAAAGGATCCTAATAAAATACCATTTACAACTGTTGTTTTTTAAAAACCATGTTGGATCCTATTAAAAGATCATATTTTTACCAATTTTTAACTTCTTTCACTTAGACATGAATTCCTTAAGAAAAGGACTATAAGTCACTAGTAAAATGACTATTTTTAGTGTAAGGTCTATGAGGCTATTTTTGGTGGAGTAGACTAGAGGATTTCCATTCCTTGGATCACAATTAATCTCTTATAATGTACTTTTTTATATTTTATTTTCCATTTTATACTTGTGTTAAGAAAGGATATGAACTTATCAAACATTGAAGAGAGTGGTTTTCCAAGGCAAGAGACTTTCAAGAACTAAATTCACCACTCTATTGAGTTTTAGTGGATTTGTTCTCTAACCAACCATTAGTATTAAAGGATTGAATTTTGAGTTTTCACCAATACAAGGTTAAAGTATTAGGATTGTATTTGAAATGGTTTTTTTCTGATATTATGAAAGTTATGTCAATGGGAAGAGACCCATTAATTAATGGATAAAATCATAGTTTTTAGAAGGGGTAGATTATAATCTATTTGAAGAACCTTTGTTTAAATTTTATTTAAAATCTTAAAAGCCTTACAATATTCTTGAAGAAGATCTTGAGAAGTGGGATGCTATTTATGAAGGTGAATATAATCTATGCTCTAAATTTGTTAAGATTATAATTTATTCAATAAGTCATGGTAAGTTTAAAGGAGTTTCATACTGTGCAACATCTTATGAGATATAGATTACCATATCAGTTTCCTGTGATGGAAGTCACTACATGGGAGATCATAAAAACACTACTACCAAGCTTAAGTTTGATACATTCCAAATGATGTAAGGAGAGATAATCACTTACCTAAATTGAATACTTTTTTATGTTGTCAAAAATTTTACTAATTTAAGAAATCATATTCCCAAACCATATCATGATCTTAAAAACCTAAGGATTCTACCACCCATAATGAGATTATCATATAAAAAATTAGAAAATGTACCATTGTAATGGATTTCAAAATAAAATATATTATTGGTAAAATTATCATTTAGAAAGTTGAAATAGAATATGAGACTAGAGATTATAATCTTTTTAAAAATTAAAACGTTTCCATGTAGGTTTCTAATCCAAAAGATGATAAGAAGAATAAAAGAATACAAATTTTTTAATCATATAGAGAATAATATGCCTCATGAAATACAGAATCAAATAATGATCTTTCTCGATTTTATATAATTTTAAATATGTTTTATAATAATATAATGGGATTAAAAATCCTTCAACAAGTACAAGAAAAATGTTTTAAACTCTAAATAAGTGAGGTTATGTAAATGAAAAAAACTTAGACATATCAAACTAGATTTTCAATGGATGCAACTTAAAAAGATGTTTAATAATAAGTATTTTCATAAGTATGGATATAATAAGAAATACAATAATTTTATAAAGTATAACTAGAGTTATTATGAATATTCTCTTGACTATACATCTTCTAAATTAGTAGCTGAAATATCCAATCAAAATGCCAACATGTTCTTTCCAGTACATTCTGGTTAAGACAATTCATATTAATATTGTGATCATGAATATGACTTTGAAAATCAAAATTAATCATATAAAGAATTAAATTAATATTGTTTTATTCTGGAAACCTAATTTCAAAGCCTAAAGAAGAAAAATAAACCCCTCAAAAAATATTCTGATAATATAGAAATTGAAAAATAATACTTGCATAAAAAAATTAGAGATCTAAAAATAAATCAGTAAAATTATACCTCTCGTGTAATTAACATGGTAAAAATATTGAAAGCATACAAAATAAATTTCATGTAATTAGTGATGTTTCATGTTTTCTCACAAATGATTAAAATTACTTGAATCAAATTATTGCTAACAATGAGGTTCATAAAAAACTGGAATAGGGATACAAGGTAAAGAAGCCAAAGTTTTATAAAAATTATTTTGTTCCTATATCGAATAATAAAAACATATCTAAAGTTATACATTATCATTTTAGAGAACTATGTACTATTATAAAATTTTTATACATAAAATCCATAGTTTAGTGGAATTAAACATCCATTTACTTCAAGAAAATTTTCAAAGTTTATTGCTAGAATTTTTGGAAAAAACAAGAATATTTGGACTACCAATGCATTCGTTTCTAATATTTCATGTCATAATAGAATACCAATACCAAAAAAAATTAGTTTTAAATTTTTTATAGATAAAATGTTATAGGGGAATCAATGAGAAGTGGTATTTGGAAAACAAATTCTCAACGCATAGGACTGGTGATTTTTCTATTTTCCATTATTTATTTAAAATTGACAGAGGCTATTTCACATTTAGTGGTGGTTCTAAAGGAATGATTATGGGTTTCGATCAGTTGAAGATACAAGTTAAATACTCGTCAACAAATTTCTTTAAGTGGAAGTATTTAAGTGAAATATGATAAGTATTTCCTAACATTATGATGAAGATAATTTTGTTAGTTTTTTAAATAATATGTGTTATATTTTCAAAGATAAAACTATTAATTTTAAGGATCCTAGACCAAGAATTTATAAACTCTAGATCATAATTCATTGTGTAGACAAAAAGTGAACAATATAAAGGATTAAATAAAGGAATCTTGGATTTGGAATAGAAGAATTGGAAATTATAGTTTTTATTATTTGATAAAATTATCTAAAATAAATATTCTTTAATACTTATCAAAACACAAATTAAACAAGTACAAACCATGTTTTGTATTCCAAATGGTCAAAAAAATAAATCATATTTTAGAATAATTTAATATGTTTCTATATCTAGGACACTATAACTTATCCACATAGATTTTTTGGGCCATATATAATAGAAAGCCTAAGAGTATAGTCTTTTTCATGGGTTATTTGATGTTTTTTCTAGATATATTTGGGTTATCATTATAAGTGTTACAAGTAAAACTTATTTTATTTTAATACTATTTTGTAAATTTATTCGAAAATACAAAGATAAAAAAATTATTGCTTTGAAAAGTGACCATGGAAGATAATTTTGAAACCTTGAGTCTAATTATTATTATTAAAAACATGTAATTATTGATGTAAAAAATTGAATAAGGGACACATCGGGTGAATAAAACAGCAACAAAAGAATCCGGGTGGGCAAGAGAAGTTTTTGGGGCCTAGGAGGCGGGTGCGTGCAAGAGTATAAGGAAGTGCACAAGTGGCATTATGGCATGAAAAATATGTTGTGCCTATCCCCCTTTGTGTGCCCAAGGCGATGTCAAATGGGAGTTTGGGAACCTGGCCCCCTTTTCATGATGACCTGAGGACTCTGGATATAAAATGAACCATATCCCCACCCTTCAGGGATGGTAATAGAAGGAAAAGAGACACTCTGGTGCATGAAAGCCACATCTTTTGTGACTATATGAAAAAACCCCAATGGACTTCAGGTATGGGATTTTGCACGATAGATTCCCTAGGGGTTCCTTCAGGTGGACCCTCTGGGGCCCGATCATTGTGAACTTTGTTTCTTCCCAAGTCATTTGCATGAAAGGGATACCCCTTTTCTTGAAATTTCCCTCTGTTTCAGTCTCTCTTATAGGAAACCCATCCATATTGCACAAAACCTTTACCTCTTCCACAAAACCCCTTTGTCTTTCGTGAAACCCATGCATCTTACGTGTAGCCCCTTATTCTTGCACGCTACCCCTGAATCTTGCGCATAGTCCTTCTATCATTCCCCCAGCCCATCCTGTTACGTGTGCTCCATGTGTTGCCCTCATTTTTAGGCACCCTTTCCGAGCCCCTCTTATGCACAACACACCTGCGTCACACGATCTCTTCCTCTACGGCCCTTCAAGTTTTCACGAAGCAATTTCAAAGTCCCTTAGGCAGAGCTCTTAGTTGTGTAGCTTCAGCTCATGCTTCATCGCATATACATGCTAACATCTATTACTTCTTCACATAGCCACGCTAATGTGGACCTCCCAATGGACTACTCCATAACACACCATTGCAATGACATTGTTGATGCCTTCCTTCCCTTAAGGGTCAGTAGGTATCAGTTATGTAAGACTTAAGGGTGTGTATAAACCTACATCATCTGATCTATAGGACGTTAAACTACCAAAAACCATCATCCTTAGCACATGACATTAAACAGTGGACTCACCATGTGCCTCACACACAGGGTGCCCCATCTTGAACATTCACTACACCCACTGATCTCCACGGGAGTGAGATCGTTCCTCACATGGAATGAGACCCTTTTTGTTGGAGCGTCACTGGTCCACAGGGATAGGGCAACCACCTTGGTGTATGCCCCTAACTTTTCTTGAAGGAGGAAGCACCCCTGCACCTCATATCTTTTTCCTTGTAAAAGGATAGAGGAAATATGGGAATCGTGACCTTTATTATCCCGTCACTCACCCCCAGGACTTTGTCACTACCCAGTCCTCCATCGTGGAGTAAGTCCCAATATCCATAACCTTGGGCTGTTAACCACGCGTAAGCCCCTGTTTCCTCTTGGGGATGCTAGCCACGTGTAATCCTCACTCCATTTCCCATGAATTCACCTTCTTTGACGTTATCATCAGGAATTTGATGCCTCTTGTTTGTCACACTGAGCATGACTCACATGAGCTTAGAGTAATCATTGACTATGACATCCTCTCCAATCATCCTAGATTTTAAGCCACATGACCATCCTGAACTACGTGGTCTTTGATCCTTACCATGGAAATCTATGTAGGATGCCTCCTTAAGTTTCAAGCCCACCATCCATTAGTCCTGGCCATCTTCACGCCAGTTCCCACTCCTCTTGAACTACGTGGTCTTTGATCCTTTCCAAGGCAAGGTACGTAGGAATCCTCCCTAAGGTTCAATCCCGCCATCCATTGGTCCCAACCATCTTCATGTCGGTTCCCACTCCTCCTCAACAACATTATCTTTGATCCTTGTCAAGGAAAGGTATGTAAGAAGCCTCCCTAAGGTTCAAGCATAACAACCACTAGTTCTAACCCTCCATTCACATCATACCACCTTTATCCTTTATGACGTTAAAATGCATGCCCCCATTTTCATCCCTCACAATGTTAAACTACATTCCCCATTCAGCGGTATGCCATGGTCAACCCCATTTAGTGGTAAGCCATTGTGACCAAATCCAGCGGTAAGTCATTGTCAACCCTATCCAGTTGTAAGGCATTGTGACCCCAACCAGCAGTAAGCTATTGTCGACCCCATTCACCAGTAAGATGTTGTGACCCCATATAGCAGTAAGACATTGTGACCCCATCCAGTGGTAAGCCGTTGTCAACTCCATCCCTTGATAAGCTGTTGTCAACCCCATAGAGCAGTAAGACATTGTAATACCTTCAACTAGGACCTGCATTTCTAGTCTTACCCTCTAGCGTCAGACCAACTCGCAAGCCCCTAATCAAGTGTAAGCCCCAACATGTCATCATTTTGTTTTCCATTGTATGCACGCCAATTTCAGGCCCCAATATGGAGGTTCCACTTCCTTCAGGTCCCATCTATGTGTACAGTATCAATGTTCACCTCCATAGGTGTCTCATCGGTTCATGAACTATGTGGAATTTGATTCCCTACCATGGGGATACGTAGTAAGTCTCTTTGAGACTCAAGCCCAACCTCCCTGTCATCCTCAAGTCAACTCCATATCATTCTCCATAGACCTCATTTAACCATCCATAATCCATCATGAATATTGTCTGGGCCATCACATCCCGGAGAGATCATGTCAATTAACCTCCTACCATCAGTGTTTCCCATAGGGACCACAACCATCTGATTTACTCTAATCAGTGTTCCGATCAGTCCGACTCGTCTCTGTTAGACTTTAAACCTACGGAATACCCTATGTTAAACATGTGAAGCCGAGGAAAACCTTAGATATATGCCTATGTTATATAATTCCCCGCATTTGTCGTGGGTTGAATCAGTCTTTCGTGCCCTCAAGAAGCCCTACAATAAGGGGAAGAAAACTGGACGTGATGGTGTTCCAGCATCCAGACATGCTAGAGATGTCCAACATGATTACTCCCCTGACTTAAGGTTTCTACCCTAACTGGACCCCTTGGAATGTCTTGACAGAAGTAGTGTAATTAACTGGTGTCCTTGAAGATATGGAACTGGGATGAGTTTCACGAACAACATTTTAAGTCTATAAGGGATACCCAGATTAGGTGACGAGATCTGAGGAGCAATCCATGGAAGGAAGAACCAATATCCCATTATCCCATTTCGATTAAGGATCAAACATCCCTAAACAATGAATGGATGTTTCCGGACTTTGGAAAGTGGTAATGTGAGGCAACAAACAGCGTCGTCATCCTCGAACAGACAGATGTGTGTACCCCAGCAAAAGAGTCAGAAATAGAAATAGTGAACCTAACGTGAAATATTCTCCTCAATATGGATATTAGTAGAATTAAAGACATCAACGGATTAGCATGTAACCGAATATAGATATCTGGCACTGGGTCCTGCCAAAAAAATAGTGGGCATGGCGTGAAACTCACTAGAAGTTGGGGCAGTCAAAACATTGGGCATCCTAGTCTACTATGTTGTCAACATGGATCCGTCTTACCATCCATGGAAAACAAAGTGGTGTTTGGGAACTAGTCATCGATTTCTTTACTTTTAGCATTAATGGGTTAATCTCTTTTCTTTTCAGGAACCAAGCTGCTGCTGGAATTTGATCACCGCCAGTCCACTGACGCAGGGGTAGGGGCAATGCTGATGCAATAGTCTCGCGTGGATCCACCACTTTTGTGAAAACCACTGCATCTACAAACATCAGGTGCCCATGCCCCATATCCCCATATTAATTCATTCTGTGCAGGGTTATCAATGACCTCGTATGCTGATACGAGGAGGAGGGGATTATCCTGACTCGGGATATGTCCTGCCAGGATCTAGAGGCATATGTTCCTCATCACCACCATCACCCCTAAGGGCCGCACATGGGGCCACTACTCCCCAATCCATCGTACAATTGTTTTGAGAGCCTCTCCCTGAAACACCTTGACGACTCTCCTCTACACTGATGAGGTAGGGGATGTATGGACCAACCCAATTGGGATCTCGTTTTAGGGGACCCTAAAGAGTGATCCCACTAGGTTATGTCAACGCTGCCAACCGGTCCCATGAGTCAAGGAGCAGGTATGCCATGCACGTGCACCATTGCCCTCCGTCTGTTTTACTCGACACCAGCGTTGGGCATAGGCTGAGGGGGGCGCCCACCAAGGGGCATCAACGTCAACAACTACTATGGATCGGGACACCACCGATGTATATCATCAATACCTTGTGTATGTTGAGCAGGGGAATATATATGTCTGGCCCAGATCAAGGCTCCAACTGCCCCACAGTCAGGCTTGGCCAACTCTCTCAGTCGCCTATGCAGGTAGTGGCCACTTCCAATACGGTGGCCCTCCCTATACTGCCACCATGGATAATGTGGGTATTTCCCACTTCTAAGATCGTCATGGAGGTCCGCCTCATGCTACCCTCCGTCCTAATAAGGGACCTCCCCACGATGGTGACACCTAGTGTGGAAGCCACTCTCATGCTCATTAAATCGGGTATAGAGTCAATCCTCCTTCCACAGACCTCTAGTGTGGTGATGTTGGGTATTCGGTCAGTTTCCAGCATGCGGGGCCTCCCCATGTTCTAACAGCTTCTATTGAAGGTCCTCCTCGCCTTAGTAATCCAATGGGTAAAGCCCAGCTTCCCTTCACCAGCACATAGCATGGAGGTCCTACCCATGTTCAGCTCTACCAGTATGAGACACTCCTCACACTGATATCACTATGAGAAATAGGCATGGAGGTCCTACCCATGCTCCTCTTTGCTCGAGAGGAGGTCCTACCGGCTCTAGAACTTCTCACAGAGGTCCTCCTCATATCCCCTTTTATATCTATCCTAGTTCCCCTCACACCATGGCTTACTCAAGAAGTAAGCCTCTCTACTCCAACACCAATATGGACGAAGGTCCTCCTCATGTCAGAAATATACCCAGTCTTGAAAAACCATCTCGGGGTAGGAGGGTGGGTCATCACCACCATCAAAAAATCACTGATAAGATTCATACTGAGATCAAACAGGTTTGCTTCTCAGATTCTAAAGTGGAATACAACTCAGTGATGTAACCCACGCCTAAATCCTCTGTGTCATGGGATGGGGCAGGAACAATGCGCATTCGCCTAATACTCCCAGAATGTGTTGTCAATCGGATTCCCACCTCCCTCCGCAAGTATATCCATGAGGAAGAAAATTTGCTAACCCCACAAATTATGGTTGTACAATCACCACTATCATTACTAGAATCACTCTCTACCTCGACTAGAAATCATGGAAAGCTATTCTGGGGACCAATGGTGGATGAGCAGCAGTGTGGTCCACTGCCAGCAGCCATATCCCCTATGCTGAAAATTGCATTAGTCAACCTGTCTTACCGTGATGTCATGGCTATGTCACTTCACTCTTCAGAGGCTAGCCTGAGATGCAGCGGTTTGATAGCTCACTCCATGTATTCTCCACCATTCATCCTACCATCCCAGTGGTCTGCTTCAGTACCATTACCATTTCCCTAGACGCTTCCAGTTGATGAGTGGGGCATTAAAGAGACATAAGCGGAATCTAATCCCAGGAGCTTGTTGAATATCCTTGCAATAGACCACTTCCCTGAGATGTTTTGGCCGGTCATAGGACCAAATTTCAATGCGCCAGAATCTCTCACCCAAGAGGAAGTTGAGTGTTTCCACCAGACCTTCTAGTCAACTCATTTCTATCTTCGTAGTCAAGGAGTGGATTACCCTAAGAGCCAAGCACATTTTGAGGAAATTGGTGAACAATAACGTCTAGTTGATTTGGCCACAATCCTTTTGGCCCAGCGCCCTGACTCACTAGGTCACCATAGGGACCTCCAGCAATGATGCATTCAGAGATTCAGGGTACTCCGCAATATTATCAAAGAGGCTTCACCCCACGTACAGATCCGTGGCTGGGGGAAGTATGCTGCCATCTTCTTCATTTCTATTTGGCGACAACTCGATTTGATAGGAGACATAGAGGATATGCCTCTAGGCAGTGTCATGGTTAACATAGCTGAACTGCCAGAGGGTAAGAGTGAGCTAGAGCTTCTTGGAGAGAACCGACCCCCCGAGGGAGTTTCACACTTATTAGATCTTTCAAGAAGGATTACTCGTCAATAGAAAAATTTATTGGGTATTCTCATTACCATCAAGGCACTAGTCCTTAGCCGGAATCCCAGTATGGGAAGGAACTCCTTGGAGATTTCAAACCCTCCATCCCGTCTGGCTCAGTGTACAAAGAGAAAGACGATTCTGAAAAATCCACATTGCATCAAAAACTTGTGGAACACAAGAAGATGGTCGACAACCTCCTTGCTGAATGTGCTATAGATCAACGGCAATATTACGGTGATCCTCGGCTAGGGAAGTAGGGTCAGGCACAACTTACCCTCGTCTAATTTCCTCCAGGTGACCCTGACAATCCTACCCATGCAGATAGGGTTTAGGCTGGAACTTACGGAAAGAGGGCGCGATATGTCACACCAAATTCTCTTAAATGGCGTGAAATCCTCAGGACCCATCTCAGATCCCCCCATCTTCCCCATAGGTCATTCCATAAGCCGCTCCACAAGCCCATGGGCCGCCTTATTGTGTTTAAGAACTCGCCAATGTACTGGTAGTCAGGAATCCCCATCAAGACAAAAACCCCCCACCCAGATGATCCAATAGCGGCACTCATTTCCCGTCTCGAGGAATTTGAAATGCGACAGGTGGAACTCCCGCCTAAAGGAAAGCCTTATTCAGCATGGGTGGACGATATTCCAGAACCCTCGGGCTACATAAACCCCAATTTTCCCCCCTTCAATGAGACATGGGACCCACTATAGCACTTGGCCCACATTATCTCAAGTTTTGGTCCCATGTTGGGAACTCCAGTGCTGCAGCAGGCCACCGGGCTCCGATGATTCGTACAGACATTGGAAGGTCCTGCGTTTGTCTGTTATAGCCAGCTTCCCATCGAATCAGTAGCTGGCTGGGAAGACCTCCATAGGAAATTTCTCTACCTGTTCAGCTCCACCAGTAAGAAGATGAGTATTGGGGACCTTTTCAAGTGCAAGCAGAGTCATGATGAGTTCATTGCTAACTTTTTCGCCTGATGGAAAAGACTCACGTATTCCCTTGACATGCTGCTGACTCAAGAGAAACTGATGACAATGTGTATAGGGAATGTCAAGACAGAACTGTTCCACTCTATGATGACCCAAAACTATCCTAGAGGATTAAGAGACTTCTCTAATAAGGCTCAGCACCTAGAGGAAGCCTTACAGTAGGCTAAGAAGGATAAGCTCATTGCCTCTTGTGAATCCTGTGAGAAGGGCCGCCAGGGCCAAGCCCGCTGCTGTGGCTCAAATAGAGACCCCTAGGAAACTAGACTTTTAATCAGTGTATCTGCCTTTATATCCTCATAGAGTCCCTCCACCTTAGGAACAAACATCATCCCTGTAGCGGCCACCTCAGAATCAGCATGTGTCACTACGCAATGTGTCGCCACCGGCCAGGAGAGATAACTAAGTTCCACCTCCTCGACAGGCTCCTCCAGCTCCACGTCGGGGTCAATCTCCAAGGGACCCCTTTCTGGACAGGAGAAACTAGACCTAATCGTTCAACGAGGAACAGGTCCCTAGTTACTTTCATAGTACCTTAGAGCAGGGGATTCTATGTTTTCCTGAGTACAGAAGGCCAGAAGAGGCCAACCTCAATGATTGACCTAATTATTGACTTTATCGCAGGATCCTTGGGTGAATTCACAAGTAGTGATATGTGTTTAAAGAATGGATTCAAGACTAGGTAGATAACAACATATTCCATTTAAGTACAACTCTGGCATAGGTGGCATGCATCTTCATGAGGCCATACAATAGTAGCGACAGCGAGGGCGAGTGGCATCAGGTTTCCAATCATGGGTCCCAAAAGTATGGTAACTGGATGGCTCGTAAAGCCGTCACTCATCCCCATGGTTTCATCTGTGCATGTCTGAATCAGCCAAAGACTTCAGAAGTCACAACAATAACTTCTACATCATCATCTCAGTCGGCCTCTTCCCAGAAGAGAAAACACCAGCAATGAAAGGGAAAGCAGATCCCCCCACCAATTCCATCATCGTCTCATACTCTAGGTGACTTCATGCCCCCAGAGATGGAAGTTCCCCCAGAATCTATCCATTAGTGGAGGAATCTTCAAGTGACAGTGACATGACCCGACCCTACCCGGGCTCGAGCTGCAACTACCCCAAGCCCGCCTCCATAGGCCAGGGGCTGGCGACAAGCACCAAAGGCTAAACAACTCAGGGAGGACTTTTCCTGAGTACTTTTACACACAGGCATAGCCCACTCAATACAGAAGTGTATAGTAAAATAATGGACAAGAAAAGTAAAGTACTAACTGCTATAAAATAAACCACAAAGTGCATCGACCTCTAGACAGTACAAATCATTTGTTGAAGGTAAACAGAAAAGAAAATGGGCAAAACACATGCCCAACCAGAAAAGTGCCACAACCCGGAAATAGGTAAACAAAAGAAAAACAGCTGGAAGGGTCCCGCACCTGGAACCCGACACCGACCACCACACGTGGTCCAAGCTCCCGAACTCCTAAGCTCTGCTAAAGTCACGAACAACTTGTCTGTCATCTACAAGGGAACACCAAGTGCATGAAAATCCCAAGCAGGGTGAGTATAAAAATACTCAGTAGGATACCTTGAAGGCTAGAGGGAGAAACAAAGGAGGTATTGAAGGGTGAGAAGTAGATCAAACAGGGAATAGTAAAGGAATACAACAAGGAGTGATGTAGAGTACCAGTAGAGAGAGTCTGGCTCAACCCAACAAGAGAAAGGAGGTAGACTCATCCAGATAAAAGGAGCTAGAAATGGCGATAAGATGAACTTCTCATCGAGTCTTCACTAACTATAGAAGGAGAATAGAATCGTCCAACCACGAGAAGCTAGACACAGAAAGTGTGTGGCATACCCCGCGTGTCTTCGCCTCTCCTAGAGGGAGAGTAACCAAGCCCAAGAAGTGGGTACTGGAACAAGGTATATACATATTCATATGCTCAAACAAGAATCCCAAACAAGATCATAAGGGGATCTCCATCCCATAGCTTAGCCAAAGAAATTGAGTAGCCAACAGTCCCAGAAGTAAACACAATTGATGCCCAGCATCCCGCACGTCTGACCCGAACTGCAAGTCAAGGGGCTCAAATCACCGCACCTTGACACTATCTGCTTTGGGAGGCATTGACTCACTCGCATGGTTTTAGGTCGCATCACAAGTACGTGTCTCAGGGGGGAAAGCGTCCCTCATACTTGAGAGTTCTGGGGGAAAGTCAAACCACACCTCGTCACTGCCCCACAGTCGAAAGCTCTCCTCAAAGTCGACAGGTGACCCCCTGCCTAGCCCCGCTGGAGGGTAATCCCTAGAAGCCAACGGGTTCACACTGGAGGGAGACTCGGAATGAGTTGACGGGTGCCACACTACCCAGTCCCGTAAAAGTTTAATCCACTGGAGGTAGACCCAGCAAAATTCATTGATGATTCCCAATGCCCAGTCTCGTAAAAGGGTACTCCACAGGGGGGAGGCTTGGAACCGTCATCGGGGACCACTTCCCAACCCAGCTGGAGGTAAACACAGCATCGGGGACCACTTCCCAGCCCCGCTGGAGGTAAGCCTAGCATCGGGGACCACTGCCCATCCCAGCTGGAGGTAATCCTGGAACCGCTCTGGCCATCCCTGCTGGATGGTACTGCTCGGTGAACACCACTGTATTGGCCATCCCTATTGGATGGTACCTCACTGGCCATCCCTGCTGGATGGTACAACTGGCCATCCTTGCTGGATGGTACCTCACTGGCTAGCCCTGCTGGAACAACCTCTTGGGTAGGGGATCGGTGCCTGCATAATGTGTTGGTCACACCAAATCCACAAGAACTCTACTAGGGAACATGAAGCACCTCTTCCGGCTAAACCATCGAGAACAGAACCAGGGGAAAACCACTCAACCCTGCTGATCGAAACCATCGTGAACAAGACCATGTGGAAACTCAACCCTACCAATCAATAAACGAGAATGGAATGAGGGGAAAACTCAACCCTCCTGGTCAATATTCGAGAACCCAGGAACCCTCTATGTCACGAGAGGTCAAAAGTACGTAAAGAAGGACACTGAATGCACATGGGGCCCAAACGATGTGTGACCCCAAGTCAACCCCAACCAGGTGCACAAACATTCTCAGGTACCAACATCCATGTGTACCTCCCAGCGTTCCCATATAATCCTAGAGTATACCACATCTCCAGCCAAAAGGCTAACGTGCACATGGCACCCATCGTCAACACGAAGGAATAAATGTAACAACTCCAACTTTCAACCTCAACGGATGAGGCACATCCAACCACATCTCTTTAAATACCAACATCACTCTCCCATGAGTGAACGCGATCACACTCCAAGGGTTCCCTATAAACACAATTGGAAGAACCACCACTGCTACACCTTTCATATTTCCACATTTAATAAGATCTCTTAAGAGGCTCCGCTCGACTAAACAAGTTACACCATTGTAATCCTCATGGAAAAACATGTGAGATCGACTACTTACTCACCTCCAATGGATATCCGGTGTAGATGTCGCCAATACCTCTTTACACCCGAACGACATCCCGTGATCCCGATCCTCGGTCCAAAAAACAGTCGGGCGCATCGCACCATTGCGATCCCCTCGGGAAAAAACGTCAAAAGGACTGCTCACTTGAGTGGAACGGATATCCGGAGAAAAAGATGTGTTCTGACATACCGAACATGAGCGGTGCTGCATGGGACCCGCATCCTGGTCCCAAAGCACAACGAACGGATCGCACCATTGCAATCCTCTCAAACAAGTACACAAGATGGACTATTCACTTGTCCAAAATGGACACCTGGTGATAAATTTGGAAATCACCGCCAACTCCCAAAATTTCCTTCGTGGGTATCGCACCAGTGTGCAGAATTAAGGCGGGTAGATTGCGCCAATGCAATGCCCTCATAAAAACACCCAAAATTGACTGGTCGCACGCCCTGAACAAAAATCCAATGAAATAGTTGCAAAAAGCTATGTACAGCTCGAAAGACGGGCCATAGGGCCCATGCCTCAACTCCATCTTCAATGCCCGAAACCACATTGGAAAACATCGCCTCGACACCAGGGTCCCAACGCCACTGACGGCGCTCAAATCGGACGTCGGATGCGTCCGTGCCGCTCAAAACATGAACCCCTGGAAAAACATCAAACATATTTAACGCATGTGTCGTGCCACCGAAGCCCCCATTTCGGGAGTTAAAAACCCTCAAAACCATCTCAAAGTATTCGTCTCAAATTAAGGGACGCTCCACCGCAGACGGTGCCCAAAACGGACGCCCTGCGGATGATTTATCAATATAAATCATTTTTCATAATAATAATAATAATATTATTATTATTATTATAAACCATTTTTTATTATTTTTTTATTATTGTTATTTTAAAAAAAAACCAGACCGTCCATTCGGTCGGTCTTCGTCTCCCAACAGGACCCGCAACATGCGGGTCCTTGTCGGCCAGCGGAGGTCCTTACACCCCGATATTCCATTGTGAGCACCGACTGGAAAAGGTCGGTCGGCCCTAGACCTCACCTCGCCGGAATCCCCCACACGCAGGCGCCGCTGGTGCCCTCGCCGAGCCCACTCGCCCTCGCCATCTGCGAGCCTCGGCCGCCTCCGGCGCCCTCCTCCACTTGGCCTCACCCGCGGTGCCCCGCCACAGCCGACCGACACTGACCGACGCCGACCGCCCCGCCGCCGTGCCATCCGCCTGAGCCGAGGCTCCCTCCGCTTAGAAGACCCGCGTCGCCGCCACTGGATCTCGCCACCGCCGCTGGAGCTCACCGGACCGCCGCCCTGTTCTCGCCGGAATGCCCAAAAAACCGCCGGAAACACTCAAAACCCGCAAACTTCAGCGGGTGATTGCGGAGGCCTCGGGACTTCAAATTCAAAACCGAAATGTTCATTGGAAAGGCCATAATTTATACTACACGATCATTGTATTTGATAGAATTTTTGATAGAGAATCGAGAATGAAAATTGAGGTCAAAGTATGATATATGAAATTAAAAAAAAGCGACGATCTCCTACCTCGTTGGGCGTCTCCCGGAGCTTCGCCGCACGTCCGCCGGAGTTGTCACGCCTCGCCGGAGAGGTGGAGGTGAGGGGAGGAGCTCCTCCTTGGGAGAATTCTCCAGAGGAGGAGAGGAGGAGAAGGTGGGGAGAGAGAGGGGTTATAAATAAAAGTAGTTAAAACATTTAATTAATTTAAACCCCTAAAATAACCCGCATCTGAAACCTCCGGCGCGGTCAAGATTATGTCTCCCCTAGGGAAAACACCCCCTCTCGAGCACAATAGCGGTCTAGGAATTTTAATCTGAGGCTCCGTTCAAAAGTTATTAAACTCAACGCCCGAGGCCGCCAAATTACGAAAACTCCCCTGGGGCTATTTTTCACAGACGGCCCGCACCTGCGAAACTTACACCCCTCATAGGGTAAACGGCATGTCCCAGACTCAACAGTGCCCTCAGTTTCCCAATCTGAGAGATACTTGAGTTAAGTCGTTAAATGAATAAATTAATTATTTAATTTATCTTTTTCACGTTCCGATAGCGAGCGAGGGGTCCAAACGTCCTGAGACGACATATTTTATGCCATTCCTAGGGTAAACACCCCATTACGGACCCATAAGTACACTCAGATTTAGGATCCAAAGCATCGTTTAGTAGTTATCCCATTTATTTGGCGTTCCTAGTGTGAACGCACTGAAAATTTAATTCTGGCCACAACGGGGCTCGGAATCGCACACCCTCTAAAGGAACTGCTCTGGAATAACATCAAGAATATTCCAAATTCTTTTATTGCAAAAACTGGGTTCTTACAGATGGTCAATGGTACGCCTCGGTTAACATCATAGAGATGATAAATCCCTACATGATTCCTGGTGATGAGGGGCACCAGGAGGATCCTCCCAACGTCCCAAGCCATCATCAGCATCGATGGAGCCACAACAATATGAGTTGTCAGAGTGCCTTAGTCAGCACTTCCATCCAGGTTATGTTGTCTACCAAAACCAGTAAACAGGCTCAGCATAAATCTCAACATACACAGCCTTCTCATCTTGTGACATCAGGCCCACCTTCACCACCATTCGTGTTGCTAGATCAGTAAGATCCACCCAGACCATGTTGTGACCAGACACACCCTGCTATGGTTTGGTCTTAGTCATCTTGACCTCATCCGGTGTCCACTCCTCATGCTTCGACTAGTGAGGAGAGGGATATTCCCAACACCTGTTAGCCTTTGCTCTAGCCATCAAGGCCTACCATACCGCCTGTCAAAGAGCGACCTCCTGTAAGTAAAATTTCATGCATGTCATAGAAGAATAATGTTCTTAAGTATCATTTCATAATTATAGAAAGTCTATCTATCCTTCAGGCTCTTATCGTGTCATGAGATATGCGTGAGGCCCTCACTGAGGCTTTAGGAATCCCCCTCCAGTTTGAAATGGAGGTAGAATCTGCAGAAACCTTTCAGGCTAAGGTGGCTAAGATTACTGAATGCTAGAATATTATTTCTTTATATAGATATGATGAAGGGTCTCCCATACAGGGGCACATTAGGCCACATTACATCACTGTTTGGTTCAATGGCGTGGAGGTATGTCGCTGTCTTTTCGACACAAGCTCTGGAATTAACCTAATCTCGACTCAGACACTGCGAAAACTGGGATTGTATAAAGATGATATGAGTCCCTTTGACCGAAGAAACCAATGTTATGGTAGGACATAACAGACACTGGTCGGAAATATTTTCTTGAAGACACAGTTCAGTGGCTTATTTTTCAGCACCGAATTTATGGTTTTCTCCCAAGACACCTCCTACAATGCATTGATGGGAAGGCCATGTCTTCACCTGTATGCGACAGTTCCCTCATCATATCACCAGAGCCTCAAGTACTCTCTTAATGTTCCAGTGGTCTTAATTAAAGGTGAGGCATATCCCCTTGACTCTTGTGAGTCCCACTACTTGGATGTCGACTAGTAAAAGAGCAAGGACAAGTATATTCAGAATAAATAATTTGAGCATGTTGCAGCTACGACAGACCCATTGATAGATCTAGATAACACCTACATCATTCCAATCCACTGATTGGTGGCCATGACCCCAAACATGGGAAAATGCTTCATTGTTTCTATGACGAGGTGGGAACACATTCCCTGGCCTAAGTGATGTTGAGAGATCACCTTGTACTTCTATACATATCAGGCTCAAGTCATCTCGAAGCCTCATACTCCAATAAGTTATTAGGATGTCCACCCCATGGAAAAGGTAATATGTCACACAAGCTTATTCTGCAGTGCTGGAATTATCCGGCTTAAGACGACATGCCACTATTTCTTCAATATCATCAAGCATGGCCCCTTGGGTAGAAGGCTAGATTGGATCAGATCGGCAGCCTTCATCACTATGGTTGTCGCAACACAGGAGTCCTCTGATGCAGTGTCCACTGCTTCTTAGGCTAGTACCAGCCTCCTGTTAGGATCTTCCAACCCATAAGAAATTTCTCCCATCGAGGATCCCTCCAATATAAGTATACAAGAGGATTCAGAAGATTCTACTCCCGCCTTTGAATAGGGTGTCTCTGCCACAGTCGATGAGTTGGTACAATTGAACCTCGGTACGAGGCAGACTCGAAGCCCACATCGATCAATGTTGCCTTACCCCTCAAGGAGAAACATCGGTATATAGACTTCTTTAAACAATATTTTGATGTATTTTCCTAGAGTTACAATGAGATATCAAGGCTATATCCTCATGTATCCATCCACCACCTCGGTCTCCTGGTAAATCACTGTGGGTTCAAGCAGCCTCCCAGGAAGATGCATCATTCCCACAGTGATAGGGTCTAGGCCGAAGTTGTCAAGCTCATTAGAGCCAATTATTTAAGGAGGTCCAGTACCCCAAATTTCTAGTCAAAAATGTTCCAGTAAGGGAGAATAACATACAGATCAGAGTCTTCATCGAATTCTGGGATCTCAACTATCACTATCTGAAGGATGATTTTCTCCTTCCTATGATAGAATTGTTAATCGACACTACAATCAGGTTCCAATCCTCATACTTCATGGATGGTTACTCTGGGTATAACCAAATCCAAATGTCCCCTGATGATGAGGATTCTACATCCTTAAGGGCACCACATGGTACTTTTTGTTACTGATTCGTGACATTCCGTTTAAATAACGTGGGTGCCACCTATCGGCGAGCTATGCATCACATATTTAAGTCGATACTTGGATCATTGGTGAAATTCTATGTGGATGTTCTGGTGGTCAAATCTTGTCAGCATCAGGACCATCTCAAAGACCTTGATAAAGTGTTCAGCTTCCTCTATTCCCATAAAAAGAAGATGAACACATTGAATTGTGCCTTCGGTGTCACCTATGGAAATTTTCTCATCTTTGTTGTCAGATTCAGGGGCATTGAGATCAACCCATAGAAGATTAAGGCCATTATCCAGATGTCTCATCTGAGCAATATTTGGGAACTTAGAGGCCTCCAAGGCCACATAGCCTACATACGTCGATTGATCACGAATTTTCCATCATGTGTAAGTCCTTTTCTTAGTTAATGAAAAAAGACAGGCTATATGAGTGGGACGAAGAGTGTCAGATTTCTTTTGAGTAGATCAAGAATTATATCCTTCAACCTCCAGTCTTAATGCCACCTGTCTCCGGAAATCCACTGGTCCTTTATGTGACCACCCAGGAATGGTCTCCCAGTTCCCTTCTCACCCAGAAGAACAATGAGGGGATAGAGACCAACCTTTACTACCTCAGACACTTGCTCCTCAATTAGTAGACTAGATACTCCCCCATATAAAAGATCTACCTTGTGTTGGTATTTATAGTACATAAATTGGGACAATACTTGTAGCACCATGAGATATAGCTGGTGTCCCAAGTAGACCCACTGAAGTACATCCTGAACTGCCCTATACTGATAGGACGACTAGCTCGGTGGGCAGTAATCCTCCAGCAGTTCGATATTAGGTTCGTCCCTCATAAGGCTATCAAAGGGAAAGTGTTGGTAGACTTCCTTGCAGACCACCCAACTCCTGTGGACCAGTCCATTGACCTTGATTTTGCGGACGAAGTGATCCTCTAGGTAGAACAATCCATCTCGTGCTGGAAGATTCACTTCGATGGTGCTTCCCGGAGCCCCACTGTCAGAAGTCTCAATGACCCCGTACTCAACAGAGTAGGCCTGAGTATTATTTTCATTACCTCGGCACAATCCATTCTGATTTATTCATTCCTATTGTCAGGATAATTCAATAATTATGAGGTAGAGTATCCAACTCTCATCATTGGCCTCGAGATGGCCCTCAAGATTGATGTGCCCCATTTTCATGTGAAAGGGATTCTAAACTAGTCATCAAGCAGATCAACAGTGACTATGTCGTCAGAAAACCAGAGCTCGTACAATTGTTGGAACGCACTCTCCAGCTAATGGCCTAGTTCCCATCTCAGGTAGAAGTTACTCATGTCCCCTAATCTCAGAATGGTCTAGCTAACAACCTGTTCAGCCTGGTTGCATCACTCACAGAGCTCTAGAAATATAATCTAATTATCCACATGGCACATCAGAGAGACATTGCTCCTGTCACCCCAGATGACGACGATGACCTATAGGTGAGACACCTTACCGATGGAGCCTCCACATTAGGACCCCCAGGTTCCCTGGATATAGTGATCGAAGTGACTCCCAACATGAGATCCGCCTTTGTTTAGTATCTCCAAAACGGTAACCTCCTGTCTGATCGTGTCGAGCACGAGTGAATCTGACACCACACATTGCAGTTTACCCTCCAGGACGACCCTATCCATGAGTAGATCCTCTAAAAGCACAATTTTGATAGGGTCATCCTCTGTTGCATTCAAGGAGCCAATATTTATCAGTTCATGCAAGAGGTTCATGCCGGATTTTGTGAGGCTCATCAGACCGGGCCGAAACTATCCCACTAGATCCAGAGACTAGGGTACTTTTGGCCCTCCATGATCCATGACTACATCAAGTTTTCCAAGAGATTCAATGTGTGCCAAATTCATGATATCTTTATGCATCGGCCTCTAAAGCCTCTCTACTTTACCATGTACTCTTTTCCATTTTCGGTTTGGGGACTTGATGTTGTGGGACCATATCCACCGGCGACAGGTCGCCAGTGCATGTTCATCCTAACTGTTATGTATTTCTTATCCAAGTGGGTAGATTTGGTTCCCCCCAAGGAGTTCAAGACCTATTCTATCATTGACTTTGTGATCTCCAATATCATTTACCAATTCAGAGTTCCTCACACCATCCTCACCAATAACGGTACGAACATCCGAGCAGCTGAGCTGAAGAAGTTGTACGCTATGTACTACATCCATTCAAACCACTCCTCTCACTATCATGCACAAGAAAATGGAAAAATCGAGGTGTTCAACAAGACCCTCTCTAACATTCTGTAGAAAATGGTTGGTCAGAATAGGAAAATTTGTCCAGACAATCTCATTGATGCCCTCTGGGCTTATCGGACGATGACTTGTAATTCCACCCAGGTGACCCCATATTCCCTGGTGTACGGAACGGAGGTCGTCCTGCACATCGAGATTTAATTTCCATCATTTCACACTTCCATATATGATCATAAATCGCTAGATAAAGTGGCCGAAATCCATCTGGCTAAGTTGGAAGAACTCAATGAGAATAGGATTTGTGCCCTTCACAATCTGGAAAGGCAAAAGAAAAAGATATCTTGAGCTTTCAACAAGAATGTTTTCCTCTACTCCTTCTTTCAAGGTGACTTGGTATTGGACCTGAGGGCACCAATGATACCTGGTAGGAAACCACCCATCTTGGAACCCAAATAGGAAGGACCTTACATCATTCACAAGGTTTACTCCAATAGAGCGTACTCTCTAGTTACAATGGATGGTGAGTGTATAACTCCTCCGATAAATTCCAAGTTCCTCAATAAATAATTTTTCTGAGTCACCACTGTCCCATAAGACCTTAAATTGTTTGGTCCAGCATGACCCCAAATGGCGTGATGGACCCGCACAACCCTAAACTGCATTACGGTCCTGAATGAACCTAAATTGTACGATCCTACATGACCTTAAAATTGTGTGTCGTCGTACAAGATGTTAAACTGCATCTCCAAAACTACATATGGATTGATTTCCATCCTTTTGGGAAATATAAGAATTCTCATCCACCTCTTCTTGAGTCCAACCCTAGTTTCCTCTTTGATTATCCCCTCCTAGGCATAGTTCTTTTGGAGGATCTCACATGGCATCGTGTAGGCTTCTTTGGCCCCACCCATGTCCTGGTTACCATGATAGCACCATGTTCCCTCCTTCATTCTTTTAATCCTCTCATGTGTTTACCGCATGATGCTAAACTTCATGGCCCTTTCAGCACTATGTGTGTCTTGATTCCCATCATCATGGGATACATAAGACCACATGGACATTTCATCCGTTGGCCCAGCCCCAAACTTTAGGACCTCCCATTGGGACAAAACACCTAGTGTGGTGCAGGATCTTTCCCTCATTCACGTTAAGTTCATCATGATCACACCATGTATCTCTCACCCCTAAATATCTCTATCTCTTATGTTATCTAACTTTATTTGAAATTGCATGGGAACATTTATACTACACATTCCCCATCACTTGGGTTCCCATTATCTTTCACAATCGAAGGGGCCCCTGAACGACAAGGATACTTATCCTAAGGGCTCTCCCATCATTTCATGCCAACATCCTCAAGGGTTTCAGACAAAAAATTGGTACAAGTCCCGCATTGTGAATATGGTCAGCGGTCGATACTCATTTGTTTTTCCCATTTCAGGTCACACGATATAGATGATGTGTTTCAAATCTGGTCAACATATATCCTTTGTCGTTGTCACCACCCCCATATGTCCCAAACATGGAGTGTAGTGGTCCATTCTTCCCCATTGTCTCTTCAAACCTCGGTCTTCCTCGATCAGGAGTGTAATTCTAGCTATCAGACCCTTATGTGGTGGAGAGAGCCTACTAATGCTCCTTGTTCCAACACTGAGCATTGCTCACATGGGATTAGGAGCTATGATGAGGCAATTCCCACATGAGAGGCTATATGGCTATAGTTGGTCAGGGTGCCCAGCCTCAGGTCCTTCGACCCCTTCGACCCCCTAGCCTAAGTTCTCATTTGGGACTGTGCGGTGTGCTATGGACTCATGTACTTATTCACATCGGGTTGTATATTTACACCAAACATATCCCATTTGAGACATCCCTCCCTTCATTTATCATCCGTCCCATGAGCACAGCCACTTCCATGCTTCACGAGTCCCATAATTTGGGCTACCATCACCTTCTATATCTGAAAGGGACCCCGAATGGCATAGATTCTTGGCCCAAGGGCTCTCCTACCATTACTGGCTAACTCCCTCGACGATTCCAAGAAACAAGTTGATACAAGTCTCGTGTTGCGAATATGGTCAATGTTCAATGTTCAATTTTTCCCCCCTTCTAGTCACATAAGGGTGGATACTATTTTTCGAACCTGGTCAACAGTTGTCCTATCGTTTTGACTTTGTGGTCTTCTATAGGCACGATGATTTTCCTTATCGTTCCCACGCGTATGACATTAAACTAGGCATATACGGTCTGATCTCTATGACCCTAAACTAATATCACCTTTATCCTCACTACAAGATGTTAAACTTCAAGCTGGAAGTAAAATTATGTCTGTGACCCATCCTCATACCCCTTGGCCTTCTCAAGACCATCGCCCAAGTTCTCACTTAGGGTTGTCTAGTGTGGTGTAGGCTTTTCCCTCATTCACGTCGGGTTAATTTCCATGTCATACACATCCCTGGATGATATACCCTTCCTTCATCTTCATCCTTACCATCGTGATGTTAAACTGTACGACACCCCCAGAACTACGTATGGCTTGATTCCCATCCTAATGGGATACATAGGACCACCTGAACAACTAGTCTTCAGATCTAGCCCCATCTATTAGAAACCTCCCAATCATTTTGGCTCCTTAACCCACGTTCTTCTATAATAGGGGTATACGGGGTGGTATGATATTATGTCCTCATTCACGTCACATTTATAACAACCGCACTGCATACCTTTCTCTCCTTATAGGCCTTCACTCGATTTCCTTGCTCTCATCTATTTGAGTCAGTTGCCCTTAATTTGGGCCCCTCGGCCATCTTTGGTGATTCACCAATTGGCCCATGAGTACTCTGGTCTAGAACCTGGGGTGTCAGATTATACCAGGACATGACTTCACCCATTCTTTAGGCTTCGTGTTCCCCTTCATTCGGGATTCCATCATATTTCACATATGAAGGGACCCCCAAATGTCATGGATGATAGGCCTAAGGGTTATCCTACCATTACGTGCCAACATCCTTGAGGGTTTCAGACAAAAAACTGACACAAGTCCCACCTTCTGAATATGGTCTGCGGTCGATGCTTATTTTTTGTTCAAGTTTCAGGCCACATGACATGGATTTTGTGTTTCAAACATGATCAATAGTTATCCTCCATCGTCACACCAACCCCCTCAATCCTTGAATGTTGGTTACATGATTCACATTATTTTTCCATCCCATCATGTCCAAATGGAATTTCGACAATCCTGGCACTACCCATCAGTGTGCATTTACACGTTAAAGGGACAAATCCATGTTAAGGCATTATTCAGGGCTCTGGACTGACTTCTCTTTAGCATGCATTACAGGTATTGCCAAAAAAAATATTGTTCCCTTATTTCCCAAACTGATTTTGACTCATGTGGGTTTAGGAATTGGATTGATGTCTGTACCTAATTGGAAGGATTCCAACTCTCCTTGGTCCAAGCTCTAAGACCTTAAACTATGATCTCATCCAGAAATATGTATGGGTTGATTCCCATTCCCATGGGATACGTAGGAATGACTTGAAATCTCACCTTTGAGTCTAGCTGGAATTCCACTAATTCACCTCTTCTGTTCTTCCTTCTAAGATCTGACCCTTATAGGACTCTGAGGCATGGTTCACGTGGGCTTGTTCCCTCATTCACATTGGATTTGCAATAGTCTCACCACGTATTCCCCTTTCTAGGAGTTAGTCCCCTTACTTCCTGTCCTACATGACATTAAATTGTATGTTGTCCCACATGATGTTAAAATGAACCCTTAAGAATTACGTGTGGCTTGATTCCCATCCCCATGGGATACATAGGAACACCCAGACATCTCTTCTTCGGGTCCAGCTCAACTGAGGGCTAGCCTCTCTTTTCTCATATCCTATACCCTTTTCTGGCCCCTCAGTTCGAGGTTTCTCCCTCAGAATCATGCACAGTATGATGTGGACCTTGTCCTAATTCACGTCAGGTATGCTTTATCACGCCATGCACATTCCCTCTATAACCTCATCCCTCCTATATATGTCTATTCCATATGACTTAAAACAATGATTTCTAGTCCCACGTGACTTTAAACTATTACGTCTATACTGCACGATGTTAAAATGCATGGTTGGTCTCATCTCGTGACCCTAAATTGTGACATCATCATCCTAGACACATGATGAAAAACGACACTGCATCGTGATATTCTCACTCTAGGGGACATCATGTTTGGTATCGGTCACACACTATACCATTTTTCAATGCCTTCATATGGATTGATTCTGGTGGAGATGCCTGTATTTTCTATCCTAAGTCTATCGCTTCACAAAAAAACAACACTCATTAGTCCTAAAAGAGAAACAATATCTATCAAATATTGCTTATTTTGGTGTAAGGGTATGACCCACATGACCTTATCATCCCTCGCACTGGTACTTTACCATGCCACCCAAAGAACTATGTACGTCTTGATTCCCATCCACATGGGAAACATAGGAATGCCCATGCACTTTATCTCAGGCCCAGCCAAACTTTAGTTTTCTGTTTCTCAACCTAAAACCTCCCCATGGAACATATGGTGATCTAGACTCTAGGTCCTCACTAATGTCGAGTATCATAATTACCTCATCCTGTGTCTCCTACATTCCCTACCATATTTGGTCCATGTTCTATGACCATAATCTAAGATCACTCTGCGTCCTTACTACAAGATGTTAAACTGCATGAAATCACCTAGAACTACGTATGGCTTGATTCCCATCCCTATGGGATACGTAGGAATGCCCATACATATTGTCTTCAGGTCTAGCCCCATGAATTTGAAATCATGTCCTCTCTCTTTCGGCCCTTTATCCCAAAATCATTTGAGATCATGTGGTGTGGCGAGTACCTCATGGGTTCTCATTAACGTCGGGTTTTTCAATAGTCGTACCATGTTACCCCATGTCTTTTCCCAACCTGGTCCAAGTTTTATGGCCCTAAATTAAGAGCTCCCTATGGAAACTATGTGTTGGGTTTGGATACTTCGTTTCCCTGCACCCAGTTCATTAAATCAATCCACCTTCATATCCCATCCAACAACCATTAATTTGGAAGCGTGCGACCCCAGGACCCTTTTCCTTGGAAAGGGACCCAACTACCTCTATTCAATACATCTTTTTTTCATACATAGATGTGTCATGAAAAAGAGCCTGAAATGTGTAATTTTCACAGGTACATTCCCTCATTCCATGTCCAAGATTTGTGAGACGGTTATTTGGATTCTCATCCTCTTTCACATCTGAAGGGAACCCCTTTATGTCTTGGTCTCATGCCACATTGTCTTACCTACAGTCTTGGGTCAACATCCCTGAAAACCTCAGATGATATTTCTGACAGGTCCCATGTTTTGAACATGGTCAGTGGTTGGACCACATTTTTCTATCCCCATTCAAGGCTAACTCAATAGGGATACTGTGTTTCGAACACAGTCAACTGTTGTTCTTCATTGTCATGCCATCCTACAGTGTTCTGAATTTTTGGGTATTGTGATTCACACATTCCATTCCCCTATGTTTGGATTAATTCCAATGCCCCTGGCGGAACCCCTCTCATACACTAGAGCATATTGGGGAAGTGATATCTCAACTATTCCGAGGGCTTTTTCCTCCAATCAGGTCTTCCCCTTTCTTCTCAAAAGCCCAAAAGGTTCATTTCTACCTTGGGTGTCCAAAGTATGATTGTCACTCCCACACTAAAATGGAGTAATAGAATGACCATCCCTTGTATCTCACATAGTACATGACCCTCGTGAGCTTAAGAATGTGTTGCTATTTAGTTCAATATTTTGGTTGAAGTTCATTAACATAAATAAGCCAATAGTTCATTCATGCATACAATTCATTGCTGGAAGTAATAAAGAAGGATGCGTTTAGGGGGGTAGAACAAAACAGGGACCTTAAGGATTGACATTTTGGATGGATTGCTCCAATACTACCACCTTCTGACTTATGGCCTCCAACATTGCTTCCAGTCCGCTGAGATAATTCTCTTCAATAGTAGCAGCAAGATGTAACTCATTAGCCCTAGATTGTGCCCTTGATTATTCAGTCTGGAGCTCAATCATTTGGTGATTTTCCTTCACTATTCGCTCATGAGAATCCGTGAGTCGGGCCTTCAATCTCTCAACGAGCTCAGATTGGATTGCAATTAATGCCTCCATTTCCTTCGTTTACTTGTCAAGTCATTGGACCCGATGTTCTACCTCCAAGAAGGCTTGGGTATTATTTGAATCCACCAGGCACAGAGAAACATCTGCACATCATTTTTCCTCCCATATCTTCTCCACCATGTAATCATAGATCATTACATGACAATGGTGAGCGTTTACCCCTCCAATATAGAGAAAGCATAGCTCGGTGTGGAGTGATCCCATCTAGCCTATCCATTCTGCTTGAGGTTGGCTGAGAAAGCATCTGATGAACTTTCATGCCTTGTACCATGTCATATGGCTCTCCTGTTTAGCATCTGAGTCAGAATTGTCAATTTCTTCAGGGTCCATGGGCTTGTATTTGGGGAAAGCAGCGAGTAGTTCAGCAGTAGGGTCTTCTTCGAGAACCTCCTCCTCATCAGAAACTTCACTATCATTGGGCTAGAGCTCCTCCCCGATAGCATTACCATCCCTCATTGAAATCTCCAGCTCGTATATTACCAAGGTAGGGCCACCTAGAATGGTTTCTTATGTAAAGGCTAATACAGCCACTGCCCATACAACACCTACAGATGTCTCGGACTCGATGGTTTTTTGTGCCTCCAACCTTGCAATCACTGCATCCGGAATCAGTATCTTGATTAGCTGAATTCTCCAGCAAAGAGGATAACCAATGAGAAAGTACTTACGGGAGACGATTCCGACAGTGTCGAATGATTGTTCCATAGAGGGGGCCTCCACCACAGGGGAGCCCTCAACACTTGTCAACTCAATCATCGATGTCGTCTCCTCTTGAACAATGGGGATGGAGGGGGACTCTCTCTCTCTGGCTCATTATCACCTACGTAGATGAAATCGGAACCCCACTATGCTCGGTTCCGAGGATAGCCTCTTGAGTTTTCTCCCTGGTCTCTGTACGCACACTTTCACCCCCTGTGGGGAAGGCTTCCTGCGGAACCTCACCCATGTTTTCCTAAATATGATAAATTTTGGTTGAATAATTGAGGTTATGAAGGGAAAATGTGAGTAGAGATAAGTGTTGAACCATACCATAGGTTGCTCTACCATTTATGCATTGAATTCGATGATTTTTCCGCAATCCTAGGAGATCTGCAAGTGAGCATGAGCTTCTGAAGGCCCCTCGCTACCAAGAACTTCAACTTGGTCCTCCTCCTCTTCTTTATTCCCATCTTCTTCACCTCCTTCTTCTTACTATTATTATTATTCTTATTCTTCTTATCCTTCTTCTAGACATCCATCCTCATATGGTAGTTTCTCTAGGTAATGATCTTGGCCAAGCGTCACTTCCACCAAGAAATACAGTTCTTCATACCACCCCTACTGGCATGTGTGCATATCCATTGCTTTAAGGTATGAATGTTGATGATGCAAGTTTACCCTATCCATCATCTAGATGCACCCTATGTTTGGAAGATCGAGCCCGGTGCATACCAACCTCCTCCAGAACTCTTCGACGATCATGGATTGTCGTAGCATTCTCCCAGAAGACCACAGAGAAGGGAAGATATAATTGGAAGATGGAATCAGTAGGTACCAAAGTTGATTTCCTGGGAGCACCCTAGCTGGACCACGAGTCCATATACAAGACCACCCTTCCCCAGAGGGTGGAGTCACATTCTCGGCCTATGATAACCCTACTGATGAAGTAATGGCATGTGACATGATAGCTTCCCAGCCCATTCTTTTCCTCAATTCCCCCACGACACCTCATCTAACTCTCTACCCTTTAGGCTCTTCACTATCCGCTTTGATCTGCTAGATGCATTTCCAAAAAATCACCTCAGAATACATTCTCATCTAGTGTTCGACATACTCTATTTACAGTCCCGCACTGACATCAGTGGGGGGGGGGGAGAGTGATGATTTCAAATAAGCCTGCCATCATGAACATAATTCATAGCTAGTGAAGAATGAAAGGATTCCACTCTTTCTATACCTCTAAGAATAATATCTTGGGCATCTGTTGCATGCACCCAAACTACCTGGTGAACCAGGTCGGAACATAAGGCTCATAGAAGATTTTTCCATCAATCCGGGCCACCAGCACACCACCCTGAATGCTCTGTGGGTACTCCCTCTGCTCCAGTGGACCCCTCCCATAATCTAACTTTTGTCCAACTGAGGTTTGGAATGGGTGGAAGTCAAAGTGGGTGTGGCTACCGATCTTGAGCTTGATTCCCTCATCCCTGAGCGTCAATGGGTGGATTCCAGTGATGTTCAAGAGGGATGTATGCATACCACTACCAGGGGAGAATGGAATTCAAGAAGTCATACCCACCATAGTGGGTTGTGACCCACCTGTGGAGGATATGAAATGGCCTACATATCCTCCTGGGCGTACTTCCCCTCAAGACGCACCCTAGAATATTTTATAGCCTATCCATCACTGGCACCACTACGTTAACCTTTTTCTTTGCTGCCATAATCTCATTCATCACTAGCATCCCTAGGCGGACTCCCATCCTCGTGTCCCTCACTAGAAACAATCATTCACTCAAGAATGCAGTAATAAACCCAGGGAATCACACATTTGGGTCTTGACCTTAATTAATTCCAAAGCCCCACGATCGGTACTCTCCTGTCTCCAAAATCTTCAAATATGATCCTGCTTTTCCCCTCTGAGATGTATTTGGGCACTGATTCCCTTGGCCTGGAATCTTCACAACTGTGTCCTGGGTCAGAAAAAAACTAAACCACCCTGAATAGGATATGTCCTTCTAGATGTATTTTATTTTGAGCTCCTCTTTAGCCAACTCTAGCAGGTTCAATGATTGGATTGCGGTTCGTGTCCTATCCCCCCAAACATTCTCCACCATGAGGAACTCGTCGTACTGATACCCTTACAAGGGGATTCCCCTGATACAGTGTGCATCCCACAAGATAATACTCACCTCCCCATGGTGGAGGTGAAAAGTGTTGGTATTAGGAGACCAGCAACAAAACAGCTCAACTACCAAGTCCTGCTATCGGAAGAAGTGGAATTGGGATGTCCAAACAGCCTCAAAAACCCCAATGGACCACATTTTCAGCCCAAATTAATCACATGTATGATGTCCCCAGTACGCCCTTGCCCATTAATTGGTAAAGTTTCCCCCAGATCTGAAATCCCACTCCTGACAGCCCGTCATCTCGTCAGTAATGCGGCTTCTAAAAGTAATTGCATAAATAGCAGAAGATTCATCAGGGACTGGATCTCTTCCCATTACTATTATGGTCTTCAGATTTATGACATAGATGGATGTGTTCTGCATTTCCCTGGAAGGATGGCCATTGTTTTTAATATGGAATTGTGGAAGACTATCCATGTGTGTCACCCATGACTGCGGTGTGTCCATCTCGAAACTGGGCATCATCATCTCTTCCAGAATACTGAAGTTCCATATTGGTAGGATATCGCTCAAGACATAATCCTTTTGAGCCTACGTAAGCATGACAAAAAGCATTTTTTTACCAAAAACAACCCTCCTCGCATGAATAATCTGAGGTTTCACGATCATTTCGGTTCTTCTTGCAGCAGCGGAAACCTCCCTCTTACCACGGTCTGTTGAGAGACCATTTTGGAAATCTGAAGTGATCAGTGTGAAAGAATGAAGTTCGGCGCTCAAAAGTGGTGGCGGCGTGAAAGAAGTTCAACATGTGTGGAAAAAAATTGGATGGTACGCAAAAACCTAGAGTCGATCATGGAATCTTATTCGCGGATCGTGATAGTTTTCAAACATGAGAGAAAAATTCATATCATGAGAAAAAAGTCAAATTAGGGCATAGGGGGGGCGTCGGCCTATTTATAAAATGTTGATGTTCCTTATGCGCATGCGCAATCAGTTACCAGGCACGAAATGCCTTTTTGCGCGCCCCTAAAGAGATTTCTCGTTTTTTTGTGGACCCTCAGAATCTGACCTTTGGGTTCTCTTTCAGCCTTGATTCCGGGGGGGAATTTGTTGATGCCTAAATATGGAGAAGGGCCACATCAGGCGGATAAAAGAGCAATGAAAGAATCCGGGTGTGCAAGAGAAGTGTCTGGTGCCCGGGAGGTGGGTGCGTGCAAGAGTCTAGGGAAGCTCGCAAGAGGCATTCTGGAGTGCAAAATCTTGCGCACACGGCCCCCTTTTCACACCCAAGGCGACATCAATTTGGAGTTTTCATGCCCGACCCCCTTTTCACACCACCCTGAGGACTCAAAATATAAAACAAACCGTATCCCCACCCTTTAGGGATGGTAATAGAAGTCAAATCGATGCTCTGCTGCGCAAAATCCATATCTTCTGTGACTGTAAAAAAACCCCCAATGGCCTTTAGGTATGGGATATTGAGTGACAGATTCCCCCAGGGGGATTTTTTGGGTGGACCCTATGGATCTTGATCCCCATGAATTTCATTTCCTCCCAAGTCATTTTCATGCTAGGGATCCCCTTTTTCCCAAAAGTTCCCTATGTGTCATTCTCTCTTGAGCGCAACCCATCCATCTTGCGCACAACCTTTCCCTCTTCCACACAACCCATTTTTCTTTCACGCAGCCCTTGTGTCTTATGTGTAGCCCCTTCGTCTTGCATGCAACCACATTATCTTGCATGCAGACATTCTATCTTTCCCCTGGCCCATTCTCTTACACGCGCTCCATATGTTTCCCTTACCTTAAGGTACCCTGTATGAGCCCCTCATATGTAAAACACACCTGTGTCGCATGCTCTCTTCTCGTGCATCCCTTCAGGTTTTCATGTATTAATTTCAATGTTCCTTGTTCAATGCTCTCCATTGTGTTGCTTCGCCTCATTCTTCTTCACATATGCACGCTAACATCTATTTTTTCTTCGCATAGCCATGCTAATATGGATCCCCAAATGGAAGGCTCCATAACACACTATCGTCACGTCATTGGTGATGCCTTCCCTGAAGGGTGGACAGGTATCAGTTATGTAAGTCCTAGGGGTGTGGAGAAATCCCACATTGTCCGAGCTGCAGGAAGTTAAACTGTCAAGCACCATTGTCCTCAGCACATGATGTTAAACTATGGCATCGCCCCATGCCTCGCACATGGGGTGCCCCATCTCAGACATTCTCTATGCCCACTGGTCTCCACAAGAGTGAGATCATTCCTCACATGGAATGATACCCTCATTGTTGGAGAAAAATTGGTCCATATGGAAAGGGAAACTGTCTTGGTGTAAGACCCTAGATTTTCTTGCAAGAGGTAACACCCCTGCTCCTCCTATCTTCTTCCTTGTCAAAGGCCTGATGAAAGATGGGAATTGGTACCTTTGTTATCCCATCCCTCATCCCCTAGACTTTGTCACTACCTGGGCCTCCATCCAAGAGTAAGTCCCAATATACATCACATTGGGCTTCTAACCACACATAATCCCATATTTCCTCTTTGGGTTTCTAGCCACATGTAAGCCCCACTTCACTTCCCACAGACTCACCTTCCATGACATGATCATAATGCCTTTGTTTCCTCTTGTTTCTCACATCGAGCATGACTCACATGGGCTTAGAGTAAGCATCGACCATGACATCTTCTCTGGGCAGCCTAGATTGTAAGCCACACGACCATCCTTAACTGCATGGTCTTTGATCTTTTTCAAGGCTAGGTATGTAGGAATCCTCCCTGAGGTTCAAGCCCACCATCCATTTTTCCCGACCTTCTTCAATCGGTTCCCACTCCTCCTGAACTGCATGGTCTTTGATCCTTGCTAATGCAAGGTACGTAGGAAGCCTCCCTGAGGTTCAAGCCCCAAATCTATTGGTCCCAAGCATCTTCACATAAGTTCCCAATCCTACTGAATAATGTGGTCTTTGATCCTTTCCAAGGAAACATAAATAGGAAGCATCCCTAAGGTTCAAGCGTAACAACCACTGGTTTCGACCCCCCATTCACATTGGACATCCTTTGTTCCACATGATGTTAAACTACACACCCCCTTTTTCGTCCATCATGACATTAAACTGCATTCCCCATTCGGTGGTAATCCATTGTCAACCCCATTCAGAGGTAAGTTGTTGGGACCCCATCCAGCAATAAGCCATTTTCAACTGCATCCAGCGATAAATTGTTGTGACCCCATCTAGGGATAAGCCATTTTCAACCCAATTCAGCGGTAAGCCGTTGTGACCCCATCATGCAGTAGACTGTTGTGACCCCATCAAGTGGTAAGTCATTGTCAACCCCATCCAATTGTAAGACATTGTCAACCTCATCCAGAGGTAATCTGATTTAGTCCCCTCAATTGGTACCTGCATATCTGGTCTACCCCTCTGGCGTCAGGCCAACTCACATGCCATTAATCATGTGTAATCCCTAGTATGTCATCAGGTTGTTTTCCTTCGTATGCACCCCGATTTCATGCCCCAACATGGAGGTTCCACTTATTCCAAGTCCAATGGATGCATCCAGTCTCACGGGTCGCCTCCTTAGATGTCTCATCACTTCACAAACTATGAGGACACTGATTCCCTACCACGGGGATACGTAGGAAGTCTCTTCAGGACTCAAGCCTGACCTCACTATCGTCCTCATGTTAACTCCATATCATTCTCCATCCACCTCATTTAACCATACATAATCCATCATGATTATTATCCAGGATATCACATCCTGGTGAGATAATGTCAATTCACCACCTAGCATCAGTGTTTCCCCTTGGGGTCACACCCATCTGATCCACTCTAATCAGTGTTCTGATCAGTCTGATCCATCTCCACTAGACGTTAAACCTGCGGCATACCTTGTGTTAAACATGGGAAGCTAAAGAAAAACTAAGATATATTCCTATGGAATATAATTCCCCGCATTCGACATTGGATTCCTCTAGCTTCTGAGCCCTCTATAAGCCCGATAATAAGGGGAAGAATACCTGAAGTGTCAGTGTTTCAGTGTCCAGACACGCCAGTGATGTCCATTGTGACTACTCCCCCAACCGAATGTTGCTGCCATAACCGGACACCTTGCAATGTCCCAACATAAGCAGTGTAATTAACTGGTGTCCATAAACATATGGCACTGGTAAGAGTTTCACAAACAACATCTTAAGTATATTTGGGATACCCGAACTAGGTGACAAGTTCTGAGGAGGAATACACGGAAGGAAGAACCGACATCCCATCATCTCATTTCGATCAAGGATCAAACGTCCCTGAACAAGGAATATATGCCAACCACCTATGGAAAATGGGTGTGCGGGGAAACAAACAGCGTCTTCATCCTTGAACAGTGTGTGTGCTCTAGAAAAAGTGTCAGAAATAGTAATCCAACATAATTTCCTGGCCCTCAGGACACCTAAAAAGAATGTTGTTGTTGAAGAATACATAGAATCTATTATAAATTTCTAAGACTATATTATGTGAATTTGACCTTCCAACTTGTTTTTGGACTAAAGATGTAAATATAGTATGTTATGTATTAAAAATATTTATAATTAGTCCAATTTTGAAGAAAACACTCTATGATATATTGAATAAAATAAATCCATAATATGGATACTTCAAGGTATTGGATGAAAAGTTTACATAAAAAACAACAAGGATATTCTTAGTAAATTTTATCCAACGTATGATGAAGGAATATTTATGGTACATTATAAAACTTCTGAGGGCTATAAAGACTTCAATAAAATTTGAAAGATTATTGAAGAATCAACTCCTCTAAAATTTGAAAAAAAATTAATCTTTCTTATAATTAAATTACTCAATTTGATTATATAAGTGATTGTTTTAAAGACATAAGACCTAAACCCTTATTTTAAATAATAAATGATGGTGATTGGGAAAATTATTATAGTTAATCAAATCCTAAAAGGATGGATAAAAGTGAACTTAAAAGTGTGATTACCAGACAACCTTGAACCCTAAACAATATCCATTTGAAACTATCATAGGAATATTAAATGATGTTATTATGAATATAAGGAGTGTTGAAAAACTTGAAAACGCTTATGATCATTTATCTCAACTAGAAATTAAAACCATAGATGATTCCTTAGATGATGAAAGTTTAGTATTAGCTATACAAGAGGATTGAAACTAGTTCAAGAGGAAAAATGTATAAGAATTAGTTCATAGATCCTCTGACTATCTTGTTATATGAAAAAATGGGTTTTTAGAAATAAAAATGATGATCAGGGTGTGATCACTAAGAATAAGGATAGACTAGTAGCTAAAGGGTATTACCAAATAGAAGTTATAGATTATAAAGATACATTTTCACATGTAGTCTTATTACAAGACATTATGATTCTACTAGACTATGATTCACACATGGATTTGAAATTATATTAGATTGATGTGAAATTATAATTTTTCATCTTTTATTAAAGAGGAAATTTATGTTGAACAACCTTATGGTTTTGAATTTATCCATTTTCCAAATTTAGTTTTAAAAATTACAAAATATCTTTATAGAATTAAACAAACACCTAGAGGTTGGTATGAATGCTTAAGTTCATTTATTTTATTTATTTGAATTTTAGTAAGATTAAGAGACCCTACCTTTTTTAATAAAACATAATCTTTATATATTTTTTTAGTTCATATATATGTTGATGACATGATTTTTGGTTCTATAAATAAAATATTATGTGGTGAGTTTTTGAAACTCGTGAAAAAAAAAAGAAAATGAAATGAGAATGATTGGTGAGTTAAATTACTTTCCTGGTTTTCATTTTAATGAAAACAATATTTGGGAATGTTTTGAATAAAATCAAATAAATACTTTAATTAATTAAGTGGTTTGGACTTGAAAATAGTAATGTTCATATAACTCCTATGTTTTGTAATAAAAATCATCATGTAAATGAAGCTAGGAAACAAGTTGTATAATAACACTTCTTTTTATTACACAAATAAACATGATTTATTATATAAAATCTTCACTTGATACAACAAAGAAGATAAATAGGTCTACTGTATTTGTGGATTAGAAACATTACATAAAGACTTAAAACATGAATCACAACTTCTTTATTGAAAACATCCTTTACATGACCACTACATTCCCTCGTACTTAGCATTGCATGGGATAACCTGAGGACATGAATATAAAAAGGATGATCTATAAATCCCATTAAGGAAGTAAAAAAGTCATAACATGAAGAATAGAATACATTTTATGAAATAGGAATATCAATGGATCATAAGAGAAATGTGAACATAAAGGCATGATATAGCATGATTATCATAACATGGAAATGAGGCAACAACATTTAACGTGATATTAGCATGATCTGGGGACCATTGCACATGTAACATGAGTAAAACCTCATTGAACTTGAATTATAATGATTAAACCCTCATTTCACTTGATGTATCATGATGCTAAACATTACCCAATGCATTGGACCACTATCAGGGTGCACTGTTCTTAATCATTTCATTTCAGGCATAAGTGTGCCACATGGATCATAATACATGGATTCATTAAACATCATCATTTATTCCACAATAAATGACTGTGTATTTCATACATAAAACTCTATAATAAATATGTAAATTTGAATAAATTTAAATACCCTTGATAGATAAATGGGCTTGGAATTCACTACACAATGACATTGGCTTGGAAAATCGTACTGCAATTTTGGGAGCATAACGGCATGACATAAGAATTCATAAAAATGGTTAATGAGAGATAAAGGGGTGTATCATAAAATTTACACAAAATTTAAAGTAATTTGGTCATATAGGTACATGTCCCAACATATGTAATGGAATTTATATTCATAATACAAAATATTTTCCTGAATGTAAATGATGAGAGAGAAATTCATTACGTAATTTCTTCATGGAAACAGGTGTAAATTGGAGGTATTAATGAGAGATAAATTGGTATATCATCATTAAAACCTAAGGAGGGAAGTATTTATGAGATTATAAATCATACCAAAATATTTAAAATTGAAAATAAAATGGAATAACAATATTAAGATACTTGGATAAAATGAGGAAGGAAGGAATCCCTTAATTTGACGTTTGTTCCCAAAGGCTTGGGAGAGGCTTGAGAGAGAATTATTGGGAGCTTGGGGAACCTTGGTAGGATTATAGATAGAGTAGGGTAATGTTTTTTCATGGTATATTGTCTTTGAGTGAAGAGGAAGTGGGATCTTTAGTGGGTTTATATAGGAAAATGGAGGGAATTATTTATTATTTAGGTTTTGGACACTACACATTAAACTAATCAGAACCACAAACCAAACCATGGTTTTTCCTTGTTTTTTTTCAAATTGGATTAGAAAACATTATTTTATAATTCCAATGTCCGATATTCTTAAAATATTAGGCTTTCTTATGTGGAGGTGAGTCACATTCGCAAGGAAATCAATTTAAAAAGGTAAAATGTTTTATAAGTCTTGGAGGGTCCACTAATGATCTGAAAAATAAATCAAAAAAACCTAAAATCACATTATGTTAATGGTAAAACATATATTGGACGAAAATAGTGTTTATAGTATTTTTTACATCACTATTGGGTCATTTTGATGTCAAAAAACACATTATATATTTAAACAATATTTAATTTTTACCCAAAAAAATGATTATCTAAGAAAACTGTGAAAAATTCACCGTTGGATAATTTCGACATACTAATTCAAAAAATAATATTCTTTTTATCGAAATAATTATCTAAATATCTGAATTTTTAATTCTAAAATAAAAAACTACATGTATTGAAAATTCATGAGTTTTGACAAAAATGGCATTCAATCCTTAATAAAAATCACAATTGTATTCATTAAAATTATATAATCATTTATATTTTAAAAAATAATTTAGTAATAATATTTTATTATAATATTATTTAATTAAAAACTCCATTAATTCATCAAAATATATTTTTTAATTGAATATTAACTAAAAAATATTATTTCTACTTTAAAAATTATTTACAAAGTAAGAATAATAAAATTAATGTATATTATCTATAAAAAATGTACATAATCATAGTACTAGGGTCTCATAACATAACCCCTTCTAACACCCACATAAGACTAAAGGGTAAGGTTTCCGATTATGATAGACTCTTGGGGTGGATCAAATAACATCACTCAGGTGGTAATCTTTATCAACTTATACTTATCACATAGGTCATTCCGTTCGAGCTTAATGTGTTGAAGCTTAGCTTGGTATTGGTCAAGAGAGAAGCCTTATTATGCCACATCCTTTCCAAGCTCCGAAAAATGGGCTTTGTTTGGAGCAATTCTACTGGATAAGGCCATCGCTTCCTTTGTCTATGTAAATTGGATTTGTTAAAGGCCTATATTTATTCTAATCATGTGATCACTATTTAATGGCTATATTAGCCATGGTCACAATTCTTAACGGTATTTTATAATCCAAAAACATAAAACCAAGGAATTTTATATGTTATATAACCATATTAAATAATAATACATTTAATTATATCAAGATTAATTTTCATTAATAAAAGTTTGGGTCGTTACAATCATCCCCCATTAAGAAATTTCACCCTCAAAATTTTTTTCCCCACACTAAAACAGATGCGGGTAACTATGCTTCATCACTTCATTTGATTCCCAAGTAACGCCTTAAAACATGTTGTTTTTTCACAACACTTTCACAAGGGGCATTGTATTATTTCATATAAATTTTTCCCTATGATCTAAGATCTTCACTTCCTTCTTTTTATATGAGAGTTAATTCTCCAATGGTACCAAATTTGGATTGAGTACATGTGATGGGTCAAGTATGTACTTCCTCAAGAGTGATACATGGAATACATCATATACTTGAGAGTGGTTTAGTGGGAGTTGTAGTCGATAGTAAACTTCTCCAATGCGATCAAGGATCTCAAAAGGAATGATGTTCTTTGGACTAAGCTTTCCCTTCTTACCAAATCTCATAACTCTCTTCCACGGTGATATGCAGAGGAATACCATGTCTCTGACATCAAACTATATGTCTAGTTTATGATTACCATTATAGATATTTTGTCAACTCTGAGAAACTTTAATGTGATGTTGTATGGTCTTAACCTTATCCACCATTTCTTCAACCATTTCTGGACCTAAGAGTTTTCTCCCTCCAACTTCATCCCAACATTTCAGTGTTCTACACCTCTTCCTATACAGGACGTCATACAAGTCCATTTAGATTCTTGAGTGAAAATTTTTATTATAATAGAACTCAACCAGAGTAATATTTCAATATCATTCTGCTTCTAAGTCCATTTAGTGTGCTCTCAGAATGTCCTCAAGTGTTTCGATGGTCCACTCATTTTGGAAATCAGTTTGAGGATGATAAGTTTTACTGATGTTCAGATCAGTATTTATATCTTGATGAATACTCTTCCAAAAATTAGAGGTGAATCATGGTTCTTGATTAGATACAATCAATAGTGGAACACCATGCATCCATACCATGTCTCTGATTTATATCTATGCCAGTTGATCTAGTGAGAAATCCTCCTGAATTGCAATGAAGTGTGCAGTCTCTATAAGACGATCCACAACAACCCAGATAGCATTGTTTCCATTGGATGTATCCGAATGTCCAGTGAAAACGTTCATGGTGATGTTCTCCCACTTCCATATGGGTATGGGTAATGGTTGCATCATCCCCTTAGACTTCTTCCTCTCAGCCTTCACTTTCTGACACACCAGGCACATTGATGTGTACTCAGTGATCTCCTTCTTCTTGTTATCCCATCAATAATGCTCTCAGAGATCTCAATACATCTTTCTATTTCTTGGGTGAATTGAGAAATTTTATCTATGTGCATTATCCAAAAGTTCAATTTTTAACTTCAGATTCGATGGAACATATAGTCTTGACCCAAATCTCACAATTCCTTATTTATTAGCATTGAACTCCTAGGATTTCCCTTTTCTAATAGTTTCCACCTTCTTCAGAATCCCCAAATCATTCTTTTTTATCATCCATTAACCTTTCCAAAAGAGTAAGTTGAGAAATCATTTGTGAAAGGATTTATGATGTTCTCTTATTTATGATTCCCATTTCTATATTCATCAAATCTAATAAGATTGGATCCTTATCATTTCTAATCAATGATTGAATCATTGGGTCCTTTCAACTTAGAGAATCTTCTACATTGTTCCCTTTCTTAGGGTGGTAATGTATTGAGAATTCATAGTCCTTAATCATCTATAACCATCTTCGTTGGTTCATGTTCAACTCTTTCTTTTTGAATATATACTTGGGTCTTATTGTGATCCATGTATATTTTACACTTCTCCCCAAAGTGCTAATGCCGCCAAATTTTCAAACTGAAGATTATTTCTTCCAACTCCAAATCATGTGTTGGATAGTTTTTCTCATGAAAATTCAGTCACATTAAATCATGGGAAATGACTTTGTCATTTTTCATCAACACACAACCCATGCCCTACTTTGAATCATCACTGAATACCACAAAATATCTCCACTTTGGGGTAAAGTGAGAACGGGCATACTGATAAACCTCTTTTTAAACTCCTTGAATCTCTCTTCACATTAAACACTCCAAAAAAACTTTACTCCCTACTAATTTATCTTAGTATGAGGGTAGGACAATTATGAAAAAATTTCTCACAAATCAATGATAATATCCATCTAACGCCAAAAAGATATAGATATACATTACTGATGTTGGCCTCTTCCATCCCTCAATTGTAGCTATCTTGGAGGGATCGACATATATCAAAGTTCTTGTGATTATATGTCTCAAGAATAAGACTTCCTTCAACCAAAACTCACACTTTTTGTACTTCGCATAAATATTCTTCTTTCACAAGGTCTCTAGTACAGTTCTTGGATTCTCCTCATGCTCCTCCTTGGTTTTGGAGTATATTAGAATATCGACTATAAATACTACCACAAATTTTTTTAGGTAATCTCCAAAGACTCTATTCATCAAGTCCATGAATATTTCTAGAGAATTTGGGAGTACAAATGTCATTATGATGAATTCATAATGCTCATATCTTATACGAAAAGTTGTCTTCGGGATATCCACCTTATTCACCCTTACTTGGTAATATCCTGACCAAAAATACACCTTGGAAAAGTATTGTCCTCCACGTAGATGATCGAACAAGTCATCAATTTAGGGCAGATGATACTTTTCCTTTATCATGCTTTTGTTGAGCTCACAATAATCAATACAAAGGCGCATTTACCCATCCTTCTTGTCAAAGAGGACTAGTTCAACCCATGGTGAAGCACTTAGGCGTATAAACCCTTTATCCAGATTATCCTATAGTTTTTTCTTCATATCCTCATGCCCCACAACATCCATTCTATATGGAGTCTTGGATATTGGCAATGACCGATTTATAAGGTCAATTGAAAATTTAGCATCTCTTCTGGGAGGAAGACCAGGAAATTCCTCGGTAAACACTTCAGTGAATTCCCCCGCAATAGGCATGTCCTCAAGGATGGTTTCTTATTTAGACTCAATCATCTGAGCCAAATACACATGCTCATAGGGTAGTAATATCTATGCTTGAGATGATGGGGATAAAGAAGATTCATCTTCCTCCTTGAAATTGTATAGAATTGAGGGGTGATTCTCTATATGTAGAGCGATTTCCCTCTCATAGAAATTTATGTTGGCTCTATATAAGAAATCAAATCCATTCCGAGAATTACATAAAATTCCACCACAGAGAGTATAATGAGGTTCTCCAGGAAGTTTAATCAACAAATTATAATAGGGGGGGAGTTATATTCATGGGATTTAATGATTTCCCCATTTTTCATACTCCCCGACATATTTAATTCCATGATTTTTGGTGGTGTAGGGATTGTTCTAATAAATTTCAGGATACAAGAGAATGTGCATAACCAGAATCAAAAAGTATGTTTCCTATTCTTGAATTAATTACTAGCATACCTTTCACCACTTCATTGTTGGGGTTCTCTTCGGTGGTAGTGATGGAAAAATCTCACCCAAGCTACCTTAGAGGTTGTTGGTTGCCTCCAAAAACCCTTGTCTTAGGGAACTTATTTTCAAGGTGCCCTAATTCTTTCCATTTGAAGGAATGAACAATGTGTCGAGGGATGAATGGAGCATTCCTCTCCTCTGTCACAGACGTGGGTTTTTCCTGTCGATAGTTAATAGTTAGGTGCCCTTCTCTTCCACCCAAAAATTATTTCATCGTCCCCTTCAGTCCATTTCTGAGGTTCTTCTTTCCACACCTTTGGAAAGTGGGGTGCTAGATTTTCTTAGCACTATTGAATTTATCCATAGGACCTCTAGAATTTAATTTCACCTTACACTTATTATCCCCATGATACCACTGAGATTATCCAATATCCATTTTGACCTTAATGGCACATCAGACAATTTTCTCAAAGATATCAAAGTCATGGATCGCAAGGGCTTTCCGTATGCTTGGTTTCAGCCCACCAAAGAAGCGTTCAACCTTGCATTCGGGGGTAACGAAAAATTCGGATGCATATCATGAAAGCCATGTGAATTTTTCCTCATATGCTCTGATGGATTCATCATCTTTTATACTTGTTGTAAATTAAGTACCTTTCCATATAAATTGGGAGGGTGTGAGGAAAATATTTGTCGAAAAAAATTTTCTATAAGTCCTTCAATTCCAACACATTGATCTCCCCCTCGGGCTTTATTTTTTATCAATTTCCACCATTGATTGGCTTCACCCTCTGTACAATAAGAAACCAGATGAAACTTATCTTGTTCGGAATATTGAAGTATGGAGAAGATATTTACAATGGATTTGATCCATTGTTTGGAAATTAAGGGATCAGATGATCCATTAAAAGTAAGAGGAATTAGTCTCGGGAAGCCCTCGATTGTGAATTGTTCTTTCTTAGGGGGGTTGAATGTTTTTATTGACTCATGTTTCTATAAAAATATTGAGTTACCTAAGAGAGTATCATGACAAAGTTCACGATTCCCGCTCCCATTGGATAGGGCATCTAATTAAAAGAGTCATCACATTGATCTTCGCAATAGTTGTTGGATTGAGTCCTCCTATTACTGACCATTGGATGGAATAAAAGGAAAGTTAGGGGTAACACATAAACGGTAATCCAAGGACTTAAATTTATGGATTATAAATAACTTTTATTTTCTTAACTTGTGAATATATAGGATTTAATCCATGTTATCCATGATCTACTTCACAACATATATTCTTAGGGGCATTTTTTTTATTACCTTAACAATGGTTCATACTAATATTATGAATTTACCAAATCATATCCCTTGGGAGTGTTGTAACCAATAGTATAGAAAGGCCTAATGTCGTGTACTAGGATACCCCGGGTAAAGCCCGAAACTCCTTGTCAGAGTTTTCACTCCTAAGTATATCTATTCCAGAGCCACCTCTACCTACTCGTATCTCAACAGGGATGTATTTTATTGATAAAACACTTACTCAATACTCACCAAAAATTAGGGATGTTTTTATTATACTTAATCTTATCTCTAAGGCTTCACTGGGTTTTTCTAATCCTAATACCAAAAATAACTAAAACTATCATCTGATACCAACTACAAAAACCCTTCTTTTTATTACAAACTTAAACATGATTTATTACGTAAATTATTCACATCATACATCATAGAATTTAGATATTTCTAGTGCCTTTGGGGATTAGTAACATTACATAACAATATAAAACATGAAAGACAACATCTTTATTGAAAACTTCTTTTACATGACCACTACATTCCCTCATACTTTCCATTGCGTGGGATAACCTAAGTACATGCATAAGAAAAGGGTGAGCTATAAATCCCAGTAAGGGAGTAAACAAGTAATAACATGAATAATATAGTACATGTTAGGAAATATGAATATAAATGGATCATAATAGAAACATTAACCTCAAGGCATGATATATCATAATTTTAATAACATGGAAATGTGGCAACAACATTTAACATGATATTAGCAATATTCGGGGCCCATTTAACATGTAGCATCAGTAAATCCTAATTTAAATTTAGTTATCATTAGTAAACCCTCATTGAACTTGATGTATCATGATAATAAACTTTATCCAATGCATTGGAGCATTATCAGGGTGCACTCTTCTTAATCATTTAATTTCATGCATAAGTGTGCCACATGGATCATATGACATGGATTCATTAAACAACATAATTTATTCCATGATAAAGAAATGTGGAATTCATTTATGAAACTCTATAATAAATTAGTAAATATGCATAAATGTGAATTCAATTTATATAGAAATTGGAATGGTATTCACTGCACAATGACTTTGGCTAGGAAAATCGCGATGCAATTTGGGCAGCATAATGGCCTGACATAAGAATTCATAAAAATAGTTTATGAGAGAGAAAGTGGTGTATCATAAAGTTTTATTTGAATGTAAATTAAGGGGTTTATATAGGTACAGGTCCCAACATATGTAATGGAATTTATATTCATAATAAAAATGATTTTCTTGAATGTAAATGAGGAGGGAGAAATTCCTTATGGAATTTCAGCATGGTAACGGGTGTAAATGGGAGGCATTAATAAAAGATAAAGGGGTATCTAATAATTAAAACCTATGTAGGGAATTATGGGGGTGGTTAAAAATCATACCCCAACATTTAAAATGGAAAATAAAAGGTCATAACAATATTAAGAAACTTGGATAAAATGAGGAAGGATGGAATCTCTTACATACAAGTTTGATCCCAAAGGTTTGGGAGAGGATTGAGAGAGAATTATGGGGAGATTGGGGTGCCTTGGGAGGATTATAGAGAGATGAGGTTAGAGTTTGTTCTAGTTACAGAGGTTTTGAGTGAATAGGAAGTGGGATCTTGGGTGGGTTTATATAGAAAAAGGGAGGAAATTCTTTGTTATTTAGGTTTTAGACACTACACATTAAACTAATCAAAACCAAAAACTAAACCATGGTTTTTTCCAATGGTTTTTTCCAAATGGGAGTGGAAAAAAGTATTTTATAAGTCTAATGTCAAAACTTCTTAAAATATTATGCTTGTAGATGTGGTGGTGAGTCACACTCTCATGGAAATCAATTTAAAAAGTTAAAAATTTTTGTAAGTCTTGGAGGGTCCACTAAAGATTTTAAAATAAATCAAACAAACCTAAAATAAATTTATTTTAATGTTAAAACATATATTGGCCAAAAAAAATGTTTATATTATTTTATTACATCACTATTGAGTCATTATGATGTCATTAAACACATTATATATTTAAACTGTATTTAATTTTTACCCAAAAATTATATTATCTCAAAAAATTATGAAAAATTCACAATTGGATAATCTCGAAGTCCTAATTACAAAAATAATATTAGTTTTATCTAAATTATTTTCTAAATATTTGAATTTTTACTTTCAAAATAAAAAACTGACATTTATCAAAAATTCACGAGTTTTGCCAAAAACATCTTTCAAACCTTAATAAAAATCACAATTGTATTTTTAAAAATTATATGATCATTTATATTTAATAAAACATAATTTATAATAATATTTTTAAAAAAATATTATTTAAATAAAAAATCCATTAATTCATCAAAAAATATTTTTTAATTGAATATTAATTAAAAATACTATTTGTTCTTTAATATTTATTTACAGTAACAATAATAAATTGAATGTATATTCTCTATTAAAAAAATAATGTACATAATCATAGTACTAGGGTCTCATCACATAACCCCTTATAATACCCTCATAAGACTGAAGGGTAAGGTGTGCGATGGTGACAGACTCTTGGGTGGCTCAGATAACATTGCTCAGGAGGTCTTCTCTTTCAACTTCAACTTCTCCTATAGGCCGTTCTATTCGAGATTAACTTGTTGAAGCTCAAATTGGGCTTGGTCAAGAGAGAATACCAATTACACCACCTCCTTTTCTCACTCTAAAAAATGGAATTCGTATGGATCAATACTACTGGATGAGGTCATCGCTTCATTTATTTGAGTAAATTGTATTTGTTAAAGCCCTATATTTATACTAATCATGTGATCACTATTTAATGGATATAATATAAATTGTCACAATTCTTAAGGTTATTTTAAAATCAAAAAACCTAAAACTAAGGAAGTTCATATGTTATATAACCATCTTACATAATAATACATTTAATTATATCAATAGGAATTTCCATTAATAAAATTTTGGGTTGTTATAAGTTGACAACAATATATATAGAGTAATAAGTAGGAATCTAGTTTATTTGAATACTATATGATTATAAACTATGTTTTCATTATCCTTATGTGATAAATTCTAGAAAAAGTACAAGGACTATCATTTTGAAACTACAAAAAATAATTTTAAGGTATTTAAATGAAACAATTTTTCTTCCTAGATTTTTCCAAAAACATCTAGCTTTAATTTGGATTCATTGTCTAATGCAGAAATCAGTAATTATATACAAGATGGGAATAGTAAATTATGAACTTACCATTTTCTTGGAAGATTCCTCGTATCATAATCTAGTAATTAATAGCACTTAGTTGCATTATATAGTGTTGAATCAAAGTAAATTACAACTATTTATTGTTATGAATAGATGTTATAGATGAAACACAACTTAATAGATTTTGGATTCATTTATAATCAGGTGTAAATGAAAATTAATAACACTGGTGCTATCAATATTTCAAGGAATCCAATAAACTATTCAGTAATAAATCAAATATATCTAAGGAATAATTTCTTAATAGATCATGCGCAAAAAGGTGATATCACACTTAAATTTATATCCACTGAGAATCAATAGGTGGATATATTTACTAAGACCCTTATAAAAGTTTTGAATTAATTAATCATGAATTTTGGATATTTTAATTTTAATGAGTTTAAATTATTTTTATTATTATTATATTTGAACTTTTTTCATTTATTATTATAGTCATTATATTTTTTATGTCTTATGATTTTATTTCATTTTATTTTATTTGAAAAACTTTTTATGCTTAAATATTTAATTAAACTTGAATTGATTTTAGAAAATACATTACATAAACTTTATTTATTTTATTTTCTAAGTTAAATCAACCCCTAAACCTTCATTGGATATGTAAACCTTTATAAAATTAGCTATGTAAAGTAAAAAACCAAATCTCACTTCTCCTCCCTTTTCATTCGCGTATATATCTTCTTCCTTGAAGTTAAACAATCACTTGTTGATTCTATCAGACTACAAAAGACCTTTTTTGCAATGGGGAAGTCAAAATAGGGTGATGGTTGGGGTTATTGTTATTCTAATAAATAGAAATTTTGCAGTGTACCACATAGAGTTCATATAGGAAAAAACATAGCTAAGGGTTATAAGAAAGGAATTGAGTTTCTATTGAAGAAAAGTTTTCAATTCCATGGATTGGAATTTAATTTTTATGAGAGTAAATTGGGATTTCAATTTGAGGAGGGGGATAATGATTTTATGATAAATACTAAGTTTCAATTTGGTAAAATAATGGATTTTCATTTGGTGAATATAAATGGTAAGAACCTATAGGTTTCATATATAGAAATGGAATAAGTTTTTTACTAACCTTGGGTGAGTACAAATTTATAAATACTTTAGTGGGTATAAGTTTTATTTGACCAAAAAAAGTATTTAAGTTTTATTTTCATTCCTATTATATTAAAAAGAATGTTTTGAAAGATTTGGAACCAAAATTGAAATATATCTATAAGTTTATCAATAATCATATTTCTCAAAGATATGGGGATAAAAAGAAAGTGTTTTTCCAGTACATTTACCTATTGTATATCTTGATCAATAATATCACATTGAATACTAATCATTACATGATGTGTTCCATTCACCAATTCTTATACTGAAAATATAATTTGAACTGTATTCCCTATGGAAGGATCGTCTCCCTAGTTATAAAAAATAATTAGGTGGAATTGAATGAAGGATAAATTATAATGTTTCAAAAGTAATATACTTTCAATAGTTATCTTGAAAATATTTTGTTATAACTAGGATACTTCCTCACACTCTTTAAGTAATATTAAAAAGGAAACTACTAATCAGGTGGTTATACCATCTACAACATCAACTCAGCGTGAGTAATCCACTACCTTACATACTAAGGATGCCCCATATATTGAGATGATTACTAATAGGGAAGAGAAGGAGTCTGTTGTTGAGATAATGAATCATATTGTGGAAAAATTAGACCATTGGAAGAATAATCACATAGATACTAATTTTTACAAGCCATTGTTGCTAAATTTGTGTATCAGGATGTGAAATATTTTTAGATAGTTAGTAAAGTTAAAGATAAATATTCTAGTATATTTTAGACTATAACTATTGTGCCTACTACTGGGGTTAGAGAAGAATTTGATGATGGGAACACTAAGGTTGATCCACCCAATGGATCACCTATTATAGATAAAGATGGATTTGAGGATATTGTTTTTGGAATATACTGGTGTGTTATCACATACCCTTGTGGTTACTCAATACTCTCCTCATGTACAAGAATATTATCTATTTGTAAGCAAGAGATCTAAAAGATTCGATGTGAAGAAACATATGAAGAATTTTTTTCTCTATATTGATCACATAATTAATTAATCAAAAGGGATATGATGTTGACTTGAAAAAGGAGTTTTTTTCCTTATAAGGGTGAAATAAAATACATAAATGAATGTTTAGCTTCTAAAACTAATTTTGATAAGATTTTTTAGATGATGGTTTCCCAAAAAACTATGATTCAAAATCTATAACCAGTGTAACATGTTTCATATGGAATAAGTGTTGAGGAAATTGATGCTATGAGAGCTCTAGTGAGTGAGAATAGAAATGTTTATAGTACCAAATTTGAGATCAATGAACTATGAGTGATTATTTTATCTCAAAGATACATGGTTCAGAATATAACCCTATTTCATTCAGATCTTTTATTGGATGTTCATGATGAGATTCGATGTTTTAAGACTAAGATAAAGGAAATATTTCATACCCTATATAATGTAGTAGTGAGTTATTTTTAATTACATAAGATATTTCAGCCAACAACCACTTATTTATCTAGACCTTCATTTTATCTTGATCTCAAGGATTGGTTAGATCTGATTTTTTCTTATATGAATTATATTTCTTCTCAAGTAAAATCATTGCACTGTGACATGTTCACCATAATTCTTATGATAGAGTTCAGAAGTTATCTATTACAAGAGTTTCAGGAGAATAGGGAATCGATTAGAATATTTAGTCTTGTTATTGATATAAATTTGAATGACATGGTTTAAAATATATAAGAATCAATTGGTTTTATTATAGAAGAGACCTTGGGAGTGACTAATAAAGTAATAAATAAGGTTTCATGTTCCATTAGTCCAATAAATAGAAACCATAAGAGTTTTAAAACTATGTTTCATAAGATTTATGAAGGTGATAAATAAATTATGAAAGACTAATAAGAAGATGATTCTAGTTCCTCAATGTATAAGGAACCATATTTTGTGCTAGATTTATCTTTGGTAAGAGTGTTTGTAGTATATTTTTTTAGGATAGTTGTTTCTAAGAAATCTACTCCCATTATTCTAATATAAGATACTTCCCTTTCTCTAATGAAATAAGCTCCATAAAATTATTTGAATTGGTTTGGTAAATACTAAAATATTAGTTAGATAACCTAGTTTATAAGTTCATTTATTTAGAAGGCAAGCTGGTCAGTTTACAAGTTTTGGATGATATGATTCAGAAGAAGTTGTAATCCAAGCCTCTTGCTACTCCATCTACACCTTAGCCAACTTCTATGGTCAGTGATCCTCATAGTTTTTCTACTTATTAGATTTAATATTTAAAAGGTATGTTAAACAATGTTCTTACAATAGATTTCAAGATTCACATAAAAACCTCTAATACTATTCTTGATTTCTGTAAATTTGATATCATAAAGAGGATAGAAAAATGTTTGGATTCCTTGTTTTCTCTAAGGGGTATAATATCTCTTGAACTATCCCCACTAAAGACCTATAGAGGTAACATGAAGTGATTGGATACTATTTTTATCAATGAAATAATTTATCAAAAATAATATTTAAATATTTCTGTTGTAGTTACAGATAAATATGATAATAAGGGAGATAATTGTTCAGAACTTATAAATAATATTCCTTTTTTATAGTGGGGGTTCTTATGATTTCATCATTGTTTCTTGAAATCTTGAGAAGGTGTTGAGTACTCCTATATAGAGACATTGGTACACATCAGGTTTTTGGATAAAGGTCACTTCTATTGGGATTGGGAGAGAATTTATACCTCCAGAATTTGACCCTATAACTTCCTCTTCATCCACTATGACATTCAACAAACCTCCACCCAAACCTCCTTTTTTATTTGATCCAATCAACATACTAGATTCATCTGACTTATTTGTTTATTTATGGTTGTTCACTCTTTGTAATTTTGGACCATAATTAATCATTAATTTCATTAATCTATAATTTTAATGTGTTTCAAAATGATTTTTTTAATTTAATTTTTTCATCTTTGTAAATGTTTTACTTGTTTAATTTTTGAAATTTAGTTATTCTATATTTCCAATTCATTGTCATCAATATACCTAATTAGTTCCTTATGAAAAGTGATACATTAAATGTGTTTATCTCTCCTTAACATTTATTTTTAGTGAAACAAAAGAGGAATAATTTTAATTAGTGGAGATAAGTATAATCAAGAGGGATAATAAATCATAAAAACAAAATTTTAAATAAGTATTATCAATTATAAATATTTTTTAAAAAATCATTTAAAATGAATGTTTATTATTTAGTGGGTTTTGTGATCCTAAAATAGGGGATATAGTTGGACTACTAATTTTGATCTATCATATTTCATTTGATTTATGATTTTATTATCTCAAAAATAACATTATATATTACTGATAATTTTGTTTCATATTTTTACATAATGTCTTATCTCTATTTAATTCATTATGTTGTTAATTATTCAAATTTTGAAAGTTTTATGAAATTTTCCTAAGTATGGAGTATTTGATACATTAAGAAATAATCTAAATGGATATTTAGAGATGTCTATAAATTGACTACATTAATAGTTTACATAAATTAATTTCCTATGTAAATCATTTATGACATGAAATCATCTACATGAAAATCACCAACGCCAATGAATCACCAACATGTGCAAATAGTTACGTCGATAAAATGGATACTTGAATCATCTATATAGAGAAATTGGCTATGTTAATTGGATACATGGTAAATTTAGCAATTTGGTACTAAATCAAAATGTCATTCATTCATATATGCCAAATTTCAGCTAAGTGAGAAAGAACGCAACATGATTTGGCTATATGAGAAAATAGTTATATAAATAAAAAATAGGTGGATCTATTTGGATACATTAATTAAAATATTAAATATTTATATATGTTTTGATTCATAATCATCTACATAATTATAAAATCAATATATTTATTATTATTGGTGAACTTTAATTGGAATTTAAGGCTACTATCGATGCATTAAATATTATATTTACTCATTATGGAAGACTTCGTTGTAAAAATGTTTCATGTAATGAGGGATGAAAGTAGTATGAGAATATTTTTTTGATAAATAATATTTCTGATGTGTTTTTTTGAAAATAACATCTAGAATTCAAGTCCAAGAATATATTTTTCGGGATATCATATAGCTCAATAGTATGAGAAGTTCATAACTAAGTATTCAAATAAAAATAGATATTTAGATAACATATACAAGAATATAATCAATAATTATCTCTATATCACTATATATCGAGGAACTGTTTGTTACTCTATTCAGTGTGACGAAGAAAAAAAATATTCAAGTTAAACAATTGTACTAAAAAGTTCAATCAAGCTATTTTAAAAGGATCTCCTAAAGCCTCTTTTCTTTTTTATCTTCTCTCTTAGAGAAATATTCTCTTCTATCAGTTTTCTCTTTCTATTGTGATCTTAATTAGTATAATTATATCTTTATCTCTCATTATTTTAAGTTTTAAATTATTATATTAATCTATGAAGGTTCCCAGTAAAATAACATTGAAGGATGGTGTTTCTAATGCCTTATTGTACCCTAATAAAAGATTCTATTTTTTTACCAAGTGTTGATTTCTTGAACTCAGTCATGAAGTACTTGAGAAAATTACTATAATAAAAAGTAAAAGTAATGGTTCTATTGAAAATTACTATGATCTAGGAGTTAATCATTGTTAGAGTGGACTATTGGATTTATATTCCCCAAACCACTATAATTATCATATGTTCTATCTATTATTTTTCTTTTCATTTCATTTGGGGTCCTTTGTAAACAGGATATAAAAACATATCATATCTTAAATAGGGTGGTTTTCCAATCCAATAAATTTTAAAAAACTAAATTCATCCCCTATTTAAGCGTAGTGATATTGTTCTCCAACTATCGCAAATGAAGATGAAAATAATGGATATGTGAGATATGTATGGATTATTGTTTTATCATTTTATTATGTTATTTTTTCTCAATATATTATTAGGTATGAAACTCATGTTTTTATCCATTATAAATGGGGATAAAGATATCCCATAAATCTTATCAATGATATGAGAGAATCTATCGATGATAATTTGATAAGATGAATATCCACTTGGAGATCTTGAATTGAATCCAACCAAGCACCATGATATTTCCAATATAAAATATTTTTTAATATTTTAGATTTATAAGGACCATAGTGTGGTGATCCTTGAAATGGTAATTAACTCATAACATTTATGAGACCACATAGTAGTCCATATCTATATGACCATTTCATGTGTCACCATAAAATCAAAGAAAATAGCACCACAGGACAATGACCAATATTGTGTTTTGAAGGTATGTGTACTATGGTTGAGATCCACTCTGAGGATCAGCATAACTTAGTACAAATTACATATAATTTTATAAAATGGATTTGAATCCCAAACCTCTAAAAAATGGATTCTTAAATTCACTTAATGCATGTTATTTTTAAAATTACAAGACATTATACAGAACTCTTTAGTCAAATACCTTTTGGAAAATTTAATAAAAATTTTGGTTTCATTAAAATTCTCAAAAACCATTATTGGTGTAACCCCTTATGGATTGTGATAAATCCATGGGAATTTAAATCATTTTAAAAAATAGTTTTGATGGAATAATTATCTAATGTTTTTTATCTTATGTTAAATAAATTATGTTATTTATTTATGTTATTCAAATTTAGTTATTCATTTATATAATTTGTTTGTATAAATCATATGGTTTGGTTTAAGTTTCTACTTCATATAATATTCTAATTATATGTTAGGTATAAAAATTTAAGATTTAGTTTTAATTTACCTTGACCTCTGTTTTTATTTAATAGTATTATATTGAATTTAGATGTCAAATATAGTTAATATATATTAGCTTTTAGAGTCATGATCATATTAAAATTCCTCCTAAGTAACGTATCATTGGGTAGAAGGATGTTGGTTCATACTTCCCAATAACCTGTAGGATTATGCATAGTCTATAAAACTGAGGGTTTAACTTTCTGTAAATAAACGCTTACTCTTATAAATGTTTTTAATTTCATATAATTATATAACTTTACATGAATGTGTTCATGTACCTTATTCATGGGATTTATTTTGATATTTTTAAGTATGTTTGGTTATATTTTTTATCGAGAAACACAAATTTTGAGTTTTTTATTTTGTTACACATTAATATAATTTAAAATTATTAATTTGGTAGATGGAATAGGGATTCTAAAATTAAACTATTATAAGAATACTTATATAGTAGAATTAAAATATAGAAAATAAATCTAACATGTGATGCACTGGTTATTCATTTCATATGAATGTAAAGTATATTATAATATTAAGACAAATAAATACCATTGAATACTAAGTGTGGGATTCATTACAATGTTAACACTTATTAAGACCATTTTCATCCAATCCGGTAGGTTCATACTAAAGTTGGGTTCCCATGGATTATATTGTGTAAGTCATGGAGGAGGTGTATATCCCAAAGAGTTAGGTAATAAAATCACATTAAGGTATTTGGGTTTTATTTAGAAGTAAAATACTATAATATAGGATACAAATGGAATGTATTCGAGATTTTACATATGATGAACTTGGGGAATGGATTTCCACTCTATCTAATATGATTGGATTGATTTCCTACCTAAATAATTATGGTTTGAGAGGACCATAAAAGTAAACTCAAAACTTAGTGAAATATGGATTCTTTCACACTAAATGTAATGATTTATAGATCAACCTTTTAGTGGGTTTAATTCCATTAAAATTCCTCATTGAAAAAATTTATATCATTATACTCACCCCAAGATATGTCTTTGTTATGGAATATTGAATACACCCTGATTATCATCTTCAGGTCTCTATTGGGTATAACATATAAAATAATTCTAGATCGATATCTACGTTTGGGAGGTGTTATCAAAGAGAAAAATTATTATCATTTAAATGTTATTGTTATATAAATCACTTTCTCCAACACTTACTCATAGGTATTAGATACTTGGTGTGAATAAAAAATTTATACTGATCAGCATGGACTCTAAAATATAAGAAAACTAAATAAAGGTGAAGTAGATATTCATATTGTAAATAGGAGAAAAATATTCTATATTAGATGTTAGTATATGTAAACTATGTATGCCAAAGGGATTTTTTATATAATTGGAGATCTAGTACTATGTTTATTCCATAAACAAAAATTTTATTTTTGTATCTTTTTTGGAAAAGATGGGATATTCATTCATTATTAATATTAAGATTATATATATATATTAAATGTTCTATGGAATATGGAATATGGTAAATGGTTTATATTTTCTAGACAAGGATAATCCAATTGGTAATATTTAGAATAAGAAGATAAATGATTATTCTAACCCCAAATATTATTAAAATTGTTTACTTTGAAATATAAATGAGAAACACCTTCAATGACTTTATATAGATTCATTATTGAACTCATTTTATTATGAATCATTTACATAGGGAACACTTTTTTTAAAAAAACTTTACCAATGCACCTTTTAGTTAAAAAAATAGAAGGCCTCGAGGACTACTAAATCTAATACATGGTGATATAAGAGAACAAATTAGTTACCAATGAAATGGTATTTGTAGATACTTTTTAACATTTACTAATGAATTTATTCTATATAGTTATGAGTTTTTGATTATATAAAAGTTTGAAACATTTCCTAAGTTCAAGTAGATTTATAATTAATTACACAATCAGATGGGGAAAATATTAACATTCTCTAATTAGATCCAGATGGTCAATACATGATCCCAGAATTCGTTGATTATCTTGGAGTTACATGACTCACTCTTTTTGGAATACCATATAGAAATGGTTTTTCTAAGGTTAATAATAATACCATATGGTATATGGTTTGATTGATTTTGATTTAGTGTTACCTTCTTAAAACATTCTATGTATGTTCTCTATAAACTATTGAATTATTAATTTATTTCATTCCATCTAAATTAGCTAGAAATATTCCCTATGATATATGGAATAGGAAACATCTCAACATCTCTTTTTTGAGTATCTAGGGTTGTGAATTACAAATAAAATGTTTTTCTTTTTATAAGATTAATCTTATGTCATATAAATGCTTATTTATAAGTAAAACTATGAAAACAAGGGGATATTATTTCTATAATACTACTAAACACAAAGTGTTTAAGGATTGATATGGTGTTTTGTTTGATAACGGTCACATAAATCAAGGATTAGGTGGGAGAGAATTTTAATTCAGAGAGGATCAGGACAAAAAATTGGAGTGTTGCTAAACTGGGAGTTAATATAATTTGTTAAGGATAAGTGGAATAAGAACAGACTCAAGTTACAAAAAAACATGATAGTCTAGTAAGATTCATTAGAATTCTAAGAGTTATTTATTTTTTATAGTGATTGAAAATGAAGTAATATTCATATATGACGAACCTTGTACCTTTAATGAGGATATTGAAATCTATCACTCATAGAAATGGATAAGTGTTATGAAATATGAAATAGTCTCCACATATACTTCCCATGTTGGGAACACAATGGATACACCTGACAGATTGAGACCCATAATTTGAAGTGGTGTTTTCTAAATGAAATCAGGCATTTATGGTTGAATTTTTACCACTAAAAATCACCACGTAGAAAAAGGTTTCAAAAAAAGACAAAGAATTGACTATGAAGACACCTTTTCACAAGTTTCAATGATAATATTTATTTAGATACTAGTTTTCATGGGACATCATTATAATTTTGATATGTATAAAATATATGTTAAAATAAATTTCTTTAATTGTAATTTAGTTGAGGATGTATCTATGATACATCTGGATAGTTCAAAAGTTCAAAATAATCATGTTAAGGTTTGAAGGTTTTAATTTTCCATTTATTGAATCATTCAAGATTTTCTGAGTTGGAACTTCTAATTTAGTGATATGATCAAAGATTTTGGTTTCATCCACAATGTGAATGATTCTTTTGTATACATGTCGATTAGTTGGAGTGTTGTGATAAATTATGATATTGTTTATAGATTGCAAACTTTTTATCAAAAATGATTTCATGGATTTACATTCTATAAATATGTGGATGGGAAAATGGTTCACAATGAAATACATGATTTAAGAAACCCATATATTGGGTATTCATATCTATAGATATATATCAAATGGAAAATGTAGACATAGTGAAAACACAAATATTAGTAAATGATAAAGAGGTTTAGCAATGAATACTCCAAGAAGGTGTCTTTACTAGTGTTTCATATCAAAAAACCTTAGGGAAATTCAATATCATTATAACGACTTAAAAGGGAGGGATAGTATACTAAATGAAATAGTTATAGGATCCATCATGTATTCCAAGTTATGTACTCATCCATATGTAATATTGTTTTAAGTATAACATGTTGATATTAATCCAATCCTCATGAGATTCACTGGATTGTAGTCAAGAATATCTCTAAGTACTTAAGAATAAGTAATGACATGATCTCATTAATTGGTAGTGAAGATGATATCATTACCAGGGGTTACACTGATGATAGTTTCCAACACGAAAAAAATACATGTGATCTCAATATACTTTCATGTTTTTTATAATTGATATAGAAATTATGTAGAAAAATTCTAAACAAGAAACCATAGTAGACACAGTGATAGAATATTAGTAAATCATTGCATATGATCCGTTTAAGGAATTTGTTTGTATCAAAAAGTTTATCTATGAACTTAGGGTTATTCCTAGAATTTAGGGAGAAATTGATATTTATTACGAGAATGATGGAGATATTTTCCAAGACAAGGAACTTATGTCCCACGAAATGACTAAACATAACCTTCATAGATACCATACCTTCAGCGTGATCATTGAGAGGGGAGATTTTAAGATATATTGAGTTTTTTCATATGAAAATATAGTGGATTCTTTAAAAAAACCATTAACATAACAAAAACCTGAGAATCATGCTGAATTTCTTGGTATAGATACATAAGATATTGGATATAGTGGTTGTAAAATATAAAATGATTTGTTTATATAGGGAAAATAAATTTATCATTCATTCAGGGGTGTTGTATTTATATTTTATGAATTTTTGAGTGATAATATCCCCTAAAAGTATGATCTTTAGTATTCCCTAACTGATGATCATCATGAAGTATTATGGGTTTCGGTGATATGTTATTATTATCATGAGTAGAATATTTTATTCAATAAAAAAATATTATATGTGATATATAAAGTATTGAATTGAGGGATAATAATTCAAGATTTACAATATTGATAGGCCCACTATGGTATTTTACAAGGAATGGAATATTTTAATTAATATATTTAAGGGAATATAATTATTATGAATACCCATTACCTAAGGTTGATGAGATACCAAAAGGATATATTCCTTACATCCTAAAACTCACATAATGTGTTTTGGTAATATCAATTGTTATGATACTGGAATATCATTGGCTATGATATTATAATATCCTAGGCATAACCACTTCATGATATTTGAGTATTTAAGATAATGTTTGGAATGTTACTACTAATAATATATCATTACTAATGTTTTTTATTATGTTTAATAGTGGGATTTTGGATAGGTTGAGTGGCTATAAAGAAGTAATAACCACAATTGTTTACTTATTAATTTATGAAAATCATGAGTAAATGAATGTAATGTCATAAGAGATTTCTCAAGCCCTTTATATAGTGGTAGTACCCATATTTTTTTATTTTTCAAGTTCGTGTGAAGACTTTTTTGCTTATCTCTGCCTTATTGATACTCTCTTTCTTATTACACTATTATATTGTCAGGAACTAGCACATCATAGTGAGAATAATAATCCCACCCATTTGATAGTTTATTCAATATCGTCCTCTAGATATTCCATAGTGGATTGATGTATTTTGGATAACTCTTATGGTCTTCATCAAGACTATACGATGAATAAGGTGAAACATCCCAATAGTGAAAGGTAGATGCACTACAAAAAAACATCTTTTAGAAAATGTTTGTTTACATTAGCAACATTTTAAAATGTTGCTAATGAATTAACTGATGCTTATAAAAAATGTCTCTAAATATGGTGTCCCAAATTAGGGAAATTTATAAATGTCGCTAATTATCAATTTGGAAACATTTTTTGAAACATCAGTAAATGAAATCCATTTACTGAAATTTATAGAAACATCACTAAGTGTCTAATTATTGATGTTTATTGATGTCTCTTATTAGAGACATCCTGTTAATTAGTGTTCTTTAGAAATGTTAATAAATGTATGTTATTATTGTCAATGTTTTTAGAAATTTTGGTAAACAAGAAATATATTATCATATTAAATTTATGGCACAGTGTTGGCACTCCCTCAAACTATTCCCCCCCCATTATAATGGCTTCAGACCCACCTTATCAACCTCCCACGCACCCTACAACCCCTATGTTCCCTGTACCAATGACCCAGCTGGCAATCCATCCAACCCATTTTCTATTAACCTCATTTATCACTCCATTAAACCATGCTCTCCATACCATCAGCATCCAAACCACCTTATCGAACTCTGGCACTCTCTCAAACCCCCATCCTGTCAGCCATCTACCCATCTCGTTAGCCTCTGATGCTCACTCAGCCCCCTATTCACACTATCCCATCAGGCTCTAAACCACACCGTTAACCTTTTGAGCTCCCTCCCTCGTGCTCACCATCCCACCAGTTTCACTCCATGTCCCACAGACCGAGTTAGCACTCACTCTGGCCCCTGTCCCATCATCCTCGCTCATCACTCCCTCTGACAGCACTCCTCATCTCATAGGCCTTCGACCCACCTCTCTGACCTATATAAGTCCCTCCAACCTCCATCCCATCATCCAACAACACAACCCATTGGCCTTCGGCACTCCCTCCGCCCCCCTTCCTCGTTACCCCATCATCCTCCAATCCAGACCTCTCCCTTCAAACTTTGTGCGACTCATCCCACCAACCCAGCCACCACTCTCTTTGACCATCATATCATCAGCCTCACTTGGAACTTCCTCCAACTGCACTAAACATGGTGTTTCTAATTAGTGATAATTATAAACATCGTTAATTATCCATTTAACCAAATTTTTGTAAAATGTTACCTATGTTTATTGAACCATCACTAAATGGATAATTAGATATGTTTATAAATGTCACTAATTAGTGACATTATGTTTACCAGTGTTTTTCCAAAACATCAATAAATGAATTTTATTTTTAATGATGTTTTTTGAAATATTTGTATTAAAACATTTTATTCTCATATAAAATTTATTGTGTTTATTGGGTGCTCCCTTAGACTACGCTCCACATCCCATTGGCCTTCGGCCCTCCCCATTGACCCCCCATGCTCTCCATCCCACAGAACCAGACAACGCTACCTCTAACCCCCATCCCATTAACCTAACTTAATGCTCCCTCTAACCGTACTCCCCATCCCATCAGCCTCCGACTCACCCCATAAACCTTTGGTGCTCCCTCTAACCCCCATCCTATCAGCCACTGACCCAACCCATTAGCTTCTAGTGCTCCCTCATCCCCCCGTGCTCATCATCCCATCGGACTTTGACCCACCCCATTGACCTACCAAGCACCCTAAAACCCACATGCTTCTCCATGAACTATCTTTTCTCCCCATCCCACTGACCCAACTAAAAAAACCTATAACACCCATCATGTATTCCTTTCTTAGAACTCCCTCTAGCAATGCTCCCCATACCATCAGCCTCCAACCCACCCAATATACCTTTGATGCTCCCTCTGACCTCCATCCCATTTGCCAATGACCCATCATATTGGACCTTAATACTAACTGTATCCCTTGTTCTCATTTTATATTCACTATATGACCTAGGAGACTCCATTCTAGCCCCACGCTCGATATCTAGTCATGCTCCACCAACCTAGCACATCACCCTTTGATGCTCCATATGAACCCCATCCCATCATCCTCACTTGGAACTCCCCATCTCAACATCCTTTCATGGATCTCCACATGCTCCTTATCCCATCAGTTTGGGGTGCCCATGGGTCGAGTTACGCCAGTTCGAGGCTGTTTCTGGTCCTGATTCAAACAATAATGAACGGGTCGGTTTGGTCTGTTCACATGCTTTATGAGTAAGAAACTAGACCCAACTCGACCTGTGGGGGTTGAAATACATGATCCATGTCCAAAAGACCTTTCCCAACTCAACACCTTTGGGTTCACATCCATTTAGGTCAGTTTTAGTAACTTATATGTGTACAGAACCAACCCTGCCTGACTCTTCCAGACCAAAACAAATTTTAAGGATTAGTAGCTTGGGTATAATGCCTTATATGAAGGATAATAATCTTGGGTTCATGCCTTATATGTGGAACATAAAGAGTAAATCACATCATATTGGGTTTATTTTGATGAAAAATAGAAATAAACACTATTTACAACACTTAAAACAACCCAATTCATTCGGGGACTTATTGAAGAAAAGGAGCCTCAAAACATAATTTGATGGGGGATACATCCTTAATTTGAATAATTAACCTAATTTTTATTTCATTAAATATGATTTGAAAAAAAGTCTATTCATAGTTATAATATATAATGAGCTTTACTAATGCATTTCTTAGTTGAATAAGAACAAGAGGAGTCTATTAAAGAGGTTCCTAGTATGTCCTAAAAACTATAAGAACCTAAGATAATGGTGTTTTACACTGAATAAGAGATGGAAGAAGGGTCTATTTGAATAATAATGGAATAATAAAGGAAATGCAGTGGATAAAAAACACTCATTGGTGAATATAAAAACATTTATATACATCATAATATACTTATAATTGATTCTGGAGAAGTTTCTATGTTGATAATTGGATAAAAATAATTGGTATTAATTATATTTAATGCTTATATTAATAATTTACGAAAAATATATTCATTATTTTTGGGGATAATTGGTTACTGTAATCAAAAATCATGAAACTAAATTAAAATGGGTTCAAAAATAAAGATATAGTTTTAGATTTTTTTTAAAATTTTCATAGAGTTTAAAATAGTATGAGGAGGTTTAAGAATTGTTTAGATGGTAAAAATTATGGTTATGGATTTAAAAGGTGAATAATATTAACCAAATACAACCAGATCAATAAATAATGAAAAGAAAAATATCATAGAAAATTCTAAAAATTAATCTCTAAGAGTTATTAGAAAATCTAAGAAATATTATGAAGTGAAAACAGGAACTCCAACCAAAAAAAGTCATACATAGATATACTAATTCACTTAAATATATATAAACACACATTTTACCTTAAAAAACATTTACATGATTGAGTCTATAGCTAAAAATGTTACTTTATTATGAAATGTATCATGGGATGGAATTTTTGTATGAATCCAATGATCCATCATTGGCTCAGTTACTACTCTTCCTCCTCTTTTTGTATAGCTGATGAAAATAATATTGAAATTTAAAAAAATTTCCTTCTAAATATAATTTTATGCAACCCCAAGACATATACAACAAAAAAATAATTTATTTATAACATATTTAGGGATTTCATAATTCCCACATATCACCATATTTAATATTATTTTGTTTTTTAAACTATATAAAAACAATTTAATTAATTACTCATAATAGTTAGAGATAAAAACTAAAAATAAAAACAATGAATTAATTTCACCGCATATCATCACTTAGTTTTAAAAAATCCAACACTAAAATTTATTTGATTCGTAGATAAAACCTTGTAATATCAACCTACCCCCCCCCCCCCGCCCTTTCCTTTTTTCTCTCCTGGGAAAATCCATGAGAGAAAAAACAACATTCCGTGAATCTAAACAATGTCATTTTACATGCTCAATAATAAATGTCAGTTTTGTAACAAAGAAGATGATTTATAGGGAAATGAGTAATTAAAAAATCTTAACATGTTATCTCTCACTCAAAAGAATTAGGTTTGGTGAAAATATAGTTTCAATTTCAAAAGATGGATGAATTTGAATTTTTAAAAGAAATTGAAAATAACTAATTCATTTTCTAAATTTTGGTTAAAAAAATATTTCCACACCAAGATTGAAATCATGAACAACTTAAAATAAAAAATGTTAATTCCAAGGTGGAGGATTCATTTTAATAAGAAATATTCTAAAATATTTTCAATTTCAGTATTAACAGGTGCTTGTAGCTGGGTTATAATCAGCTTAAAATATCATGAAAGTTCCTATAAAAGAGATTTGAATAAATTCTTATATTGAACATGAAAGACTTTGAATTAAATTTCAAATAAATATTCAACGATTTACCGAATTAATCATTTAAATCTCCTTATTAAGTACATGAACAACTAGAATCAATGAGAAAAAATATCAAAAACCAGTTGGTAGAATAACAGGTTCATTATGAATAATAGGAAACATAAAATGTTTTAGTCTAATTCAGAATCAAAATTCCCCTACTAAAAAACACTGGGACTTTTTCAAATGTCCTGAGAGGAGCATCACAACTAAATTAGATTTGTTTCATGCTAGAAATAATTTAGTTAATTCTAGAAATTTTATAGATTTAACCAGTATTGGTTGTGAAGGGAGAAGATAATAAGAAATAAAATTATAAAAGGTAAATAGATACATACTTACTAGAGAATACACATGACACTAGGAGGAGGAGGTGGAGGGGATGAGTCAAGTGAGGAGGGAATATATTTTTAGGTGGTTTAATTAATCTTGTTGTGAAAGGAGGAAATAGAGGAGGAGGAAAAATAATTATGGAGTAGGGTTCTCTCAGGGGGATAGAGAAGAGAAGGCGGGTGCCAAGCCGGAGAGGAGGTGAGTTAGGGAGTAGAGTTTTCTCGTGATGCAAGGTCGGTAAAGGTGGAGGAAGGAGGAGATGATAAGGTGATCACCAAGTGGGAGAGTGGGTGATTCGAGGAGAGATTAGGGTTTCTCTAGTCGTGAGGGAAGCTTATGGTCGGGGAAGGAGGAGGTGGTGATGAATGCGAGGGGAGATGAGGTGGATGGATGTGGGTATGGCTTGTGGGATCGAGTGATTGAGGGGTTTTTCATAAATCAATCCATCAGGTCCATCAGATCAAGTTGAGTCTATATTTAGCCAACTTGAGACACGGCCTGGACCATGCATGGGTCAACCCAATATAACATAACCCAAATGTTTTTTCAAGTAACCCGACCCAACCCGACCAGACTCGGTCGGGTCTAGTCTGGTCTGGACACCCCAATCGTCGATCTCTGACACATCAACCCAACCCTCCCCTAGTGCTCCCTCAGAACTAACTCCCTGCACCTCTGCTCCCTCTCCCCCGACTCCCACCTCCCTTAGGTCATGCGACTGTTCATAATACCTTCTTCTTATTTAATAATTTTTAATCAGTTCACTCCAGTTTCTATGTGGGACTGCCACAATATATATATATATATATATAATTACAAATATATATGTGATATATTATTATTAATACATACAATATATAATGGTGTATATATATATATAAACATATATTGTATATATATAGAATATTATAAACATATATATAATACATTATTGTTAATATATACAAATATATATATATATATATATATATTGTTATTAATATATAAAATGTACAAAATATGTACAATATATACATAAAATATGTTATATAAAATATCCAAATATATAATATTATTTTTAATATATATAATATACAATATATATAAATTGTATATTTTTATATATACCTATATAATATACTATTATGTATTTGTATAATATATTATTGTTATATTTATTAATCAATACAATATATCTATTGTTAATAAATATAAATAAAAATATATTATTAATATATTATATATGTGATATATATTATTAATGTATGCAATATATATGGTTAATAGAAAAAAACATATATTATTAATATATTATAAATACACATATATATACATAAATAATATTAATATTTATAAAATATTGTATATATATATAATATTACAAACATATATATATATATATTGAATCTATATATAAACATATATTGTGTATATATATATATATAATATTATAAACATATATATATATATATTATTATTGTTAATATATACAATATTTAATCTATATATTACTAATATATATAGAAATTGAACCCCTCACCATCTATGTTACACCCAAAGACTGGACCAACTCACCTATACCAATTTTGAATATATAATTGTATTATAGTATATTTATATATATAAATAGATTTTAGTATTTAAATAATTAATATATTATATATAAAATTTTATATATTAATTGACATATATTAATATATAAATATGTGTGTGTGTGAGTATGTGTGATTATATTTAATATTTCACATATATATATATATATATATGTTTATATTATATTATATGTGTGTGTGTGTGTGTTTTTGTTTTATATATTTTTTATATTATATATTATATATGTGTGTGTGTGTGTTTATATTTTATACTTTATATATACATATATATATATATATGTTTATATTTTATGTTTATATATATGTTTATAATATTATATATATATATATATATATATTATATTATATATATATATTACAAGTTTATATTAATATATATATATATATATTCGTGTGTGTGTGTGTGTTTGTAGATATATATGTGTATGTATATATATGTATAATTAAAATTTTATATATATATATATATATATATGCACATATATATATAATTAGCCACGTTTTAATGCATTGGTAAAAATGTCACTAAAATAGTCAGGTTTACTTAAAAGAGTGACTAAATTTAAAATATATGTTTGTTTTTATATATAAATATAGGCGTGTATTTATATTTATATTTGTGTGTACGTGTGGTTATCTATATATATATATATTTATTTTTTTATTTTTTTACATTGATGTGGGGAAATGGGTTATATAAATATCTTTTCTGCAATGCTTCGATAAAAACATCACTAAATTAGAAATGTTTCCTTTGAATCCTAGATAAATTAAAGATGTTTTCAGGAAACATCTCAAAATTTGAGTAGTTTTTTGAAAAAAGTCACCAAATTTAAAATTAGAAACATTTTTAAAAAATGATTCTAAAAAATGTCACTAAATTTCAGTTTCTATAGTGATGTATTGTTTCTTTATTTTTTACATACATTGTGGTTTCATTTTCATTCATGTAATTCATTTTATCAGTTTCATAATCACTTGTTGTATTATAAATGAGCATCATTTAATACTAAAAAAGGAACATTGGTCTCAGATCCATGACATGACATTTATGTCTTTAAATCATGCTAGGAATGAAGAGTTCATGTTGTTTGAGATAACTGATCATTGAATTGTCATTTAGAATTTTTTGTTTATCATTAAATATGATTTATATTGGTATGAATCAAATCACATCTTTACAAAGAGGCACTAAAGTATTCTTACATGGGTTATTACACACATATGGATAACATATAATTAATGGAATGCACAGAATACATCTCCTAAAGTTAATGCTACATAAGGGTTCATTATGATGAGTTAATATTGTCATGGCCCCAGGAACAATGTGGGTTTAATAAGATGGGGGTGAATTAGTGATGAATATTCTATTTTTACATTTTATTATTTGATAAAAATCATCCTTCATTATTTGTTATAATGAGAAGTCTCACTACTTAAATCTTACACACAGAGGAAAAAACAAAGGCACCTGATGTACAAGGTTCACTACTCAAAATGAGTTGTTAATCCCTGGAATGATCTTGAATCACCTAAGATCATATGATCCAATAGAATCACTAATATGGATACAAATGAGAAAGCTATATCCATGAATTTTAATACAATATGTAACAATGTTGTCTCCCAAAAAGTGTCCCAACAAGTTGAATTACTATCTTATTCTAAACTGAGCTGGGGATTATCCTTTTCCTCTAATTAAATTATCTACCAAAAATTTCATTATATTCTCCCACACTTCTTCAAAAAATATATTGGGTGTGACTTCTTGCTTCTTCCCCAACACACAACATAGGGGTGATTATCACACATAAAAAAACTTATGTGTACTCTTTCTATTCCTCTTCTTCTACTCACACTACCACGAGTACTCATATTATTTTTAACTCTTTCTCTTTATTTATTTGTGAACTTCAATTCACTTAATCCTTCACTATCTTCTCTTTTTTTTCACGCACTCTCTCACTTTGTTAATAATGTAATATCCATATTCATATTTATATGACATATAAATATATTATTATTCATCTTCTAATTTTAATTTCAAATTTGAATTTAGACAAGAAAATTATTTTAACTACTTATTAAAATATCTTAAATTTATATATATTATTATTTAGCTATTGAATATATCTAGGTGATCATCATGTGATGTAATATAATGCAATGTGATAAAACATATTTCACTTATAATTTATTCTCTGATTGAGGAACAAAAAATTTATTCATGGGGAAATACTTCTCTTCTTTAATCTTAGCCTATATGGGTATGATTTCATATCATATACATGAAATACCCCTAATCCAAGAATTATATATATCAATATTCCTCTTTATAATAAATATTATATAAATGAACTGATTCAACATCGTCATATTTTTCATCTTAATTCTTCTAAACACATCTAAATCATTCTTCCAAAACTCCTTAGTAACTTTCAAAAATCTCACATTTTTTCAAGTAACACTTCAATTTTCATAAAAGTAAAATATCTTAAATATTTTAAAAAATAGGTATCATATAATTTAATTACATATAAAATACAAAATATTATGTATTGAATTTATTATGTATGAAAATTTTCCCTATAAACCCTTGTTCAAGGAATTTTCCAATTTTCTAAACTTTTTATTCTCATCAAAGAGTGTTTAGAAGATATGAATAATAATACTTCTATATATAAAGGAGATTTCCATTTTCATAATATCTTATTATATTTACTTTAATATATCACCTCAGAGTAACCATTATATATTTCCTTTACCATATTTCTAACCATGTCTACTCAGAGTGACCTTTATATATTAAGAAAATTCACAGTTACGTATTTCTCTTACTAAATTCTAGACTTATACATGACCCTAGTGTTACCTTTATGTATGGTTTAATTTTACTCTTATATATTCTATTTTCCAAACTTCTGACCTAGTGTCTTAATTTTAGAAACTTTGTCTTCAATTATCAATTTGTATTCACATTAATGTTATTACATAGAATATCAAATATGTTATGTATCATAGTGTGAATTCTCATGGACAATAAAATTCATTAAATCCAATAAATTATAGATACTTGACCATTTAAAATTCTAAAGTCAATAAAACTCTTTCTTTGTGACTCGTATAAATTATGGATATCAATTTCTGGTACTAGAACATTAATAACATCAAGATTTATTCTAAACAATTCCATACTTATTCCAATATTGATCTCTTTGATGTAATTTTTTTTCATATGATCTCTCAATCATTCCAAAACCATAGAGTGAGTATTAAATCAAATTAAACAACATGTAACACATGATTTTGAACATGATTTGCGTGTTCAAAAATAAATTCAAGACACAAACCGTATCAATTTATCTTATCTAATTATACTTCCTAGAAGAAACCCTAAGGTTATAGGGTATCCATATGTAAATCTAAATCTCATCAAGCTCTCATTGTGTCTCAAAATCCAACTTATTATTAAAAACACTCTTGATCTCACCAACTTCATCATACAAGATCAATAGTCTCACCCTATGGATTTTTTTGGAAACCATTGAATATATGTCACTCTTAAAACACATCACACCTAGAAATAAATAATCATAAAAAGTATAAAAAATACATGATATAACTCATTGTTATAATCAAGAAGACTAAAAATATGTAATGGTTTCCAAAACAGTTACTTAAATCCATTTATTTTATGTACTTAAAATAACTTTTTGAAACATCTCTTCTTCCACTTGTGGAAAATTATTTTTTATGATTTTTATAACATCTTGTATACATTATGACCAAGCATGTTTTAATAGTAAACAAGTCACAAACCCATACTGACATCATAGTTTACCCCTTTTAAAACTTCCCTCTGACACTATAAGGGAAAGAGACTAATTCCATGATTTTGGACCATGGAAATAGGCATAGAAATTATGGCCAAATGTTATAGATGGAGTTTTTGGCATCATGACCCCTACAATTATTATTATAGGAGTAGTTCCACTATCTAAAGCCATTATAGAATTAAAACCTATAAATCTAGGGTTTCATCCATTTTAGTACATAATTTATAGCTACAATTAAAATTATGGTAGTAAGACAATATATCCATGATCAAAATCATCGCTAAAGATATCTACATCCATGATTAAAACTATGGAAATTCCTACATATACACACTAAAACATACTACCTATAAATTCTTTGAGATTTTGTTAACAAAAAACCCAAAAAAACAACAAATAAAAATCACTCATATAAAAATATAATTTTATATTCTATAAAAACAAACAAAAAGAGATAAATATATCAAACAATATATTGTCCACAATGTCACTCATCATAAATCCCATATAAACCCTCAATAATAGTTTCATTGACACTAATATCAATATATTCTTTATTAACATCATCATGTGAACCACCAGTATCCTCCCCATAGTAATCATCATTTCTAGTAGCTTCATAAATAGTAGTAGTAGAATCATCACCATACTCAAAAATCAAGTTCATAGTTGATAAATATCCATCCACCATTGTTTCATTCTATTGAATAAGTGAAGATCATATAGCCTATATCCCATTTAATAGTTTCCCTTTTTTCTTTTATTGAGACTCATGTAAAAATTGTTTCTTTTCTATATCGATGGTGGAATTTAATAGTTCATGTGTAACCATACCCAAAGTTTTTCTAGATGATTCAATAATTAAATACCAATATCTTGATGAAATTATTTTTTTCACATTTAAAAAAACTCTAACATGGTTATTGTCACATAAGATCTAATGTAAGTGATCATTTAATCAAAATATGTCTCATTATTTATCATCTCAAGTTTGTAGAGAATACAATAAAAATCATTTAATTATATAAAAATCTAAATAAAATAAAACATGAATATAACATAGAAAATATAAAAAAATTAAAAATTTGGAATCATTGTTACAATTTTATCCTATATTTCCTAATTCATTGGGCTTAGATCCTTCTTTTTTCTACTTGAACACATTAAGTTTGATTAGGGAACACTTCATCAAATATTCAATTATTTTTTCTATATGAAAATTAAGAATTAATCAATGAAACACACACACACACACACAAACATATATATATATATATATTAAAAGAAAAATTTTACTCTACCTATTAAAGTTAATGATCGGTCATTAAATTTCACATTGAATTGTGAATATATTTCATTGAACTACTATGTTAGTGTTCCTTTCAGATAAATCCTATTATTATATAGAATTATAAAACCATTTTAACTACTCAAAATAGGTAAAACATCACCATTTCAACATTAAAATTGAATGAATAAGATACATTACTAAAATAATACAATTTTCAAATTTTAGAAACCCAAAAACACTCATAAGCACCAAATTCAAATTCAAATAATAGAAGAAAACTAAATAATTACAATCTAATATAGAAATAAAATATTAGATTCTAATTAAGAAAAACCCACCACCACCCAATTGAAAAAATCAAAATATATATTCTTACCATCATTAAACATTATTTTAAAAAAATATACGAAATATATTATAAAAAGGGAAACCAACAGTGTGAAGTTTATTAGGTACATTCAATACATTTTAATTTAGTTGAATATGGTTCTATTTTTTGGGTTTTATTTAGTTCATATTCTCTTTGTTTTTTTAATAAAGGATTTGTTTTTGACCTTAATAGATTATTAATTTTCATAATTAATTAGATATATCTTATAATCATCCGATATTTCAATGAATGGTTATTGTGGTAATATAATTGATTAGAATATATAGGGATCTGATTTTGAATATTTTTTGTTCATTCTATGATATTTTTTGTGATTAATTTATTGATCTATATAATTATTTATTTGGATGAATGGTTTTAAATATTCTTCTTCTAATCATTGTTTTACAAATTTTTAAGGTTAAAAATACACTCATATGTTTGTTTTAATCATTGTAAAGAATTATATTTTCATGATATAAAAGTAAATGAGAAATTTAAATGCCATTAAAAATTTCAGGGGTATGAAGAAATTGATTATTACATTTATATGTATTTTTTATGATACATTTTAAATTTTGAAATTTTATTTAATAATGGTTTTTTTGTATTTATAATAGTGGGATTACTATATTATGATCTATTTTAGAGAAATAATGAATGAAGTCTATATTTTAAAGATGGTGTGTTGTAATGAATTAGTGTTTAATGTATGAATTTATAGAATTGGGATTACTATACTATATTATATTTTATAATGTTTCTCATATCCTTTATAATAATTATTATTGTTATAATTCCAAAAATATGGTAATGTTTCTTATAATTTTTTTTTTGAAAAATACAATTAAACTATTTATTTTTAGGGGTTTATAGTTTGGACGGAAAATGTTTTCATGAAATTCTTTTTTAAACTGTGGATGTATAATTTGAGAAAAATTTTATAAAAAAATTAAAGAATATAGGCTTTGGGATTGAATTAATGTTATTTTATTATAATAATTACTCTAAACTTTTTTAATTATTTAAATATTTTATTCCTCTAATAATCATACATTTATTTTTTTTAATCATCTTATAATATAAATTTTAAAGTTATTATCTTTTTTACTTATTTTAAATGTTTATAAGTGGTTAATGAGTTTTCCTTTCTAGTATTCATATTTAATTCTAAATTTTATGTTGTTCATGTATGGTGTTGACAAAAAAACTATACTTCTATGTTTGATGAATATATAGATTATTCGTTAAATTAATTTCATCATGTGAGTAAATTTTTTAATATAGGGGTTGAAGATATTAATTTCATGAGTTTAATTGTTAAATAACTTTTGAAATGATGAAAATGGGTTCTAATAGAATGAAATTGATAATAAATTCGTACATTGAGTAAGGAAAACTGGAACAATTTATTGATTCGTTCAACCATCCTACATAGAGATCCAAGAATGAAAGATATAATTAAATTAGGTTCTATTTAATGGGGGAAGAATTCACCAAGAGAGACCACCTCCTTGGAATCCTTCCTCATTATGAAATGTAAGCTACTAGAGAGATACCGCCTCTCATCACAGTGCTTCTCTACTAGAAATTCTATTTCAATATTTTTAATTGATTATTTATTGTTTTATTTTTATATATTTCATATAAAGTGGTCCTTAAATTAGTATTGTGAAATTTATAAATAGATTATATTGTTTAATTTATTATTTTGGTAATTTTTTTGGAAGAATTGTGTTTTAAATACCAAAATTCAGGAATTTTTTATTATAATTTGATTTGATTCATTTTTGTTTGGGTTTTCTTAGTTTTAGAATCTAATTTAGTTTTCCTTGGGTATTATTTATTTGGGGGATTATTTCGATATGTTTTTATAATTTATCTCACCTCTATCATGGTACCATCATCAGTGTTATGGGTGTGGGTTGTTCAAGGATTACTCAAACATGGACAATTAAGAAGGATTCAACTCCTTTATTGTAATTATTAATTGGTTTAAGACTGTAACACCTCAAACTGAATAATCAATTATCAACTGATGTGACAAATAACCTCAAGTGTGCCTCCCTGTATTCAAGGGGTTTATCACTTGCATTTAGTTTCAAAATTACATGGGATTTTTATACCCTTGATTAACATATTAATCACCATAAAAATAATAGAATACCATAATCAAGATAAACAACATAGAGTAAGATAACAAGAAATAATGGCTATAATACATGTTTTGTCAAATAATAAAAGTATAATAAAAAAACACCCATTATAGTAGGTCAAAATGAATAATAATAACAACTAGAAATGGAAATAAATAAAATTATTAAGAATACTACTTGGATTCTATCCTGGTACCTCTTCCATCTCCCAACTCCAATCACCCCGACAATCTACTTTAGGGCCCTTTCCCTTCTCTGGATCCCTAATGATGAAGTTTGTATTATTATTAAGATTCCCATGTAGGGTGTGATCATAAACCCAGTAGGATAACATCGATGTGTTCTTAACATAAGTTCATATTTATATAGAGGTTTTTCATCATGATGGAATTTAAATGATCACGCATGCATACTAACAATCATGTACCTAGTGATCATTTTCTAACCAATATGCCACAAACCCTAGTCAAACCTACTATGGCTCCATGGTGAAAGAGTATCATATGTAATCATCGCGTTACATTGATCATACTTGGTGTCTTTGTTTTCCTAAAAGGAAAATTTATGTTATACCATTATGGAAGAAATCCACACCCTCCTTTTAAGGAATGTCAAATATGTGCCTCATAACTACCTGCATTCCATCTATGGTACGCATTCTTGGATTTCCAAGATAGTTGGACCCCTCTCATATATAAAGATGTTCCCCATTTGTAGACCATACTGGAATGCATACCATATTCCAATGGATTAAGGTATTCCATCCATAGGCTTGTAATTTATTAAGATCAGGATTTAACAAACCAATGCGATGCCAAATCCAAAAAATCATGTCTCCATATTTTCACCCTCTAAAGAGACAGCAAATTCCATCAGGACTATTTATTATACTGAACACTAAGATAAGGTTCCAATTTCTATGAAAAAATCACCAATAAACATGGATTATCAAGGAACATTGTATCATAATAAATTTTCCACAAACTATGAATAGTAAAAAAGACAGGGTATAATATAGCAAGGAACAATCATGGAATATCAAACTAAGTTCTCACAGGAAACCCAAGAATGACCAACATAAACATCAGAAAAGTTTCTCTAAACTATACTTACACACAATCCAAACATTCCAAATAAATCCATGAAAAGGACCAAGATAGTAAGGAAATCTAACCTTTAATGTGTTAATTCCAAAATTCAAGATCCATTAAGGAATGATATCCAGATCAGTTCTGTAAAATATCATTCATTAGAGAAAGACCTAATCTATAAACAAATATCCTCTAGGACTAGAATTCAAGTAATTAAATCATTCTAGGGGTTAAAATCCACATCAACATACCAAAATAGATTTTTCATTAATGTTATATCAAGATCCAAACAAGGTAACAATGCCAATTCTCCAGATTGATAATCTATCTAACAAATAAATAAATAATTTCCCATTATGTTTGGATATAATACATATATCTAGACATCCTTTCTTGGATACAAGATTCATCTAGAGAGAGAATGAGGAGATTTATGATATATGTGAGGAAGAGTGGATGAAACGAACTCTTATATGAAATCCACATGATTATATTCTCAAGATCCACCATATTTGGAGTATAAAGGGAGATGAATTTATATAAAACAACACATGATAACCTAATCTCATGATTTATGGGAATAAGATAAACAATGATAGGTTTTAAAGGATTTTTAGTCAGAAACCCCAATGTTTTGATTAATTAATAATATATGCATGTTTTGGTTGCATGGTTTTCCAAACTATACGCCATCTATAATTTCTTCTCAATCCCGAGATACATGGTCTTTCGGGAAAATTAAAATGGTTATCTCTAACCATGATTTTCCCATTTTCAATCTCCAAACAGGATGTATAGTTTCTTAAGGGAGCTACTTAGTTTCCCCTAACCATTTTCCAACCATGAATCACTATTAAGACCTCTTAATCCCTCCAAAAAACACAAAGGCTACCCCAAAATTCACTCAAAAAACATATCTCAAAAATACATAAATAAGGGATGAAATATATGTTTATGGTACCTGAAAAACTTTGGTATGTTACAAACGGAAGACCTAATATATTTTTTAACTATAGATATACACCCTGAGAATGATTCAATGGATAAATAAGATGTTTTTTTTATTCATGTCTATTATAGTTAAGAAAAAACCTATATTTCATAATCAAAAGTGGATAAAAACATTAAAATTACAATTATTATTTATATGAAATCAATTTTTAAAAAAAGTAACATCGTGTATTTTATAAACTAGTAATGAATCCTAATTGAAAAATATAAATTAAACGTGTAATTTACTGAATTACTTCAAAATCATAAATATTTCAATATGAAATTCATTCTTTATATTTTATAACCTGACATTCGTTGGTGATTAGTAATTTTAAATATTGGTAACAAAAATTCATTTCCATTTAATGTAAAATTTATTCTTTTTGGCTCACCATATCTCTCACAATCCCATTAACCTATATATATTTTCATGTTGTACATCATAGAAGTTTTATCGGAGCTACATATAAAAAAATATCAATAATATTTTATAAAGAAATAGAAAATGAATTTGAAAAAATATATTACCCATATTTCAGAATAATCATTTCCTTTTATTTATTTTTATAATTGTATCCATTGGATTTGTTAAAATAAAATAATATTACTATTCTTGCTGACTATCCCCATGAAATGTACAAAATGTTTATGATTTTTCCCATTTATATTCCTATCCTCATTATGATCAACCATGACATGCGTGTTCTAATTCCACAATTCACACATTTTTTTATAGCCACATGTTTTACTATAATAATACTCTTAAGATATAAGTAAATATTTATTACACATATATAATTTAAAATTAACAAAAAAAATTATTCATTTCCTTAATTTTTAAACATTTACCAAAAACCCCTATTTTATCCCACTATATCTTGTTCACTATATTAGGGTGTAGAAAGTTAAAATGTTACATGTGTACTTGATTTTGGATGTTATGGATGGGTAGGAGGGTCCGGGTATATAAGAGGCATAAAGAGTGGATTAGTACCCTATTGAAATAAACAGGGATATGGTAAAAAAATTCAGGGATAGAAGGAGCGGGAATACTCTATATAGTAGTATAATGAAATGGATTAAATTGAGGTTTGGTCATGTTTTTTTAGGGAATATAGGGATAAGTCATGATGAAAAGAATATGTAATGGTGGTTGTAGAGCCATGGGATTCGATAAAACTATATAATTCGGGAAACTATATATAGGATTAGTCCAATAATTTGGGCTAATAGACCTATCCTAATAAATTTCAAGTTTCCTCCTCGATTATTCCAACAAATAATAAATATTATTTTTTAAAATCTCATACATAGTCAACAAATAAATAAGGTAAATAGTGGAAAATCATATTATTCCGCCCTATTTATCTTAATCGCTGAATGTTTTTCTCCATTTGTATTCTACAAATATCATCATAGAATATAATAACCTAAAAATTCTAGAATTTATTTGAAATTTTTTAAAATATTAGAAAACATTAAAGAACTATAAAAATTACAAGGAAATATCAATCGAATAAATTTTTATTAGATCAAACCAAAAAGAAAAATTAAAATATTTTGATATACTTTCTTAATTTTAAAATTATGTATATATTTTTACCATGTACAATAAAACATTATTCTAGAATAATATTTTTCACATAGTCTTGATTTTTTGGAGTCCTAGTATATTCATCTTCTATCTAATATTTTTAGATTTTTCTAATAAATCAATCAAAAAAATTCTAGGATCAATAGTTACTTTGGTCAATACATCTTAAAAACCTAAATTTTTTTGGTAATTAATATCACGTATATTAGTTAACATTTTATAATAATCAAGTGAAAAAATTATAGGCATGATGAAATTCAACTTATAGTGACACGAAATATCTAAAATAGTATTGTTATCAACCATATTTTTCTTTTTTTGGCTTCTTGTTGAAATCAGATGATACAGAGGTTGAGTACCCATTTTACACTATAGTGTAGGATTGAAATTAATAATTTTTCATTCATATTGGGTAAAATATTTTCCAATTTTTTCCTATAAAAATAATCTAAAAAACAAAAAAATATATATTAAAATAAAAAAACTAAGTGTTTATAGTATCATACCTTATTCCTCAAACAAGAGAATAAAGTAGTGATAATTGGTTTTAGAAGGTTTATAAATTGATAAAAATATTTCCAACAAAAATAAAACCAAGGGTATAGGTTCAATTTACCTTAAAATATTTTAAATTAAAATATAGATTCAGAATTATACTTTAGGTTGAAAAAAACCAATATATCATGAAAATGATAATGGTTAGGCATATTGTATACAAGAATTTTTCGTAGAATAAAACAACTAGATTTGAATGATTCCAAAAATGTAATGTTTGGATTACTTATTATTTATTATTTGAACAATATATAAGAAAAAATAAAGCATTATAAAAAAATTATGTTAACAAAAAAATTATGAGGATATTGATGATGGTGTAAATAAATTTAAAAAGTGTATAAATGTTGAATGAAAACTATAATTGTTGGTCTAATTGAGTTAAACTTATCAATTATATTTTTAGAAAAATTGGTCATATATTTGAGTAAATAATTGGATTAATGTTTATAGTTATCAGATATAAGGTATAATATTCATATTAAAAAACCTTATAGTATAAGAAACCAATTATTGATTTATTAAAATGAAATTATAATGAGAATTGTTAGATAGTATCAGTACAAATGGATTTAAAATGGTTTAAAATATATTCTTATTACATTTTATGATCTTTTCTATATTGATAATAGTTTTTATAATATTATAGGTATACATGAAAGACATCAATATGCATATTAGGATCTTAATTTTGACTGAAAAAAAGAAAATTTTCATAGTCATTGCAATAAAATGAATAATGAAGATTGGATAAGAAATTATATCTTAAGAATTGGTGTCAAAAACTCAAACTTCAAGATAAATAAATATATATGGGATCTCTATTGAAAAGTTTTACAATGTTTCAGGGAAACAAATTCTACCAGTTGAGACGACTAAATTGAAAACCATCTAAAATAATTGATTAAATATTAAAAAAATAAATCAATAGATATAATAAAATACTTAAAATTAATTGTTTATTATGTATGGAGGTCTTCATTTAGTACTTTTTATTTAAATAAAAAATTAAACTTCACAAAAACTTTATAATGATGGGATTTTTTCACTTAAAAAAATTAGTTTATTTACAATTCTATATCATGTTAATACTGTGAAAACACTTCTAAATAATCATTTTATTTCAATGGTAAATATATTTCAATTAAAAAAACAAATATGTGTAATATACATAATAATAAATTAACTACCATGTATAAAAATTTGGAAATACACACACCATGTAACAATAAAATAATGTAAATAATTCCTATTTGGGGTATTCTGTGTATTCACTTTTGCAATTTCCAGTTCAAAATCTAATCTAACAGTTGTTTCATCTATGCCATCGAATGAAATATTTGAGTATAGACCAATAGGTTCATCCAAAACATCACTATTATCCATGCCTTCATCAAAAATATGTATTGAAAAAATATCAATAGTAACACTAAATTATTATTTTTAGGGGTCAGTTATATAAAACATTTGTCTAGATTATTATGCATGAATGCAGGGCTCATCTATACAATGTTGAAATTTTATATCAATCACTATAAATCTACAACTATCTATATTCATGCCTTTTCGAGTCATTAAATAAAACCACTTTCTGTTCATTATTGATATAAGATCATGTGAAAAATAATCTAATAAAATTATTCTACCAATGACCCAATAATACGACATTTTTTCTTATTGAGGATTTATGTATAATGTACTAGTCATTAAATATATCATTATTCTTATCCTGACACCATCATGTTGTGTTTTCATGTATTCTATAATAATATTTATAGTAAATGTTAATCAATTAGAAACAATTGTTTTAGAATCAATTTCTACATTATTCGTATCAAATGATAACACCCTTATTTTAGCAGATACATCATCCATACATAAACATTAAACCTGAAGTATATCAATAAAAATATTAAACAAGTACCTATAATTTTTTCATGTAAATATATTATTCTATAACCTTCAAATTTTACCAATAAGAAAATTATTTGCAGTGAAATTATTTTCTCCACTTAATAAATAAATAATGATTCATTTTTTTATAATTTCCATATGTTCTCTACAAAAATGAAAAATTTTAGATTCCCAGTTATATAAATAAAATTTCACTATATATATATATATATATAATTACTTATATGGTGTAATATTCAACGACTCAACAGTTGAATAATACAATATAGTGATCCATTTTCCACTCATACATACTCAATATACACCATGATTATGATCCAAATATCCCCTCTGTTTGGAGAAGTCATTTAAATGTAGGCTCAATTGGATTATATTTCTCATCTCCAGTTATCTTATAATTATTACTTGTCTTGCTGACATTATAAAAGTTTGCTAAATTTAAATACATATATTCATGTGATAAATAACCTTTCATAATAGATCATTTACGATGATTCATATTCCTTACAAAATATTCAAATTTAAACTTCATTATTTCTATTAGATACATTTCGCAACTCAAAACATGACAAAAAAATTACTTTTGTTGTAATTTGAATAGTTATATGTAATATACATGTGAAAAATGATGGAGGTAATTTTTTTTCTAAATCATAGAAAATGGTTTATGCATCTATAATACCCCTTGGGTATGAATTGTTGTTTAAATTAAAGAATAATTTTAATTAAGTTGGTGAGTGGGTGAAATTTTGGTTAGATATTAAAATGGTATTCTGAGAGTTGGTAGAACTTAATGTAATGATTTTGGAATTTTTTTGTGGCCCAATAGGTACATAATGTTCTTAGATAAGACTCAATGGTTTTTATAGGGTTTTAGGTTTGAAGTTTTAATTTTTGGGGATATAGGATGGTGCATACAGTTAGTACATAGCTTTTATTAACCACACATCCCAATTATACTACTAGATTAGAGGAGGATAATGGTTTTTTAAATGAAGAAAATGGTCCAATAAACCATCCAAACACTAGTAGTTAATTTTAGATCAATATCACAAGGTTTATGCATGATTTATCAAACTTTTCACCTAACCATTTGAGATGAAGTAATTCTAGATAGAAGGGTCTACACAGTTGTTGCATGGTTTGGCCAACCATAAGGCTAAACTGTGTTCCCTTTAAAAAGAGAGAAAATATCATTTTTTTCTAATGATTTTTAAAATGAGTTTAAACCCATTTTCTCCCAAAATCAATTATCATTCCTCATTAACACCTCTTCCCATCCCTTTCCTCTCCTCTATGTTGGAAATCCTCCATCTATTTTCCAAATCGGTTTCCATCTATTGAGTTGGGAATCTTGAGGTATGTCTAATACTACACATTCCTCTTTCCTTATTTTCATTCAATACCAAAATTTATCATTCCGTTTTTGTGAGTTATGACCTATTTTTATGTGTTTAGTTTTTTTTCAGTATTTGTCATTTCATATCAACCCAAAGGCCAATACCAGATGATTAGGATCCTATGAGGTTTAGATAGGTGGTCTCATGATTTTCCCTTAAAGTATTATTTTTGTATTGTCTGTTTTTCTTACGCAATCATGTCAACACTTCAAACGCTTGACCTAAAAATTTTCAGAATTATTTAATTCCTTGTTTATTTCTTAGCAATAACCTTAGACATATTGAAGCATGTTGTCTTAGGGGTAAATATTTATAAATCCCTGGAAGTGGTAAAATGAGTTTCTTTTCCATGGATTGGGATAATTTATTAGGATGATTAGGTATTCCTTTGTGACACATTGAACCATAGTGGGTTACTATTGAACCTCATAGACTTTAAAAAGTAGGGTGTATTTTGTAGTCTTTTAGTGGAGTTATTCAATTGGTCCTTATTCCATGATTTTTGGAAAACTAATGTGGAATTTGGGGTTTAAATTAGTGGAAAAATAAATTGAACCCAAATAGTGAGCTTGGTTGGTCTTGTATGTACATTTTTACTTTGTGAATTATAAAATAATAGAATGGTTGAGATATTTTCTAATAGTTGGTAGTATTTAATTCCTTGTAGGGCCACCTTGGATTCCTCATATTTCATATTAGCAAAAAACTCCATGGACGAACCTATGATTCTATTATGAGATGCATGTGAATTTCAAGGTGTGAGGAAACCTATGGATTCAATGAGGTCCATTTCTATGTAATTCCTTGATCAAGCTAGTGGATTCTATATATATTCATTATTGAAAATGTTATGGAGTGTCACCCCCTTGTATTTGGGTAATGTTTATATTTTTCAAAAACAATAGATTAATGGCATTCATTCATAAGAGTGTCCCTTATTTAATTTCATGGTATAAGTTCCACAGATTCAATTTGATTTGTATTAGTATGGAATGCCTTTGGAGTGAGTTGTGATTCTAATCAATCTGTGATTTTGATGTTAAGTGAGGTCCCTTGAGTTTATACCATCTATATTATTATTCTCTGGAATGGCTATGTGGTTATTCTTGTTTGAACCACATTTATTCCTCTCATGGAAATTGATTATGTTTTCCTTAGTGTTGTTATTTGGAACAAATTTTAAAAATGATATTTACATCAGATTTAAATACTTGAATTATTTAATGTATGGTTCATCTTCTTAGGATTCCTCTTTTAGATCCAATGTCCTACTTGGTTATATTTATTATTTGAAGTTTATTATTATTCATATGTATTTATATTTATATTTCACAAAAATATTCTACACACATACAGACTACATTTTCATTAATCACCAATGATGATGGACTACTAATTTATACTTACACCCTGATCGGGTCATCATGGAACTTGGGTACCCCAAAAGATACTCCATGGGTTCATGTTATAGGTACATTTCATGCCACAAGGTTTATACTTAAATATTTTGTAGCTAGGTTGGATCTTGGGAGTTAGGACATGGGATTTTTCTTGAGAATTATAGTGTATTTTCTATATGTAGGTATTTTCCATTTATTATTTTTGGGTTGTTTTAATTATTAATTGTTATATACTCCCCTTCTAGTTTTGGAGGTATCATCATTATTTAATAACACGTAATGTAATTTTATTTTATTTTGGATGTGTTGTTTATATTGATTCCCTTATTTATTTCTATATAGTTCACTTTATGGAAGAGGATATAGTCTCCCATTATACCACTTGTAGACCCCTACTTCTACTCTGTAGCCTCTATAATATGGGGAGGAATTCCTGAGGCCATTTGGAATACTGGATTGGGGCACCAGTTTAGTGGCTTCTGGTCCAGGGAGTTACAAAATGGTATCATAGGTGCTTTTTATTTTTTCTTGATTTTTTGATATGTTAGAAAGGATATTGGGATATTGTAAAATCTTAGTAATGAGCTAACTATTTGGAGTTGAAAACCCATTTATAGTATGAAATCTATGTTTCCATGGGATGGAATGTTTTTTTATTTATTCTTTTACATTAGATTTATTTAAACCACAAGTGGTACACTTGGCTGTGATGATATTAATTTATGTTATTTTTAACTCTTATCTCAATATGATAAGAGGGATCATGCATTCATGAATCATAATAGAAACATGGAATAAATATTTCATTTGTGTTTTGCATGTAATTGGTAGATTCATAAGACTCATATCTCCTAGTGTTTTACTTATTTCCATGGACTATATTTGTTATAGATTTATATTTCCCCATATATTTATATGAATGAGAGGGGTTTGTTATAAAAAAAACTCATGCCCATTTATATGGTGTTTGTCACATATAAGTGTACATTGGAACTCTACAAGTTCATCTCTTAGATTTACCCCTTATAAATTTTTGGTAGATATAAATGGGTTATAAAATTAATGGTTTGGTTAGATAAGTTTGCACTAAACAACATATAAAGATTTTTAATCTATAACTTTTTAACTGAATTCTATCTAAACAAACAAAGGATTATGATATCAAAATAAATTATTAATGATTAAAACATAAAATTTAAAAAAATGGGGAGGATTACTATTGAATCCTTGTGAATGATGGTATGTGGATTCTTAATTTTGAATTTATATCAAAGTCAGTTAAATGGGTTTCTAGGGACAACATAAAGATAAATTTCTTCTATAACATCTATTTGGAACTTCATGTAATGGTGTTTCTAATGAATTCATTGTGGCGCGCACAACTATTGGAGGAGGGCGCGTGGTTGTTGCCCCGTATTCCTTCTTTCCAATGGCGGGTGGAATCCATCACTTATTCAGGGATGTTTGCTCCTTGATCGAAATGGGATGATGGGATGTCTGTTTTTTATTCCATGGATTCCTCTTGGAACTCATCACCTAGTCTAGTTCTCCCTTATAGACTAAGATATTGTTCATGAAACTCTTCTCAGTGTCATTTCTTTGTGGATGCCAGTTAATTACACTACTTATGTTGGGACATTCCAAGGGGTCTGGTCAGGGAGGCAACTTTCAGTCGAGGGAGTAGTCACATTGGACATCATTGGTGTGTATGGACACTGGAACACTAGCATTTTTGGGTTTCCTCTCCTTACTATAGGGCTTCTAGAGGGCACGGAAACCCGAGGCATCCCATGTCGAATACAGGGAATTATATTCCATAGTCATGTATTTGAGATTTTCATCAGCTTCCCATGTTTAACACAGGGTATTCCGCGATTTTAATGTCTAGAAGAGATGGATTGGATTGTTCAGAATAATGACTTGAGTGGATCAGATGGGTGAAACCCCTAGAGGAAACACTAATATCAGGGATCGCACGTGGTTAGTTACCCAAATACTGCTAAGAGTAGTGAAGAGATGAATTTTCATGATCTCATTGGGATTTTTTGGCCTAGATAAAAATCAATATAGATAATGTATGGTTAAATGTATTTGATGGAGAATGAGATAGAGTCGACTCATGGGAAATGGTGATGTCGGTCTTGAGTCTCGAAAAGACCTCCTACATATCCCTGTGGTAGAGAATCAAATTCTAGTTAGTTTATTATGGGGAGTATGGAATCAAGGTGTGCGCAAAGGACATAGACCTGATGATATATTGGGTCTTACGCATGGTTAGAAGCCCGAGTTTGGTCTTACGCCACTATGTCGAACCAATGATATGGGTCCCAACAGAAGGGACAACAACATCTTATCGCTCGGTTTGGTTTCACAACAGCTTACCACTAACATGGAATCACAATGGATTTCCACTACATGAGGTCCACAATGGCTTACTGTTGGGTAGGGGATTGTAATGGCTTACCGCTGGATGGGGTCACAATGGATTTCCGCTATATGGGGTCACAATGGCTTACTTATGGATGGGGTCACAACAAATTAATGCGGGATGGGGTCAAAAAGTCTTACCGCTAGATGTGGTCACAACAGCTTACTGTTGGATGGGGATGAATCTCAGGGAGGCATCCTACATACCCTTTCAAGGAAACGAAGATCAAATCCCATGTAGTTTGGGATGAGTGGGAACCGACGTAAAGATGGTCAGGATCAATGGGTGTTGGGATTGAACCATAGGGAGGATTCCTATGTTCCTTTCCTTGGCAAGTATCAAAGTCCACATAGTTCAGAAAGGTGTTGGTGAACTGACATGAAGTGGCCGCGACCAATGGTTTTTGGGACATGAACCTCAAGGAGGATTCATATGTACCTCGCCTTGGAAAGGATCAAATTCCACGTAGTTCATAATGGGTTGGTTTTTGGTGAATCTATGTGAATATGGTTGGTACCAATGGATGTGGGCTTGAACCTCAGGGAGGCTTCCTACGTACCTTACCTTAGCAAGGATCAAATTCCACGTAGTTCAGAATTGGTTGGTATTTGGGGTTTACACTCTAGGATGCACAGAGAGGATGTCATGGTCGATGCATACTCTAAGCCCACATAAATCATGATCGATGTGAGAAACAAGAGGAAACAAAGGCCTGATGATCATGTCATAGAATCTACGTCCATTGAAAGTGTAATGTGGGATTACATGTGGTAAGCGGCCCAAAGAAGAAACAGGGGCTTACGCGTGGTTAGCAGCCCGAAGAGGAAATAGAGGCTTACTTGTGGTTAGCTTCCTGGGTAGATGGAGATTGGGACTTACTCTAGGGTGGAGGCCCAGGTGGTTACAAATCCCAGAGGGAGAGGGATTTGACAATGAAGAATGGAGGGCTATGTTGGCCATCCCCCCCCCCCCCCCCCCCGCTCTGGTCCTTGGCACTGAGGAAGAGAGGAGAAGCATGGGTGATACCTCCTATAAGAAAAGATAGGGACTTACAGCAAGGTGGTTTCCCTTTCCCCATGGATAGATGCCACTCTGAAAAATTGGATATCATTCCCTATGAGAAATTATTTCACTACTATGGAGACTAGTGGGCGTGCAGAATGTCCAAGGCGGGGAACCCTACGTACGATGCACAGGGAGAGGTCATAGTTTAACGTCATGTTCTGAGGACGATGGTGCTTGGTAGTTTAATGTCATGCAGCTTGGACAAGGTGAGTTCACTTCGCACCCCTTATGACTTACATAACTAATACCTCTCACCCCTTGGGGAAGTGAAGGCATTAAAAATTCCATGGAAAAGGGGTGTTATAGAGTGATCCACTGAGGGGTCCACGTTAGCGTGGCTGTTCTAAGAATCAATAACCATTAGCGTGCCTATGCGAAGAAGCATGAGGTGAAGCAACAAAATAGGAAGCACTGCCTAAGGGACTTTGAAATTACATCTTGAAAACCTAGATGGTCGCACGGGAAAAGGAGTTGCGGAGAAAATGAAATCAAAGGTATAATCCTCATGAGGCACTGGTGCTTCATATAGTTGAGGGGCTTCGTAAAGGGGTATGCTTCGCGAAGTGAACTGGACTAGCCTAGGAATAGGGTATAGGTGCATATGGAAAGTGCTTCTTGAATTGGAAAGGCTCTTGCAGAGCAGTTCTTCATGAATCAAGGGTTCCTTGTGAAGTATATCATTGGAATTCAATGTGATTCGCGAAGCACAATGACCCTACCTTACCATGTGGGTCACATGTTCAGGGAGAGTGCTTGGTGAAGAATAAGTGATCCACAAATACCCAAGTCCCCTTGGGGATCCCCTTTCTTTGATAAGGCCCTTGAGCTCCAAAAAGGGCATCCCTCCTTGAATAGGGGCCGAATTAATGCAAAGGGGGAGGCATATCGCGATGAAAAAGTACCTTGAAGAGCTCATGGTTTGCAGAGTAGAGATTGCTTTGAGATTTGGGAGTTAAGAAGTTGAAAGGTCATAGGATCCATCATTTATGCTCGAGAGGATCCTGGTATTTATAGGCAAGAGTAACCGCGAAGCAGAGCTCACTTAGCGTGAAGACACATGTCATTTTTTTGTAATCGGGGAGCCTCCCACCTCCTTGCTCTACGACAGCCACCTCCTTTCTCTATGGCGGGTTCAAGAATGTCAAATGGGTTTGTGGAGCCTCCCGCATCCTTGCTCCAAGGTAGGTTCACAAAATCCAAATGTGTTTGTAGAGCCTCCCACCTCCTTGTTACGTGGCGGGTTTACGGAGGGGAAGCTTGGCACTGCCCATAGTGTTATTGGGATCTACGAATGAGCTTCTCAAGGCAGTACCTAAGTGTTTTGTTTATTCTTCTTCTTCCCAAATTTTGTTTCCAACAAATTCCCCCCTCCCCCCTCAGACTTGGATATGAGGGTAAATCGAGGTTCAAAGTCTGAGGTTCAATCAACAAAATCCATCGACCAATCGTGAAGCTGACTCGGGAAGGAGTCTCATGAAGCGGATAGGTGACAGGCAGGCCAAGCACGTCGCGAAGCTCACCGTGGATAGACGCACCGTGAAGCACTAGGTATACTCACCTATAAATAGGGGAGTAGGTCTCTATTTTTCCCTTTCTCTTCTCCTCATTTTTGGCATTTAGCACTCTTGATTCAAAAAGATCTACAAACTCCGCGATTTCTCTCCTTGAATCGGCCCTTCTACTTCACGATGCACGTTGAGTCATTGACTCCATGATAGTGTGTTCTATGGCTTGCATCCGAAGGATGGTTCAAGGCTTCATGATTCCATTGTTGGGATCGAGCTCCATGAATGGCCTTTGCGAACGAGCTCCACTAATGGGATTTTTGAAAAGCATCCAAATCTTAAAAATGGAATGGCTCATCAAGAGGATACTTGGGGGTCCTTGCAAATGCTTACCAAATAGAGGAGATAAAAAATATCTTGGGTTTATGGGAGTTGGTACATAGCCACTCTGACCATGATTCATTGGTGAAGCTGCTGTCGGAAAGCTAGAGGAATTATATATTGTATAAGAAGATGCCTTTAAATGGATTTGGGCTAAGGGATGATATCTTCATCCCTGAAGTAAGTATGGACCAACCAACTTACTGGTGTAGAAGCACTTTGAGCCAGTGACAGTTTTTTAGGGAGGCTGACAGCCATGCCTGAAAGGACATCATGCCTGTCAACACTAATTGTATGTATAGTCACTTTAAAAATATTAAGGGGAAGGAATTGCAGCTGGATACATCCCCCCCTCTACACTAGATGATCTTGAAGGCAGTCCTATGGAACCCAGGGAAGGGATGGTCTGAAGAGTGGGATCTACGCCAGGGCGGAAACTTCACAGATGACTGGGCCTAGGCCTACTGGGTAGGTGCCTTGTGTGAAGAGTTTGGGGAAGATATTAGAAGAGTGGGCTTGTATGAGGCGTCTTGGACTTCCTAATTCCATATCTATCAAATAAAGCAAAAGATGCTGGAGTTATTAAGTAGGTGGTCATCAAGGACCAATACCTTCCACTAACACCATGGGGAGGTTGGCATTAGTTTATGGGATGTGCATCAAATCTTGGGGGTCTCAATACTAGGGGCAATGTATGATGAATTACTCCATGTTATGGGTGCGTGGGAGGATCTAGAGTAAATTACTCCATTAGAGAGGGCATTGATGTATTTAGTTTCAGGAAAGGACAAGGAGGAAGTGAGAGATTTCCATTTCAGGTGATGGTTCAAGAAGTTCCTGAACTTCCCAGAATATAGGCAGTTTTTGGTGAGGCCTTGAACTTTCTCGAAGGGGGAACAATGAGGAAAGGAGAACTCTTACTAGCAGCACTTGGAGGATATCTAGTGGAGGACATGGGGATTTATCATCAGTACCGAGCAACAGTCATTAGTAAGGTTGGCCGCATTCATTGCATCTCTTATCTATGGTTGGATCCTACTAGTGATGGATATGAACATGGGTGTGCGACCAAGAACATTTATCAGGGCATCCATGTTGGCAATAGGAGGGCGAGTCAATCTTGGGATCCCTATGCTTTCCAAGTTATACAATATGTTGTGGAATATCAGCAATGGGAAGAGGCCAAAAAGGATATGCAGGCTATTTCACCTCTAGTATGGGTGGATAGCGGCCCATTTCAGGGGGTTCTATGAAAATATGAACCCCATCTCCTCTCTTGAATCAAACTTCTGACCATCAATCCTGAATGTCATAGGGAGTATTTCAGCCAAGATAGCTATGCAGTCGTTACTGAACCAGGTATGGATGGTGGAGGTGTTCAACTTTCACATATTCCCATTTCCAATAGGTGTATTCACTAATGATGACTGTGGAATAGAATAGCATCACTCCTATCTCTTGGCCTTTTGAGGTGGAGTCCTGGTGTCAAGAGTGGACCGTGAGCCCCTTTGTGAGTTGTACACCCCGCACCGATTCACCAGACAATTTCAGTGTATGCAACGAATGACCTCACAGGTCTATTTTGGTATGCACCACAAGGAACATCTATGTGTGATGAGGAATATGTGGCTCATGTTCACACAGAAATACGGGAAGATGCAAAATGAGCTACCTCCTCCCACTTCCATCTTCGGGTTGGTGAAAGAGTATGCCAAAATCTGAGAGGCTACCTACCCAGGGGAGATTCTGAAGCAGCCAACCGTTCGAGTCGGTGATGGTGTGCCTCCTAAACCTCAAGGCTGGGGCCAGAAGGCGGAAAGGACATCCCACGGTGGCGGGGCTTCCATGGTAGTGAGGCCCGCACCAGTAGGAGGGAGGTAGTGGCAGTGGATCCATCAATGATAGTAGACCCGATGGTTCCAGAATAATAGAGTTATCTAGAGGGGATGTCACTAAGAGGATTCCTTATAATATCCACTCAGGCTCTGGGGAAGCGGCTACACCACATAGAAATTCTAGAAAATGATGTCTTCCAAGATTCCTAGGACATCTGGGAAGTCAACATACAATTACTCGACCAATCCAAGATGTGGCCGCAACTAAATTTTCTCAGGATGGATTTTTCTAGGATAGGCCCTATCAGGGTGGGCTTTGTAGTGTCCCAGATGGAGGTGGAGCAAGACCTAGCTGAGTTGGAAGACTTCATGCTCTCCTGGGGTGTTCCACGTGTAGTGAAAGATTGAGTGAAGGTGTTGTTGGATCGAATTTCTCCCCTGCAGTTGTCGGCTGATGATTTGAGGGAATGGTTCCCTCTTCCAGAAAAATCAGATGAATCCTCCTATGGGGAGTATTCCAGTAGAGGGACCCTCTTTAAGTGGGCGAAGCCTGTGATAAAGGCATAGATTTTGAAGAATTTTTAGAGGCTCATACGGTAAAATCTAGAGACCCGTCCCTAAGATCCGCTTCCAAGATACATTAGACCCCACACCAATGTTTAAAATGTGCAGTAGAGCCTCATTCCCAGAACCCATTCTCATCCCTTAGTGGATGCATATGTGGGGACTTCAAGATCCATGATTGCGGCTACGGTGATTACCGCATCCAACGGGGCCAGGATACCCAAGGAGGATCCTCTGGAGATTTCAGACCTTCCGACAATATGCGGAGGGCCACACCTTGAGGTCCCCACAACAACAACCCAGGAATGAGATAAATAATTTGATCTCTGTAAGTCTCCTTTACAAAACTCATTACTATCACCCATTGACCAAGCTAACATACATTTTTGCCTTTTTGGTATGTAAAGTTCTACAAATGGAGGGGGATTCCTTGGAGATGTTGGTTGGAATTCCTGGCAGTGCTTTTCCTAGGGGAATTTCAGTGGTCATGGAGGCGGATATCCAGCTCGACCAAGGTGCAGTGCTCCATATCACGGGTAGGACCATTGGCAGGGCTATTCCTGAGAATATTGAAGTGGGATTCGACAATGATGATATTTCGGATATCCTGGGCCATGCCATACCTTATCAGACACCAGATGCGGACCCAACTGATGAGATCTTGGGGGAGTTCCTGGTTTATGAGCCTACTAACCCCGTAGACTAGGAAGAAATGGCCTCTAATGACAAGGATGCCAAGATTGACTATCACCGGTCATGAAAGCTGATCAAGCGCATTATCAATGACACCCCTAAAGCATAATTGATAGACCAGATTGAGGGACTTCGTTCATGACTGCGTGAACTATGCACTGAGGTAGTAGATGCCCAGTGTCCTCACATGATCATCTGATATCTCATGGAGGAGAAGGTTCGGGAGTGTGACTGTGACCTTGGTCTGGGTTGGCAAGGGAGAAAAACAATGAACATGAAGAGGCTCCATGAGGCTGAAATTGAGATTCAGGGGCGGGAGGTCTGGGTAAATGAACACTCTTCTCTCCTCAATGATTTGTCGCAGATTATATCAATGGTTGAAGGCCCAGCTTGAAGAGTCCAAATAGTGGATTAAATAAGCCTCCATAGAGATGTCTATTATCAGGTGAGATGAGGAGTGGGATCGGTTTGTAGCTAACGGACTGCTCCCCATTGCTGCCGAGGAGGAGCAGGAACTGAATAGGTGGAAACGGATCCTGGATGCCATGATCCAAAGTGTGGCGGAGCTACAATATTATTTTGACGGGATCAACCCATCCATGGGAGGGTTTGATCCTTGGGTACTATGATGTAGGAAACTTTTGAACACAATTTCATGATTTGAATAGTTATTCTAGATGCATTCATGAGTTCTGTTATTCATTTGGTTTATTTAATTTTTGTTATATTCATTGAACATCTAGTGATCAATCCCTAAGCTCACAAGTGTCGGTCTTGATGTGAGAAACAAGGGATGGCCACCTTATCATTCCACCCAAAAATAAGAGTGAAAACCATGATCTGGGCATCCAGGGTTTGAACAACCAATCCAGATTTATGAGAAGAAAGGGAGAGGCCCGAATGAAGGATGAATCTCTTAGAACAGTTGAATCATTGCTTTCCTAGTGTGCGCTAGTGCACGAGAAGGTTAACGCCAGGGGCGTTGGAATTAATATGAACATAGGGGAGAGAAAGGTGTGAATCACGATTCCCAAAATTCAGAACACTATAGGGATGGCGTGACAATGAAGAATAATTGTTGGCTGTGTTCGAAAAATAGTATATTTATTATGTTAGACTAGAATGGGGATAAAAAATGAGGGTCGATCGCTGACCATGTTCGAAACATGGGGCTTGACTTGAAATTTCATCCATTAGTATAACAGAAAATTGGCCCAGGACAGTTGGTGAGCCATAGGCCAAGCATCCATACTATTAGGGGGTTCCTTTAGACGTGAAAGAGGATGAGGGTCTGAATAAAGGGCATTCCAATCATGGAGTGTGGCGTGATGGGTTGTTCTAATGGAGTCCAACACTCTTGAAATTCCACCACCATGGTTAAGGAACATTAGGTGGGTACATCAGTTTGATCATGGATCAAAGATACTTCTGAAAAGGGCCTCTCTAGTAAGGACCTGGAATGAAATGTATTTTTATGTCATACAGTGAGGATGGTTCACATAGTTTAAAGGTCATACTTCTTGGACCAAGATCGGGGATTAGGGGCCAGAGGAATTAATGAGCCTGAGGATGGGCCCAAGGAAAAATACATGGGCATCTCTATGTATCCCATAAGTTTGAGGATAAAGACATATGTAGTTCCTGAAGCACAATGTGGTAAGATACCGACGCTGGTAGGGAGAATCCTCTCTGGATAGAAAACTAACGCATCCCCTGATTAACAAAGGGAATCCTAAACTTGTTTAGGGAAGAACCGCGTTTTAATTTCATGAATTGAGGACATGGATAACCAAGAAAAAAATTTGTGGTGTGGTACGTACCCCGACATGAATGAGGACGATAAGAGTCCACACCACACCACATGCTCTTGGGAGAATCCCTAGGTCGAGGGACTAAATGTGAAAACTGGGATGGGCCCAAGACGGGTTGTCCGAGCATTCCTAAGTATACTGTGGGGATGAGAATAATTCCATACATGGTTATGAGAGTGTATTCTAATGTCATACAGGATGAAGAAAAGCATGTGGGGCATGGTTGTAATAGTACACATTCTACCAGATCTATTAAGCCCCCCGTGAGACGTGCTCAATGTAGGAAACAAGGTGTAGTGATGGGACTTCCATAACACAGGAAGACACATGTCTGGGGTGATGGGACACTAGGTGAATGATGTCCCAATGATGTTGACCCACCTATATAGAGAACCTCAATGCGCGAAGGGGTAAAGCCGAGTATGATGGAATTCCACTTGGACATAAGGAAGCAGAAATGTGTGAATCATGATGCTTGAGATCTGGACAACAATGATGGAGGCATGACAATAGGGGATAACTATTGAACATGTTTGAAACACAGTATCTGTTTCGCGTTATCCTGGAATGGGTATGAACAAATGAGGGTCGACCGATGACCATGTTCAAAACATGGGACCATTGGAGAATGCCATCTGGGGTCCTCAGTGATGTTGTCCAAAGACAGTAGGTAAGCCAGTGTGGAATGAGACCAGGCTGTAAATTGGGTCCCTTCAAACATGTAAGATGATGAGGATCCCAATGAAGAGCTCATGAAGATTGGACATGGAATAAGGGAATGTCCCTGTGAAAATTACACTATTCGGGCACTGCCACAATGCATCTGAGTATGGCAACAAGGCATATCAGATAGAGGGAGTCAAGTACCCCTCCAAGGACAAGGGTCCTGAGGTTGCACGCTTTCCAAATTAATGTTCATAGGATGGGCCATTAAGGGGAGATTGATTTAATGGACTGGAAGCATGGTGGCATAGTAGCCAAACCCAATGCGTAGTTCCCATATGGAGATCTTAGTTTAGGGTCATAGAACTCAGACCAGGTTGGGAAAATACATTGTGGAACATGGTATAGCTATCGTAAAACCTGACATGAATTAGAACCCATGAGGTACTCGCCACACCACATGTTCCCAAAAGGATTCGGGCCTATGGGTTGAAAGAGAGAGGATAGGATTTTAGATTTTTTGGGCTGGACCCAAGGGAAATATTTCTGGGCATTCCTACATATCCCATAAGGATGAGAATCAAGTCATGATGATAATTTCATAGTTTAGGGTCGTGTGATGGGACCAACCATGCATTTTAACATCGTGCGGTATAGACGCAACGATTTAATGTCATGTGGGACTAGGAAGAATAGTTTAAATTCATATGGCTCAGATTCATACATGAAATATGAGGTTCAATAATGAATGTGCACGGTTTGATAAAGAATAACTGACGTGAATGAGGACATAATCTCATATCAAATCATGCACAATTCCAAGAAAGAAACCTTGGGCCAAGGGGGCCAGAAAAGGATAGAGAATATGGGGAAAGAGAGACTAGCTCTCAGTTGAGCTGGACCCAAAGACGAGATGTCCGATCATTCCAGTGTATCTCATGAGGATGGGAATCAAGCCATATGTAGTTCTAAAAGGCATAGTTTAACGTCATCCAGGACAAAGGATAAAAGGTAGGAGGGACTAGATCCTTAAAGGGGGTTTGTGATGCGGAAATTGTAAACCAGATGTGAATGAAGGCATAAGCCCATACCTGCCACATCACATGGTCCTATAAGAGTTGGGGCCTAAAAGGTAGAAAAGAAGAGTTATACTAGTGGAACTCAAGCTAGACCCAAAGATGAGATGTCTGGGAATTCCTACGTATCCCATAGGAATGGAAATCAAGGCGTATGTAGTTCTAAAAGAGATATTAGTGTAAGGTCTTAGAGCTCAGACCATGGAGAAGTAGAATCCTTCCATGTCATTGAGGACCTAAAACCAATCCCTAAGCCCGCATGAGTCAAACTCAGTGTTGGAAACAAGGGTGGAAGAGGTTTTTGGTATACCCAGAATAAACTCCAAATGGAAGACAGTGCGGAGCCTTGAATGATGCCTTACCGCTGATTTGTCCTCCTAACATGCAAATTTTCATCAAGGGATAGTAAAGGGAGGGTTGAAATTCTACTTGGACACAATGGGGTGGAAAATGATGTGATTCCCGTAACCAACATTTAAGTCTTGAAGGGGTTGGTGTGATGATGGAGGATAACTTTTGACCATGTTCAAAACACAGAATCCATATCGTGTGACCTGAAATTGGAATAAAAAATGAGCATCGACCGCAGACTATATTCGGAATGCCGAACATGTATCGATTTGTTGTCTGAAACCCTCAAGGACGTTGGCCTGTAATGGTAGGAGAGCCCTTAGTCCTAGAAACCGTGACATTTAAGGGTCCCTTCAGATGTGAAAGATAATGGGAGCCCAAATGAAGGGGTACAGGAAGCCTGAAAAATGGGTGAAACAATGTCTAGGAAGAATCTGACACTCTAGGCTGTAGACCATAGTACTCATGGGACCATTGTTGAATCACCAAATAGTGATGAGGGACCTGACTTAAGGGCAGTCAAATCAAAGAGATGAGAGTAGGGAAAGGGAGCGAAGTCCACTCAAGAGAGAGAGGTATGTGGTGTGGTTGTTATAAACCCGACGTGAATGTGGACATAAGCCTATACCACATTGTATACCCATATCCTAGAATAACATATGCCAAGGGGCCAAAATGATAGGGAGGTTTATAAGATATGGGGCTGAACCTAATGAATAGGAAATCGGGCAGTCCTACATATCCCATGAGGATGGGAATCAAGTCGTACATAGTTCTGGAAGAAGGGTTACGTGCAGTTTATCATCATGCAAAAAGGACGCAAACAAGGGAAAGATACCCCAACTAGGGACTTGTATGGAACGACTAGTAACCTGATGTAAATGAGGACATAATCCCTTACCAAATCATACAACCCTAAGTGATAACTTGGGTCAGGGGCCCGAAAAGGCGAGGGACCTAAGGATGGGCCATAGACAGAATGTCACGGCCAACTTACAATTTAACATCTTGTAGTGAGGACGATGGTGATCTTAGTTTAAGGTCATAGATCTTGGACCTCATATGCCTAGTTTAATTTAATATGTGTGGGACAGATAGGGTGAATCATCATGCCTATGGAAGACCACAAAGTGGCAACGATGATAGAGGACAATTTTTGACCAGGTTCACAACACAGTATCCACCCTTGAGTGACCGGAATTTGGGGAAAACATTTGAGCGTCGCCATTGACCATATTTTCAACATGGGACTTTTATCAATTTTCCACTCTCAATACTCAAGGATGTTAGATCGTAATGGTAGGAAAGCACTTGGGACAAGAATCCAAGCCATCTGAGGATCCTTTTGGATATAGAAGGTGATGGAAGCCCAAATTATGGGGCTCACAAAGTAGGGTAGGGTCGGTGCTTGCGAGACGGATGATAAATGAAGGGAGGGATGTCTCAAGGGGATATGTGGTGTGTGGAGAAATATCCTGATGTGAATAAGGATGAGAGTCCATAACACACCGTACAATCCAAAAAGAGAACTTCGGCTAGGGGGCGAAGGGGTCAAAGGACCTGAGGCTGGGCGCCCTGACTAACTATAGCCATATGACCTCTCGTGCGGGCATCGCCTCATCATAGCTCCTAATCCCATATGAGCAATGCTCATTGTAGAAAACATGGAGAATTACTAGGATCTCCCAATCACATAAGGGTCTGATGGCTGGAATTACACTCCAGTTCAATACAGACCAAGGTTTGGAGGGATGTCGGGGCAGAATGAACCACTACACTCCATGTTTGGGACATATGGGGTTGGTGAAAACAACAAAGGATAGTTGTTTGCTAGGTTTGAAACATAGAATCAACATCGTGTGACATGGTACGTTCATGATGAACTCAAAGTGAATGAGGGCAAAATCCTGCGCCACACCATGTGTTTTGTCCCAATGAGAAGTCCCAATGTTTGGGGATGGGTCTACAGATGAAATGTATGGGAGGTCCTACATATCCCATGAGGATGGGAATCAAGAAATATGTTGTTCTGAAAGGGTCGTTCAATTTAACATCATGCGGTAAATACGTTAAAGGATTAATAGAATGAGGATGGTCACATGACGCGACCTTCGTAATCTTGCAACGAGTGGGACCAAAGAAAATTAGGCTGCATTACATGAGATCCTTCAAGGTAACTACACCCAGGAGGGGTAGCCTAATGATAAGAGTGTGGGGATGGACTCAAGATGAGGTTTCTAATAGTTCCTATGTATCCCATGAGGATAGGAATCAATCCATGTGTAGTTATAAAAGGTGTAGTTTAACATCTTGCAAGACAACACATAGTTTAATGTCCTGGAGGAAGTTTCACCGTTTAAGTTCATTTAAGAATGGATAGTTTAAGGTCATATAGGACCAGTCATTTTAAGGTCATGTAGGACCCTGATGCAGTTTAGAGTCGTGCAGGACCATTACACAGTTTAGTGTCATGTAGGACTGTATAGTTTAAGGTCATATAGGACTGTAAGAGGAAACTCAAGCAAAGTATTGCTTGAGAAACATGGAATTGGTGGGAGGATTTATATGCTCATCATCCATGGTAACCAGTGAGTATGCGTCATTAGAGTAAACCATGTGAATGATGTAAGGTCTTTCCCATTTTGGCTCCAAATTGGGTGGTTTCCTGCCAGGTATCATTGGTGCCCTCAGGTCCAATACCAAGTTGCCTTGCAAGAATCAGAGGAAGTTAACTTTCTTATTGAAAGCTATAGCTATCTTTTTCTAATGCCTTTCCTGATTATCCAAGGCACAAATTATGTTCTGAGGGAGCACTTCCAACTCAGCCAGACGGATTTCAGCTAATTTATCTAGCCCATGTTGATCATATATAGTTGTGAGCAGTGAGGGAAATTGAATCTAGATGGGCAGGACAGACTCCATTACATACACCAGGGAATATGGTGTCACCTAGGTGGAATTATGAGCCATCCTCTGATAATTCTAGAGGGAATTGGGGAGCTTTTCTGACAAACTCTTCTTATTTTGACCAACCATTTGCTATATAATTCTAGAGAGGGATTGGATGAATGCCTTGATCTTTACATTTTCTTGTGCATGGTAGTAGGATTTATGGTTAGAACAGATGTTGTACTTAGCATACTATTTCAATAGCTCAGCTACTCGGAAGTTCATGCCGTTATCGGTGGGGATGACATGAGGGACTCCAAATCGGTAGATGATGTTAGAGCTCACAAATTCAACTATGGAATTAGCCTTGACCTCTCTGATTGGAACTACCTCTTCCCACTTAGAGAAAAAATCTATATCAATCAGGATAAATTGGCACTAGCGAGATGTCACCAGTGGATATGGTCCCATGACATTGAGTCCCCATACCGCGAATGGCCAAGAGTACTTGGTTCAATGAAGAGGCTCTAGCAGCCGATGCACGAAGTTAGCCTGAATCTGGCACACATGGAACCTTTTGGTGAACTTTATTCAGTCATGGATCATGGATGGACAAAAATACCCCAGTCTCAGGATCTGGTGAGATAGCTTCGACCTAGTCTGATGAGCCCCGTAGGAATTGACCTGAACCTCCTGCATGACCTGGAAAATCTTATATCCTTGAATGCAATGAAGGAGGACCCCATAAAAACCATGCTTGTAGAGTATCTACTCATGACCAGGACAGTCCTGGAGGGTAAACTGTAATTCACGACGTCGAATTTTCTTGCACTTGGCCCGATCTGTCGAGAGATTACCATTTTGGAGGTACTAGACAAAGGAGGTTCACCAGTTGGGAATCACTTCAATCACTACATTGGGGGGACCTGGGGGGTCCTGGCATGGAGGCGTTAGTGGTAAGGTGTCTTACCTTCTGGTTTTCATCATCATCTGGAGTGACAGGAGCAATGAACCTCCAGTGGGCCATGTGGATAATTAGATCATCATGTCTGGTCTCCTTAAGTGATGTAGCTAGGCCAGCCTGGGCATTAGTTCAATTGTTCTAAAATCGAGGGACATGAGTAACTTCTGGCCGAGATGGGAAATGGTCCATTAGCTGGAGAGTGCGTTCCAAAAATGGTATAAGCTCTGGATTTCTGACAACATAGACACAATTTATCTTCTTGATGACTAGTTCAGAGTCCTCTTTCACATGAAAATGGGGCGCGTCTATCTCAAGGGCCATCTCGAGGTTAGTGATGAGCGCCTGATACTCTACCTCATTGTTTGTTCAACCTTCTGATAATAGGAATGAGTGTGGCAGAATAGCTTGTGCTAGGTTAATGAAGACGATTCCCAGACCTACCCTGTTGAGCCTGGGGTCATTGATCCTTTTGCCGGTGGGGCTTTGGAAGCACCATCGAAGTGCATTTTCCAACATGGGATGGCTTGGTCTACCGAGAGGATTGCCTCATCAGGAAAATCAAGTTCCAAAGGCAGGTCCATGGGGGTTGGATGAGCATCAAGGAAGTTTTCCAATGCTTTCCCCTTAATAGACTTCAAAGGTACAGACCTAATGTCTAACTACTGGAAAATCACTACCCACCGTACTAGATGACCTGTCAACATGGGGAGGTTCAGGATGTATTTTAGCAGATATACTCAGGACACCATCTATGCCTCTTGGTGATGCAAGTAATGTCACAATTTATGTACTGCTCATACGGTCTCTAGATAGCCCTTCTTGATAGGGGTGTATCTGGTCTCTATATCGAGGAGCATGCGGCTAAGGTAGTAGAGGCTATTCATTATTCCCTCATTACTATTGTGGGCGAGAAGGGTGTCGAAAGATCACTCCAGGGTGGTCACATAAAGGACCAATAGCTTTCTAAAGACTGGTTTCATTAAGATTGGAGGATGAAGCATATACTTCATGATTTCCTCAAAAGAAGACTGACACTCTTCGTCCCACTCATAGACGGTGCCTTTCTTCAGGAGCTAAGAAAAGGGCTTGCATTTTCCGGAACAATTCATGATGATTTGGAGTATGTAGTCTAAGTTTCCTTGGATGCCTCGAAGCTCCTGAATGTTGCTTCAAAGATACAACTAGCTAATGGCCTTGATCTTCTCTAGGTTGATCTTAATGCCCCTTTATCTAACAATGAAGCTGAGAAACTTTCTAGAGGTGACGTCGAAGGAACACTTTAATGGGTTCATGTTCAGGTGACGAGAATGGAGGAAGTGGAACACTTTCTCAAGGTCTTTGAGATGGTCCTGACACTGGTGAGATTTTACCACCAGGTCGTCTAGATAAAATTCCACCAAGGTTCTGAGGATCAGCTTAAATATATGATACATAACTTGCTAATAGGGGGAACCCACATTTTTTAAACTGAAGGGAATGACTTGGTAACATAAAGTACCTTGTGGTTCCCTGAAGGTTGTAATCTCCTCATAATCGAGGGGGGGAATTCATATCTGGTTATACCTGTAGTACCCATCCATGAAAGAGAGGTCCTGGAACCCATCTGTATCATTGATCAACAATTCTGTCACAAGAATGGGAAAATCATCTTTCGAACAGTGACAGTTGAGATCTTAGAAGTCAATGCAGAGCCTGATCTGTTTGTTCTTCATCCTTACCGGCACAATGTTGGTCATCCACTTGGGGTACTGGACCTCCTTAATGAAATTGGATCTGATGAGCTTATCAACTTCTACCTCAACCATGGCACCATGAGAAGGGCTCATCTTTATGGGAGGATGCATGAACCCGCGATGATTTTTCGGGAGACTGAGGTGGTGGAAGGACACCTAAATATCGTGTCCTAACATTTCATCATAACTCTAGGATAATACATCACAATGTTTTTTTAAGGAATTATATGTACTACTATTTCTCCTCGAGGGGCATAGTGGAACTGATCAATGTGGGTTTCAGGTCTGCCTCGCTACCGCGGTTCACCTATACCAAGTCATCTACCATGGAAGAGACACCCTCTTCCAAGGTGGGGGGAGAATCCTCTAAATCCTCTTCGTCACTTATTGAGGGGGGATCTTCAGCAGGAGGCACTTCATCTACATCGAAATATCCTGATTGGAGGTTGGTAACAGCCTGAGTGATAGGGGACACTACATCGGGGAACTCCTATTCTACCGCAACTATAGTAATGAAGGCTATTGATCCAATCCCATCTGGTATTTGGTTCAAGGTTCCATGCTTGATGATATAAAAGAAATAGTGGTTGGTCAGCTTGAGCTGGTTAATTTTGGCCTAACGAAACAAGCCAGTATGATGTATTGTCATTTCCATGGGGCAGACTTCCTGATACCTTTTGAGAGTAGGAGGCTCTGAGATCACCTAATCCTAGTTTTTGTAAGAGTATGGGGTGATATTTAGGCATCACTTAGACTTTTGAATGTCCTACCCCCTCATTCCAAAAACAACAAATCATTTACTGATGTCTGGTGTTATAGCCTCTAATCAATGGACTGGAAAGACGTATGCATCATCCAGATCTACCCATGGGTTGGTCACAGTCGTAGCATGCTCAACCTCATTAGTATGAATCTTCTTGTCCTTACTCTTGTAGTAGTCAGCATCCAGATAGCGGGCTTCACAAGTGGAAAAGGGGGATGAATCACCTTGAAGCACACCCACTCGACCATTAAGGGAGTACTTAAGGAACTGGTGATATGATGAAGGAACCTCCGCATGCAGGTGGAGGCATGGCCTACCCATCAATGCATTGTAGGTGGTGTCCTGGGAAAAAACCATAAACTTGGTGCTAGAAATTAGACCACTGAACTAGGTCTTCAAATGGATATTGTTGGCCGGTTCCTACTTCGTCTTATCATAACCATGGATTATTAGGTCAGAGGGACTTAGATCATCCTCAGACATTTTAATCTTTTGCAGTGTCCGATCTGGGATTAGGTTGATCCTAGAGCTTGTGTCAACAAGACAGTGATGAACCTCCATGTCATTGAATTGAACGGTGATGTACAGTGGGTGAATATACCCCTGTATGGGAGAGCCTTCATCTTATCTATATAATGAGATGATGTCCTAGCATTCATCATTATCTAAAACCTCAGCATGAAAGGCTTTTATGGCTACTACATCCATTTCAAACTGGAGGGGACTTCTTAATGCCTCAGTGAGGGCCTCACGCATATTTGATGACAAGAGAAGGGCCTCCAGGATGGAGAGATTTGATGGAATGATGGAAATATGTTTTAGAACATCATATTTTTCTATCCGTCATGAAATTATGCTTACAGGATGTTTCTCTATGGTAGGAGGTATGGTGGGCCCTGCCATCTAGGCCGGTGGCGACTGAAGCTAGGAATATCCCGCTGCTCACTTGTTGATGCCTGTGGAGTTACTATCAGATGTGGTCCAGATGTCTGAGACTGGCCTGTGGAAAAGAGTGGTTGTTAATCATGTGGTTGAGGTGAATCTTTATGATATGAAAACATGAACGACAATGAATGCGGTATTGACATCACCAGATGATAAGGCTGCATATGTTGAGATCTGCGCTTGGCCTACTACCTAGTTTCAGTCACGTGCATAGCCTGGATGGAAGTGTAAGAACCCAAATCTTTTTTTCATGTATGTTTTCCTTTTTCTGGTATTTTTTGAGGAAAAGAGGATTTTTTGGAAATTTATTAAGTACACGTCGTGTACTTTATGAGTACAAGTCGTGTACTCATTATTGTGGGTAGTCGGGTGCTGGCAGTGTGTGGTGACCTGGAGACCGCTTGATGCAGGGGCTAGTGAAGGAAAGTACACACCATGTACTTATAAAGTACACGCAATGTAATTTATTTTTTTCATTAAATTCATTGGGGTCATGTCTGACGGACAGAACCACCTTCTTCTAGGTTTGGTTTGTCCGAGAGTGAGATAATTGTGTTGATCTTCCTCCAAGCTCTCGACCAAACATCTATTCTCTAAATTTAACTTTGTCGATTGCATTGGGATTGCCTCAGTAAGCTCTTCCTTCTTTTGGAGATTTATTTCCTGATTTCTCCTCTTTCAAGAGTTATCATTGGTTGATCATTTTTAGTGTTTTTGTAGATCTACATTGTTCTTGGGTGATTCAAAGCATGAGGCTCAATTATATTGATCCTACCACACCGAGGTAGGTGGTTTGTGCCTTTCCGTTGAACTTCTTTGAGTTTTATGTGAAAACGTTCTCAATACCTTTGAACGGGGTAATGTGTGTTTACTGTTTTAGCCATATTTATTACATGATATTCTTGTATGCTTGAATAGATGTTAATTCAATGATAATAGGGTTAATTTCTATGTTTTGGAGGTGCTTTCCCATGCATGTTTGTTTATGACCGTTTGGTCTTGCTTAGCCTATTAGGCTACCTTGTTTGATTCCCATTCCTAGTATTGTAGGGTGAGGTGATGTTTATCTACCATGATGTTATGTTGTAGATTGTTATCCAAGTAGTTCTTGAGGTTTAATTTGGCCGTTCTGAATTGCAATGATTTCTTGACTTATACAGGTCTCTGAGAACCTGGTGTAGTAGACCATAGGGAGAATGAACATAAGGTCTTCTCCAGAGTGTCTATTTTTAAAATTACGATGTGATACCACATGGGGAATTGACGTAAGTGTATCCTCAGAGTGTCTATAGTTCCTCAAAATGGGATATAGGGGGAATGTGACATAAGTGCTTCCCCAGAGCACCTTTTGTTACCGATATGAGACTATAGGGGTAATATAAGGTGATTTCTTCTCCAGAGAGTCTATTGTAAAGCTAAACCATAGGGGTTAGACTGTGTGTACTTCCCAGAGGGTTGCTCCTATTTCTAGGTAGGACCATATGGGATAGGTCGTGAGTACATCCTAAGGGGTTACCTATTTTTTATTATATTCTTGCTAGATATGTGGAATTGAAATATTTGAAACTGTGGAAAAGACTATTGTTGATTACTTCCATGTTTACTGCTTCTTTTTACTTATTGCCTGCCATATATATTAACTGACTATTTGGCACAGATCTTTTGGTGGTTTTCTACTAGGAATAGTCTTACACCCTATTTGGGTCATGAATTTGGGCCCATGAATATTATATTGTTGTATGTTTAGATAAGGGAAATTACCCTTCTACTTCAGGTACATGATTGTTGAAGAGCGGGAGAGCATGGGACCAATCTGGGGCTTGCGACACTGAGGATTTTACTTGTTTTCTTTTTTATTTTGGTTTAGTAATGTATTCCAGCATTGTGATGTGTTTGGCCACTTTCCTAGACATATATATCATGCATCATTTTTATGTGTGTGATCTAGTTGTTTATTTCTTCATACTTCCACTGTTTCTTGTTGTCTGATATTATTACTGCTTCTGCTATTGTATATCTATTTTACTTCTTCTGTGTTACTCTGACAATGAGGGCATAGTTTCCTCAGTATCACACCCAAGTCCCTCGCTGCTAGTCAGAAGCCTCTAGCATTAGGGGAAATTTTCTTGAGTCCATGTGACCAACTGGGTATGGGGCGCCTCTAGGTGTCTTTTGGAACCAGGACGTTACAAAGTGGTATCAGAGAAATTGTTTTCTCTTAACTTACTATTTGGTGCCTATAAATAGGGATAGGAAGGAATAGGTACTTGTTAATATGTTGTTCCTGGGAGTAACTAACCCGTGTATAGGGAAAATCTTATCTACCATGTTTATTACAATTTTTCTGGTTTTGCAATTATTACAGTTGATTTGATTCTACCTTGGGTGATTGACATGTGTTGTGCTATTATTTTTTATGATATTGAGGTTCTATTTCTACTGCAACCCAATGAGATGATGGTATGCAATCTCATGCATCATATAGGAACTTACTAGAAATAACATTTCATGTATTCTTTCCATGACATTTAGGTTGCATTGGTGATTTCATGTTGTAGTGATAAATGTCGTGTTATAAATACATGCGGTTGTGATAGATGCCTTGTTAAAAATACTTTTTGTTTGAGAGGGTATTGGTTATTTAATATTTTGTTTGAATGAACACCAATATTTGGTTCTTAAGGTGTTATGGGCCCTCATGGATTGTAATTTTGTGGATCATTTATCTATTATTCTTGTTTATGACTTGTATAAGATGCCAAGATTTGATTCGCAGGGAATATAGGCCCTCATGGATTAGAATTTGGTACTTAAAGGTTTGTATCAGTGTTTTTCTAGGCTCTGGAGTTGTTTTTGAGGCTTACTATCTAGAAAAATCCAAAATACACATTGTGTATTGAGGATTACACCCCATGTGTTCTTCTATTTGGGAAGAAACTATTTTTTTAAGTACACACCGTGTACCGTATGTACACACCGTGTAGTCTCTGACTGTGTCCTAGACTATTTGGGCAGATACACTGGGTTTTGAATCTTTGGTAGGACACGCCGTGTACCTAATGTACATTCCGTGTTGTAGAACCTTGTAACCAGCCATGTCACTAACAACATGGGTCGGTTAAATCTTCTTGTACACATTGTTTCTGGCACTAACATGCCATGTGTATTCAGCCATGTGTTCACTTATGTGACTAACAACACAGGAAGTTGAAACCTAAGCAGTACATGACGTGTCCATCAGGAACACGCCATGTAGGGTGAGCCGTGTAACCGGTCGTGTGACTAAAAACACGATTCGGAGAGGTTATTATAGTACACTCTATGTTTGGAACTAACATGAAGTTTAGTCTTGTTATAAGAGAACCGTGTGGCCTATCCATGTAAGGGAACTCAGGTAGGGGAAGAGGATTCAAGTACCCACCATTTGTAAGGGAAACACACCGTGTATGTAGTATTACATAACCATTTTTGGTAGAAGTGCATGCCCATGTGAGAGGCTTAAGGGAACATGTCATGTAGGCATTATAAACTCTGTGTATCCATGCATTGAAAAATATGAATGCTTTATTTCTACTATTCCATCCTTTCTCTTCTATGTTTTAAATCATTGATAATTTTGATCTAAGGTGTGCATTTTACCTTCCAGAGTCATGCCACTGAGACGTCCTCTAGTTGTATGCCAGTTACAGGGCAATGATCATACACAGGACATCACTGATCAAGGACTTCCAGAAGATCCTCCAGCCATTCCAGTCTTGGCACCAACCATCATTCCAGACACAGGTGTTGATGCATAGTTCTGAGAGGGATTTATGAGGTTCATTCATACCTTCCATAGAGTACCGAAACCTACCCCATCTATGGTAGAACTAAAATGGGTTTTCTATTAGCAGCATCCTCCCACATTCATAGGGGAAGGAGGACCTCAGGTTGTAGAGCCATTGTTAGAATCCATGCTATCTATCTTCGATTATCTGGAGATGCCTCCAGAGAGGAGGGTCAAGCTCACCACATACATTCTTCGAGATTCCACCAAGAGATGGTGGGATGTGATCTCACAGGTAGGAAGCTAGCGGGTTATGTCTTAGGATGAGTTCTAGCATACCTTCTATGACTACTTATATCCGGAGACTTTGAGGGTCGATCAATCCTAAGAGTTCATGTGACTAGAACAGGGTATCGTTTAGGTTATGGAGTAATCTTCTCGTTTCACTGAGCTGCAGCGCTTAAAGACTATTCCAAGAGGTGAAAAGTTATTCCTAGCAAGGAAGTTTGAGGATGGTCTGAGGCACTACATCTGACTCAGGTGAACATCTTTAGGTTGACTTCCATCACTTCTATCGTCAACCAGGCACTGATCACGAACTGAAATTTGAGGAATTATAGAGTTTTGAGCAAGGGAGTCTCAACATCTGGAGTCAGTATACCTCCTACTAATAGTAGGAAGCGTATCAGGGAGTCTTTGCATGGTTATCCAAGGAGGCGAGACACTTCTTCGGGTAGCCAGGTAGTGTGCTACCAATGTGGGAAGAGAGGTCATATGAGGCCACATTTCTTGAGAGACCCAGTGGAGTGCCAATCTTGCGGCAAGATGGGGTATCATTAGTCTTTCTGTCAGATCTTATCATGAGTAAATGGTGACAACGGTTCTTCTATGGCTCCTCATACATGAGCAGAACCACCAGTTTCTCATCAGTCTGGTAACTAGATTTCTTCTGGACATTCAGGCCGAGGTGGAGGTCGCAATCATGGTGGTCAGTCACCAGGCTTTCTGTGATAGTAGGGTGGATTAGTTCAGTGTGGTCAGGAAGTGTCACAAGGCTGCGGTGCAGTTCATACATTTACAGTGGAGCAGACCCAGTAGGATCAGGATCCCAGACCCTCTATAGTTTGAGGTACGTGTTGAGCCCTCTGGGAAAATTAGTTGAACTTATATTTTGATAATCCCAACTCTGCTGAATCATATATTTTAATTATGATCAATTATGGTTTGATAATCCCTATATTGATTAATGGTTAATTACTTATTTCAGTATTTATGTACACCATGCACATATTCATATATTATAATATTTATATTATCTTCATAGAATTCGGTTACTAAATGGATATATATTCTAACTTGACCAATTCTGCAAATAGAATTCTTAAACAGACAAGTGGTCACCATTACAGAACAAGGCTACCGATATGTGAAGGTCACTGATACATCAAGCCTACCGATACAGACAAGTCACTGTTATGCAAGTATACCGATACACCAAGGAAGCTACCGGTACATGAAGGCTACCGTCACATGAAAGATCATTGGTACATCAAGCCTACCCTACCGATACATAAAGCTTACCGCTACGAAAGTCTACCGATAGACATGAAGGCTACCAATAGAAGGGTTACCGATGGAAAGGCAACCGTTACACAAAGGGCTACCGTTACACAAGAAGCTACCGATACGTAGACCTATCAATACATAAAGCTTACCGCAACCAAAGTCTACTGACAGACATGAAGTCTACCGATAGAAGGGTTACCGATAGAAGGGTTACCGATGGAAAGGCTACCGTTACACAAAGGGATACTGTTACACAAGAAGCTACCGATACTCAGACCTACCGATACATAAAGCTTACCGCTACCAAAGTCTACCGACAGACATGAATTCTACCGATAGAAGTGTTACTGATATAAGGGTTACCGATGGAAGGTCTACCGTTACACAAAGGGCTACTGTTACACAAGAAGCTACTGATACTCAGACCTACCGATACAAAAGGCTACTGATATCCAAAGCTACCGTTCCATAGAATCTGACGCTGCCATAATTTATTTATCATTATTTAATCTAACCAATAGTCATATCAGTTATATTTTAATGCTCTATCATTTATTTAATAAAGGTTGTTGGATGTCAGGAAACCGTACCTTGTACCTGTAAAAAAAAATTACTTCTTTTGCCGGAGCTCGTGCCATAAATACAAGAAGTCCATGTTGCTGCAAAAACAATGAAGAGAGACACGCATGTGAAAGACACAAGGAATATACAGAGATCATACATATATTCATGCACGATCAATAAGACACAAAAGTTCATATACACTCAAGCCTACTCAAGAAGAATTCCTTACTTTCATGAAGATTTTGAAGAACATCATCGACTACATTTTCACTGTCTCTGAACCTGGATGTCAAGCAGACGACACTCTGTTTTCCAGACAGAAACCAGAAGAGGACTAAGAATCATTTCTGGTCAAATTTGAAGGAGTCCAGAGATACACTGTAATCACTAGAGCCATTCTAAACTCTATATCTTGATCAGTGATTTATTATTTACATTACGAGCAGTGTGTATCATCTGTATTAATTTTTACACACACTGTCTCATTAACCTTAACTGTAGGATCTGTAAATCCTCATTCAAACTCCTTACATTTTTTTATTTTCCCACTATAGATAGTGGTAGAGGTCATGTGTGACCCAGACAACTGTATTTTCTATTGTTTTTGTTTCCCACGTAGAACTGTGGTAGAGGTCTTTGACCTGGATAGTTGTAAGCTGTTGTGAAGCCCGATCTGGGGTGTGGATCCAATTTAAATAAATTGTTGAGAGGACTATGTCTCGGCTTGAGACTGAACCTCTTGGTCATATCTGCTGTGATTTATTTAGTTTTATCCAAAACCTTTTATTCTGCTGCCAAGTGCTTTAAAACCTAAACTGTTTTTCAAAGTTACTCTGATAATTGAATTAGAAAGTGTTTGCATTATTTGTAAATCAGTAAGTTAGTTTCAAAAGCTAATCTGATCCTCTGATTAGATTAACTGGGAATTAATCAATCCCTTGAGAACCTAGCTAAAAGTTTTCTTTAGTTCAAATTCACTACAATTCAATTACTATTTTAAATTGGGGGAATTTGGTAAAAGATTTTAAAACTGAAATTTTAATTGGAACTCAATTCACCCCCCTCTTGAGTATCCACTCCGACCAACATTTGGTATCAGAGGATTAAAATATTTTCTGAAGTAATCTATTTTTCAACTATGATTTTAGTTGTATTTTAAAGTTCTATAAATTTCGGTTATTTCTAAATTTTTATCTCTTTAAAATTTTTATTTTAACCTAGTTATCATGGATAACAGACTTGAAGGTGTTTCTACTAATAGACCACCATTTTTCAATGGAAACAACCATGCTCAATGGAAGATTAAGATGAAAATTCATTTAGAAATCATGGGTTTTGATATTTGGACTGCCATAGAATTAGAATATAAAATTCCTACTACTGTTAGATCTACTTGGAACGAAGCTACTAAGACAGCATACAATAATAATTGCAAAGCTATGAATGATCTTTATTGTGCTTTAGAAGATGAGGAATTTAATAGAATATCTCCTTGTAAGACTACACATGAAATTTGGGATACTTTAAGTGTTTCTCATGAAGGAACAACTAATGTTAAGGAAATGAGATTGAACACCTATACTATTAAATATAATAATTTTAAGATGAAGCCTGATGAACCCCTTTCTGATATGTATCTCAGGTTTAACGAAATTGTCAACATAATGATCTCACTAGGAAAGGATGTTCCATCAAAGGAGAAAATCATGAGAATTTTGAGATGCCTACCTGAAAGAAGGAGGGGCACTTCTGTTTCAATCAGAGAATCTTGTGGTATTGGTGAACTGCCAGTTAAGGAACTTATTGGTAAGGTGATGATGTATGAAGAAGAGCTTAAGGTAAAAAAAGAAGAAGAAGACGAACCAAAAAGAAATTTAGTTGCCTTCAAGACATCTACTTCAAAGAATAAGGATTAGGAGAAACTTCAAGCTGTAAGTGATAGCTCAAGATGTGAAGAAAGTGAAAGTGCTTCTGACAGTGATGCAGAAATGGCCCACATAGCTAGAAGATTTAAGAAGATTTATAGGAAAAAGAAGTTTTTCTGCAATTAATGCAAAAGAAAAGGACATATAAAAGCAGACTGTCCAAAGCAGAAATACAAAAAGAAGTATTAGTATAAGGATAATAAGTATAAGAAAGCCATTAAGGCTACTTGAAGTGATTCTGAGGATAGATCCAGTGAATCTGAAGCTTCTGAAACAGAAATCAGAAATAAGGAAAACATGTGTTTTATGAAAAACACCTCTGAGGTAACATCTGAAACTCCTGCTTTAAATTCATATTATTCAGGAGATGATTCTGATTCTGAAAATATGTCAAAATCTAAACTGTTTGAATACTGTGATATGTTGGAAGAAACCTGTAATGAGCTGATGGACAAATACAAAGGTTTAAAGAAATAGTATGCTTTAACTATTAAACATAAATCTTATCTTGACATAGAAATAGAAAAGAATGCTCAGTTGCTTAAAGAAAACACTGAACTAAAATTGTCAATTGAGAAACATAGAAAGGATTTAGAAAAGTTCACAAATGTCAAAGATACTCTTACTCAAATTCTAGGTAAGCAGATTGCACCAAGATATACTACTGGTATAGGATACCGACCTGGACAAAGAAAAATTACCAAAACTAGATTTATTCCTAAATCTGGACAGAATGTAGATAGTTATAGTTCTGGAAGTTCATATGCTTCAACTAGTTATATTCATAGTTACAGATCTAATAAGGTTTATCTGTCTGAATCTATTGATTCTGCAAATCTTATGAAACCCAGAAGACAAATTTGGGTACCTAAAGTTTTATTGGCTAACCTGTCTGGACCCAAGAAAATCTGGGTACCAAAATCATTTCCTATCTAAATCTGTTTTGTAGGGAACCTTCTTAAAGATCTCCTGTAGGAAGACTTGGTACTTGGATAGTGGATGTTCAAGACATATGTCAGTAGACTTCTCATGCTTTAAAATCATAGTCAGAGTTGATGGAGGTTTTGTCACTTTTGGTGATAATTCTAAAGTTAAAATCATCAGCTTAGGCCAGATTGGTAACACTGACTCAGTATTAATTTATAAAGTTCTATTTGTTGATGGACTTAAATATAATTTAATATGTATTTATCAATTATGTGATGATGGTTTTAATGTTAAATTTGAAAATGATTCTTCCATGTTTTTAATTCTAAAAATACTTTAGTATTTTCTGCCTTGTGAAATGAAAATGTCTTTGCTGTTGATTTAAATTCTTTAGATATGAAAAATATTACTTGTTTAAATACTTTTCATAAAGAGTCTTGTCTTTGGCACAGAAGATTAGGACACTGCAATGTACATTCACTTAGAAAACTTACTAGGAAGAACTTAGTTAGAGACCTACCAAAACTTGAATTCCCAGCAGATAAAGTTTGTAATCCCTGTCAAAAGGGAAAGAAACATAAAGTTTCTTTCAAATCAAAGAAAGATGTGTCAAATTCTCAACCTCTCGAGTTGGTTCACATGGATTTGTTTGGACCTTCTAGAGTTTCTAGTTTAAATGGGAATCATTATGTCTATGTTCTAGTAGATGACTATTCTAGGTATACTTTGGTATATTTTCTAGCTCACAAAAGTGAAGCTTGTTATTACTTTGATAAATATTCCAAGTCTGTAGAGAACCTTAGTGGACTTAAGATTAAAACCTTGAGAAGTGATCATGGTCGTGAGTTTGAAAATCATGAGTTTGAATCCTACTTCTCACACAATGGCTATAGTCACAATTTCTCTGCCCCTATGACACCTCCCCAAAATGGTGTAGTGGAAAGGAGGAATAGAACCCTTCAAGAAATTGCCAGAACCATGTTCAATGAGTATGACCTACCTATTTATTTTTGGGATGAAGATGTCAATACAGCTTATTATATTATCAATAGAGTCTTGATCAGACCTCTTCTTAAGAAGACCCCTTATGAGTTGTGGAACCATAGGAAACCTAAGGTTAACTACTTCGGAGTTTTCATTTGCAAAGTCTTTATTCTTAATAATAAAGATAATCTTGACAAGTTTGCATCCAAGAGTGATGAAGGAATTTTCCTAGGTTACTCTATTTTTAGTAGAGCCTATAGAGTTCTCAATAAGAGAACCAAATGTGTGGAGGAATCCTTTCACATCAAATTTGATGAAACTGGTCCACATGAACCTAAGACCTCTCTTAAAAATCATGAAGATGATCTCTCTATTTTGAACCTTAATGATAAATACAGTGGACCTATAGTTAAAACATCCAGTTCTGGAAATTTTCCAAAACCTGCTTCTGTTGACCCCCAACCTATTGATGAACCTGAAGTCTCTAGCCCTACCTTTTTAAGACCAACTAGGATTCTGAAGAACCATCCCTTAGATGTTGTTGTAGGTAATATAGATAGAGGAACACAGACTAGAGCTTCTCTAAGAAATCAGGTTAAACATCAAGATTTTCTTTCACTGTTAGAACCTAAAAATATCAATGATGCTATCAATGATGAATTTTGGGTAATAGTTATGCAAGAAGAACTAAATCAATTTAAAAGAAATAAATTCTGGAAATTAGTAGAAAGACCTAAGGACACTTTAACCATAGGCACAAAGTGGGTGTTTAGAAACAAAGTTGATGAATCTAGAAATATCATTAGAAACAACGCTAGACTAGTTGCACAAGGTTACAATCAAGAAGAAGGAATTGACTATGAGGAAACCTTTGCTCCTGTATCTAGATTAGAGGAAACTAGGATCTTACTTGCCTTTACATCACATCAGAATTTCAAGTTATATCAAATGGATGTGAAAAGTTCTTTTCTAAATAGTTTTATTGTTGAAGATGTTTTTGTAGAACAACCACCTGGTTTTTCAAATACTCACCTTCAAAGTCATGTTCTTAAACTTTCTAAAGCTTTATATGGTTTAAAACAAGCTCCAAGAGCTTGGTATCAAAGACTTACAAATTTTCTTATTTCAAAAGTATTTACAAAAGTAATTTCTGATCCCACTCTTTTTATAAAAATAATTTCAAAAGATGTTTTAATAGTACAAATCTATGTTAATGATATTATTTTTGGATCTTCTAAAAATTCTTTATGTACTGATTTTTCAAAGGTTATGCAAAATGAATTTGAAATGAGCTTAATGGGAGAGCTTAGTACTTTCTTGGATTTAAAATATTTCAAACTAAAGATGGCATTGTTTTGAATCAAAGTAAATATACTAATGATTTATTAAAATTTTTTGGTTTGGATAGTATTAAGGGAAGTGATACACCTATGAGTACCACCTGTAAATTGGATATTGATGAAACTGGTAAACCAGTAGATCAAACTAATTATAGAGGTATGATTGGGAGTTCACTTTATCTTACTGCTAGTTGACCTGATATTTTGTTTAGTGTATGTATGTGTGCTAGATTTCAAGATAACCCTAAAGAGTCACACTTACTTGCTGTTAAAAGAATTTTCAAATATCTTAAATATACTGCCAATTTGGGACTGTTTTACCCAAAAGAACAATCATTTGATTTAATATGTTATTCAGATGCTGAATTTGCTGGATGCAAGTTAGATAGAAAGAGCACATCTGGAACATGTCATTTTCTTGGAAAGTCCCTAGTATCATGGTGTAGTAAGAAACAGAACTCAGTTGCATTATCTACTGTTGAAGCAGAGTATATAGCTACTGGTAGTTTCTGTGCACAGATTCTGTGGATGAAACACACTTTATTGGACTATGGATTTGAGTTTAAACATGTTTCAATTAACTTTGATAGCACTAGTGCGATTAACATCTCAAAGAACCTTGTGTCTCACTCTAGAACCAAACACATTGATGTTAGACACCACTTTCTAAGAGATCATTATCAAAGAGGTGATATAACTCTTGAATTTATAGGCACTGAACTCCAATTAGCTGATATTTTCACCAAGCCATTAAATTTAGAAAGATTAAGTTTCATTAGACATGAACTAGGAATGATAACTTACTCTTAAAAACTGATAGATGAACCTCACCATTAGATGAACCTCACCGTTAGAGGAACCTCACCGTTAGATGAACCTCACTGTTAGATGAACCACACCGTTAGACGAACCTCACCGTTATATGAACCTCACTGTTAGATGAACCTCACCGCTAGGATGAACCTCACCGTTAGATAAACCTCACTGTTAGACCTCACTGTTAGACCTCACTGTTAGGACACCTCACCGGTACATCTCTATCACTGTTTTAAATTTTTGTATTAAGGCCGAGACTTTGCATTTCTTTTTAATATAAGATTTATTTTATATGTGAATCCTAAATGATATTAAACCCGACTCTAGACATCACTCAATCACTGTGAACCCGTCTGTTCGAATCCCTCCTACCTAAACCTCTCAAGCTCGCAAAACCCTATGCCTCAGAATCTGAAATGGCCCATGTGAAGCGACCCTCAGTGGATGAAGGGAGTGATGCGCTGCAAGCTAATAATCAGAAAGTAACGAATGCTGGTGGAAGTGGAAGAAGTAGAGATGATGTTCGAAGGAATCCAGTGAATCCACATTTATTGAAGCGATAAATTGTAGTGGAAAAGGAATTATGTGCGGAATGGTTGCTGGAAAGAAAGACCTTGATTCTGAAATTTCCAATGAACAAGGATGGCTCGAATGCCTCATAAACAATAATGGACCATACTATCCAGCTCTGGTAAAATAGTTTTATGAGTTTGTCTGTTTTGAGACATCAGAAGAGGAGAATAGGGTAATTTCCTTTGTGAATGGTCAAATGTTTTCATTTTCATCAGTTGAATGGGCTAAGAACCTTAAGGTTCCTCATAGTAGTAATTATAGATTTTATTCAAAATCCATACCTACTTCTAGTGACTTTTTTGAATATGAGGATGCCTTGTTGGAATTAACAGGAAATAGAACTCCTAGAAATGTCATTACTGTAGAGATGGAAGGAGAGGATAAACTAATTTTCAAGTTCATTCAGCATATGATTAGTCCAAGGAGAGGAGATTTTTCTACCCTCAAATTTCAGGATATTTATTTGTTGTATCTATTAAAGCATGGAGTAAAGGTGAACTTATGCAGACTGCTAATTATTCAGATTGAGGATATGACTAGACCGAAGTCTAAGTCCAATGCACTTTTCTTTTCTAAGTTGATATCTATTATGTTAAAGGAAAAGAAGGTAGCTGGACCTGAAGATGAAACTGTTGTAGTTAAGGATAACTTTTGCCTCACCAAGATTGTTTGTAAGTTTATGAAAGTAAGCTGGAACCCTTGGAAGAAATCATGGGTTAATGATGATGGAAAAATCTATGACAAGTACACTCCTGTGGATCATCCTTCTAGACCAAAGGATGTGAGGGATCCTAGTCTTGGACCAGATGAGCCAGAACCGGTCTATAGTGATAATGAAGCTGAAGCTGAGGAGGAAGAGACATCAGTTGAGGAAGGAGGAGACCCAGATTTACCTCCTATCCCTATGCCTCAAAAAATTTCCTATGGAGAAGCTAGCCCTCCAAAAGAACTACCATGGAGAGAAACTATTCTAAAGGAAAATAACACTGAGACTACAGAAGAAGAAGAAGAAGAAGAAGCATATCAGATTGTTTTCAAAGACACCTCTGAAGAGGATATGGCAACTGAGTCAGAACAAATTTCTCATGAAGAGAAGGACGCTTCTGGTGAAGAAAATGATGAGGAAAATGAAGAATAAGAGCTCAGTTTGATCCCTCTAATAGACAGCACAGTCAAGATAGTGCCCGATCAGGAAGTAGAAGCAGCATCTGTTGATGAGAACGTCTTTGAGCCATCAGAGCAAATGGCTATTGAATCTACTACAGTTGTAGAAGAAGATATAGAATTACCTCGAGCAGAACAGTTGGAGGAGATTCCTCAAGTGAATACTCTAAGTGAGGGGGAGCCTCTTGGTTCAGTATCAGTGTTGTATGACATTGAAGGTTGGACATCAGATCCAGGATATATGGTTCTTTGACTTAATTACGACGATTCTAATGAGGAAGACCAGCCCCAAAGAGAATCAGTTATCCTACCTACTATAGCTGAGAATTTGGCAACCAAGGAGGACCTTGAGTCCTTAAAGGCTGAAATGAAAGAAACACTGAGAGAATCAGTGGAAGATTTGAAGAAAAGCCTGGTTGATGAAATGATAAGTGTGCAACAATCCCAGGAGCTATCTCTAGGATGTGCTGTTTCTAGCCCAGTAAAGGAAATGATGGATGAAGTTAAGGTGTTCCATACTCAAATTGAGAGTTGGACAGGAGTTGTAGTTGCTCTCAGACAATCGATTGCTTCATTGACTTCCATGAACAGCTCTCAAACCCAAGTGCATATTGATATCAGATATATCAAAGAGGTAGAAAAATAGTTTTTGGATGTTTTTTAGGCTTTTAAGAAATAAGTCAAAGAACATTTTAATAGTCAAGATGAACTTGTTCAGAAGGTGGTTAGTAATCTGACACAATATTTCAAGGAGACAGTAGCCTTCTCAGTTAAACCCCTTCCCTCATCCAGCTCCACTGTGAACCTTAACTAGATCAGATCTGTTATCCAGGAAGATTTGGATAAGGCCAGTACCAGTGGAACCTCGGATACTCAGATCCTAGCTACCAGTAGATAAGTTAGTAGTTTTGTTTGTGATCACCTATGGGCAGCTACTGCTTCTCAAGAGGCAATCAAAAATAAGGTGGATGCTTATTTTGAGAAGGTCTATACCAAGCATAAAATGACCAACCATTTCAAGCTCCTGATGGAAAATATGAAGTTGCCTCTAGTAACTCAAGCTTTCAGAGAACAGGTTAGTATGCTCAGGGAGCTTTCTCCTGCCTTGGATAAATTCATTGAAAATCGAGATGATTTTGTGTCAGTAGTGGAGAGAGGAGGCAGTATTTTTATAGATTTCAGGAACCTGTTGATACCATTCTTGCATGTGGATGCTAGACCTATGATTGTACCTCCTACCCTTCATGCTTCTGCCTCTGGGAGTACACCTCAGTTGACTCCAGTTTAGGCTATTCAAAGCTTAACTCCTATGATCTCACAGAAGCGCACAGATTTCAGATCTGGTACAGTTTCAATGGCTGACCCTCTAGTTGTTCTTTCAGCTATTCCCAAGCCATCTACTCAATCTGAACCTACACCCTCTTCTGATCCCACAGGAAAGACTCATGTTCAAGAGGATGATTGAGTGTTTTTGGATGTTTTTGATAGGATTCACTTATATTTTGTTAATCCTGACTTTCTTAGTTTGTACCTTTTGTATCCTAATGGAAATTTACTCTTACATTCTCCACTTTACTATGTTTATTTTTTCTTGCAATATGTTTTCTTTTTGTCTCTATATTTCTCTGAGTCTACCATTCTTTTTGTTAATCACAAAGGGGGAGAAAATTCACCAAATGTGAACTAGGAATGCAATTGAAAGGGGGAGCAAAATGAGAACTTTGTTTTACAATTTTTTCTAAGGAAATTTTTCCTCTGATATTAATTTAATTTTCTTAATACTTTGTCATAAGTTGTGCTAGGTTGTGATTATCAAAATGGGGGAGATTGTTGAGCCCTCTGGGAAAATTAGTTGAACTTATATTTTGATAATCCAAACCCTGCTCAATCATATATTTCAATTATACTCAATTATGGTTTGATAATCCCTATATTGATTAATGGTTAATTACTTATTTCAGTATTTCTGTACACCGTGCACATATTCATATATTATAATATTTATATTATCTTCAGAGAATTCGGTTACTAAATGGATATATATTCTAACTTGACCCATTTTTCCAATAGAATGCTTAAACAGACAAGTGGTCACCATTACAGAATAATACTACCGATATGTGAAGGTCACTGATACATAAAGCCTACCGATACAGACAAGTCACCGTTATACAAGTCTACTGATACACCAAGGAAGCTACCAGTACATGAAGGCTACTTTCACACGGAAGATCACCGGTACATCAAGCCTACCCTACCGATGCATAAAGCTTACCACTACCAAAGTATACCGACAGACATGAAGGCTGCCGATAGAAGGGTTACCGATGGAAAGGCTACTATTACACAAAGGGATACCATTACACAAGAAGCTATTGATACTCAGATCTACCGATACATAAATCTTACCGCTACCAAAGTCTATCGACAGACATGAAGTCTACTGATAGAAGGGTTACAGATAGAAGGGTTACTGATGGAAAGGCTACTGTTACACAAAGGGCTACCGTTACACAAGAAGCTACCGATACTCATACCTACCGATACCTAAACCTTACCACTACCAAAGTCTACTAACAGACATGATGTCTACCGATAGAAGGGTTACCAATAGAAGGGTTACCGATGGAAAGGCTACTGTTACACAAAGTGCTACTGTTACACAAGAAGCTACTGATACTCAGACCTACCGATACACAAGGCTACCGATATCCAAAGCTACCGTTCCAGAGAATCCGACGCTGCCTTAATTTCTTTATCTTTATTTAATCTAACCAACGATCATATCAGGTATATTTTAATGCTCTGTCATTTATTTAATAAGGGTTGTTGGATGTCAGGAAACCGTACCTTGTACCTGCAAAAAGAAATTACTTCTTTTGCCGGAGCTCGTGCCATAAATACAAGAAGTCTCTATTGATGCAAAAACAATGGAGAGAGACACGCATGTGAAAGACACAAGGAATATACAGAGATCATACAGATATTCATGCACGATCAAGAAGACACAGAATCTCATATACACTCAAGCCTACTCATGAAGAGTTCCTTACTTTCACAAAGATTTTGAAGAACATTATCGACTACATTTTCACTGTCTCTGAACCTGGATGTCAAGCAGACGACACTCTATTTTCCAGACAGAAACCAGAAGAGGACTCAGAATCATTTCTGATCAAATTTGAAGGAGTCCAGAGCTACAATACAATCACTAGATCCATTATAAACTCTATATCTTGTTCAGTGATTTATTATTTACATTACGAGCAGTGTGTATCATCTGTATTAATTTTACACACACTGTCTCATTAACCTTAACTGGAGGATCTGTAAATCCTCATTCAAACTCCTTACATTTTTTTATTTTCCCACTGTGGATAGTGGTAGAGGTTGTGTGTGACCTGGACAGCTATATTTGCTGTTGTTTGTGTTTCCCACATAGAACTGTGGTAGAGGTCTTTGACCTGGATAGTTGTAAACTATTGTGAACCCCGATCCATGGTGTGGATCCAATTTATATAAATTATTGAGCAGACTAAGTCTCGGCTTGAGACTGAACCTCTTGGTCATATCTGCTGTGCTTTATTTAGTTTTATGTAAGACCTTTTATTCTATTTCCAAGTGCTTTAAAACCTAAACTGTTTTTCAAAGTTACTCTGATAATTGAATTAGCAAGTGTTTGCGTTAGTTTTTAAATCAGTAAGTTAGTTTCAAAAGATAATCTGATCCTCTGATTAGATTAACTGGGAATTAATCAATCCCTTGAGAACCTAGTTGAATGTTTGCTTCAGTTCAAATTCACTACAATTCAATTACTATTTTAAATTGGGGGAATTTGGTAAAAGATTTTAAAACAGAAATTTTAATTGGAACTCAATTCACCCCCCCCCCCTCTTGAGTATCCACTCCGGCCAACAGTACGATTCTAGTAGCCTCAGTTTTAGCTTCTACTCTTTTTGATATAGGTGATTCTCATAGCTTTATATATGTTGCTATTGTGGAGATCCTTGGGCTCTTTATCTTTTATTCTACTGATTTATTGATGTTGGACACACTATTGGGGACTAAAACGACTAGTGTATGTTAGTGCAAGGAGTTCCCTCTTGTGGTTGGTGGGTGTCACTTATTATGGGACCTGTATGTCCTAGAGATGTTTGGCTATGATGTCATTCTCAGAATGTACTGGTTAGTTCCCTTACAATAAGTTGTCAATTGCTATCATCATAGGGTGAGTATCACATCACCATAGGGTGGATCATTTCTTCATAAGGTAAAATGGGATGTCTAGGTGAGCAGAGCAGGACTCGATCATCATGGTTCAAGAGGAGTTACAGCCCAGATTTCTAGTCTATATCTGGATGAGCAGGGGACTTCTCAGATGGACATTCCTCCAGTGGTGGATCATTTTAGGGATGTCTTTCCAGAGGACTTTTCAGGTTTTCCTCTAGAACGAGAAGTGAACTTTTCTATTGAGCTCATTACAGGAGTGTCACCGGTGTCTATCCCTCCTTACAGGATGGCTACACTAGAGTTACAGGGGCTCAAGAAATAGTTGGAGGAGTTGTCGGCTAAGGGTTTCATCTGACCCAGTACTTATCCTTGGGGTTCTCTTATCCTGTTTTTGTAGAAGTTGGATGGTACCTCAGACTTTGTGTGGATTATCCGAAGATGAACCATTTGACGGTCTAAGACCGATATCCCTTACCCAAGGATTGATGATCTCTTTGATCAGCTTCGAGTAGTCCTGATGTTCTCGAAGATTGACTTCAGATCCAGTTATCATCAGTTTCATGTTAGACCATCTGATATACCTATTATGGATTTCCGAAGCAGGTATAGTCTATACGAATATGTGGTTATGATGTTCGGTCTCACGAACGCAACTGCAACTTTCATGGAACTGATAAACCGAGTGTTCCATCCATACATGGATTCTTTTGTGGTGGTCTTCGTGGATGATATCTTGGTGTACTCTCTCACTCAATACGACCATGATAACCATCTTGAGATGATTTTGAGTACTCTAATAGAGAATCATTTATATGCTAAGAACTCAAAATTCCACTTTTGGATGGATCAAATTCCCTTCTTGGGTCATGTTATCTCAGATACAGGATTATCTGTAGACCTAGAGAAAGTGAGAGTAGTAGTTTCCTGGGAGCAGGAAAAGAACTTATTTGAGGTACAGAGTTTTCTAGGGATGGATGGATACTACAGATATTTCATACAAGAATTTTCATGCTTAGAAGTGTTCCACTAACAGGCCTGAATAAGAAGGGTGCAATGTTTTTGTCGTCAGATTATTGTAAGGCAGCCTTTCAGGATCTGAAAGGGAGGTTGACTTCAGCACCGATACTAGTTTTTATAGATCTAGGAAAGAGATACACTTTTTACTGTGATGCATCAGTTATCGGTCTTGGATCAGTGCTTATGTCAGGGGAAGGAGTCATTATGTACAGGTCCCGATAGTTGAGGCCACATGGGAGGAAATACCCGACCAATGATCTTGAGTTGGCTATAGTTTTTTATGCCTTATGCTGTTGGAAGCATTATCTTCTAGGAGATAATTTTGTGGTTTTGATAGACCAAAAAAGTCTCAAGTATATCTTCACTCTGCATGACTTGAATTTGAGACAGTGAAGGTGGATTGAGTACCTTTATTATTTTGACTTTGAACTTACCTACATGCCTGGGAAGGTAATGTAGTGGCTAATGTGTTGAGCAGGAGGACTCAGACACAGGCTGTTCAGGAGGCCAGTTGTGAGTGGAAGCTTATTGCTCTATTCTCTGAGATGCATTTGGAGGTGCACGATAGATAGGGGCAGACATTTCCTTCTTCTATAGTTGTTACCTCTACTCTTCTTGATCGAGTGCGAATGAGGCAGCTATAAGATTCTAAAGGCCTGGTACTATGGGAAAGTGTATCAGTAGAGGACCCTATTCTTGGATGGACCATAGGCGAGGATGAGATCTTGAGTTGTCATTGGTGTGTATGGGTGTCAGCATACATATGTGGGGAGATGATGCGGGAATCTCACTCCTCAGTTTGGGAAGTTCAACTTGGTGTCACCAAGCAGTATCGTGATCTACACCATCAGTATTGGTGGCCAGGTATGAAGAGAGATGTTGCTGGTTTCGTGATGAGGTGTTCCACCTATCAGCAGGTGAAGGCGGAACATCAGCGACCAGCAAGGCTTTTGTAGTAGTAACCCATTCCCGATTAGAAGTGTATTGATGTTGCGATGGACTTCTTGATAGGTTTGTTGAGGTCTCCTTGAGGTAATGATGTTGTATGGGATGTCATTGACAGACTCACGAAGTTTTCTCAATTGTTTCTGATCAAGGATACTTTCAGTGTTGATGAGCCGGTAAGGTTGTACATCCGATAGATTATACATCTACATGGAGTTCCACACTACATTTTTTCAGACAGGGATGCCCAGTTTACTTCTTGGGTCAGGCAGGGGCTTCAGAAGGCATTGGTTACACATGTACTTTTGAGTACAACTTACCACCCCCAGACCGATGGCCAGTCTGAGCATATGATTTAGGTTCTTGATGAAATGCTTCTAGCATGTATCCTTGATTTTGGTGGTTCTTGGGAGAATCACATACCTCTTGTAGAGTTTTCTTACAATAATAGTTTTCAAGAAACTATTTACATGGAACCTTATGAGGATTTGTATGGTAGGTCATGTCGATCACCCTTATGTTGGCTGGAGGTAGGAGAGGCAGTTATGTTGGGACCTCGTCATGTCTAGGAGACCACAGAGCATATCAAGTTGATTCGGAAGAGGATGGCTATTGCACAGTCTCAATAGAAGTATTATGCTGATAAGCGGAGGAGAACTCTACAGTTTGAGGTCGGGGATCAGGTTTTCTTATGTGTCACACCGAGGTTGGGGAACAAGAGGATTATGAGATAGGGTAAGCTTTCGCCGAGGTACATCGGGCTGTTTGAGGTGATGGAGAGAATTGGGATGGTTTCCTATCGGTTATAGTTACCTCAAAGGTACCATGCTATGCATTACATTTTCCATGTTTCTCATCTCTGACGTTACTTCTTAGACTCGTCTCTTGTTATTCAACCCAAGGAGGTTGAGTTAGAGGTGGACGCCTCATTCGAGGAGCATCCTATCGGGATTTTTGATCGCAGTACGAAGGTTCTCCGTGGTCGGTCTGTTACTATGGTACGAGTTCTATGGAAGCACGGGTGAGTACAGGATGAGAAATAGGAGAGGGAGACTGATGTATGATCACAGTGGCCAGAGTTATTTGAGGATTCTTCTTCTACATCACCTTGATAAGGAATTTCAAGGAAAAATTTATTTAAGGGGGGAAGTTTTTTAGAACTTGGATCTTCTTTCTTATGTATGTTTTCCTTTTTATGGTGTTTCTCAGGAAAAGAGGAGTTTCTTGAAATTTCTTAAGTACCCGTCGTGTACCTTATGAGTACACGTCCTGTACTCGATTACGGTGGGTAGTCGGGAGCTAACCATGTAGCGGCCATGCAGACGGCTGTGTGTGGTGACCTAGAGACTGCTTAATGTGGGTGCTAGTGAAGGTAAGTACACACCGTGTACTTTCTTTTTTTCATTAAATGCACTAGGCTCACGTCTGATGGATAGAACCACCTTCTTCTATATTTGGTATGTCCGAGATCAAGAGAACGACGTTGATCTTACTCCGAGCTCCCAACCGAGCATCTGTTCTCGGAATCAACCATCGTCAATTGCATTGGGATCTACTCTGTAGGCTCTTCCTTCTTCTAGATCTTTGTTTCTTGATTTCTCCTCTTTCAAGATTTATTGTCGGTTGAGCGTTTTTAGCATTTTTTTATACCTATGTTGTTCTTGGGTGATTCAAAGCTTTAGGCTCATGTATATCAATCCTACAACACCGAGGTAGGTGGTTTGTGCCATTCAGTTGAAATTCATTGAGTTATATGGGCAAAAGTTCCCAATACCCTTGAACGGGGTACTGTGTGTTTACTGTTTTTTCCCTTTTGATTTTTCGCTATGCTTGTATGCTTGAATAGTGGTTAATTGAATGAGAATAGGGTTAATTTCTATACTTTGGAGGTTTTTTCCCATGCATGTTTGTTTATGACCGTTTGGTCTTGCTTATCTTGTTAGGACGTCTTGTTTTTTTCCCATGTCTGGTATTTTAGGATGGAGTGATGTTTATCTTCCATGTTGTTATGATGTAGATTGTTATCCAAGTAGTTTTTGAGGTTTACTTTGTCTGTCATGCATTTCCATGCTTGCTTGACTTACAAAGGGCTGTGAGAACCTGGTGTAGTAGACCATAGAGAGAATGGACGTAAGGGATTCTCCAGAGTGTCTATTTCTACTATTACAATGAGAGACTACAGGGGGAATTGATGTAAGTGATTCCTCAGAGTGTCTGTAGTTCCTTGATGTAGGACACAAGGGGAATGTGACTTAAGTTCTTCCCCAGAGCGCCTTTAGTTATCGATATGAGACTATAGGGGGAATTGACAGCGAGTGCTTCCCCAAAGAGTCTATTCTAAAGCTAAAACATAGGGGTTAGACTTTGTGTACTTCCTAGAGGGTTGATTGTATTACTAGCTATAACCATTGGAGATAGACTGTGAGTACATCCTTGAGTGTTACCTATTTTTTATTAGTTGCTTTCTTGATATGTGTAATTGAATGCATTGAAACTTTGGAAATGTCTACTACTGATTACTTCCTTGTTTGCTGCTTATTTTTACATATTTCCTACCATATATATTCACTGACTGTTAGGCACAAATATTTTTGTGGTTGCATATTGTGATTAGTCTCACACACTTTTTGGGTCATGCTTTTGGGACCCAACAGATTATATTGTTGCTGGTTTAGATAAGGAAAAGTGTCATTCTACTTCAAGTAATTGATTGCTGAGGAGATAGAGAGCATGAGACCAAGATGAGGCTTGTGATGTTGAGGAGTTTACTTATTTTCTTTTGTACTTTGTTTGAGTACTGTATTCTAGAATTTTGATGTGTTTTGATGCTTTCTTAGACATATGTATCATGAATCATTTATATATGTGTGCTCCAGTTGTTTATTTCTTCAGACTTCCATTGTTTCTTATTTTTTGATATTATTACCGCTTTTGCTATTGTATATATATTTTACTTCCACTATGTTACTATGCCAATGAGGGAATAGTTTCCCCAATATCACACCCAAGTCCCTCACTACTAGTCAGCACCCTCTGGCATTAGGGGAAATGCGCTTGAGGCCATGTGACCAACCGGGTACGGGGCGCCTCTAGATGGCTTCCGGAACCGGGACGTTATAGGAAGTACTAACCAAGGAACTCTGACGGCCCATAGTGTTGCAGCTCCGTCAACGCTGAAGATGGCTGGGAACTTTGGGAGGATTCGCCTAGCACTCCTCATTTTCAGGAATAATGTAGGGATTTACCAGCTCTACGGTATTAACTGAGGCATTCCCTTGACCGTCACTCAAAGATTCGTCCACTACCAGACAGATTCTGGGATGGATCTCCATCCCTGGGGGCATGAAGTCACTGAGAGTACGTGATGACAAATGAATTTATGGGGGTCTTTGCTTTCCCTTACACCACAGGTGTTTTATCTTTTGGGAATAGGATGGATGAGATGACGATGCATAAGTAGTTATTGCAGCTTCTGCAGGATCTGGTGGATCCAGGCATGCATGGACAACACCATGGGAATGGGAGACTATTTTATGATCCATCAAGTTATCATACTTCTAGGACCCACAGTTAGAAACCTGATGCCACTTGCCTTCGCTATCACTACTGTTGTCTAGCCTCATGAAAATGCATGCCATGTGTGCCAAAGCTGGGCCCAATCGAACTATGTTTTTATCCACCTAGTCTTGAAGCTAGTATTTAAACACATAACATTGTTTGAGGGTGTGCCCCAGGATTAACTATTAGGGGCTTTAATTAAGAAGATCAGTGAGGCCAGCCTATTCTAGCCTCCTACACTCAAGAAAACGTACAATCCCCTACTCTATGGAACTTTAGAAATAACTAGGGACTTGTGCCTCACTGAATGAGTAGGTCTGGTTCATCCTTTCCAAGAAGGGGTCCCTCGAAGCCTCACCCTAGTGAGGTGCTGTAGGATCCTGTCAAGGAGGTGGGTCTTAGTTATCCCAACTAGGCGGTGGCGGCGCATTGCGCGGGGTTACATGTCGATTCTGAGGTGGGTGCTGCTGGGCCAGAGGATGCACCTGAGGTGGAGGGACTCTGTGTGGTTGTGGAGGCGGCTCCACTGGAAAAAACTCTAGTTGCTTGGGGGCCTCTATTTGAGCCATTGCGGGGGGCTTGTCCTTAGCGGCCCTTCTCGCAGGGATTGTAGGAGGCAATGGATGTGCCTACTTAGCCTGCTGTAAGGCTTCCTCTAGGTGTCGGGCATTATCAGAGAAGTCTTGGAATCCCCCAGGGTAGTTCTGGGTGAACAGAGAGGGGACCAGTTCCATCTTGATTTTCCCTACACACATTGTCAGTAATTTCTCCCAATTCAGCGGCATGCCAAGATATTATGTGAGTCCTTTCCACCTAATTACAAAGTCGGCAACGTGCTAATCATGCATCTGCTTTCACATGAAGTGGTCTGCGATACTAATATTCTGAGGGGTGGAACTGAACTGGTAGGGGAATTGCCAATGGTGGTCCTCCCGGCCGGCCACTGACCTGATGGGGAGATGGTTGTACCAGAAGAATGTCATCCCTTCCAATTCCTGTATGAAACACCAGAGTTTGGAGGCTTCTTGTTGCGCTAGAGTTCCCAACATTGTGCCACACATTGCGATAAAGTGGTCCAGGTGCTATGGTGTGTCCCCTATCCCGTTAAAGGGGGGAAAGGTTGGATTACCGAAACCTGAGAGTGTTGGAATATCATCCACCCATGCCAGGTATGGATTTCTATCAGGCAGTATTTCCACAAGTCGAGTCTCTAAGGCTTTGAGGAGGGTGATGAGTGTTTCCATTGTATCATCTGAGTGGGGATTCCTGTCTTTATGGGGATCCCTGACCAACATTGCATTGGCAGGTTCTTCAACATGGTAAATAAGCCCAACGACCTGTGGAGTGGTTATTAGAATGACATGTGGAGCCTCTGGGGGAATCTGAGCTGGGTCCCAAGAATTTTCACGACATTCAGGAGGGTTTGGTGACACATACCGCGCCCTCTTGTATAAGTTCCATCCTCAACCCGGTCTGCGTGGGAATGATGGTCAGGGTCACCTGGGGGCAATTTTCCAAGGAGATATTGTGCTTTCCCCTACAGCCTTGGCTGAGGATCACTGTAGTCTGGTCGTCTCTCCTCAGCGCATTCGGTAAGGAGGTCGTTGACCAACATCTTTTGTTTGGTGACTTGCTGACACAATGCAGCTTTTTCGAGGTCATCTTCCACCTTCTACACTGAGCTTGATGAGTCGGATGGTTTTATGGCTCCAAGAGTTCCTTGCCCTTGTTGGGATTCCGGATAAGGACTAGTGCCTCGGTGGGAACAAGAAGACCCAGTAGATTACCCTACAGGCGAGTGAACCTTACCAACAGATTTAGTAGTTGTGACACTCCCTCAGGGGTATGTCCCCATAATGGATCTCCAGCTCATTCTATCCCTCTGATAGGTCATACATGTTAACTGTGACCCTTTATGGAGGCATATCCTCTATGTCGCCTGGAAAATTTGTCTAGCGTAGGGTGGAACTGAAATGGAGGGTTTTCTACTTCCCCCAACAATGAATTTGAACATGGGGAGAAGCCTCCTTGATTACCCTACGGAGAACATTAAAGCTATGGATGCACCATTGTTGGAGGTTCTTATGGTAGCCTAGTAAATCAGGGCATTGGGCTATAGGGATTGCGGCCAAAACGACCAAACAACATTGTTGGCTGATATCTTTGAAGTGTTCTTGACTCTTGGGGTAGGCCATTAGTCGAAGAATAAGGTGTAAATGAGTTGCCCAGAGAGTCTGGAGAAAGCATCCAACCTCCTCCTGGGTGAGAGCTTCTGGTGCCATAAATATTTTTCGTTGCAACTGGCCAAAACCTCTCTCAAAAACGGTCCACTACGAGGATATACCACAAGCATCACAGTCTAGATTCAGGTTCTAGCCCTTCATTTCCCCCACTCATGTACTAGATGTGGTTGGGGAACTAGTAGTGGTAATGATGCAAACTGCTAAGATGGAAGGTCGGACGGTGGAGAATACAGTGAGTGAGCTGACAGGATACCGCATCTTGGGATATCCTCCAAAGAGTGTAGTGACATGGCCACCACATCACGGTAAGACAGGCTGACAACTGTAGTTTTTGGTGTAGGTACTAAGGATGATGGTGATAGGTTATTCTACTGCTCGTCCACCATCGATCCCCAGAATAAATCTCTGTGATCTCTAGTCGAAGTAGAGAGTGATTATGATGTTGATGGTGGTGATTTCACAACCAGAACCTGTGGGGTTGCCAAATATTTTTACTCCTCGATATACCTGTGGAGGGAGGCGGGAATCCGATGGACCTCACATTCTGGAAGTATAAGGCTGATGCGCCTTGTTCTTGCCCCGACCCATGACAAGGAGGACCTAGGTGAGGGTTCCATCACTAATTCATATTCCATCTCAGAATCTGAGAGGAATACTGGTTTGATCTCTGTATGAATCTTCTCGGAAATATTTTTATGGCGACGACAACCCACCCTCCTGCCCCGGGATGGTTCTTCGGGACAGGGTAGATTTCTGGAACGAGAAGGCCCTTATGACTTTCTTGTGCTTGGGCGGGGTGGACATCTGCCTAAGTGAGATGGGGTGTAAAGAGCACCTGGATAGATATCAATGGGAACACCGGGAGGACCTATGTGTCTGTCAGCTAATGTGCAGAAGGGGCCTCCATGGGAAATATTGGAGCAGGTAGGACCTTTGCTGGATCTTATAGGTGCATGGGTAGGACCTCCATTCTTACTTCCCCTGGAAGTGTCAGTGCGAGGAGGGTCCGCATACTGGTCAAGACGAACACGGGTAGGTCCTCCGTGCTAGGTGCTAGTGAAATGAACCTGACCTTCACTCCTATGATTGTTGAGGCGAGGTGGACCTTCTCCAGATACTGCAAGGACATGGGGAATCCCCCCATACTGGAGATTGATCGACTGTATAGCATCTTTATATTGGCGGTCTGTGGTAGGAGGAATGAAACCATACCCAATGTAATGAGCATGGAAGAGGCTTCCTTATTGAGTGTCACTACCATGGGGAGGACCCTCATTTAGATTGAAGGTAGCATGGGGCATACATCCATGTAGAGTTTAGATGTGGGGAGGAACCGCATTCTCCATGGTGGTGGTATGGGGAGGACCTCTACACTAGGTGTCGTTGTCGCGGGCCGGTCTGCGATGGGTGCTCCCTACACTAGCAGCTGAGAGAGTCTACCTAGCCTACCCATGGGGTAGTTAGGGACTCGATATAGGCTGGGTATATAAGTTCCCCTACTCAGTGTGCACAAGAGGCTGATGATACACATCGATGGTGGAATAGGCCATAGTAGTTGCTGACATCGACGCCCCTTGGCATTCGTCCTCTTCATCTGACGCAAACACTCATGTCGAGTCAGCCAAATCAGGGCCAATGGTGTAGGTATATAGTTTACCTACTCTCTAGACAGTGGGACTGGGTGGTGGCACTGTCACGGCCTAGTTGGGGCCCTCCATGGGGTCCCGTAAAATGGGATCTCAGCCGGGCTAGCCCAGACATCCCCTACCTCATCGGCATAGGGAAGGGATTTGTCGAGAAATTCTATGGAGAGTCTCCATAAATGATTGGATGTTGGGGTGGGGAGTAGTGGATACCTATGTGGCCCTTGGGGGAGGTGGTGGCGATGAGGCACAAATGTATCTAAATCCCGGTGGGCCATATCCTGAGACGGGATAATCCCTTCCTCGTATCAGCGTACAAGCTTTCTTATCACCCTTCACTGTACGAGTTCAGAAGGGGAGATGGGATATAGGTGCCCAGAATCAGTTTGTGTGGAATTCGTCACAGAAGTAGTGGAGCCAGGTGGGATTGCAACATAGGCATTTCCCCTTCCCCTGCGTCGGTGGGTGGGTGGCGATCAGGTTCCAAGTGCAGCAGTTTGGTTCCTGAAAAGTAGAGAGATTAATACATTAGTGCTGAAACAAATAAATCGACATCTAGTTCCCCAGCACCATTATGTGTCCTGTGGCTAGTAATAAGTATCCACACTAACAACTTCGTGGACTAGGATGTCCAACATTTTGATTTCCCAAACTTATGGTGAGTTTCCCGCCAGGCCTATTATTTGTTTAGCAGGACTTGGTTCCGGATAACTGGATCAAGTGACACACTAATCCCCTAATGTATCAAATTCTACTAATCTTAACATTTAGGAGAAGAACTTCACTTCGGGTTCACCATTTCTGTTTCTTATGCTTTCGCCAGAGCACGCACATCCATCTGTGGAGGGTGCATGGTTGTTTCCCCACATTCCCTCTTTCCCAAGGCAGGCGGCATCGGTCGGTTATTCAGGGATGTTTTCTCCTTGATCGAAACCGGATGATGGGATGTCGGTTCTTCCATCCATGGATTCCTCCTCAGAACTCGTCACCTAGTCTGGGTCTCCCTTATTTACTAAGATGATGTTCATGAAAATTTTACCAGTGTTATTTCTTCATGGACACAGGTTAATTACACTGCTTCTGTCAGGACATTCCAAGGGGTCGGGTCAAGGAGACAACCTTCGGTCAAAGGAGTAGTCATTTTGGACATCACTGACATGTCTGGACGCTGGAACACTAGCGTGTCTGGGTTTCTTCTTCTCATTACGGGGCTTCTCGAGGGCACAGAATCTCGAGGCATCCCATGTCGAATGTGAGGAATTATATGTCATAAGAATGTATCTAAGGTTTTCCTCAGCTTCCCATATTTAACATAGGGTATTCCATGAGTTTAATATCTAGAGGAGATGATTCAAACTGATTGGAACACTGACTAGAGTGGATCATATGGGTGAAACCCCTGGAGGAAACACTAATGTCCGGGATAAAACGTGTTTAGTTACCTTATTACTGCTAATATCAGTGAAGAGCTAAATTTTCAAGATCTCACCAGGATGTGGTGTCCTACGTAAGAATCAATATGGATAATTGATGGTTAAATAAAGTGGATGGACAATGATATGGAGTCGACTCGTGGGCGATGGTGATGTCAGGCTTGAGTCTTGAAGAGACCTCCTACATATTCTCGTGTCAGGAAATCAAATTCCACATAGTTCAGGATAGATAGTATGGAATCAGGGTGTGCGTAGAGGAAAACTACCCTATGATATACTAGGGCTTACACATGGTTGGCAGCCTGGGGTTGGTCTTATTCCATTAGGATGAACCAGCGATATGGGTCCAAACATAAGGGGCAACAGCGGCTTACCGCTGGTTTTGGGTTCATAACATCTTACTGCTGTCATGGAATCGTAATGGATTATTGTAGTATGAGGTCCATAACGACTTACCATTGGGTAGGGGATCATAATGGATTACCACTGGATAGGGTCACAATGGCTTACCGTAGGATGGGGTCACAACGGCATACTGCTTGATGGGGTCACAATGGCTTACTGTTGGATGGGGTCACAACGGCTTACCGCTGGATGGGTTCACAATATCTTACCACTGGATGTGGTTGAACCTCAAAGGGGCTTCTTAAATATCTTTTCTAGAAGACAATGATCAAAGACCACATAGTTTGTGATGAGTGGGAACTGATGTTAATATGTTCAGGATCAATGGGTGTTGGGCTTGAACCACAGGGAGTCATTCTACATACCTTGACTTGGCAAGGATCAAAGTCCACGTAGTTCAAAATGGTGTTGGTGAACTGACGTGAAGTGGTCAGAACCAATAGTTGTTGGGCTTAAACCTTAGGGGGGCTTCCTATGTACCTTTTCTTGGAAAGGATCAAAGTTCACGTAGTTCAAAATGGGTTGGTGTTTGGTGAATCAACGTGAAGATGTATGGGACCAATAGATGTTGGCTTGAACCTCAAAGAGGCTTCCTACATACCTTAACTTAGCAAGGATCAAATACCATGTTGTTCAGAATGGGTTGGTGTTTGGGGCTTACAATCTAGGCTGCTAGGAGAGGATTTCATGGTCGATGATTACTCTAATCCCACGTGATTCATACTTGGTGTGAGAAAAAAGTGGCAGAAAAGGCCTAAAGATCACGTCACAGAAGGTGTGTCTGTGGGAAGTGGAATGGGGGATTATGTGTGGTTTTCATCCCAAATAGAAAACATGGTATTATGCGTGGTTAGAAGCCTGAAGAGTAAATAGGGGATTACACATGGTTAGCAGCCCAGGGAGAAGGAGATTGGGACTTAAACCAGGGTGGAGACCCAGGTGGTGACAAAGCCCAGAGGGAGAGGGATTTGGCACCAAAGAAAGAAGGGCTTTGTTGGCTATCCCCCCCTCTCTGGTCCTTGGAACCGAGGCAGAGAGGAGGAGAAGGGGTGATACCTCCTACAAGAAAAGCTTGGGGCTTACACCAAGTTGGTTTCCCTTTCCTCGCGGAAAGATGTTACTTTGATAAAGAGGATCTCATTCCCTATGAAGAATGATTTCACTCCCATGGAGACCAATGGGCATGAAATATTTCCAAGTTAAGGAACTCCATGTATGAAGCACGGGGAGAGGTCACAGTTTAACATCATGTGCGGAGGACGATAGAACTTGGTAGTTTAACATCCTGTATCTCAGATGAGGTGGGTTCACTCTGCACCCCTTATGACTTATATAACTGATACCTATCCCCCTTGGGGAAGGTAAGGCATCATCAATGTCGTGGTGAAGAGGTGTTATGGAGTGATCCATTGAGGGGTCCACGTTAGTGTGGATATGAAAATAATCAATATCTGTTAGAGTGCCTATGAAAAGAAGCATGAGGTGAAGAAATTCAATGGGAAGAACCACCCAAGGGACTTTTAAGTTACTTCATGCAATCCTAGATGGTCGCACTATAAAAGGAGTTGCGGAGAAAAGGGGCTCATAGGTAGAAGCCTCGTGAGGCACTGGTGCTTCATATAGTGTAGCGGCTTCGCGAAGTGAATTGTCCTATCCTAGGAATAGGGTATGGGTGCACATGGAAAGTGCTTCGCGAAGTGGAAAGATCCTCTAGGAGAAGTAATTCATGAAGCAAGGGTTCCTTGTGAAGGAATGTGCTTTATGAATCACAGTGACCCTGCATTAGCATGTGGGTCAAGTGTTCATGGAGGGTGCTTTGGGAAGCATAAGTGCTCCGTGAAGACTCGATTCCCCTTGGGGATCCCCTTTCTTTTTGTAGGCCCGTGGGCTCTGTGAAGGGAATCACTCCTTGAATAGTAGCTGAATTAATGCAAAGGGGGAGGCACTTCATGATGAAAAAGTACCTTGAAGAGCTCATGGTTTGCAGAGAAGATATTGATTCATGATTTGGGATCTAAGAAGGAAAAGGTTGGAGGATCCATCCTTTGGACTTGAGGGGAGCCTGGTATTTATTACCAAGAGGTGCCACGAATCATAGCTCGCTTGGCGCCAAGCCACGTAGCATTTTATTGTAACTGCAAAGCCTCCCGCGTCCTTGCTCTGTGGTGGCTTTGAAAACGTCATAGGGGGTTCTCAGAGCCTTTCTCCACCTCACTCGGTGGCATGTTCACAAATGTCAAATGGGTTCACGGAGCCTCCCACCTCCTTGCTCTGTGGAGGGTTCGTGAATGAAAAATGGGATCTCAGAGCCTCCTACATCCTTGCTCCATGGTGGGTTCATAGAGGGGAAGCTTGGTAGCAGCTACGGTGCTGTGGGGTTCTACAAACAAGCTTCACAAGGCAGTAATCAAGAGTTTCCGTTTGTTCTTATTCTTCCCAAATTTTGGTGCCAATAAATGGAAATAGGGTGATGGTATTGGAAAATAAGAAAGACCTAAAATTTATACAATTCTTGAGATATAAATGTTGTTATTTGTTCAATTTCATGTCATAAAACAACCTGTAAGTTGTTTTCCCTCATTTCTTGTGAATAGAACCTTATCTAACTAATCATTAGAACATATGATTTTTAAAATAAAAAATCATTTCTTTGAGTAGTTGGTGGGTTTTATAGGATCACCAATGTCATTACTTAGAGTGTGTGATCTTGACCCTTATATGGGTGTTAGAACATTGAGAGTGGTTATATTTAGGTAAAGGTGCTGGATTTGCCTTATATGTTTTGGTTTTGAGGATAGAGTGAGAGCTTGGTTTGTGAGACCTCTATTGATGTCTTAGCAATAACCCTAAACCTTGTAAAGCATGTTGTCATAAGGGTTGTCCTTTGTAAATACCTTAATGTGATAAAATATATTTTCACCTTGGAATTGGGAGAATTTATTGAGATGGTTAGGTATCCCTTTGTGAGACATAGAACCTTACATGGTTTTTATTGAACCTATCTGACTTAAGAAAGTGGGATGGCTTCATTAGACCATTAATAATGTTATTCAAGTGGATACTTTTTCATGTTTCCTTAATTTTGGTTAAACTGATGGAGTAGTTGGGTATTCCCTTAGTAGGATAATGGTTTAATATGGAAATGTTTTCCCAAGGATGACCTCTAGGAACTGCGGGTGATTTTGTATATGGAATGTACAAATATATAAATTAATTGAATCTAAATAGGGATCTCAGTTTTTTTTGAATATTTTTTGTTATATGGAATGTGGAATAATATCATGGTTGATATATTTGGAAATGGTTGTGACTATATAATTCCATGGAAGATCTCCTTTTATTTCTAAATTTGATATTAGAATTGAATTCCATGAATGATCATAGGATTCCATTAAGAGAAGCATGTGGATGTTGGGGTGTGAGTAAACCATTGGATTCAATGGGGGTACATTGATATAGAATGCCTTGAGATATCTATTGGATTATAAATAAATTTGTTGTTGTGAATTCCATGGGGAGGCTCCCCCTAAAATTCAGATAATTTCTATATTTGTCTAATTCCATGGATTAATGTCATGTATTCTTAAGATCATTTCTTATAGAATGTATTAGGATGATCACCCCCAATTCCAATTGATTACTATTATTATGAAATTTTTATGTGTGATATGAGATTCCAATCAAGTAGTGATTCGGAATGTCAAGAGTAGTATATTTTATTTATATATCTAGATGATTATTCTTAGGAATCATTGGGATGGTATACCTATTTAATTCATGTGGATTTCTCTTGGCCCACTATATTATTGCTTCCTAGAAGATGTGACTTGGAACAAAATTGAGATATGATATTTATATTGGTTTTAAACACCTGCAATGACTGGACCATGTATTAGTGGATTAGGTTGTCTCCTTGAGACTTGATTCCCCAACCTGCTTCCTTTTATTAGTGTAAGATAATTATTATACTTATAGATTTATTTTCAAATTAAAAACCACTTTGATTTACCCATACAGATTTAATTTTAATTAAACGCCATTGTTGGTGGCCTATTGAGTTGTACCCACACCCTCTTCAAGCCTCCCTGGAACTTGGTTACCCAAGAAGATTATCCTTCTTCACAAGGTACAGGTTTAGGGCATGGCCTAAGGTTTATGTTTTATGGTTGTTTCAATAAGTTAAATCTTGATAACCAGGAGTTGAGATTGAGTTTGAAACATCCAGTGGTTATTCTATATGTGGTTCTTTTCCATTTATTATTTTTTTGATTTTTTACTACTTGATTTTTATGTACATAAATGCATGTTTTGGATGTAGTATCATTATGTTATCACATTGGTTGTTAATATGTATTTAAATCCTACTTATTTTATTCTAGATGTGATTTTAATAATATTTCCTTCATTTAATTCTATATTATGCACTCTGGTAAATAGGATATATTCTTCCCCACTGAGCCACCTATAGAACCTTGCTATTATTTGATATCCTCTAGTGTATGGGGAGGTGTTCCTATGAACATGCGGTATACTGGCTCGTGGCACTAGTTTAATGGTTTCTTAGTTGAGTAATTTTAGCATCTTTCTATAGTATTATAAAAAATTATTTTGCTCAGTATTTTAGCATAAAGGTCTTGAAAAAAGTTAAATAACCTAATCACTATGACCCTCAAAATATGTCATAGTAAATGTAGAATAGAAGTTGGAATTAACTCATTAAATATAGTATGGTAGTCATGGGTTTTAAGGGATGTTAGTTTCCCATTTCAGGTATTCACTTGTTTTGATATGTTATGTGAAATACCAACTGGTACCTTTTAACTTTATAAGAAATTAAGGAATTATTTTTTGTCTTCATTTTTCACCATAAAATAATAAAATCATATTTTCCACTAATTTTTACTAATTTACTTTGGATGATGTCTTATTTTATAGTCCAATACATTAAATCATGACATTAGTGAAAATTAAATTATTTTCCCCTTTACATTTAACATAGTTTTGAGTAACATTTTACCAAATTTTCTCTCAATATGAGTTACATCCAAGAAGTGATAGAAAAATCTTTATGACTAATACGATAACTAAAAAATGTATTTTTCTTTCACCAATATATATTGAAATTAAAAGGAACATTCCATCAGAATCTAAAATTTTATAGACTCTTTCCAATAGCATTATTCAAATTGTATAGTTTATTAATGATATCATCCCTCAACATTTGGTAGGTTGATTAATCTGTATCTATGAAATTATCAAACTATCTCTAATTTATTCAGTTAAAATGATCTACTGGTATAAATCATTGATACCCTATAAAGATGAAAAATCACAAAAAAAATTCTCCATCTCGAAAGTTTATTTTACATAAAAATATGGTAGGATAATTTCCCTATTTTAATCTAACTAAACATCATTACATAATCCAATAAATAATTTATCATCCATAAGAATGATGTGTGAAACACAAAGTACTCTTTTTAAAATGCATCATACTATAACACACTAATGTTCCAAAGATCCTTCAACTCATATATTAATGGGTTCATGTATATCTCAATAAAAGTTCTCGGATCTATGGTTCTATAATTCAATATATTCATGATAGTAAATGGATTTTTATACACATCCATGATGTAAAACTGTAAATGTGAATGAAAAGGTTCATATACTATATGTAGTATTCATTCCATGAAACGGGTTGAATCTATCACATTATGATCCCAATATAACATTTCAATGTTAAATTGAAAAATTAGGATCTAACCTATAAATTTTTTTCCATAGTAATCTATCTATAGGTTGAACTGTATAATATTTATCCTTATTTCTTTTATCTTTTTGAAATATCATATTCCATGCCATTTTTTCTACCATAAAAAGACTCTAAATTCTAGGAATCAATGGAAAGTTCCACAAAAAATTATATGGTATATAAGATTGAGTTTCATATTTATTATCATTCTATCATGATGTACCAAATTTTTTTAACACGTTCAAATATGTGTTTTCCTTAAAAAATTGACAACAATATTTTGGGAATGCATGGACCTTAGTAAATAAAAATCCAATTTTTTCAACCAACATTGATTCCATGTAATCATTTTCTAGTATAAATGTATCATTAGGTTGTAACTACTTAAAAAAGTTAATGAGGTAGTCAATAAAATTATAACTAAATCCATACATTATTTTTTTCTATGATACAATCACATTAAAAACTCATGTTTTGTCATTTTTTCACATGATTGGTATACTAGGGTATTCCCATCTTTGGTTATATTTAAATAATTATCAACATTATCATTCTAATCATTAGCTGAAAATTTTGTTCCCATATTCACTTCTTCTTTCTTTTCTCTATATGAAATTATGTCATAATTAAAAAATGTAAACCGGTCCGAAATCAAATTTTACATACTAATCCTTTTATTTTAATCAATTTAATTTTCTTTTGTAAATTTTTCTCTATTAGATACCAAACATGGTAATTTTGAAAAATAATTTTTAGTGATATGGTAACTCACTCACTCATGTGTAAAAAATGTTATTTTAATGCAATCAAAACATTTCCATCAACTCATTTTACCATCTTTACTATTATTGAAATAAAATTAAAAAAATATTTCAACTCCTCCTGATACTCATCGATTATCAGATCAATATTTTACATCAAAATTTTATCAATTCGAATATTAATAAACAAATTGTTGGTAAAATTATCGATTGTTAATAAAAAATTTCAACTCATTCAAGATTCATACAAGTACTATTTGAAATCAATGATTTATTATTATAGTGATTAATGAAGTTATAAGTATAAAACATTTAATATATAATAGATAAATTATTTTTATTTCTCATTTTAGAAATTATAATTCATTAAAATAATTTAAAAAGACTTATAAAAACCAAAATATATTGAATCAGTGGTATAATGAAACAATACCCTTTTACTCTAGCAACAACTTAAAATCATACTATATAAATGGATTTAATTTTTTGGTTTTAACCAATACTATCAATATTATATTTTCCGTCATAATAGAAAGAAAATTAAGAATAAAATTTTAAAATTCCCCTATAGAAATAAATAAGTTTATCCTAAAAATTAACCAAATAAATTCAAAGAAAACACACGTATATATTAAAGTATTTATGAAAATAAAATATTCAAAATACGTTATTTTCAAAATAAAGTTAATTAAACCTTAAAAAAAACACTAGAACAAAGACAATACCTATAAAGTGTAATAACAATACACAAAACATTTTTTTCAAATACACCACCCAAGTCATATTTAAAATATAATTAATCAAAATTAAATTTTTAGGTTAGCCATTTTAAAATTATTTTATAGGAAAAATATTTATAAATTATTTTTAAAAATTATAAACATCCAAAAATATAACATAAATTTTAATTTATTCATATCAATCCAAAAAATTCAGCAATTGTGTTTCTAACCTCAGAAAAATTACATTTTAATAAAATCATTAAATTAAAAATATATCTTTCAAGAAAAACATGCATCATAACCAAACACCAAAGACATAGATATTCTAGAATCTTCATATTATGGAATGAATAATTTCCTCAGCATCACAATTCTTCTTCGATGAAATCCAAAGCTAATGTTGCAGGGAGCTCAGATCTTCTTGGTGGTTCCAGCAACACAACATCAGAATTCATCAGGTGTGGCCTCTTCAAATTCCCATTGGTGTACAATTTTTGAATTATTCATCCATGGAAACAATTATTTTGGGATTCTTATGAGATATGGTTCTTGTTTGTGATTCACAATGGCATGGATACATCCCCCTGGTGGTCATCCTCATCTACTTCACAATAACATCCTTCAGTTTCATCTCATTCTGAAGGTGCTACTTCGCTTTAGTGGTCAGCCTCATCCAGTTCACAGTGTCCTCCTTCATTATTCTTAAGGATGTCAGTAGTGGATTCATCTAGATTATCTTTAGAGAAATTTTAGGTTGGGGGGCTTCGATCTAGTTTGGAAATCATAAGAGGTTGGAACGATCTATTGTAAGCTTCAACATGGGTCACATCTCACGATGGGATTTCGGGTTGTACATGTGCTCACCTGTGAAGAAGACACATGGTAGGTTGTGTGTGGATGATAAGTGATAATGAAAGGTATTTTTTACCCTATAGGTAGGCAGTGGGATCATCGAAACTATAGTAATCTTGATAAGTGGTGTTCATGGTAGGTACCTACAATGATAAGGGGCCTCACGATCACTTCTCAAACAATGGAATAACCCTTTTTATATACATGATAACCTCAAAATTTATTTGTGTAGTTAGAGGATTGATTTTTCAAATGTGGTTACTTATGTAATTTACCATGTTTCCCACCTACAAAACAAAATTCATAATTCAGGGTAGATTTAATTCTAAAAAATGATAAAAACCCAATAGAATCTGAATTAAATGTCACTCTACAATTCAAAAAATAAAATTAAATTAAATTAAATAAATTAAAACAAAATGTTTAAAAATCCTAATCATAAAATCCATTTCAAATTAATAAATAATTTAAATATATAGATTCTTTTTTAAATAAAAAATTATTTAATTAATAAAACTCGGAAATAAATCCAATATAGAATTTTATTTTTAGAATCATACAATTAAAAATTTTTATTTTTAGTTTCAAATTCAACTTTTGGATTCCATTTAATAAAAATATGAATAAACCAATTAAACATAAAAAATATAAAATCAATTTAAGAATTTATTTATGATTAGATTTGAAATAATTTTAATTATCTTTAAACTCAATTTAATTATTTTACATTATCTCCAAAAATGAATAAATCACTTATAACCATTAATTGATGAATTTAATAATTAAAGTTTAGATTTCACAAAGTCCACAAAAAACATTCTTTTACCTAGGAATTATATTAAATTAGGGGTATTTTGAGAAAATGACATAAAAAAAAGATGAAATTTTCAACTCACATCACTCCCCTGCACTTTAACTCTTTCACTCCTAGGAAATTTTATCATTGAATTACAATTTATTCAAAAAGGAAAAAATGAAAGTCATCCATACATGATATAAATAAAAAACAATAAATGTAGAAAATCAAAGGATCATCATGTGTTTGAAATATCATGCCTCTTATATTAATCAAACCATAATATCATTTTTATTTTTACAATGTTCCATGTTTAGGAGTGGATAAAATTAGATTTAAGTGGAATCAATGTTTTAAAAAAACACTACTATTATTCCTTCTCTTATAATTATCTCACACAAAAGATTTATTTTCCAATATATTGATACAATGAAAATTATTCTGTTATAAGTCAATTATCCACTTTATGGGTTTAATATTCACATCACCGAAATTAATTCATTTTTTAAAAATAGACACTTTATTCATTTTTTTTATTTTCTTTACCCAGCCATGGATTTATGAGGAACTATGAAAAATAAATTAGTTGAAATTTGAACATAGGGATACTCACAAACATTGTGTCATTATCTCAAATATTTATTATGGGATCTGAATTTCCCACTTTTATTCTAGGCTCAAGATAATTATATCAATTTTATTTGATTACCTCCTTAAAGTGTTCTTTCTCAGAGAGGTCATGTTACTGTAGATTATATTCAAAATTCTAGTGACTTTAAATTAAAATTATAATTCTAGAAAAATATTTTCACTCACACTCCTATCTTAGTTCAAATTCCAAATTTTCCATATAGGTAGTTATCATTTTCACTTAGCAATCATTTTCCCCTCACACTTTTAGAACAAGTGAATTCTTAACTCCAAAATAGTATTTTGAAATACGTAAAGATGGTTTTGAGTTTAAATAATGATCAATAAATAATAATAAAACTATATAAGAAAAAGTATATAAAATATTCACAAAAAAATTAATATTTTTTTATTTATGTTTTTTTTCGTTTTCTTTTTTGACTTTTTTTATAGTTTTTGAAAAAAAAATATTTTTTTAAATAAATACATAAACTAAATTAAAAACATAAAAAAGATATTTAAAATATTTACAAGCATAACATTTATTTTTTGTGTTTTTATTTTGTTTTTGTGTTTTATGGGTGTTTTTTTATATTTAAATACATATTTTCTAAAAAATTTACTAAAAATACTGAATTTTTTAAAAATTTATATATATTTGTACATTAATAAAAAATTAACAATTATGCCTTTCATGATGAATCTTTTCCCCCATACTATTTCATGACACTTCCATCAATATTATTTAGCATGAACCTTTTTAAACGGGGAGGAAGATTATTAATTCATAGTGTCAAAGGAAATTGATGAGGATAGGAACCACATAGTGTTTATTTATCTAGTAAGTTAGAGCTCAACTCTTCCATGGGTGAACTTATAGACTTCTTGAGAAATTTTCCTAGGTATTTTTTCACTTATAGAAAACATATAGAAATACATAATTAAAAATTATAAAAAAATTTAAAAAGTAAAGTGAGGAAAATTAAAAAGAAATAGAAAGGATTGGATTATTGGGTTTAAACCCCCAAGTGTTGTTCTAGTTTATACTATCCTTAGTAGTAAAGTCCTATTTTTATCACCATTTTTTTAGAGAATTTTTATTTGTAGTAAGAACCACCACATCCTAGTTCTTCCTTTATGCCTTACCTATACTTATTCATGGAGATTCTTAGGGGGGAATTTCTTCTAGTCTACCCCATCATCTTTGTTATTTTTTTGGTATGGTTGGGGGGTGCAAGATGATATATGGGGACTCGTCAGGTTTTTCCACACCTATTAGGATTCCACATCTTCCAATGTAATATCTAGTTGTTCTTCTTAGAAAAATTAAAATAAGTTGTAATAAAGATAATTCAAACTAAAATAATTCATAAAAATGTGAGATTAAATAAAAACATTCCCCTTCTTATGAAACAGTTTATACTTTTATTTACTCACGAATAGATTTTGGTAATTCCAATTATACCTTTTCTCCCACTAGTTGATATTCGGTATAATGTTTAGGGGTACCTGGTTCACCATTGGTCCCAGAGTATCTTCTCCTTCATTAATGTTCTTGGTGGTAGTGTGTTCACTTCCCTGGATGGTTACAATCTTTCAAATTTAATATGATCATTCTTCATTTATGTTCTACCTTTTTTAGCTACTGGTATGTTTTCCTCTAGATAATATTTCCATATATTGTCAAAAAAAATATACATGTATATTTTTTTATTCCTATGAATAGGTAGGTGAATATGGTATTGAATAAGTAGTGTCATAAGTTGGTAAATTAGAATGTAATACATAAAAAATATAATTGAAATGTTGTTAAGGTAAGTAAATCTCCCTCAATTATTTCATATTATTGTTCTAGTTTGTCATCAAAGTGGGTTTCCTCTTGAATTTATGTGAGAATTTCAATGTAAAGTAGTGAAAATTACAGTTTCTCTTCATCATTTGACACACTAGGGTACCCTACTTATGATACAGAAGTTACTCTATGTATTATATTATCATTTTGTTATTCTTGAAAGGGTTGATTGATGTTCAGTTGGTAGTATTTCATAACTCTCTCTTCAATCACATTAGGTTTTCACACATGTTCTTCCATTCCTTCCTCAAATTAAATTTCATTCACCTCTCCATATTTCTTATTATCTAGGTCATGTAGACAACTTTATGATTTTTCTTCCACAATACAAGGGCGGTTAGAATACATTTCAGATTCAAAAAATTAAGGGAAAGAAAAATTTAATAAAGAGTATCCCTTAAAAATATTATATTTTAATTCATATTAAAAGTGAAAACCCATTGGATAAATCAGTTTAGGGTTGGATAGGGGTACATTTTCCTATTGTTTAATCTCTTCAACTTCCATATCCACCTAATATGTCTCCATATTCTATAACTCCAATTTTTTTCATCTTTTTCTACCTCATAATTGTTTCTTCGTGTTCTTGTTCCACAAGATATAGAAAAGTTTTTTTGAGTTCATTTTGTTGGTTATTTAGTGTTTCCATAATTAGGGGTTGTTTATCCTCTTCTTCCACTAATAGGGAAACTTCGTTCATCAGAGATAGTAAATCCATCAATTATTTCAACTCACTTTTAATGGTAACTTCTACAAGGATTTATCACCCACAAAAATAGTTATGGATTGGTTGATGTGGGTGTTTCTCCTACAAGGAACCTATGGGACATTGGATATGAAAAATTGGTCTGAAAATAAATTATCAATGTGTGGGTTCAAGACATGTTAGATTCTGACAATTATGTTGATCTGGGCATAAAATTGATGATCCATAATATCGATTGGTGACCCATTAATTCATGTCCCATACTAGAGAAAAATAAGAAATAAACAAACAAACATAATTAAAGATGGAAAATACCAATTAAAAATGAGTTAAAGAAATGAATTCTCTATCCTTACTCCCCTATAGTGGCACTAATTTGATTATATGGTTATCACGGGCCATGGGAAAATAGAATTTTTATATTTTATTAAATCTTGGAATTTTGCATAGGAAAAACTAAAATAATTTCCTAAAGAGCGTGTATGGGTCAGATTATCACTATTCTAAATCACTTATTAATATTTCTTTTGTTTTCTCAAATTTTAATGTAGCATGAAACCAACGTAGTTTGTTTGTTTGGTTTTTAATTTAACGGGATTAAAGTGAATTAAAAAAATCAAACAAATAGAGTGAAATGGGATTTGATTTAGTGTATAATGCATAGATTCTTCATTATCCTCTAGTTCTCAAATAAAAATCATATCTATATCATTCTTAGATATCTACACTTTATCAAATTTGTAGTTATTAACAAACATAGGATAAATTTCCCATGGTATATCCTTTTACACATCCTCCAATATGAAGTTCCAATGAACACACCCAATCAAGGAATTCACTATCTCAATATCTAGATCCATCATATGTTATTCATACCTAATTCCACAATGCTTCACTGTTATGCATTGTGAACCAAGAGAGGGATGTAGAATTGATTTGATAAAGTGAAGATTATGTTATTTAATCAGAAAGAGTAGATGGATATCATTGATTTTCATTTCTCAAATGTATTTCCATTTCAAGTATTGAAAATATAAAATAAAAAAGATCAGGTGATGACTAGATCTCATAACAAAAAAGTGGAAGTTGCGGCAGTTATTTCGTGAACTAACATTAGTTACCAAAACCACCGCATATTGCATGGTTTCTTTTCATTTAGCAGTAGTTTCATTAATTTCGCGATGGTTTTTCTATGTTTCATTTTTTTATAATTTATTGGAGGTTTCATATATATATTTAGTTAATATATTTTAAAAAAATACCTTGTAGAAGAATAAGTTACATAGAACTAACAACTAGTAAATATATTAGTGGAGATTATGTGTAGTGTCAGCTAAGGATAACCACACCTAAACATAATTTTAATTAATTTACATAGTGATTGACAATTATTTTTTTTATTTCAAACAATTTTAAGGAAAATTTTAGAAATCATGAGTTCTATCACAAAAAAGAAATAGAAAATCCTTTGAAAGATAATTTATAATTACCAGATTTAATCTCCCTAAACAAATTCCAAGAAAAATTGGTTACCAGAGAGTCTAGTTCATCCATTATTAGATCATCAAGCCTAAAGGCCAAATTTTCCTGGGACTGGATGTACTCTTCAAGGCAGGTCTTCCGAACATTGAATCCCCCTATAAGAATCAATTCATGCTTATCGATCAATGTATATTTCTCCTCATTGAGATCCACCCTCAATAAACTAAAACATAAATGTATGATAAACCCATCATACATACTTCATACATTGACCATCATATATACAAATATCAACAGTTAGAATAACCTCAATCTCATAAAACCCATACATTAGGAAACCAATACCAAAATCATCAATATATATATATATATATAATATTTACTACAACAACCCATGACCAATATACATCCATGTCATGACCTCCACTACATATATCACCCTCAACACCGTCTCATCAACTGAAATGGACCTCATCATCTCATCAACTATAAAAAAAAGAATACAAAAATTAAAACTAAAAATAATAAATTGGAATTATAGTAGAATAATTGATAAAATTTCAACATACCATAGAAACCAAGAACCATTATGACAGTCTTCTAATGAATTTTATGGATCAAAATGGTCATCCTCCAACATACTATCGACATATGTCACCTACATTAAAAACCAAAAAAATTAGGAAAAGAAATTTGAAAGATAATAGACATGAAATATATTTACAATTATGCACATAAAATTTTATTTTTTTAATCATATAGAAGAAATGTTAACATAAAAAATAATAAAAAATGAAAAACACTTTGAAAACATAAACTTACCTATTAAAGATATGATTGGATACTTAAAACTGAAAAGGGTTAAGTAAATATTCTAACTAATTTTTAAATCGACCAGAGATGTTTTTGAAAATTTACATAATAAAAAAAATTAAAGACTTTTATATCACAACATGTCCTATATTTCAAAAAAACAAAATGGTTGTTGTCTCAGGATTTCACATCAATCTCAGACTATTTGCTATCGTTTTGACCATTACATACATGTTTCGTTGTTTTAAAACACTAAAAATGTGTTTACGATGATCCTACGAAAACCTTAACTTTGAAAGATGTGTTGTTGATTCCTACATTTCATAATTCAATTTATGGTTGGTTTCCTATTTTTCTCCCTATGACACATGTTTTTACAGGATTTTTTACCTTTAAGAAGTGTTTATCGAGTCATTCTGACCTCACCACATATCCAATTTTATTATTGTATTTTTTATACATGTTAAAAATAAAACAATAGTTGTTTTCCCATGATTACACATCAATCTAATGTCGTTTTCTATGGTTTGGTCCCTTCCATCATATTTTAGTGTTTTAAAACACTAAAAATGTGTTTATAGTCATCTCATGAAAACCATAACTCATAATGAAATTTAATTGGTTCCTATATTTCCAAAGTCAATCTACAGTTTTTTTCCTATGATTTTAAGGAAATATTATATATAATTTTTCTAGTTTGGACTCCCCAAAACATGTTTTTATAGGCTTTTGTACCTTTAAGAAGTGTTTATCGAGTCATTCCGACCACACTGCACATCAGATTTACCTGTTGTATATGCATACACATAAAAAACACAATGGTAGTTTTCCAATGATTCCATTTTAATATGTGGTAATTTTATATTATTTTGACCACTCCACAGACGTTATAGTGTTTACAGCCATCCCAATAAAACCACTACTCAGAATGATGTGTCTTCACTTCCAACATTTCAAAAATAAATATAAGACAACATTACCCTAATTTTAGGTAAATATGATATCATTGGACTAGTTTTGACCCCCCCCCCCCCCCCCACACCCCAATAAATGTTTTTAAAGGCTTTTTAACCTTTAAAAGGGTTTACCAAATCATTCTGACCATAATTCATGCCTGATTCATGTTTTTTCTATGATTACATGTCATAAATAACAGAATAGTGGTTGTAACATGAATTTACATCAATATGAGGTCATTTTTTATGGTTTTCACTACACCACAAATATTTTAGTGTTTTAAAACACTAAAAACACATTTACAGTCATCCCAGGAAAACTGTAACATGGAATGTTGTACTGTTAGTTCCTACACTTCAAAATTAAATATACTACCTTTTTCATCTGATTTCAAAGAAATATAATGTTTTTTTAGGTTTTTACCCCCAACACATATTTTTAAATGCAATTATACCTTTAAGAAGTGTTTACCATGTCATTCCGACCACACCGCACATCAGATTGATGTTCTTATATATGTATACATATCATAAATAACTCATCTATGGTTTTCTAATGATTAAATGTCAATATGTGGTCATTTTATATGATTGTGGATATTTTATGCATGTTTTAGTGTTTTAAAATGCTAAAAAAAAATTACAGACATCCCATGAAAATTGTAACTTAGAATGACGTGTCATTCGTTCTTAAATTTCACAATTACATCTACGGTCATTTTACTCTTATTTTATAAAAATACAACATTTTTTCCTAGTTTTTACCCCCCAACACATGCTTTTAAATGTTTTTGTACCTTTAAGAAGTGTTTACCGATTCATTCTGACCACACCTCATGATTTATTGACATTATATCTATGAGAACATATCAAAAATAACTCAACAATGATTGTATCACGATTTCACATCAATATGACGTCATTTTCTAGGGTTTTGAACATTCCACACATGTTTTCGTGTTTTAAGACACTAAAAAAATGTTTACAGCCACCCCTAGAATACCATAACTCATAATGATGTGTTGTTGGTTCCTGAATTTAAAAATTCAATCTATGGTAATTTCCCTATGATTTTATGGAAATTCAAAATTGTTTTCCATGTTTTGACCCCTCGATACATGTTTTCAAAGTCTTTTATACCTTTAATAAGTCCTTAGTGAGTCATTTCGGCCAATCTACAAATATAATTGATGTATTGTCTATGAATACACATCAAAAATAACATAAAGGAAGTTTTCCCTTGATTTCCAGTCAATAGGAGGTCATTTTATATGATTTTGATCATTCTATGAATGTTTTAGTGTTTTAAAACAGAAAAAACGTGTTTACAGCCATATTGGGAAAATTTTAATTCAGTATTGTGTATTGTCAGTTTATATATATAAAAATTCAATCAACGGTCAACTTTATCTGTTTTCAAAAATATTCGATGTCGTTTTCCAAATTTTTACGCCTTAACACTTGTTTTTAAAGGCTTTAGTTCCATTTATGAAGTGTTTACCAAGTAATTCTTACCACATTACACATCATATTGATGTTTTTCCTATTATTACACATAAAAAATAACTCTTTGGTGGTTTCCCCATGATTTCATGTCAATCTATGGTCATTTTCTATGTTTTTTCCAATTCCACGCATGTTTTTGTGTTTTAAAACACTAAAAATTCATTTACATCCATCCTGGGAAAACCATAACATAGAATGGAATGGCATTAATTCTTATTTTTCAAAAAAAAAAGGTCATTGTACTCTGATTTCAGGGAAATATGACATTTTTTCACAGTTTTGACACCCCTCCCCCTGAAACATATTTTTAAAGGCTTTGGTACCCTTGAAGAAGTGTTTACCGACTCATTCTAACCACACCACAAGTCAAATTGACATGTTTTATATGCATACACATACAAAATAACACAATAGTGGTTTTCCCACGATTTAATGTCAATATAAGCTTGTTTTATATTGTTTTGACCACTATATGAACGTTTTAGTGTTTTAAAACACTAAAAATGCATTTACATCCATCTAGGGATAACTGTAACTTGGAACAGTGTGTCCTCATTTTATAAATTTTTCAATTAAATCTAAAATCATAGTAATATGATTTTAGGAAAATATGACATCGTTTTCATGGATTTGATCCCCCAACACACATTTTTAAAGAATTTTATACCTTTAAGAAGTTTTTACTGAGTCAAAACTAAGAAAACAAGCTCATATTGTTCTCAAACTTAAGTAAAATGATCTATAATTCATTTTTGATGTATAGGATGACTGAAACGTCAATCTAACATAGCATTGAGTTGTTATGAATTGAAATTTGTGGTTTCTCTATAAATTTGTCATTTTAGTTTTATTTATGTATGTTTTATGTGTTCTTTGAAAATTTGTGAATTATCTACGGAAATTATAATTTACCTTGGTGAGATAAGGTATAAGGATGGAAATTTCCTTAGGTATCATTTCAGTCATCCATGGAAATACTAAAAACTAAAGCATTATACATTGCACATAGCCATTGATCCAATGTTTTCTTTATGAGTCTTGTTCTAGCACTTTTTCTTTCAATATTGTAGTTTCTATTTGACATTCTTGATCAATGAAACTACTCAAACCCCTACCGTATGTAGTGGTAACAGATGAAGATTCCCTACCAAAGACAGCTGATGGAGTAGGCCCAAAACCCATCCCCCATTCACGCCTGGGATTCTCCTTCCCTAAAATGGTTCCAACACCATCATTCTATGAAATTTATGATTATTGTGATGGGTTCGCATCCCATATCTCTTTAATTTTAACATAATAATACAAAAATATTAGTAATTATTTTTTAAAATAACTGAACTTCATAAAATTATCTAATTAATATATTGTTCAATAATATGTATTGTTATTTGATTACTATAAAACATAATAATGAAAAATATGTTATAACAATAAAAAATCCTTAAACCCATTTAATTGGGGATGGATAGATGTATCAAATGACATCCAATTGGCATAATTTGATCCTTGTAGCTAGATCCATTTAATTGGATTTAAGTCTTGTTACTTGTTATAATATATTTTTCATTATAATGTTTTTATAGTAATGATACAACATTAAATGGTAATGAAAATTAATTACTCCAACATCTTTGGTATGGTCATTTAAAAAAATGCTATCGTGTTTCGTATTCACTTTAAACCATATCTCTGTTTTTCCAAAAGAGTGACCCAATTCATTGGCCTCTATAAAAAAATATATACAAGTTAGAAAAAAACTTGTCTTATAAAAAAATTATATATATAATAATGAATAAAATACAAACCAAATTTTTCATTTTCTCAAAAAATTATGAGACCCAGTGATGTGAGGAATGAATTTCATCTAAAGATTCACATTATTTTTTTAAATAATTATTAAAAAAATAGAAACATTAATAAAAATTATAATTTTGTTTTTTTATATAATTAAGATGCTATAAAATACACATATACCTCATGATATGCATCTCTGTTAATATCGAAAAAGATCTTCCATTTCTCGTGATAAATGCCTTCAGGATATTTCTGATATATATCTCATGATCTTAGATATGTGTCATTAAACTCATTCCATAATCTCCATTTTAAATCACTCCATTTCTTGCCCAAAAAATTCAATTTCCATGGGTGTGAAATAGAGTCAAGGACATCAAAATGAAAAAAAAACAACTAGAAATAAACAACATAACACTTTATGAGTATATTACAAAATATTAATCTTGTCTTTTAAATTAGTTGTCAAGGAATATTAAATTAATATTACCTTTACTTGAGTTTCAAAGACATCATTTTTCCAAGTTGTAAGAATATGCCTCCAATAATTATAATTAATGGTAAAGTTCACTGTCTCGCAACCAAGCTACCCATAGATTCTAGAAGCGTCACTGGTAGGCCCTATTAACTCATCAAATGGAATGATAATCTTGAATTATTTCATGTCTCATACATCTATCATGTTTATTTTTATATCCCTTATATGGTTGTCATTATATATTTGAAAAAATAATCAAATATTTAATAAAATATATAGTTTTTTTAAATAATATACATAACAGAAATGGTAAGTCTCCAATATCCCCAAGATAAAGGAGCGACCAACTACTCCATCATCGGAGGTGAATCAGGAAACCAATGATATCTAGGGATATAGCTACCTCACTAGTAGTCTAGGGTAAAACAGAATCACTTAGATCCGTAGAATCTGACGGTAGCAGAGGAATTCTTTGAGATACTGATTAGCTAGGATGCTAAATTTTTTTATTCCTTAAATTCCTATAATTCAAATAGTTCAGGTATATTAAATGTATAAAAAATAAAAATACTAAAATAATTTTACAAAAAAAACTAGAATAATGTATATATATACAAAACAATTATCAATTAGAAATTGTAATATATTTTCATTACCAATTTATAAATTCAATTATCTTTATCTTCATTATTATCAACCTATATTATAATGAGTCCTTCATTTTCACCCTCTCTTTCTCATTCTGTTTTTTTGATATTGTCAGGAAAAAATTGTTCAATGTTTTTTGGTTGATAAGGTTCATTATCACAGAACACCAATTGATCTTCATCTCCCATATCATATAAATCTTTCTACTTTAATTATTCCACAACACTGCAACCTTCATGTATTTCATTATCCATATAATAAACCACCATCTCTTATGATTCCATGATAAATGGATTGTGATTTGAACACTCATCGTTATGGATTAAAAGAGAGAAGTTGGAATAATTAAAATGTAATTAATCTTTCATTCCCCTATCAATGTTAAACCCCTTGAATTTGAATAATACAACTGAAAACTGACTGTGATATTTTAATTCAATTATATAATTCATCTTTATATAATATCCCACATTTATAAGTGTAAATACACAACTATTTTCAGTTTTCAAGTCAGCTTCATGATAAATGATATGAAACCAGAAGCCACAAATTTTGGAGTAATTGTATCTCTTATCTTTCCTTAGAGGACCTCGAGCCAAAAACATCAAATCATTGGATATTTCACCTTGATTCTTAACATTCATTATCTGGATAAAAAATTACAAGGTGTTACTTTTATCATATAAAAAATAATTACACGGAAATAATGTTAATATGAGTATATTCTTACATGATGGGAAAACCATTCAAAAATCTCCATATTAATATATTTTTGAAATTAAATCCCATTTCAAGATCAACCCCTTATTTGCCTCTTTTTTATAGTCATAATTTATTAGTAAACAGATTTGCAATAACACTATTAAGTAGCATATATCAATGTAATTCTAGAAAGTCGAATTTAGTCAATGTAAAAATTTTCCTCTTTCCAATTGGTTGTATGATGGTCAGAAATATGGATTACTGGTTTTTAGAATGATAATTAGTGGGGATGTCATCATCACATCCAGCATGATTGAATCTAGTCTCAATCTCATCCAAATACCTATAAGAAAATATCTATAACTATTCAGATATTTAACCTTCAGAAATAGAGCCTTCTATTTTATCTGTATTCCTCTCATATGATTTCAAATGACCTATGTAACTGATGAAAACAAATGTACACATATTAACAAAATTATGAAATTATTTGATAAAATTGAAATTTTCAATGAAAATAAATATAATATCGATGTACCTCTCAATTGGATACATACATAAATAGTATACCAGTCCACAAAGTTTATCTTCTTAAAGAAAATAAATTGTCAAATAAATCATAACTATGAAGAATTAAGGGGGTAAATAACATATCCAAATGATAAAGTGATAAAACATCCATTTCTTCATGTTTATCAAGATGATTTGAATTTAGACTTTTCCAAAAATCACTCTGAAAGAAATAAAAAACTCAACAATAAATATAGTTAATATTTCAGGTAATGTATTACACAATGCCAATGGAAACAACTACTATGCCAGAATATGTGAGTCATAACTTTTCAATCCATGTAACCTTCGATGATTTAAGTCAAGGTACCTTGATATATTACTTGAATATCCATCTAACACTTTAACATAATTTAAATTTTGAATTAATGCATCTTTCTCATGGTTTTTCATTATAAAAACACCCAAAGGATAATTTCTATTTTTATTTTCCCACAAACCATGCTTTATATTCATTAAATCCAAATCCTTACGAGCACTAAGGTGATCCTTCGATTTACCATTCTCATTAAGCAACGTAAAAATTATATTATCCCAAACATTCTTCCTAATATGCATTATGTCAAGATTATGACGTATCAAATTAAATTCCCAATAAAGAAGTATGAAAAATATACCCATTTGCTTCCATTATTGTGTTCCAACTGCTTTGGATATGATACCTTATACCATTTACCACCATCTTTAAACTGATGACATTTTCTAAATTCTTTATTTACATTCATTAATTTTCTCAACATTTTTGAATAATATAACACCTTCAATGACATTATCAATTAAATATCCCCACTGATTCTTGTCTTGTTAAACATGAATTTATGAGAAGCATAATGAAATCGAGTATGATACATAAAAATCATTTTTTTATGAGGTAATCATTGAGGTTCAAAATAAGAATTAAAAACTGGACAAGACAAACCAATATGAGTTTTCAAACTAGATAAATTTCCAAGTCCATGAAATTCACTAATTTTCCACATTAAAGTATCATGCATTTTGAATAGTTTTCTCATAGAAGCATTATATGTTTCTACGCCATCATCCCATAATTCTCACAATTCTTGGATTAGAGGGTGAAGTTATACATCAATGTCATTTATAAGCATTTTATTTCTAGGAATAATCATTGAAATAATGAAATAAGTCATATTCATACACATTTGAGGAGGTAGATCATAAGAGATCAAAACAACTATAAAAATTCTATAATTAGTACTTAATGTACCAAAAGGGTTAAAACCATCAAGAGTAAATCCCAAACATACTTTCCTAGGATCCTAAGAAAAATATAGATATAGTGAACCAAACATATTAAACGATGTTGAATAATTTTGATGTATCATCAAGACATAATTATTATTCTATATGTGATACTTCATGTAGTACGTTGTCTTAGAAAACATGAATAATCTTTTCATGTGTGGCTTTATAGGAATTTAGTGTAATTCCTTTATTGGAGTTTTCTTCTTCTGTTTCTTCCTGAGGTTGCTTTGATTTATACTCTCATTATTGTTCATTGAATTCCATCTGCTTGTATAACATCTTGTACATTCTTCTTTATCAAGATATTCTCCCCTGAAAAGCATGAAATTATCAGGTCATTCATGTATCTTTGTATAATCAAGTCTAGATTTGTTGATGTATTTCATCATATCATAGAATGATGTAGGGATATTAGCTTCACTAAATGCATCATGAAACAACTATAACATCATGGACATTTATTTTTTCAGTAATTCCATATAGACACTTGATATGAAACAATTTAATTATAAAATATAGCTTTGAATACATGGTACACCAATCATATATTTCATTTTCTTCATCTTCAACTAATTCATAAAATTCATTTTTTGACACTAAATTTCTAAGAAAGATTAACCTTCTCAACATCAAATATTCATATACTTTGTTTTTATTCACCATACCAAATCCAATATACATATCAAGATGGAAACTATTTCAATATAAAATGTGCATAGACATTTTTTCTATTCAAACATCGCTTAAATTTATTGTTAGGACACTGGCATTTTATTCTACCATCCATTGATCTGTTTGCAATTTCATAATATAAAAATTCTTCCAAACCCTTGGTATACTGAGGTGTGTTTAGAGGTAAATTCATCCAAATTTTATCCATAAGTATTGGATTGTATTCTTCCTATACATTCAAATAAGAATATATAAATGTTTAATCAAATAGGTGAAATAAAAATTAAACATCCACCAACTTCTTCATTGACTCTTTCACAATAATTTTAAAGTAAAATGGGATGAATTAAATATTATAATTTTTATTTCTAAAATTTTAATTTAAAAAATGAATCAAAAAAAATTATTATTTCTCACAAATATAGATGAATAATTAAATAAATTAGATGTCTATTGAATAATTATTATCTAAGAGGGATTTAGATACAAATTAGATAACCACCACCTACTCGGAATCATAGTGATATTTTTTAATGAAATAGATATACACCTCATTCTTATCATTCAATAGGGATCACTATAATAATAGGTAAAATTTTAATTTCTCTCTATGAAAGAGGAAAAATTCCATGATATATATAGCCTATCATTTCATTTCATCCACTTTGTATAAATAAATTAGTTCATTAACCTCCATATTCAAACTTCCATAGAGGGGTAATGAAATAAACTATCTCATTTCATCGAATATTTAGACCCATTGATGGGCATCATAAAATACGTTAAAAAATTATCTTAATCTGTTAGGTAAATATAATAAAAAACAAATATATATATAAAAAAATTAATATAAATAATAATAAATTAATAATAAAAAAATCAATCATTAACTTCAAATAATTGAATAAACATTTCATTAAAGGGATATGGAACCATATAAATTTTATTTAATTGAATATAATACATGAAACAAACTATTAATTTCATATCAAAATTGAGGATTATAGTATATCATGAATTCAAAAAAGATTAATTAACATGTTTTTTAGAATCACACAACCTTATGTGAATGAAAATTAGATAACAATAGCTTTAGTTTAACACTCGCATTCATTATTCTAAAATGAAATTTATTAATTTCTTCATAAATAAATATTTTCATTTATCTTTTTAAAATTTAAATTTCAAATTTCAAATTTTTATAATTTCATTCATCCAAAAACATATTATATTTCTCTTTATATATTTAAATTAATTTATTTATTTTTCAAATATTTCCTAAAAAATTATATATAAAAAATATATATATATATATATATAACACAATTAATCCTTAAATATATCTATTTTTTTATAACAAAAATATCATTTCATATTATATGAACATCCCTTTGATCCATGGTAGGGCATTAATTCAACATAACACAAATTCAATATCAAAATTAATCAATCCAACATTAAAAACCTAAATGACACTCAATCACACTGAAAATTATATAATTTAATTAAAAAACATAGAAAAAATCAATAAATTGTACCTTCAATGATTTTTTGCAGTGGAGTATGGGGAATTAGGGTAACAACAGTCGCCGACAGGGGGATCAGGGTCAAGGTGGTACCCATCCGAGGGAATCGAGGTCATGGAAATAGTCTAAAGGGGCTTGGGATCACAATAGTCATCAGCAGTAGGGTCGAGGCCATGATTATACAATAAAGTGTGGGTCGGGGTCAAGAAATTCATTGATAAAGGGATCAGAGTCACAATGGACACTGGAAAGGGGGATTGGGGTCCTAGAAGTAGGCGATAGTGGTGTCAGGTGATAGTGGTCACTAGTAGGGGGTCACCACTGATGAGAGAGAGGTAGGTCACTGGTGGGGGGTGTCCACTGATGAGGGGATCGAGAGGTTGGAGGCCGGAGGGGGTTGGGATTTGGGGTTCATATTCAATGGGGTAGAGGGAGGTCGGAGGTTAGAGGTTAGAGATCAGAGGTCAAGGGTTAGTGGTCAGAGGGGTTCGGGGGTCACCACTGATAAGGGGAGAGGAAGATGGAGTTCAGAGGGGGACAAGGGTCTCCGCTGAGGAGGGGAGAGGAAGGTCAGAATGGGGATGGTTGGGTTCACTACTGAGGAGGGGATATGGAGGTTAGAGGTTGTTTGAGGGTCTCCGCTGAGTTGACTAGTCGAATTCACTGTCAAGGAGGGGAGAGGGAGGTCAAAAGTGGTCTAATTTAGGCAGTGTTGTAGAGAGGGTAGGGTGAATTATGGAGGGGGGTCGATTTAGGGTTTTTTAAAAACATTTAGTGATGGTTTAATTAAAATCACTATTAATTGTTAAAATAAAAAAATAGTGGCAATTTAATAAAACCATTTCTATATTATAAATTTTTTTATACAACTTATTTCATGGTGGTTATTAGAACTATTGATCACAAAATACCATTAAGCATTGGTTTTTTTGTAGTGTCTCTCCCAGGGTACTAGTTGTTGGGTTAGTTCTCCATAATTTAGAGTTAAATAGATTCTTTATAATGGCCTGGTGGTTGAGAAAAACATGAAGAAACAATAGTAGAATATAATTTTACAGCTGAAGAGGAACAAAAACATTGTGAGATTGAATTAAAAATATAGAAAAGATGTAGAAATAAAAATATACAACAAATTAAAGCTATCACTAAAAGATGTAGAGTCATCCTACTGGGCAAGGGAGAAAAATATTTTGATGTGGGTGAGGTAGAAAGTTATTCCTCGTATTCATTGCAATGAGCATCAATCACCTTCATCAGTTTAAAAATGGATCCATGTATCATAGTAGATGGATTATATTAATTGGGTTAGGTGTATATTTTTTCACGATCGTGAAAGTCAATGTGGTTTACCTTCTCATGTGGCTACTTGAGTGTTCATCCTTGATTGGTACATCCATGGATCCTCTTGGAATCTTCAAGAAATGGAAAATATCTCTCCCTCAGTATTTCAATTGTTCTTTGATGTGTTGGGTCAGAATCTAATTGGCTCTAGAATAAAGTTAGTTATGACAATAATAATTGTGAGAGTCACCAAACTGAACAAAACACAAAACCAAATAGTAGAATAATAAATTGGGAAACTACTTTTAATGTGGAAACCCCCTCTATGAATATTATTAAATAGCCACAGTAAAACTCTATGAAAATCCATTATGAATCAGAGAATAAATAAAACCAAGTACAACCTGAGACTTTAATTACAAATACAGTGTAGAAAACTTGTGTGAAAATCCACACCCTAATATACCTATATCACCTCTCTGATAATATTCTATGACTATAAATCACCATTCGAAGATTAAAAACAAACATGTAGTGTCATTGCAGCACCTCATTGCATGAACCAATCTATCGCTGCTTGTTGGTTTCCACACATAGAAACCATCACCCAAGTATCTTCAACTATGTGAAAGTGATGAATGTTTCCCTTTTTATAGGACCTTGTGTACCACATATCTTGTTTGAATATATATGTAAAAATATATCTCAAAAAATATATCATGAGATATCACACATATCTCATGCTTGCAGATACACAGCAGAAGGCCCAAATTTTAATTTGAAAAAAAACACTATCATCATAATTGAAAAAAACATCCTAAAAACTCAGGTTGAACCCATCATCTCCTTAAATAAGGAGATCTCATACAACAAAATTAGTTGGATCGTAATCTAATTGGTATCACACCAACCATCAACCTCTATAGAGAATATGATATCCCTCTTTTGCATCTCTGACAGTAACCTAAAAGATACCCTAACAAAAGAAATCTAAATGTTGGATTCTTTTTCATACTAATGTCTACACTATAAATACTAGAATTAACCATATTTGGATCCCCTATAACTATTATTTCCATGAAATCTAGAGCACCTTCATTAATTAACTACTTCCTCTGCTCAAGATTCGCTAGTTTATCTGGTTTTTTCTTCAACCCATTCCCTATCTTTTCACAGACCAGAATATTTTTAACACTTTGCTGCCAAAGTGTAAAACTATTTTTACCATAAAATAGTTCAACATGGGTAGAAATACCAGGGCATGAATCTCCCATATTTAATCAGAAATGAACATGAATAACCTCATTTAATACCATTTGTTGGGTCAGAAGCAGATTGGCACCAGAATAAAACTTAGTTGTGAGAAAAATAATTGTGAGAATCACCAACATGAACGAAGAGAAAAATAAAATTGCATAATAACAAATGGGGAGATATATTTTAACATGTAAACCCCTATTTATGGTGGATTAAAAACCAATAGGGAAACTTTTATAAAATCCACTATGAATCATCGAGTACAAAAATCCAAGTACAACCTGAGTCTTGAATGGAAAATAAAGTATAGATAAAACCTATATGAAAATTCACGTCCTGAAACACTTATGTCACCTCTCTGAAAATAGTCTATGAAAATACATCACCCTTTAGAGATAAAAACTAAGTGCATGGAATCACTATAGCACATCATTGAACAACCAGATATGCCATTGTTTGCTGCTTCCCCCACCTAGAAACTGTCACCCAAGTATCTTTCACTCTGCATAAGTGATTATTGATTCCATTTTATTATTCCCTCACGTACCATATATCTTTTTTGATGTGATTTTAAAAAATAAATCTCAAAAAATATATGATGAGACATCATAGGTATCCCATGCCATCATATACATAAGGGAAGGCCCCAATTTGAATTTGAAAAAAATAAATATCATCATATATGAAAACATGTCCCAACAACCCATGTTGAACCCATCATGATTAAGATTAGATATAATGTGGTGGGGATCTTAGATCATCTTCATGATTTCGACAATTCCACATTAAAATTCATTGAAGGTTCCGGGCTCAGTGGAAGCGCATGGGTGGTTGTGCCCACTTGGATTTTTTTCATTAGAAATGATCAATCCGAGATCAATACGACAATAAACGCCAGTCTCCACGGATCTAATCACAGAAAAAGACAAAGAATAAGGTTTGTCCTGGAACCACAAACAAGGATTATTGCAGGTTGATTATAATTAATTTAATTAATTATAAAGAAATACCTTTTGGGTGTTCTTTCTTCATTGATGTTCTTGATCACTTTGTCGATGTGATCCATCGTTGCATTGCAGAAGCCAAGTGTAGACTCCCTCTAGTGGTGATCCACACATGTACCTCATATCTCTGGACGTCGCCAAAGGATTATCCGGGTGCTAGCATAGAGAGGCCTTTGCTTGCGTTATCCGCCTTAGATCGTCTTTATCCGATGGAAGAGGATCTCTCTCGTCTTGAGAGCGTTCTTGGAGGAAGAGGTTCTTTCTGCCTTGAAATAATTCTCCAGAATTGTTGTGTCTCACACAGGGTAGGAAAAGAGTTGGGGTTATGAGGATATTTATAATCAGGTTTGAGGTTGTAGATTTATGACAATAAATAAACGCGTTACGCATTTTATTTATTTCATTGACTCTTTTTTAAAACCCCCATGTCGGATAATTAATTCCTTGACATGCGCCCACGCTGATTATAATATATATCATTTAAAACAATATTATATCCTCAAAATCCCGACTAGAAAAACTAAACGGCATGTATTAAGAAATACACATTGTGTAGTTGTTTTTCATTGAAAACTACACGGCGTGTACATTCAATGTACACGGTGTGTATATCTTGTTTTAATTTATTCATTTCCTTTCCATAAAGAAAACTACACAGTGTGTAATTATTAATACACGGTGTGTACTTGTTTTCCATGAAAAACTACACAGCGTGTAATCTTTAATACATGGCGTGTATATCTTGTTTTTAATTTCCTTCTTCCTCCATCATTAAAATGATTTAGGCTTCCTTGAATAGTTTTTAAACCACGTATGGGAATAATCATTATTCTACTTGAGATACTTGAATACACTTAATGTGTGACCTTCTAGGCCTCTTTCTCGTTGGCATTAGGTGATCTTTCCTAAAGTCCAAGATTACTATCTAGAAATGGGTCAAGGCACCCAAGAGAAAGAAGTTGACGACGCATTGACGTATCACCTCATACAAATGCTTACTGTGTAATTTAATCCCTTTGTCTCGATATCTCATCAAGCAGGTTTCATGGCAGTGTCATAAACCAATATGGTTGATCCGCCATTCTTTGACTACCTAAAATAAACTCATCGTTCACACCATGGACATGGAATTTAATGTGACAGTTCTATTTCAATCAAAGGGATGAGATATAAACTTCCATAAATGGAAGGGAAAAATCCTTCCTCGAATTATCCATTAACAACATGTCACTCGTGACGCACCCAACGTACCCTACTTCCTACCAACTGTCTGCGTGACGGTTTTTGTCAGTAAATCTAAGTGCGTGAGTCATGACATGATTTAATTATAATCTTCCAGTCTAAGGACCATTACACACGCTCGTAGATAGAAATGTTCGATGACACCAAGACATGCAAAATTTCTATTGGCGGGTCTGTCCTCATAATCTACGATCTTGGAGATTACCAAGTGCGAACTCCATGAGAGAGAGTCTCGTCTTCCTATGAGTACTCGCACATGACGGTCTGCATACTATGTGTCCTATCATATTATGTCATCCAACCATAGAAATTTATTTAAGAATATTGTTATAGAATTTCAAGGTTCTCATCATAGCGGGGATCTTCCATGACCTTATCAATGCAACAAATATTCTAGGGCATTATTATATTATAGTTATGCAGAACAATGAAAAATATATAATAAGTGGACATTCATGTAATCAAAGTACAAAACAGTTGGTTCTTCAGACACCAACCCTTACCAACTCCAACTTGGACTAGAGCCAACTGCCTAAAAATTTTAGACCTCTAGACCTCACATGATGATCATGTTTCTGCTGAGTCAAGGCTTTAGTCAAGGGGTCTGCCACGTTGTCTTCCATGGAAATACTGCTCACTACAACTTCACCTCTCTGAGAAAAATTACTCAAGAGATGATACTTCTGAAGTATGTGCTTTGTCCGCTGATGTGACTTTGGCTCTTTTTCAAGTTCCGCCGCTATAGTATTATCACAATAGAGTGTGATAGGATCTTTACTTCTCGGTACTACATCCATCTCTTGGAAGATGCTTCGCATCCATACTGCTTCTTTAGCTGCCTCAGAAGCTGCAATATGCTCAGACTCAACTGTAGAATCTACCACCACACTTTCCTTTGAGCTCTTCCAGCTCACTGAACCTCCATTCAAACTGAAGATGTATTCATTCTGCAACTTCATGTCATCTTGATCAGTCTAGAAACTAGAATCTACATGTCCTATGATGACTAGTTCCTCATCTCTTCCATAAACCAAGAACATATCCTTAGTATGCCTCAGATACTTAAGTATAGTCTTTACTGCCATCCAATGGCGGTCTCCTAGATCAGCTTGATATATGCCTACCGCAGTTAATGCATAAGAAACATCTAGTCTCGTACATACCATAGCATACATGACTGTCCCAATCACGAATGTTTAAGGGATCTTTTCTATTCTCTTTCTTTCCTCATGTGTCTGAGGACACATTTTCTTGGAAAGATGAATGTCATGTGACACTGGCAACAATCCCCTCTTGGATTGTTCCATACTGAATCTCTTCAGTATCTTGTCAATGTATGTACTTTGACTCAGTCCTAGCATTCTCTTGGATCTATCACGATGGATCTTGATCCCAAGAATATATGCTTCCTCGCCCATGTCATTCATGGATAATCATTTATGTAACCATGCCTTAACTGACTGTAATACAGGTACTTCGTTTCCAATTCGTAATATATCATCAAAATATACTATTAGAAAAATGACTGCACTCCCACTAAACCTCTTGTAGACACAAGGATCACATTCATTCTTAACAAAGCCAAATTCTGTTACAGCTTCATCAAAATGAATGTTCCATGATCTTGATTCTTTCTTTAATCTATAAATGTATTTCTGCAACTTTCATACCTTGTTGGCATCCTTTGGAGTCACAAACCCTTCAGGTTGTGTCATGTAGACATCTTCCTGTAGGTTCCCATTAAGCAAAGCTGTTTTGACATCCATTTTACAAATTTCATATTCATGGTAGGAAGCAATGGGCAATAGGATTCTGATGGATTTCAGCATTGCAACCGGTGAAAAGGTTTCATCATAGTCAATTCCATGACGCTGTCTAAATCCTTTTGCAACCACTTGTGCCTTGTAGGTGCAGACTTGCCCCTCCATGTCCAGTTTCTTCTTGAATATCCATTTATAACCAATATTCTTTACATGAACTAGAGGGTCTATCAAAAACTAGACTTGGTTTTGGTACATGGAATACATTTTAGAATTCATGGCTTCTTGCCACTTGGCAACATCTGTGACTTCAACGGCTTCCTTGTAGGTAAAAGCATCATCATTGTCAACCAATAATGAGTCACCATCCTCAGTGACAAGAAATCCATATCATTCTGGTTCTATCACCACTCTCATGCTCCTACGCAGCTCTTGTGTCTCTGGAATATATTTTTCTTCCACGGGGCTTTGTGGAATCTATTCTTGTACCAAATCATGTTTATCTTGAGCCTCGACTTCATCGAAGTCTATCTCGCTCTCACTATCTCTTTTGGAGATGTGATCCCTCTCAAGGAATATGGCATGTCTTGCCACTATAACCTTTTTTTCTGAGGGTTTGTATAGGTAATATCCCCTTGTTTCCTTGGGATATCCTATAAAGATACACTTTGTGCCTTGAGGTGCAAGTTTGTTACCTAAAGAGGCCTTAACAAATGCTTTTCTACCCCCACACATGTAAATTCAATAACATGGATTTGTGTCCACTCTATAACTCGTATAGAATACCATTTATTGATTTATTTGGTACTTGGTTTAGTATGTGCGTTGTTGTTTGTAATGCATATCCCCAAAAGGATAATGGAAGACTCACATGACTCATCATTGATCTCACCATTTCCAACAGGGTGCGGTTACTCCTTTCTCTTACACCATTCCATTGTGGCGTGTAAGGAGGAGTGAGTTGAGAAAGAATCCCAAACTCCCGTAAGAAATCAATGAAGTCCTGATTAAGATATTCTCCTCCTCTGTCTGAGTGTAGTTTCTTAATCTTCTTACCAAGATGGTTCTCAACTTCATTCTTGTATTCTTTGAACAGATCAAAAGAATCTGACTTATACCTCATTAAGTAGATATATCCATATCTACTAAAATCATCAGTAAAAGTTATGAAGTACAATAACCCACCCCTTGCTTTAACTGGAAATGGTCCACACATTTGTGTGAACTACTTCTAGAATCTCTTTAGCTCTTTCACTTTTCCCACTAAATGGGGATTTGGTCATTTTGCCTTGTAGACACGCATGACATACACCAAGTGGTTTTAGTTTGAAAGAATCTAAATACCCATCTTGATGTAATTTTGTCAATCGTTTTTCATTCACATGACCTAGCCGGTGATGCCAAAGTTGGGTGTGGTATGAGTCATGTGAATTAAATTTGTTATCGATTTCCATTACTTGGTTTGTGTAGTCTAACACATAAAGGTCGTTATATAAATGCCCCCTACCAAAACAAATGCTATCTTTATAAAAGTAGCAACATTCATTTCTAAACTTGAATATAAATCCATCAGTATCTAATCTGGACACTAAAATAATGTTTTTAGTAATAGAAGGCACATAATAAAAACCTTTCAAAACCAAGACCATCCCAGTAGGCAATGTGAGGTGGTAGTCTCCGACAGCTACAGCAGCGAGTCTGGCTCTGTTGGCTGCTCATATATCCACCTCACCTTGATCAATCTTTTTGAATCTACCTGGTTTATGTATTTGGATACAGATTTTAGCACCACAAGCAGTATCTAATACCCAATTATTAGAAACAGATAGATTTCATTCGATAACAAATGCACCTGAAGCTTCCCCTTTCTTCCTTGGCTGGGTGCAGTTTTTCTTCCAGTGGCCCTTCTTGCCACATGCAAAACAAATAGCATCTTGTTTCTTTGCCTCCCCTTTGATATTCCATTTCTTGGAAGGCCTTGAAGAAGCTTTGGGGTTAAAGCTCTTCGCCTTCCCTTTCCTTTTATTCACCATAAGGACAGAAGGATTTTCACGCTTCATGTCATTATCTACTTGGAGAATAAGGATAAGAAGATCAGATAGAGACTTCTCAATGTTGTTCATGTTGAAATTAACAACAAATTTCGAGAAGCTCTGGGGGAGTGATGCAAGAATGAGATCAGTGCCCAGTTCTTCAGGGAGTTTAAACCCTAGAACCTCCAAGATCTCAATTTATCCAATGAGCTTGACTACATGAGGCCCAGTTGGGGAACCCTCTCCAAGATTTCTCTGAAATAGAGCCTTGGAGATCTCAAACCTTTCCTGTCTTGCTCTCTCCTGGTATAGACCACGGAGGTGCTCGAGCATGCTATAGGCATCCATGTCTTCATGAGACTTCATGAGCTCACTAGACATCGATGATAGCATCAAACATTGAACGTCGAGAGCATCGTTCAAATGTTGATCATAGACCAGGAAATCTTCATCACTCGCCCCTAGGGTAGGAGAATCAGGAAGTGAGGACTCCAGCACGTAAAACTTTTGTTAATGGCGTAGGATAACCCGAAGGCGCCTAAACCATTCCTGAAAGTTACTGCCGGTGAGGATATTGTCTTTATCTAGTATTGATCACAGAGAAAATTGGGTTGATGAGTTTGTCATCTTGATTCTAAAATTTAAAAGTGAAGAATTATTAGTACTTTCTTGATTACAATTTATGAGAAATAATGAATTAATTAATTAATTCTTGCACTATTTTATCAAGTCCCAATGGCCCTCACCATTGAACTCAGAATTTCCAGTTTCTTTGACATTCTAGTGGCAAGTATCCATATTTCCCTTCGTATAACCCCAACAAGGGTTAGTCAAGCTATTTGAAGGTATTTAGGTAGGCAGGTCTTTGCCAACTGTGAGCTTACAGTTCCTTGATCTGTTGAGTGGACTCCCCAATCCTGAAATCCTGACTTGGATTTCCTAAACTCTTGCCTCCAATATTACATCAAGTCTAGCAAGGGATACTTCTCTTGATGTAATATGGTTAAGTAAACCTGAAACCATTCATAAGGGCTTCCTTTATAAAATTAAGTGTCCCAATAAGGGTTGTTCAAACACATAGTTTTATTGAGTCTTGCCCTTAATCAGGTAACGGAAGGCATTCTCTGACTTAATATGGTATTGAGGGATTTTAGTCTTTATGCATAGTTTTTCATTATCACATGCTTGTTAATATTATGTGATGCTTGCTTAAGTGATTAACCATGTTCTGATAATGTTTATGCATAGTCCAGTTTTTATTTTATTCCATCTTTGCATGCTTGTTCAATTTATTAATTATGTGATCTTGACAAAACATACATAATAAATAAACCATGCAATCAGACATAAATAAAATAAGATGTCATGATCGTGAGATTTTATTGGTTAGCTTATCTAGCAGTTTTGATAAGCTAACCCTGAACTAGGGAAAACACCTTGAACCTGTTGGTTCGTGTTTTTCAGCTCCCACCTGTCCACCTTTGTATCTTCTTGAATCAGTTTCGCCTCGGATTCGGGATTTGAACAGTCTCCTCTAGCTTGGGAGATCCTCCATTGGATGGGTTTATATTAAAGAAACCATGGGCATGCAGGCCCTACATTTTATTGGAAGAAGGCGCACAGGCCAACAAATTTAAATTAAATAAATTTAAATGAAACCATACACATACAAAGGGTATTTGGTCTAGCTCATGATCATCCATAGTATGCAATGACATTTATGCATATTTAGAATTCAAATTATTTTAATTGTTCTTTTATTTAAGATAAGACGCGCTCGAATTAAATTAATTATGATCTTATAATTAATCAATTATTTATCTTAAATTCCTTTATGAATTTCCTTGAGATTCTTCTCATCCATATTCCTTGTACGGGTCTTTGTACATTGGACGAAACCTGGTGAAACTCCATTTATGGAAAGTACACAGCATGCAGTTTATAATTACACGGCGTGTATTTTTCTTTTCACCCTTTATCCAAAGTACATGCTGGGGCTCTGGCGTGTTTTCTGTACTTTGGAAATTTTGGAGTACATGGTGTGTAGACGAATCATACACGGCGTGTACTTTCTTGTTATGTGGTAACCAGACTGGCGATCCCGTGTACATGGTACGTGGCTTATCTTTGTACACGGTTTCACCAGGGCCGGAACGGACTACATGGCATGTTGCTCCAACATACACGTCGTGTATTCCGGTTTCCACGCGTTGTTCAATTCTGGTCAACACGACGTGATTAAAACTTAGGCATAATCTATTCACACGACGTGTTTTGGCAGACCAGTGCCGGTTCGTTGAACCTAAGTACATGTTGTGTAGTTTTAAGTACACGTCGTGTGATCCCATGTTGCACGGACAGAAAGAGCGGCTCCTCCGGATGAGTTCCTCGTTTTTATTTTAATCAAAATTAAAATTAAAAGGTCGTTTCTATGATATGAATCAAGAAACGAAGGAGGAAGAATAGATCTCATTTATTCAGATTTATAGAATGATTTATTTCAAATTGAATCAAATATAAATGCTTAAATTATCAACGAAAATTAAATAACTATAATCAACGTTGTAACCTGCTCTGATACCAATTGAAGGTTCCGGGCGCAGCGGAAGCGCGTGGGTGGATGTTCCCACTTGGATTTTTGTCATTAGCAATGATCAATCCAGGATCAATACGATGATAAACGCCAGTCTCCACAGATTGAATCACCGAAAAAGACAAAGAAGAAGGTTTGTCCCAGAACCACAAATAAGGATCGTTACAGGTTTATTATAATTAATTTAATTAATTATAAAGAAATACCTTTTGGGTGTTCTTTCTTCATTGATGTTCTTGATCACGTTGTCGATGTGATCTGTCATTGTGTCGTAGATGCCAAGTGTAGACTCCCTCTAGCAGTGATCCACATGCGTACCTCGTATCTCTGGACATCGCCAAAGGATTCTTCGGGTGCTAGCGTGGAGAGGCCTTTGCTTGCGTTATCCTCCTTAGATCGTCTTGATCTGATGGAAGAGGATCTCTCTCGGTCTTGAGAGCATTCTTGGAGGAAGAGGTTCTTTTGGCCTTGAAATAATTCTCCATAATTGTTGTGTCTCACACGGGGTAGGAAAAGAGTTGGGGTTGTGAGGATATTTATAATCAGTTTTGAGGTTGTAGAGTTATGACAATAAATAAACGTGTTACACGTTTTATTTATTTCATTGACTCTTATTTAAAACCCCCATATCGAATAATTAATTCCTTGACATGTGCCCACGCTGATTATAATAAATATCATTTAAAACAATATTATATCCTCAAAATCCCAACTGGAAAAACTACACGGCGTGTATTAATAAATACACTGCGTGTACTTGTTTTTCATTGAAAACTACACGGCGTGTACATTCAATGTACACGACATGTATATCTTGTTTTCATTTATTCATTTCCTTTCCATAAATAAAAATACACAGTGTGTAATTATTAATACACGTCATGTACTTGTTTTCCATGAAAAACTACATGGTGTGTATATCTTGTTTTTCATTTCCTTCTTCCTCCATCATTAAAATGATTTAGGCTTCCTTGAATAATTATTAAACCATGTACGGGAATAATCTTTACTCTACTTGAGATACTTGAATACACTTAGTGTGTGACCCTCTAGGACTCTTTCTCGTTGGTATTAGGCGAGCTTGCCTAAAGTCAAAGATTACAGTCTAGCAACAGGTCAAGGCACCCAAGAGAAAGAAGTTGATGACACATTGACGTATCACCTCAAACAAACGCTTACTGTGTAATTTAATCCCTTTGTCTCGATATCTCATCAACAAGGTTTCATGGAAATTTCATAAACCTATATGCTTGATCCGTCATTCTTTGACTACCTGAAATAAACTCATCGTTCACACCATGGCCATGGAATTTAATGCGACGGTTCTATTTCAATCAAAGGTCAGAGATATCAACTTCCATAAATGGAAGGGAAAAATACTTCCTCGAGTTATCCATTAAAAACATGTCACTCGTGACGCACCCAACATACCCTACTTCCCACCTACTGTCTGCATGATGGTTTTCGTCAGTAAATCTAAGTGTGCGAGTCATGACATGAGTTAATGATAATCTTCCAGTCTAAGGACCATTACACATGCTCGTAGATAGAAATTTCTGATGACACCAAGACATGCAGAATTGTTATTGGTGGGTATGTTCTCATAATCTCTCATCTTAAAGATTACCAAGTACGAACTCCATGAGAGAGAGTCTCGTCTTCTTACGAGTACTCACACATAAAGGTTTTCATACTATGTGTCCTATCATAGTATGTAATCCAACCGTAGAACTTTATTTAAGAATATTATAATAGCATTTCAATGTTCTCATCATAGCGGGGATCTTCCATGACCTTATCAATGCAACAAATATTCTGGGACATTATTATATTATAGTTATGCAGAACAATGAAAAATATATAATAAGTGAACATTCATGTAATCAAAGTACAAAACAGTTGGTTTTCAAGACACCAACCCTTACATTCATCAGGTGTGGTTTCCTCACATTCATATCGGCATTTATTTTTGGTTTCGTAATACATGAAACCAGCGAGTTCATCATTTTCAAAGTCAGTGGCGCTTGGTGGATACTAATAGTGGCACGATAGCATCCCCATGGTGGTTATAATCATATTCTTTGTAGAAACCTCCTTTGTTTTCATCCAGTTGCAATGGGGTGGATTTTCTTTGGCTTTCTGCCTCATCATCTTCACAATAGCCTCCTTCATTGTTCTTCAGGATTCAAGTAGTGTATTCTTCTGGATTGTCTTTACAGAAAGCTCAAATTGGTGGTTTAGATCTTTTTTAGGTTGACTGGTTCGTTCTTAAATTAGTAGAGTGACTGTGTGAATGGTGTTACTTCCATACTTTTCCATGTTTCCCACCTGAAAAAGTCACAATTTGGTTCCAATTTAATTCTGAAAAATGAAAAAAAAATTAAAATATAATTTTAATGTCTCTAATGATTCCAAAAAAATAAAATACTTTTAAATCAATTAAAACATCAAGTTTAAAAATAGTAATAACAAATTTTAGATTGAAAATTAACAAAAATAATTCAATGTATGGTTTTTTAAGAAAATTGAAAATTGATAGATAAATAAAATTCAGAAATAAATTCAATAAAAAAACATTTCTAGAATCAAAAAATTAATGTAAAGACATGGATTTTTGTTGTAATTATTTTTAATTATATGAAATTATTGCGAGTGGGAAAATTGATAGTGTGTGATTCCGAGGCATGGTGTGCCCAGAATGAATTTCAAACTTTTTTTAGGTGCATCAGTAAACATGTGAACAGGATATCCTAACTTTTGAACCAGTGCTTGGAATTGAAATCTGAGGTCACTGTTGAACTCATAGTACAGGGGTTCGCTTAAGGGATCCTTAACCTCGACTGAAGTGTGTTGAGAGAGGAATTTGGTTTTTGCGGTTTTCGTGGAGGATTAATAAAATAAAACGAATTTATCTTTAAACATATTCTACCTACTTTTATGTTTTGGTGGAAGGAACCAGAGGGGTGGTTAGGCATTTAATGAAGGACATTAAATGCATGGTTACACAAAAATGTGTAACCATCCTACATGCAATTAAGGAGGATCATTAATTGCACCAATTAATGAACCTCTCTTAATTGTGTTAGGAGGATAACCCCCATATCCTCTCTCTCTTTTTATTTTTTATTTTCATTGGAAAAGGAGAAGAGGATTTTAGAGGATCTCATTGATGAAGAAGGTATCCATCAAGAAGGATTTGAAGAACATCATTGGAGCAGCGTCGTAGGATGCTTGCTTCGGGATCGAATAACACCAACTCATCTTCAAATGTGGGACACTCTCCAACGACTCTTGAGGTGTGGATTTATCTCATTTAATTTTCAAGAGAATATTGAATCATGTATCCTCTCCCTTGTTAAGATTCTAAAGCGGAGGTTGTGGGCCAATAAACAAGGCCCGGTCCCTCTTCCACTTGTTTATCATTGCGTTCTTCACAGGTAAATTTTTGGGTTGGAGGGAACCCAAATATGAGGGTCAAGAAGCGAAGGAGATAACCTGGGAAGCCCGTAGGTGCGATATGTGGAAACATGGACCACTAGATATCACCCAGTGGCCTATGGAAGACCGTCGAGGCAGAACCGGTGTGGAGGCGGCGCGCCGTCGCACGTCGCAGGAGGAGGTCACAAAACTAGGAAGCAGTAGTCAGCAAAGCGACTGGCACCGTCCGGCCGCAGAGGTGGTGTGGCACACCGTCATGCACCGTTGGAGGTGGAGGCCGTGGGTTTTCAGTCACGGCAGTCGAGAAGGTCCGCCGGCATCGACAGGTCGTAGAGGCAGAGGGGCGTGTCATCTCACGCCGTTGGAGATAGCAGCTACTTGAATTCGTGGTGGAAGAGTAGGGACCCACTCAGGCAGGTCCCGCAGCAACCTGACAGTGCCCCGTGCCATTTCCACTCTAATTCTAAACAGTTGTGCTATTTGGAAACCATGGGGGAAACGCCTTCCCAACGTTCCAGCTAGGGTGGGCCGCACACCCTCGAGCAGTCTGAGTCACCCCCATGCTAGCCAGGATGTGCCCCCACCCTGCTGAATGAGTCGTGCCCCCCCTGTGGGTTAGGTCATGCCCTCTTGTGGTTCGGGTTGTGCCCCCTTGCAGTCCGGGTTGCACCCCAGTGTAGTCTGGGCCACACCCCCCTGAGGGTCGGGATGGACCGTGGCCTAGTGGGTTGAGTTTTCTATGGCACATCCCAACAAGGCTAGCCTGGAATGGTTTAGTCTAGGCCGGGTGAGACCTAGTGTCATTTCAGGTTGATCCGAACCTGGTCCGGTTGGGTCGGACCGGACCCGGACCTAACCAGAACCATTTTTTCTTAAATTTTGCATAACATGAAATCCAATCATCTATTTGACGAACCATCTATGGAGCTAGGATAGTTGGAGTGAGATATTCCACTTGGTATACTCCACTAAAATTTTGAGTAAAGTTAGAGTACAGCTGGGTTTGATCAAACCCGAATCCAAAGGGCCCTTGAAACTAAAATGCTTATAACTCACAAACAGGGCATCTTATTGATGCAGTGTCTGTCACATTGAAACCCTTACAACAATGCGGTACTTTGGTTTACTCCTTTTTGGATCCTATTGGAGATCGATGTACGACCAATATCTCAAGGAGCAGTTTCTACGGAACTCGAGTGCACCAGGTCTGAGGAATCACGTGGTTGGATGTCTTGGAAGTAGCGACCCTAGGTGAATAAGCATCATAGTGATCATGTGTGTATTAACATCATAACAACCTAAAAAGGTCCAGTTTTAGAGCAACCCATCATGGATCAGCACCTAGAGACCCTAAGTGGATCCGCATCTGGCGACCCTATGTGGATAAACATTTCAGTGACCCTGTGTGGATCAGCATTTCAGCGAACCTGTGTGGATCAGCATACCAGTGAACCTATGTTGATCAGTATTATAGATACCCTATGTGTATCATCAGAAGAGTGACCCGATGAGGACCCATCTTACAGTGTCCCATCGTGGAACAATGAATTATGTCCAAGAGTGGACTGATAGTAGAACAAATTCTTGTGGATCAGTTGTGGAACTTCAAATGGAATAAAATGATATAGCTTAAGAATAATCATCTATATTCATGAACTCTGAATTGTACACCTGGTGTGATCTGACTATTGCTTCATGCTTTTTTATTGAGATCTTGATTTGTGGTTTTCCCTTTGTGGAACTCTAGGAGACCTTCTGGGGTCTCGGGGACCCTACTGTGTATTGTTATACTCACCCCTACATGGGCTTCACCGCACCATGTTGTATCTAGTGAAGATGATGGGAAACTTTGACTGAGGATTGGGAGAAAGGACTGGACGGTGCTCAGAGGTGGACCTTTAGACATGGTGTGCCGTAGTGACGACCGACCATGATCTGCACCAACTCTTTAGGTAGGAACCTTGGAAGACGATTCCAGGAACTGCTTTTCTATTTCTGTTGTAATTTTCAGATGGTCTCACTAATACAAAAACAGCATATATCAGCACTCAAAATGTTCTTTAACAACACTAAAAAATCATTGTAGAGCTCAGTGCTAATATAGGGGGTCCCTTTTATCTGCGCTCCGAAAAGTGCGGATAAAGGTCGAAAAAATAAAAAAATAAAAATTAAATATTGCGGGGAGAGATTTTAACAACACTGGACCCCCCCCCCCCATATCTGTGCTAGGAGGTCTCCCATGCACTACCCTTCTTGCGCATCCTCACACACGTTCACCCCTTTTCTTCCACCTGAACTTGAACCCACAACCTCCCCCTTTCGCGGTTTCACCTATACCACTAAGCTATTTCGTTTTCTTCTCTATTTAATTATATATCTATTTATATATATATATCTATATTTATTCGTATATTGATATAGATTCATATTAATATAAATATAATTTATTCATATATTAGTATATATATATTCATTCGTATATTAATATATATTTATATTTATTTATTTATATATATATATATATATTTAGTTATAATGTTTTATCCATATATTTATTTGTATATTAATATATACTTATAATATTAATTTTAAATACATTTATGAAATATGTTTTTTATATGTGTTTATAATTAAATAAATAAATACATACATTCATATATACAACACACACACACATATATTTACGAATAAATATATATATATGTGTGTGTGTGTGTGTGTATTTGAAAAGCCATAGAATGTTAAAATGATTATAACTTATAATCCCAAAGCCCGTTTAAACTCCACAAGTAGTCAAATTGAAGAAAATGAAACAATATTCGATATGATATGTGGTACAAGTCTAACGGACATCCGGATTAGATGTTATACCTGTTTTAATGTTAACAAATTTGTGTATCCCGACTAAAAACTCAGTTTTGGAGGCCTTCTGAGCCTTTTTTGTCCTCAAAAAAATGTGACAAAAGCTTTTCTTGGGTCACCAGCATGTATATCTCGTCGCAGTCTTCGATTTGATATACTATAGATCTCAAAACGACACTCGAATCAAAAGTTATGGCCGTTTGAAGTTTGATTTACATTTTAAACTTATTTTAGATCTTTTATTAATTTTTTTGAGTTTTTGTGTCTTCAAATTCTTATTAAATGATTTTTAATTGAAACTAATTAGAAAATTATTAATTAATAATATTTTCTAAAATATTTTATAGTCATTTTCATTAAATTTCTTATATATTAAATTTAATAGTCTATTTATATGTATCTAAAACATATTTAAAAAATATATATTATATTTATATCAATATAAATATACTTATATAACAATAATTTATTTTTTAGAATTTTTTTAAACATAAAATTTATCACTGGTAGGAAAAAGAACTAATAAATCCCCCCTTTATCAGTGCTACTAAAAATAGAACTGATAAAGGGGTCCCCTTTATCAGCGCTAAAAAAATGTTGATAAAGGGGGGCCTTTATCAGTGATTTTTTTTAGTGCTGATAAAAGCGCCCCTTGATCAATTCTTTTTTTAGTTCAAATAATGTCCCCCTTTATGAGTGCTTTTTTAGCACTGATAGGGTTAGTGCATCCCTTGCACATTTTTATAGTAGTGTCTTGTATTCCGAACCCCTTTACTTACAGTACTCACCCTTTTTACTCTCAGTACACATATTTTTACTACTGTATTTTTACTATGTGGATTTTTCTCATTGTATTCTTGGTCTATGTGTTTGCAGGTTTAAAAGAATGCCTTCCCATTTTTTTAGGGATATTCCTTTCAGTGATAGTCACCAACCCCTAGCCTATGGAAGGCAAGCTTGGGGTAATCATGGAATGGGCCCCTAGGGATAGGTCATGAAAAAGTGCTATCAGAGGATTCGGTTCTACTAAAGAAAAAGGACTCTGGTCTTTTTAATGGAGAAATAGTATTAAGTGTTTTTGGTGTGGTTTTTAGTTCGGGGAGTCCAGTGTTTGTGCGGAGGCCGATGTATCCATACACCATGACCCTGAATTCTTATTTCTGATTCCTAACTCGGTGCACAAAAACACTTATTGTGTGTGTTTTGGAAATGTTTTTACTTTTATCTCTTTTGATTCATATCACCCGGTATAACTTATTGATAGTGGTGCACTTGTTTCCCTTCAGGATACTTCCACGAGGATAGCCAACCAGGATTCCTGATAGAGTACACAATGACAACCCATTGAGCGATGAGGCTTCGGTGTAGGGCCCTCTTACGGTGATAGTACCATTGTGTGGTGTACTAGCAGCACCACTACACATTGGGCAGCCAATTCCACTATCCCCACCAGTAGATGGTGCATGCCGACCGAGCGTGTTTCATGAGTTTCAGCAGTAGAGGCCTTCGAGCTTCTGAGGAGAAGTGGATCTGCAGGTGGCTGGGGACCGGATGGAGGTTGTGGCCAAATTTTTTCACCTGGTTGGGACAAAAACTAACTAGATGGTGATCTTAGCCGCCAAACTTTTCCAAGGATTAGTAGGGAGATGGCGGAGCCTGATACTCCGAATACATGATGAGGCAACCCTCACCTGGATGGATTTTGAGAGCCTCTTCAGGGCAGAGTTCTTAACATATACACTACGCTCTGTGCGTATTCAGGAGCTACTACACTTATAGCAGGGCAACCAGACAGTAGCCCAGTACATGGAAAGATTCACTGACCTCTCATGATACTCCACCGACAAGGTACGAGACCCATCCTTTAGGGCCTGGCCATTTGAGAAGGGTCTCTGATGAGAGATCATAGCATCGATGATATCAGTGGATATCCTAATGTAGGGTTGAGTGCTCAACTGAGCAATATTGGTGGAGAGCTTCTTAGCTAAGCAGACACTGGTAGTGAGACCCATCATCGGGCGACACATAGTAGAGTTGTCTGTGGATGGTAGTAAGAAGATGAAACAGAGGTCCAAGTAGACCAGACCTTCTGGTGGATGACCCCAAGACATAGGGTCAGAGGTGTGAGGCTCTCGAGGTAGAGCAGGCCAGCGTAGGAGAATATTGTGCTTCACGTGTGGTGGGCAGGGTCACTGGGCTCATGACTGCTGGACCAGCCACACTGATGAACATCACATGGTCGAGGGACCACCAAGGTAGAGGCATATATTCAAGATGAGAGGTCTGTAGAGTAGCAGACGTGGTAGAAGATCAGGTCATGCCGCAGGTGGTGGATGAAGGTTTGAGGTTCTACCACCACAACCTCCAAGTGGTCCAACTCGACCACAGGGAGTAGGTGGACAGGGACGAGCTCAGCTCTAGTAAAATGAGTCCTATGACAATGGTGCTCTAGATATGATTCAAGGTAAAATCTATGTCTACTCCACCATAGCTGTAGAACTTATAGACATAGGTTTTAGTCACTCTTTCATTGTTGCAGCTCTCATTCAGATCTTGTAGATTCTGATGGAGTCATTGGCTCGATCCTTAAAATTAGAGACTCTTATAGGAGAAGATTCGATGATTACACACTGGTGCAGACTGTGTGAACTCACTCTAGGGGCAAGAGCTTTGGCTGGGATCTTTTAATAGTGGCGTCAAGGCCTTATGATTTCAACATGGGTGTGGACTAGCTATCCATTGTTCATGCTCAGATCGATTGTTTTAGGTGAAAAGTGAGGTGTATTTGTGATGATGGGACCAGGTTTTCATTCACCGGCAAGAAGGGAACCATTGAAGCACGGTATGGACTTACCCAAAGGAGGGTGCAACCGATCACACATTAGCTGGCTATCCTTTCCCTTGGAGCAGTTGATTTTGAGAGTTTGATCTATTATATAGTGGTAGACTAGTATGATGATATCTTTCCTGGAATGTTCTGGGACTACCTCCTCGTAGATAGGTGGACTTCTACATTGACATGTACCCTAGGATGGCACCAATATCTACAACAGCATATCGGATGGCTCCCATGGAGCTTTGTGATTTACGGTTATAGCTGGAGGACTTGAAGAGGAAGGGGGTCATAAGGCCCAAGGTTTCTCCATGGGTAGCCCTGATTTTGTTCACGGAGAAGGCGGATGGGAGTTTGAGGCTCTGTGTGAATTATCAGTGCCCAAACCAGGTGACCATGAAGAACAAGTATCCACTTCTGAGGATTAGTGATCTCTTTGATCAGCTAGAGGGAGCTCATTCGTTTTCTAAGATAGACCTTAGATCAGGGTATCATCAGCTAAGCATACAAGATGAGTATGGGAAGAAGAAGGCCTTCAAATATCGGTATGGCCACAATGAGTTCTTGGTTATTCCATTCAGTAAGACCAACTCCCCTGCAGTGTTCATAGAACTCATGAATAGGATATTTCAGTCATACCTCGATCGCTTTGTGGTGGTATTCATCGATGACATCTTGATATACTCAGCATCAGAGGAGGAGCATGCCTATCATCTGTAGATATTTCTAGATACACTCTAAAAGCACCAAATTTATGAAATGCTCTCGAAGTTCCAGTTCTGGATACGGGAGGTCCACTTTCTTGGACATGTTATCTCAAAGGCTAGGGTTGGAGTGGATCTGACGAAGATAGAGGTTGTTCTTTCTTTGGAGTCACCCAGGAGTGTGACCAAGGTGCAAAGTTTCCTGGGGTTGGTTGGGTACTATTGAAGATTTGTACCTAACATTTCTAGATTTTCAGAACCCATGTTAGTGTTGATGAAGAAGGGATAGTCCTTCATGTGGATGGAGAGATTCCAGAAGATTTTTCAAGAGATAAGGTAGATAATGATGATTTCCCCCATCTTGAGGCTACCAGAAGATGGTTTTGGGTATGTAGTATATTATGGCACATCAGGGACTAGAATTGGATGTGTCCTGATACAAGAGTGAGCAGTGACCACTAAAGGTTCATGACTGCTGAGATAACATGATAAGAATAAGGATAATCATGAAATTGGGTTATCAGCAGTGGTCTTCACCTTGAAAATGTGGTGAAAATACTCGATAGGTGAACATTTAATCATCTACTCTGATCACAAGAGTCTCAGGTATATATTCTCACAGAAGGACATAAACTTGAGATATCAGTAATGAATAGAGTTCCTCCAGGACTATGAGTTTGAGATATTCTATACACCTAGGAAAAAGAACGTGGTTAAATATGCACTCCATAGGAGGTCTAGTCTATAGTTACTGAGTGAGGTGACAAAGAAGCAAGCCATGTTGCAGATATCCTTTGTAGAAAGAGATGGAGAAGCTTACCTCCTGACTATGACTGTCACTCCCCCCACTTCTTTAGTGATTTTATGAGGCGCAACTTGGGGACATTGACTGCGAAGCACGATGTGATCAGATATTCTCAAGACAGTCACCTGATTGATTTTATGAAGGTGGAGAGAATGTCATCTTCTTTAGAGGACGCCTCATGGATCCAGTGGCTCTATGGAATGAGGTGTTGATGGAGTTCCATACTTCCCACTGGCTGTACATCCTGGTGTGGCAAAGATGTACCCAGACCTCCATCATCATCACTAGTCACCAGAGATGAAGAAAGCAGTGGTAGAGTTTGTTTCATGATGCCTCACTAGTTAGTAAGTGAAGGCCAAGAAACAGGTTATAGCTAGAATAGCACAGCCACTAGAGGTACCGGATTGGAAGTGGGATGGTATCTCTATTGACTTTGTGATAGGGATACCACAGACGTCCAGGGGACATGATTCTATCTGGGAGATCATTGACCAACTCACCAAGTCATCCCACTTCCTACCCATTCGAGAGTAGGGATCGTTAGAGGGCTTGGGATGCCACTATGTACAGAAGATGGTAGGGATTCATGGCGTTCCATCGACGATTGTCTCTGAATGTGACAAATGTTTTACATCCTGGTTGTAGAAGGGATTATAGGAGGAATTCAGGACTCAGCTATGGTTAATCACCGCCTTTCATCCTCAGATGGATGGTCAAACAGAGCGGAGCATTCAGACACTGGAGAAAAGGCTTCATTCATGCATCCTAGATTTTGGTCATAGTTAGGAGGATCACATTCATGTGGTGGAGTTTACGTACAACAAAATTTATCACTCCACTATTTTTATGGCACCGTTTGAGGCCTTTTACAGTTGACCATGCAGATCACCTCTATGATGGATAGACCCAGGGGAGTTAGCACTTATGGGTCTAGAGATGTTATAGGATACCACTGAGAAGGTGAAGATCATCCAAGAGCGGATGAATACTGCACAGAGTAGGCATAAGTCTTATGATAAAAGGAGACGGAGACCTCTATAGTTTGAGGGAGATCATGTTTTCATATAGGTCTCAACTCAATGGGGTATGCAGAGATTTGGCTGGGGAAGAAATTTATCTCTGAGGTTCATTAGACCCTTTTAGATTCTCAATAGAGTTAGTGAGGTGGCATATCGCCTAGCTCTTCTCCCACAGATTCATTGGGTGCATGATGTTTTCCTTGTGTCATAGCTGAGAAAGTACGTGCATGATCCATCGCATGTTATCGACTGGGGTGATCTAGACATTGATGATGGGGATACATTTGCATATGTTCTAGTGAAGATTGAGGATCGACATGAATGAGTCCTTTGTGGATGATTGATACCTCTGGTGTGCATTTTCTGGCAGCACGGGAACCTCCAAGAGAGCATATTTGAGTGGGAGGCTCAGATTTTTGCATAGTACCCCCACATGTTTCCTTAGTCTATGTTGTGGATTTCGGGGATGAAAAATACCTATGGTGGTGAGAATGTAAAGACCCATATTTTCCACGTTGATATTTTTTAATTATATGGAATTATTATGAGTCTGCGAAAATTGACGGTGCATGATTCTGAGGCCCAGTGTTCCTGTAATGAATTTCTAAATGATTTTTAGATATATTCAGTAATCATGTGAATGGGAAATATTAACTTTTGAACTGGTGCTCAAAATTGAAATTTGAGGGCACCGTTGAACTCGTATCGCTAGGATTCACTTAAGGGAGCCTTAACCTTGACCACAGTGGGTTGAAAGAGGAATCTGGTTTTTTTGGTTTTTGTGGAGGATTAATAAAATAAAACTACTTTATTTTTAAACATATTCCACCTCCCTTTAGGATTTGGTGGTGGGGACCATAAGGGGTTATTGTTCATTTAATGCAGGACATTAAATGATTGGTTACATAGAAATGGTTAACCACCCTACATGCAATTAAGGAGGTTCATTAATTGCATCAATTAATAAACCTCTCTTAATTGTGTTCTGAGGATAACTCCCCTCTCTTCTATCTCCTTTTAGTTTTTGTTTTTATTGGAAAATGAGAGGAGTATTTTAGAGGATCCCCTTGACGAAGAATGGATCCATCAAGTTAATGTGGAAGAACGTCGTTGGACCGGAATCGTTGGAGGCTTCCTTCGAGATCAAAGAACATCGACTCATCTTCAAAAGAAGGACGCTCTCCAATGACTTTCAAGGTAGGGATTTATCTCATTTAATTTTCAAGAGATTGTTGAATAATGTATCATATCTATTCTAAAGATGCTAACTTGGAGGGCATGGTCCAACGAACAAGGCCTGATCCCTTCACAACTTGTCTATCATTTCGTTCATTGCGGGTAAATTTTCGGGTTGGATGAAACCAAAATTTGAGGGTCAAGAAGCGAAAAAGACGACCCGGGAAGCCTGTAGGTGAGATTAGAGGAAAAAGAACCACTAGATCTCACTCGGTGTCCCATAGAAGACCGTCAGCATGGCACTAGAAACCAATGCCAGCAGGTGATGGCGGCTGGCCCCAGCCGACTGCGGTGGAGTCAGCATACCATTGCGCACCGCTGGAGGAGTCTGCGACACTAGGCTATGGAGGTCAGCATAGAGGTTGTCACTGGCCATCCGAAGAGGTTGTGTGGTGTGTCTTCATGTGCCGTAGAAGGAGGAGGCTGCGGCTTTTCACCCACGGCGATCAAGCAGGGTGTCTGAAATCAGTCGGTTGCAGAGGAGGAGTGGCGTGCCTTCGCACACCACTGGAGATGGTTGTGGCTCTAAGTAGCTATGGAAGAGGAGGGTACCTACCCCTGTGGGTACCGTGGTGACCTATCGGTACCATGTGGTGTCGCCGCTCTACTTCTGAATGGTTGTGTCATTTGTAAACCAGTGGGGAAATGCCTTCTCCTCGTGCCAGCTTGGGCGAGCCCTATGCCCTCCAATGGGTTGAGCCGCACCCCCATTACGGGACGGGCGGTGCCCCCCCCCTTTCGGGCCGGGTCGTGCCCCCTGTGAGCCAGCCCATGCCCCCCTTTGTTCCAGGCCACACCCCCTTGTGGGTCCGGCCGTGCCCCCTGTGGGCCGGACCGTGCCTCCTGCGGGTCGGGCAGGACCACGGCCCAACGGGCCGAGTCTGCTACATCCTAGCCCAACCAGGCTGTCCAAGACCGGTTCATGCTAGGCCGAGTCTGACCCAGGGCCATTTCGGGTAGAACCGAACTGGGTCAGGTTGACCCTGACTAGGTCGTGTCGGGTCGGCCCGCACCTAGACCCAAACAGGCCCAGTTTCACTTTAATTTCCATAACATGAAATCCAGACATTCGTTTGACGAACCATATACGGCGATGGGATCCTTGGAGTGAGATGATTATTTTGGTATACTCCACTCAAATTTTGGGGAAAGTTAGAGTATGGAAGGGTTGGATCAAACCCAAATCTAACGAGGCCCTCATAACTAAAATGCTTATAACTCACTGACCAGGCATCTGATTGACGCGCCATCTATTGCATTGGAACCCTTATAACAAGGAGGTCATTTGGCTTACTCCTTTGTGGAGCTTAGTGGAGATCAAGTTATTACTGATATCTCAAGGATCGAATTCTACGAAACTCAAGCATACCAAGTGTGAGGAATCATGTGGTTGGCTGTCTTGGAAGTAGCTACCCTTTGTGGATCAGCATCCTAGCTGCCTAATGAGGACCAGTTTTAGAGCGGCCCATCTAGGATCTGCACCTAGCGACCCTATGTGGATCAGCATCTGGTGACCCTGTGTGGATCAAAATTTCAGGGACCTTGTGTGGATCAGCATTGCTGCGACCCTGTGTGGATTAGCATTCCGGCAACCCTGTGTGGATCAGCATTCTAGCGACCCTATTTGGATCAGCAAAAGAATGACTCAACAAGGACCCATATTACAGTGGCCCATCATGGAACAACGACTTACATCCAAGATTGGACCTATAGTATAACAACTTCTTGTGGATCAGTTGTAGAACTTTTAATGGAATAAGATGATATAGATTAAGACTAATTATCTATATTCTTGAAATCGGAATTTTATACTTGGTGTGTGATAACTATTGCTTCGTGCTTTGTGATTGAGGTCTTAAATTGTGGTTTTTTATTGTGGAACTCTGGGAAACCTTCGAGGGTCTCAAGGTCACTAATTAGTATTTTTATACTCTCCCCATCATGGGCTTCACTCGCACCTTATTATGTCTGGGGAAGACGATGGACAACTTTGACCGAGGTTTGGGAGCCAGGACTGGATAGTGCTTAGAGGTGGACCTTTAGACATGGCGTGCCATAGTTACAACCGACCATCAGTTGTTTCTACCCTTTAGGTAGAAACCTTGGGTGGATGATTCCAGGAGCTGTTTTTCTATTGTTGTTGTACTTTTCAGTTGGGCTTGTATTCTGCCCCCCTTTACTTACAGTACTCACCCTTTTTACTTTCAATACACATCTTTTTACTACTAAAGTTTTACTAAGGGGGTTGTGGTCCTTGTATTCTTGGTCTGCGTGTTTGTAGATTTAAAGGAAATGTCTTCCCATTTTTTAAGGGATATTCCTTCCGGTGCTAGTCGCCAACCCTTGGCATATGGATGGCGGGCTTGGGGTAGTCACGGAAGAGGCCCCAGGGGATGGGTCGTGACAATTAAAAAATTTTAACTTAAATTTAAAATTTAACTTATAGATTCCATGTAATTTAAATATGAATAAATCCAAAAAAATAAAAAATATTAAAAATGTTCTGGAATTGATTCCAGATTAAATTTATAATAATTTTAATTTTCTTTAAAATAAATGAAATAATTTTTCATTTTCTTTAAAAATGAATAAATAACTAAACATAATTAATTGATTCATTTGGTAATTAAAGTACAAATTTCAAAAATTTCACAAAAAAACTCTTTTACCCCAAGAATTGGATTAAATAGGTGGTATTTTCAAAGAATAACAGTTCAACATGTTGAAATTTCCAACTCACATCAGGAGGCAATGGGTTACTCTATTTGGGGATGCTCTAATTGGGTCAATTTCATGAAGAGGGGAAGAGGAGTGAGAGATAATTTATATAGGCAACAATTTGTTTAATCACATTAAGAGAGGGAGTGTTAGGAAGCTAATTTTCCAAGTCAAGGGTGGGTCAATCTCATGAATAGGGGAATGAAACTGGTTATGTGGGAGAGTGGGGTATCTATGGGTTTGAAGATAAAAGAGGGATTATGTTTCCAATTTTATTAATGTCCATAGAAATATAATATCATGGTTATCCAATACTGTATAAATACTGTATCACATGAGGGTATATTTCCACAGTCAATTTAAATTGTGGCTTTAAAATACCCTATTTACATGGATTAAATAGATCATGGAAATAGGGGCGTGGATAAATAGTGGCATTTGTAGTTGTGTCAGTATATTAATCAGTTACATTAGTGATGATCACTAGTTTCTGGGTTCTAAGTAAAACAATATTTTAAATTGAGAATAATGTAGTAAAAGTGGGAATCCGATTATCTCTAGAAAATTCATTATTAAAAGTGTGTTTAAACATTGTTTAGGGGGTTCACTTTTAAAAAAAAACATAAAATAATTTAGATTGGTTTGAAATCAGTTTTGTAATCAATGGTCCATCATTTGATTATTCCTTCATTCACATGTTGACTCATTATTCATAAATTCTCTAATACCCCTCTTATCAATTGAATCCAACTAATTACTTGTATGAGACGGTTTTGGTTTAGAAAAGTAATTAAAATAAGAATGGTGTCCCCTATCCTTGCATAGCCTTGTATTTGGATATTTCCAATTACCCTTGAATTACCCTATTCTTTTCTATCACACTCTGTGGACTTAATTCAAGTGGATTGTGTGTGAAATTCTCAAAACAAGAAGAAGAAATTAAAATCTAATCAGAAAATACCTCTAATGACTAAACTATTAACTTCAATAAGGAGTTATTATGACATTAAAATATTATAATTCATCAATATCATATTACATGGGAATTCTCCTTGGATGAACCACTGAGCTTTTAGTATTCCAACACTGTAGTATTATAAAAATAAATAAAAATTACAAGAGTTTCAGATTGAAACCCTCCAGAGTAAGTTATCCACCTCTTCTTTATTTCACACATCCGGAGTTCCTTTTATAGATTATAGGTAACCTCTCTCTACTTGAGAGGCATGTACTTTGTTTCAAGAATTCCAGAGTGTAGGTCCACTTTCCACAGTCCATCCCTGTTTTCTTTTTAAGGTTGGAGTAATCAGATGCTTCATATTAGTGGGTGAATAAATGTGGGCCTAGGTTTTTAAATTATGGTATTTATTATTTCTCACATCTATTAGGAAGAATTATTTCACCAATAAGATGTCATTTTGGATAGAATATTCTTTTTTATTATTCCATCATTGGTCAGTGATGTCAAAACATCTTCTTGTTAGTGGCATTATAGCTTCTCCACATACTAGTTCTTTCTTCTCACCTCACACATAGAGTTCTCACCAGATAGTAGTACTATTAAATAAAGAAGTGGTATTTTCAGTTTGGAATAATTATTTTTTTATATTTAGTTAATAATGTGTTTATAGTATTTTATTACATAGATCTGGTGTTGATAGGCTATATTATCCTTCCTGACAAATTTTATTTCTTGATCTCCTTCAAAAGTTGTATGGGTAGGGAAGCTCCAAATGTGACATGCACAGCTATACTTCACTCTGAGTTGTTGTGGATCCAAAATGGGAGTATATTACTATCACAAATCTCCTAGAATAGTATCTCCACTACATCAGCATCTTAGATTTAAGGGTGGTATCCAAAGGTTTCATCGGTAGGTCAAGTGTCACCCTATTCTTCTTCAGGGTGGAAGCACATAGATGGGGGTGGTATCTCCCTCTTTTTGGACTAACTCCTAACCTATATACCTCAAAAACTATGCATCTAAAGGTCCAAGATTTTTAGAATATAAGTATTCTTGGGTTCTATTTGATGTCTGTAGGAAAGGAAGAGGCGTGGTAGGGTGGGTAAAGCTTGCAGTAAGAATTCTTACTATGATCACCATGGTCAGTTTCCTAACCATAAGATGTATTTTGAGAAAGTTGTATCATTGTATGTATTCCTACCATGAGGATGGTGTCTTGATTAAAAAAATTCATCATTAAGTCATCACTAATTTCCATTAATGATTTTATTTAGCACACATGTTCATCTGTTAGTACTCACGACAGGTATGTAGATTGTGACAATAGGGTGCAGTAAGGTGGGTGGGTTACCGTTAGCATTTCTTTTGATATACTTAAGGAATAGTCACTATGTCTACCATGATATGGAAGGTTCTAGAAGTGGAAACAAATGGATAGCACTTGTGGTGAGCCTAGGGACTGTGGGTTTCATGGTAACTCCTGGCGTCAATAATGTCCATGTAGAAAAAGTTAATTTTCTTTCTTACTGCAGTAGTAATGTCAACATTAAAATAAATAATCTCCTTAAGCATGGATTCATAATTTAAACCAAAAGATGTATTTATCAAGAAATTATATATTTAAACAAAAATTTGAATTAATTTCTAATTTAATAATGTCAACAAAAATAGCTATTTACCAGGGAATTGAACTATAACTAGGGGTATTTTCAATGAATAAAAAATAAAAATATGGGAAAATTTGGCTCAAATTAAATTGTTATCTCTATTCCATTAGGGTAAATAAATATCTATGGACTCTACCACTATACTATTTTCTTCCCCTTTATAAATAAATTAATTAATAAATATAAAGGGATTTATATTTTCTTTATCTAAAGAACAAGTGAGAGAGGGGATTGAAATTCATCAAATGTTTACCTTGGATGAGTGAAGGATGATATTCTTCCTTAAACTCCATGACTTAGTATTCAACTACTTCATGGAATAAAAAAACTGACCTATAAAAATATTCTTTAACTCCCATTTTAGTTTGTGAGAACCCATTATTTCCTTCACTCCAAACATATTATATGTCAAAGGCTTTTTTCATTATAGTTATTCACTTCAACATATTTTTCGTAACATTTTTTCTTGAAATAACATTTCATTCATCCTTCTTCATTTTATGATCTATTCTTCATGAGATAACACCTTCAAACTCCTTTTTGATAAGAGAGGTTTTTTCACTATTTTTGGTTTCAATAATCTCCAATGGATTCTTAATAACTTCTCTGTTCTTCTTATGAGGAATCATCTTCCCCACTATTCCACAAACCTAAAAAAATTCCTTATATTCATTATCCACTCATAAAAACAAATGATTGTTTCTATATTTTCATAAAACATTCATTCTTACGAAATATTACCTTATTTACATTATCATAGAGTTGATACATCCTTAGAAAAATGTGTCTTAACCCATTAATAAATAATGTGTTCTTAGATTCCAATATGTTTTCTCCAATTATTGTTCAACAAAATGCTCTAATTTTTAGTGATCTTCCTTTGATAAAAGTTACATATCTTTTATTTCACTTCTCAAAATCATTCAAGAGATTTAAATAACCTATAACATATGATGATAATCCACTATCCAAGATGCATGGTAATTCCTTTTAGGATGCTTTGTATGCCACTTAAATAACAAATGCCTTCTCCTTTCCTTAAACTTTCTTCTTCAGAGGATTTTGTGTACTATAATTTGTACACAATTTGGTAGGGAAATGGGAAGACATTCTTCTGGAAATTGACCTATCTAGTAACATCTTATAAAATCCCCTTCCAATGGTTGTAACTTTTTCTCAACCTTGTGCCCATATTATTTCCATTAATCTAAACTTTACTTCATTGAGGGGGGTAAATCAACCAAAAATGTTTTGTCAAAAAACATATGGACTTATGTAAATTTGGAAAATTAAATCAATATATACTTTAAAATTTTAAATATTATTTGTTTTTATTTTTCATGAATACCCTTCCAATAATTTATTTACCAAATCATGTAATATAGTGCAACCCCAGGGTCGGTCTCAAGGAGGTAACTTACACAACACTGAAATTATATTGTCACTATTTATATTCTAACTAGTTTAAAACTAAATAATACACATTGGGGGTTTGAAAGATTAAATTAATATTAATATATATCTATATATATAAATTAAATACAGATATAATAAATCCAGATAGAATGAATGATGTTAGATAAAAATAAGATTCTCCCCAGAGAACACCTAGAGTGAACCTTTGTCATCTCTTTATTAGTTCCAAAAAAACTTAATGAGTATGTTCTATCATATGTATGAACATCCACTCCTTACCATGTTTTCTTTATATGGTTCACTCAACAATCATCGAGATACTACACATCTACCTCCCCAATTGAGGGATAATATTGCGAAAGAGAAAGCCAATCCTCCAGTGGAAGGTGGAGATAGAAATGATCCTTAAACATTAAGATCCCCCAAGTCCTAACACTAAAAAAATAAAAATAAAATTAATAAATTTTCACTTACTTAGATTAAACACATTATTTCTCCCCCACAAACAACCTCAGATTAGTTACTCATGATCATGAGTATTAGAGATCACAATGGAGAAGAATAGGGTGGAAACAAAAAAGATAAAAATGAGATAATGAGAGGAATAATAATAATAAAATATATTAAAAATACATAATACTATCACATAAAAATTAAACCCTACAAAGAAAATAAAAATGGCTAGATAAAGTTGGCAGTACTTTGAAAAATAGAAGGGATACATTTTTATAGGCAAAAGGGGTGAAAATTTTAACTTCATAATTTTTCAACAAAATTGTACACTATAAGACACAATAATTTATAACTTTGAAATGATATATTTTAGAAATTTTTTCTTAATTTATCCTATATAAACCCTCAAAATGTGAGATTTGTTGTAAAAGTAATGAAAGCATTACGAATAATTTACTTAGGACATTTAATATATACTGGATGACTCTTCATATTCCACATATTTGGTTTACCATAAATTTATGGCCTTGATATTAGAAAAATAAAGTGGGTAAATAGTTATGAATGTTGTTCCTAACAATTTTATCCTTTCCCATGTTGAATTTATGCTCCATTGGGCCATCAATTTTTGATGACAGACCCATCATCAAAAAATAATAGATCTGGGCATAGATTTTGATCACTGAATTTTGAGATTCATTTGGGCCTTCAAATGTTGCATTCAGTTCTTGGTCCAATTTTATTAAATGTATATCAACATGTATGGAATCCTAAAAAAATTATTTATTTAATTTAATTTAGCGTATAATATGTTATGGCCAAAATATATAATAAAATAAAAAAAGGTTAAAATACAAAATTAATCCATTTGAGAAATTAATCTCAAAATAATTCTAAAACCATAAAGTGTGAAAATTTACCTTAAAATAAAACTTTTATGGGATTAAAAAAATAAAATTGAAAGTGAAATAATTGAACAAAAAATCTCTATCAAGATATATGAACATATTTAATCTTACAATCATTGGTGATGGATCATTTTTGTAAACCAAAATTTATATACCCACCGATCAATTTCATATTCACTCTAGAATTATTTATTTCCCCTTTCATTTCATCATTTATTGTACTTTTTTATTTCAAACTAGATTTTCTAGAATTTCCATATTTCTGAGAATCATCCTATTTTGTTATAAATTTTACTTTCATCAGTCGTAACTTTGAATCATAATTTTCATTAAAAATTCAAAGAACGTTTTAATCCTCTGAATGTGATCATTATTAACCAACATGAATTCTAACATTCGTGGAAACATAAATTAATTAAATAGTCATATGATTTTAGTTTTTTCCAATTTCAGGAATAGAATTCTAAAATTTAGATTCATGAATTTCTAATTCCTTTTCTACACCAATAAATTTTTTAAGACAATCTAATGGTTCTTACTTTCTTTGACCTTCATTTCCATGTCAAATTACATCACCTTCCATTCATTAATAAGCAACTTTAATTTTTCAATCTCTTTTATCAACATTTAATCTCTTTATGTATATAAGTTTTTATTATTGAAATATAATTTAAAATCCATCTTCAAGCCTTTTTTCTCCCATTATAATTGAGAAATATTCAAGAGACACTCTATGAATACCTTCATTAGAATGAAATCCATTTAGGTTTCATAATTTATTTTATCATTACTGATGTTATCACTATTGATTTAATTTTCATTATCATTTATAATTAGTATTCATTCACAACCATCATTAGATTTATCTATTTCTTCTTCATCCTTACTAATATAACTTTATTCAAACATAGATAAAAAGTTTATTTTCTTGAATTTATAGAAATAATAAACATTAACATTTGAAGGATATTTTTATGAATTATTATTTGAGGAAAGTTTTTTATTTTCATCTTGATTGTAGCACCCCAACCAATGTCTTCACATAGATAGTTCTCATGTCTAGTGTTCTATTGGGCCATAGGCACGCTTCCCCATACACCAAATGCTTCCAACTATTAGTGATGTAATAAAACACAATTTTATTTAATATTTTATTGATAATAAATGATATAATTTCCTCACATTATGCTAAATATTATCAATTATAAAATATTTGGGATTAGATCATTCATTTGCAAATTTGATGAAAAATCCAGTTTTACCCTTTTAAAATTCACTATAGTATTTCGAGAATAAGTATTGTTATGTAAACTATTTTGACTTAATATTTTGTAACTATGTTCCTGAATTAATGGTATAAAAAATATATTTAGGACATGAGAGCTTTATCGTGCATTTGAGGGGAGTAAATTGGCCATGAAGACAAAGCTGGACAGAACCATCCATATTGGACATTACTTTACCATTTGGTCCGTATATTCTTTATCTGGGATTGGACTAAGACAAAATTTTGAGGGATGCTCAGAGAAATAATTAGGAACAAATAATAATTATAGAAGGTCGGTTAATGCACTCGTTTTGGAGGTCCAATATGCAGTGAAAATTGGAATAAAATATTTGTCCGAGTTTGCATTTCAAACTTAAAAATGTTATGTAAACCTAGCCCTCACAAACTATATTTAAAGGGGTTTTTTACTATTTTAAAAGGGTCATAGAGGATTTTTGAAGGTGTGGCCGAAATATTTTCTCTTGGAAGCCCCTCACCACTCTTGGAAGAAGTAAGGCTTTGTGCAAACCTCTCTTCCCAAAAGGCTCTCATCTCCCACCTCCTCTTTGTATTTCTTTTCTTTCATGTTTGTATCTTGAATTTTTCTTCAATTAATGTTTTATATTCTACCATTTAATAATTATATTAATCTTCATAATTTTGTTGGAATTAAGAGTGGCGATGAGATTGGGTTCTACCCTTTCAATCCTTTGCTCATGCAAAACGTCTCCACGATGACCACACCGCCCATGGAAGAGTAGTTTTCTTAGTGATCAATCTATATTCTACCCTCTTCATTTAATTATTTTGAATCATTGAGATATTTTAATTTATTTAATATGATACATAAATTGTTTTTTAAATTATAATAAAATAATTTTGCAATTTAACAATTAACACAAAAACATGCAAAGTCGAGATTTTGTGTAAATTGTGAGAGTGTGATCTTAATCGGTAATACAAGACCATACAGGATAAATTTGTATAGTTAAAATTTAATCCCTAAACACAATTCATCCCCATTTATAGAATTTATATGTTCTATAATTAACCACTGACCATAAGATAACCTTATAACAACAATCAAAGCAGGGTATTGTGATTGCGTGTTTCGAAGCTAGCCTAGGCTTTAAGTAATTTAATCTTTGTGATTAAGTTAACTCTTATAGGGTTAGAGGGTTAACAAATTAGGGGATCATAATTAAGTGTATATTAATTTAAATTATAATGATTAATAAGTAAATTAATAGGTAGAGTTAGATCGATTATTCCTTTTCAATATTTTCTAAAGAAAATATATTCTTATTGTGTCATTTTAATCGAACATCATTTCAAAAATAAAAACAAAAAAAATACAATATTCTTCTAGAAAACTTCTTCTAGATTTATAAAATATAAACAACCCCCATCCTTTCAAGTAGTTTTTAAATTATATTATATTTTATGTTTAGAATACCTTTAAGAAGTTGTTTTAATTTACTTCCTCCTTTGAGAAACGACCTTGGCCAGCCACTCTGCTGCACCTAAGTACCCAAAAACCACTAATCATTTGTGGGTTCCCATGACATCTCCTTTCAAATTATCTCTGTTTCCAGGGAGGCAAGTAATTATTTCAATAAATTAGAGGTATTTATTTTATTTTACATTTTATTCTCTTCCTCTCTTATTTCTTCCTTCTTTACCCAATCTGAATTTTTATTTTCTTATTTTTTTATTTTCTTCTATTTCATTTTGGATCATCAACTCAAACTTATAATTTTTATTTTACTATGGTACACTTTCCTTCTTTTAATCTTTCACTGATTTATGAAATGAACTAATCATGAATATCTCTTAGATCTTGACCCTGAGATTGAACATAGCCTTAGGGCACGAATCAGACATTCGCAGTCTATAGGAAGTTTCAACATTCAACCAGTTGGAGAATTCATCCACTTTCAAAACATTGAAATTGGAAGAAATTCAAATTCCACCATAAAACAAGTACCAATGGCTGACAATAATGGAAATTAACTTAATAGAACCATTCAAGAATTGGCTGAACCTGATATTAACTATCAACCAAATTGTATTGCATACCCAAATCTTGAATCAGACTTCGAATTGATATCTGGATTAATTCATTTTCTTCCAAAATTTCATGGCCTCTCAGGTGAGGATTCCAATAAACACCTTAAAGAATTTAATGTGGTTTGATCAACATTGAAACCAATAAATTTATCTGAAGACCAAATAAAACTAATAGAATTCCCATTCTCACTTGATGGAGTTGTGAAAGATTGGATGTATTATTTACAACCCGAAGATGTAACTTGTTGGAACGATTTAAAACGTCTTTTCTTGCAGAGATTTTTTCCAGCATCAAGGACCACTTCCATTTGTAATGATATCTCTGGGATCAAGAAAGCACAAGGGGAGTCAATGCATGAGTACTGGTAGCGGTTCAAGAAGTTGTGTGCAAGCTGCCCACATCACCAAATCAGTGAGAAACTACTCATCCAGTACTTCTATGAAGGACTTATGCCTATGGAGAGAAGCATGGAGGATGCTGCAGATGGAGGAGCGTTGGTGGAAAAGACACCAGTATCTGCACGTGCGTTGATTGGAAAAATGGCCCAAAACACCCAACAATTTGGTGATCGAGGTACACCACATGTCAGGGGAGTATATCATGTAAGTCCATATTCTATTGAAAGTCATTTGATTGATACCATATTGTAAGAATTTACACATATGGTGAGACATATTTATTTTTCTCAAAAGACATCCCAACCCCCTCCTTTAAGGCCTTGTGGCAATTTCACTGAGACAAGCCACCCAACTGACTGTTTCCCCCAACTACAAGAAACAGAAGATTGTGCAGCAGTGTTTCCTGGGAGACCTTATCAGCAGCAACAACCATTTCCTGAAAAGAATCTTGATTCCTTTGCAACAATATACAACCACGGGTGTAAGGATTAATCAGACATGAGGTATGGCTCTGGATAACAACAAAGGCCACCCTTTCAACAAAACTTCCAGCAACCTCTGCCTTACCAACAGGGATTCCAACAACCCCAAAGAAGATTTGAAGCCCAATCATTAATAGTCCAACAACAAGGTAATCCCCCATCAAAGGTAGATTCTAAAACTGATGATATTTGGAAACAAATTTTTCTTATTCAACAGAATGAGCTGAATAGTCAAGGTTCAGAGCTGAGGGAGTTGAAGACTCAAATGAGCCAGATTTGAACCGCCCTCCATGAACTTGTAAGTAAGAATTCTGGAAATCTACCTACCCAACCCACTCCAAATCCAAAGGGAATGTCATTTACATCACATTGAGAAGTGGGAAGAAAACAACTAATGCTTCTCCACCTACCATTCCACCAAGATTCACCTCAGCTCCAAAAAATCCCAATTCCACATCAACTGATGAGCATCCCAAGGAGAAAGATAAAGGTATGAAAAAGATTTATGATGTTCCTTCTAAACCACTTCCTTTTCCAAACAGGGTTGTTCAAACCAAGAATATGGTTGAAGATGCAATGCAAAATGAGGTTTTGGACACATTCAAGCATGTGGAGATCAACATTACTCTACTTTAATCCATTAAGAAAATTCCAAGGTATGCGAAATTATTAAAAGAAATTTGTACCAATCAGAGAGACCTTAAAGGAAATGAAAAGATCAATCTTGGAAGGAATGTGTCAGCACTCAACACACCACCTCTAGCAATGCCGACAATGTGAATGTATCCGGGGACATTTACTATCCCAAGCACCATATGGTAGTTTCACTTTTCTGATGCACTTTTTGATTTGGGAGCTTCCATAAATGTGATTTCTCACTTTGTATTCTCTTTTTTGCAGGTTGGTAAGATGAAGCCGATGAGAGTGGTGGTGTAGTAAGCAAATAGAGCTACAACATATCCAGCGAGAGTCCTTGAGGATGTATTTTTCTGGGTAAGAGAGATGATCTTCCCATTATATTTCTACGTGATTAACATGGAGGATGATCAGGTATGTTCTCATGCTCCTATTATTTTAGGTAGAACCTTCCTCAAAACTGCAAAAACTATCATAAATTTCAATGAGTGTATAGCTTCCATGGAGTTTGGGGATGAATTTGTGATGTTTAATGTTATGGATTCCATGAAGTACCCCTCAGAGGATCATTATTCATTTTTTATCTCCCATTTTGAACCACCAAATAAAAACACCATGGAATTTGATTGTTCTATGCTTAGGGAGATTATGAGTACTGGTTCTAGTTTGATGTCTAAGAGTACTTCCAAACCTATTTCTAATGCACAAGACTCTCTTAGATTTTATTTGAAATAGAATCATATTATTATTTTGATTATGTCAACTATGATTATGACATGGTTGTTAAGTATGCTGATGTATTTGATGGTTTATTCTCTGATTTTGATGATGTATATTCTGATACTAATGCTATTTGTGCACATATTTCAGTTCCTTCTTTGTCTCTATCCATACACCACCACCCTACACTGGAACTCAAGCCATTTCCACCAAATCGCAAATACACATACTTATTAAGTGGTGAGAAATTACCTGTTATCAGTGCTAACAAGCTCCCACTTGAACATGAAGAAAAACATTTGAATATTTTGAGGGAGAACATCAGAGAAATTAGGTGGACCTTGGATGACATATCAGGTATTATCCCCTCCATTTTCATGCATAGGATTCTTTTAGAGGATGGGGCTAAACTTGTTAGGTATCCACAAAGGAGACTCAGTCCAACTCTTTTGGAGGTTGTTAAAAAAGTGGTTAAAAATTTTCTCGAGGCAGTTATAATCTATACCATTTCAGATTCCCAGTGGGTAAGTCCTATTCAGGTTGTGCCTAATAAAAGTGGTGTTACTATTGTTAAAAACAAGAAAGATGATTTAGTTCTAATGAGTGTGAAAAACAGTTGGCGTGTGTGTATTGATTATAGAAAACGAAACTGGTCCACTCGCAAAGACCATTTCCCCCTCCCATTTATTGATCAGATGATTGAGAGACTAGCTGGGAAGACACACTATTGTTTCTTGGATGGATTTTCTGGATATTTTCAGGTTCCTATAACTCCGGAGGATCAGAAGAATACTACATTAACCTATCCCTTTGGCACATTTTCCTACCAAAGGATGCCATTTGGACTTTGCAATGCCCTAGGTACCTTCCAGAGATGCATGATGGGTATTTTTCAGATTTTATTGAGACCTTCATGGAGGTATTTATGGATTATTTTACAGTGTATGGGTCTTAATTTGATGAATGTCTAAGTATTTTGGGAATGTTTTTGAATCGTTGTATTGAGAAGAATCTTGTCCTGAACTTTGAAAAGTGTCATTTCATGGTAGAGCATGGAATTATCTTAGAGCATGTAGTGTAAAAACATAGGATAGAGGTTGATAGATCTAAGATAGACATTATTTCATCCTTACTCTATCCTTCATGTGTGCGTGATGTTAGATCTTTCCTAGGGCATGTAGGATTTTATTGGTGCTTAATCAAAGATTTCAGTAACATTACTCTTCCTATGTCACCATTACTTCAAAAATATTCTGATTTTGTGTTTGATGATTCTTGTAGGACTTCCTTGGATGAGATAAAGAAGTTTCTAACCACTCCACCAATCATACATACCCCACAGTGGGATATTCCTCTTGATCTTATGTGTGATGCCTCCAACTTCGCAGTTGGAGATGTCTTATCTCCTAGGGTGGAGGGACGTTCACAAATGATTGCCTATGCATCAAGGACATTGGATTCAGCCCAATAAAACTAAACAACCATAGAAAAAAAGTTTCTTTCTATCACATTTTCTTTATATAAATACTATTCATATTTATTGGGATCTAAAGTAGTTGTTTTTTCTGACCATGCAGCTCTGTGGTACCTCTTAAAGAAGCCAGATGCAAAGCCCAGACTTATCTGATGGATACTACTTCTTCAAGAATTTGATATTGAGATAAAGAAAAATAAGGGGTCATAAAACCTAGTTGTGAACTACATGAGTAGGCTTACTCACACACTAGAGGATGACACCATGGACAAGGAAAAACTTCAAGACACTTTCCCCAATGAGAATATTTATTCCATCTCAGGTACGCATCCTTGGTATGCATATTTAGTTAACTACCTTGTTGACTCTGAAATCCCTATAAATTTATAGAAACATCAAGTCCAAAAATTAAAGAGTGAGTCAAGATTTTATGTTTGGGATGATCCATACTTATGGTGAAGGTGTAGTGACCAAGTTATTAGGAGGTGTGTTCCTGATCATGAGTTTAAGAATATTTTACATTTTTGTCATACACATGCTTATGGTGGACACTTTGGACCCCAAAAGACAGTTAGGAAAGTTTTAGACTCTGGATTATATTGACCTAGCTTATTCCACGATTCCCATGTGTTTTGTAAGTCGTGCTGTCATTTCCAAAACACTGGTAACAATTCTAGGAGACATGAGATGGCCCAACAACCCATACTATTCTGTGAGATTTTCGATGTATGGGGCATCGATTTTATGGGTCCTTTTCCTAGTTCATTTGGGTTTTTGTATATTTTGGTTTCATTTGATTATGTGAGTAAATTGGTGGAGGCTAAGGCCACCAGGACTAATGATTCTCATGTTGTAGTGGATGTTGTCAAGACACAGATTTTTTGTAAGTTTGGAGTACCAAAGAACATCATCAGTGACCAAAGGACACACTTCTACAATAAAAATTTGACTTCCCTCCTTCAAAAGTATGGGGTGAAACACAAAACATCAACACTCTACCACCCTCAAACAAATGGGCATGTTGAGGTTTCAAATAGTGTGTTGAAAGAAATTTTGGAGAAAACCGTGCAGCCAAATAGGAAGGATTGGAGCAAGCGCTTGGATGATGCATTGTGGGATTATAGGACAGCCTAAAATACACTCATTGGTATATCCCCATTTCTTATTGTTTTTGGGAAAGCATGTCATCTCCAAGTGGAAGTTGGGAACCAGGCTTATTGGGCTATAAAGAAATGCAACATGGATTTGGCCCAAGCTGGAATCCAAAGGAAGCTGCAAATTCAAGAGTTTGAGGAGATTCAATTGTCTTAATATGAGAACTCAAGGCTCTATAAGGAAAAATAAAAAGAAAATCATGATAGAATGATCTAACAAAAGGTGTTTTATGTAGGAGATAAAGTCCTTCTCTACAGTTCACGACTGAAGCTAATGTCTGGTAAGTTGCATTCCAGGAGGTTAGGTCCTTATGTTGTGACTAATGTTTTTTCTTATGGTGTAGTGGAGATCACACACGAGGACACAAGAAAAATTTATACAGTCAATGGTAAATTTTTGAAGAGATATATTTAAAGCCTTCCTACTGATGCAGTGGATTTTATCACACAGCATGACCCCATCATATATTGAGCACATTAGGTTGTTCCTGACCCATTAACTTTTTTTATTCGTTATCCCATTTAAAATTATACATTTCATGTGCATATATCATTTCATGGGTTCACATTATGGACAATGCAATATTTTAATTTTGGGGTAGGTAACCTTTTAGTTTAGTAATTTCAATTGTTTTCCTAATTAAAAAACAAGAAAATTTTGCTTTTTTTTCAAATTTAGTGTGTTTATTTTTCAATTTTCTATGTGTTTTTAAAAATTTTGAGCTGAAATGATTCTCATCACCATTTTTAAATACATGTCAATGAGTGAAACAATTTATCCCACGAAACCAAGATTAAATAAATGCTGAAAATAACTTTGTTTCAAGTTAAAATATTTAATAATTTCATTAAAAGTACACTGAATTTTGAATCCCATGCCACATATCACTGTATTTATATTTTAAATCACTTTCATGTGAGGATTATGAACCATTCTTTTCATATTATTTACATTCAGCTCACTTATTGAGAGAACCAAACCATGCTTTATTTAACCAGAATTTTATTTATTCCTATCAAAACATGAGGGTTTGAGGTACATATGTTTAAATGATTAAGGAATTTGTTTGGTATTAAAGCCCCTATTTCAATGAATCCAATTTTATAATGGCATACCTTGAACATTTAATCCTTTTATCCCTTAGAAACCATTAACAACCTGTTAGGTTATCCACATTACAAGCTAATTTTCTCTATCCAACCAACTCTTGAAGTGAAATTGCATAATCTAGTTGAACTTAAGTGTGGGTAGAGCTATCTTGTGTTGAGCTACGACATTCTGTGATACTTTGTATGGAAATTTAAATTCTTAAGAGATGTGTTTGTTGATGAAAAAAATCATTCTATTGAAATTTGTTTCTTTTATGGAGCTTTCATGACAAGTGAAGTTGTGCCCTTCAGGAGCTTCTAAAAAGAATGAAAGTTGTGCCTATAAGGAGCTTTCACGAAAAACTATTTTGGAGAAGATTGAACTTTTTGTTGCTGAAATGATGATTGGTGTAAAATTTCCATGACTTTTCATGATTATGGAGCTAAATTTATGATAAGGGTATTAATTAGGAGAACATATTTAAGAGAAAATTAGATTAATGCAATTTTGCTTCAAAAAGAGTCAAGCCCTCCTCATTGAGCCTCAGAGTTTTTCACAACTAAATACTTCCATCTGAAAGCCACAAAACAACCCTAAAAAGTACTCATGATAAAAATATGTCCTTGAATCACATCGGGTGGTGATGTAGGAATTTATCAAGCCTATGGTGACCCTTGTATGAGTTTGGATGAAAAAGACATTGCTAAAAATTGACATTTGTGTGATAAGAGAAAATTCAAGTGAGGTAAGTGTTTTGTGCATGGGGGGATAAATGAAGTTGAAATATATTGAATGATATAAATTAAGAACTCGAAATAATGGTTTTTTATGAGGCATGATATCTTTTGTTTCTTGGTGTGTAATTTTTGGATCTCAAGGATATGTGTTTTAAAATTCATTTTGATTTGATATTGATGTTTACTTGATATGAGATTTTTCCCACGAGTACAAAAGGGTAAGTGTGGGGGAGTTTATAAATCACAATTTTATTGAATATTTTATTGATAATAAATGGTACAATTTCCTCAAATTATGTTAAATATGATCAATTATGAAATATTTAGGATTTGATCATTCATTTGCAAACTTGATGAAAAATCCAGTTCCACCCTTTTAAAATTCATTGTATTATATCGGGCATAAATATTGTTATGTAAAATATGTTGAAATAAAATTTGTTAACTGTGTTCTTGACTTAATGGGATAAAAATTCTATTTAGGACATGGGAGCTAGATTGTTCATTTGAGGGGGTAAATGGGCCATGAAGACAACATTGGACAGAACCATCCAGATTGGATATTACTTCACCATTTGGGTCGTATCTTCTTCATCCGGGATTTTATTGAGCCCAAAATTTGAGGGAATATTGGGGACATAATTAGGAACAAATAATCATTCTAGAATTTCGGCCAATTCAAGCGTTTTTTAGTTCCAATATGTGGTGAAACATGGAATACAATATTTGGACGAGTTTTCATTTCAAACTCAAAAAATTTATGTAACCTTAGCCCTCACAAACTCTATTTAAAGAGGATTTTCCCTATTTGGGAAGGCTTGTAGAGGCATTGGGAAGGAGTGACCGAAAGGATGTCTCTTGGGAGCCCTGGAAAACTCTTATAAGAAGTAATTATTTGTGCAAACCTTTCTTCCAAAAAGGCTCTCCTCTCCCACCTCCTCTTTGTATTTCTTTTCTTTCATGTTTGTATCTTGAATTTTTATTCAATTAATCTTATGTGTTCTTCCATTTTATTCTTAACTTGATCTTCTTAATTGTTTTGGAATCAAGAGTAGATAAGAGATTTGGTTCTACCCTTTCAATCCTTTTCTCATGCAAAACGTCTCCAAGATGACCACACTGCCCATAGAAGAGTAGTTTTCTTAGTGATCGATCTATCTTCTACCCTCTTCAATTACTTATTTTGAATCACTAAGCTACTATAATTAACTTAATATGATCCATGAATTTTGTTTTAAAATTATAAGAAACTAAGCAAACAATTGAACAATTAACACAAAAACACGCAAAGTTGATATTTTGTGTAAAATGTGAGATCACAATCTTAATCGGTAATACAAGACCACATGAGATAAATTTATAGAATTAAAATATAATCCCTAAACACAATTAATCCTCATTTACAGAATGTATATGTTCTATAATTAACCACTGTCCATAATATAACCTTAGAACAACAATCAAAGAAGGGTACTGTGATTGCGTGTTCTGATGCTAGCCTAGGGTTTAAGTAATTTCATCTTTGTGGTTAAGTTAACTCTTGTAGGGTTAGAGGGTTAACAAATTAATGGATTATAATTCAGTGGATATTGATTTAAATTATAATTATTAATAAGTAAATGACGAGGTAGAGTTAGATCGATTACGCCTTTTAAATATTTTCTAAAAAAACATCTTCTTATTGTGTCATTTTAATCGAACTTCATTTCAAAACTAAAAACAAAAAAAATACAATCTTCTTATTGAAAACTTCTTGTAGATTTATAAACTATAAACAACCCTCATACTTTCAAGTTGTATTTCAATTCTATTCTATTTTATTTTTAGAATACATTTAATAAGTTGTTTTAATTTACTTCCTCTTTTGATAAGCGACCTTGGTCAGCCACTCTACTACACCTAAGTACCAAAAAACCACTACTAATTTGAGGGAGCCCACGACAGTTCCATTCATAAGGGTGAAAATTTTTGATAGTTGGGAGACTATACTCTCTGGTGGTGAATATAATGATGGTATACATTTATATAAATAAAATATCAGAAGAATGAAAATATTAAAATGATGGGACTATTAACTAGTTATAACTAAAGCAATGTCATATAATATTTGAAGCACAGAAGGAAAAAATAATATATAAGTAAATTATCCAAACAAACCATTTATAAAATCATTCATACAAGTCAATCCATACAAGACAATAATAAAAAGAATCTCACATGACTTAACTTATTACATATATATATAAGCATTACATTACAAAATAAAGACTCAAAAAGTAACTCCAGAATATGTAAGAACCTCTAAGGTCCCTTTCCACCCATACCATGAAAAATTTCTGACATAATCACTAATGCCCGGCTATTGTGTTTGGCCCCCTACCTGATCACAAGAGCATAAATTCTACACGCATCTCGAAGGTCCTTTGTAGGGTGTGAGAATAATATCATTAGGCCACCACTAACGTGTGCCTAACTAAAATTTATGATAAAGTATGTGTATCTAAAAATAAATAAAAAAGTACATGCACATCATATAAAATAACTTTCTTCTTTTGTGCACAGTATCCAAAAGGAAGAAGTTGCATGCTTCGACCAATGGTGGTATAACTGTAGTGGATAGGATCCTTATCAAAAGAACCAAGGCATCCCCTACAGAAAATCATCTCAGGTGAACCCTTAGGTTCCTCCTTTAAAGAGTTTCCCAATACCACATTCAAACCAACACCTCATATCCAAAATAATAACTGACATCCTAAAGGAATGCCCAAACAAGTACTTAGTCCCTTGGATGTCAGGTCATAGAATCCACACCCGATCGAATCCCAACATATGACATAGCAATGTCTATCCTCCAAATAATAAACAACATCAACTCTACAACCAATATCCCAAGGAATAGTGATATTTTTTCTCCCTAATAGTCTCAACCCGACAGCCTCAACATATGGCATGCCTGATCCCCCAATAGACAGTCTAAACACCCTCAATAGATTTCTCCTCACCATCCATGTGACTTTATACAACAAGCACCTCCAGCAGTAATGATGGTCAACACCATCCTAAGCCACATCTAACCGATGTCTCTACCCACATGAGTTTTCAACACCACCTCATCATTCGAGTCATATCTATGTGCAGTCAACTCCAATGGCACATCATCCAACCACGATAAGTGGAAATAACCAATATAGTGCCAAATCCACATCAACTGAACACCTCATGCCCCTACGATCATGTTTCTCAACCGGATGGTTAACACCATCTCAAATCACACAGGTTGTTCCCATATCCAGATGACCCCATAACCTCAAACCGATGACCACATCACCTAAGTGATGATCAATACCACCCAAAGTATTCGAGAAAAGACCAACCAGATGACCAATGTCACCTCAATCCAAATATTCAATACCATATCAATACTCAGGCCACACCCATCATGTTCCCATGAAACCCTCAAAGGAAATATATATAATTGAATTTAATTTGACAAATAAAAACACCTTGACCTAATTATCCCACGTTCTGAATCCTATCACCTGTCTCAAACCACCTATAGTTAGGTGGAAGTATGCCCATAAGTATCTCTAATGATCAATTAATTAACTTAAAAGTAAGGTGTTAATTAAATAGTGTCTCTCTTGGACTACCCATTGGAATGCTCAAGAACACACCCCTAAAACATGAGGAAAAAAAGAGATAGCTATGCATTACCTACATCAGGTATGAAGACATACACACATCGAATATCAATCTCTAAATTAAAATGAATTGGAAGAAATTTTCATTTTAGTTGTACTCCCTAAAAATAGGTTAAATCATATCGAATGGATTTAGTACTCCATATGAAGAGAGAAAGCAAAGAAAGAAGAAAGGGGATTTGGAGCCTTACTAATACACATACTACACCATTGATTAATTGATGATTGTAGATAGGATAGAAAATGGAGATCAAATTCTTCAATTAGTGAGATGTTAGAAGAGCTCCCAACTGTGCTCATGGGTAGAGAAGAAAATAGGAGGAAGAAATTGAAAAGGTGGTAGGTGAATTTTGGTTATTTTGAAATTTTAAATTACCTGCATAGTTTAGTCATGTGGTTTTCCTAACCATGCCCCAACCATGAGGCACCCACATCCCAGGTACCCACCTCATACGGTTAGCCCATAAAGTTTTCCAAACCATGGGAAAACCATATGTGAGCCTCTTCTAAAAACTATAGACTTGGTCACACAGTCATGCACCCCCTACCATAAGGTTTTCCAAACCATGAATAGATCCAAATGAGGGCCTCGTGGTTTCTCTTAGGTGACCATTTCTTCTTCCCAAACTATGTGCCTCAGTCTTTGCTTTACCAAAATGGTGTTTTTGGGCTTCATCACACTCAAAACACACTCAAAAACCTGAGGCACTTACTGAGAATTTAACCCTATCTAAAAACAATTCCATTGGTCAAATATACTCTTATAATTAAGTTCAGAATATCAAGAAAAGAGTTGGACTGACCAACAAAATCCAAAAATTCAAATGAGTTGAGGATTTTGACCCACTCCCAAAACCTGAGATGCTATAGTCTCATCGTCTTAACATAACTCATCCCTGAGCTATCAAGGCTTATCTAGAGATGGTACCACACATGAACATCTCTTTAAAAAATATTTACCCAGTCTACCCTGACCATCAAGTCACAGGTCAACTCTCTCAATGTGCTCCCTACCATAGGAGTTACATACCCATGTCACATCCAGACCCAAAAATCAAATAAACCAATTATCCACAAACCACCCCCATAATAAAAATTCCTCTTAAGATAAATTGTCACTCCTATACCTCATCAGGTTCTCAAATGATGCATGTTCCATATCTGACACCCATCAAGTACCACATATCATCATATTCTTGCATCATTACCATGTCACACATGACACCTATAAGGTCCTGCATATCATAAGATGCCTGAAATCTATCCTGGGGCCTTACACATCACATAAAACCCACATTGTATCAATGCACATATGCTTACACACCTCATAAATGACACATGCCAATTTAATCCCATAATAGATCTTGGTTCCATTATCCTCAATTAGATGTATATATATATATATATTTATATATCATGAATTTGAGTCAATTCCAACCTACAAACCTATTTCTAGTTAGTCCAAAATAACATCTCATTCACCTCATGCACTCAAAACCCAACATCCCTAAAAAATGTCCATGCAAAAATTAAATGTACTCAGTCATTCCTGCGGCCTACCTCTAACCATAGTCATCTCCCTAGATTGTTGTGTACCTAGAAGCTTCACTATGTGCACCTGACCTGATGCCTGATTACCTGAGGTCATGCCTCCCTGTAGAGTCGCACCAACTATCATCCACTATCCCCAATACTAGGTCCCTCTGTCTCTTCCATGACCTCTATGTTCAGATGAATCATGGTAACAATCTTTTGGTACTACTCTCAGTCTTACATCAGATTCTTGAGTGTTCCACAGTCCCTAACATGTCGGTTTTTTAAGAAGGATTTGTGCATAACCTTTCAATATGTTCAACTTGGTCACATTCTCAACACTCCTTCGGCTCCCAATCACACTACATAAATACATGTCCCAACTTCTAACGGTGGAAGAACATTATATAAGACCCACTCCTCAATGATATGCTCGAGTCTTTGTCTTAAACACCCTTCATAGAATCCTCTCATCCTCGCTTCCTTCTATCTAAAGCATCACTACTGACATCACCTAAAGCCATCAACCTACTCGAATATGACTGGTTCATCAAATTACCCTTAGATATCAGTGCCTGATTTACTACCTCAAAGAATGAGGCTAACCTGAATATGTTTGCCTTCACCCTAATGGCATGCCACAAACCATCATTGGAATTTCTCACTCTCATGATATGTCACAAACCATATTAGGTGTGAAAATAGAAAAGTCAGTGAAATTAATCTCATAGTCCATGACGGGCATGTCTCCATGTTGTAGGCTCAAGAACTCCCCAGCTCTCTCCACCCTTAGCATCTTTGGTAAGAAGTTCATGAAGAACCTAAGTTCAAAATCTTTATAGGATAGTCCCTCATTTCTGCACTCCTAGACCTATATATCCCAACAATGTTTTTTCGGTCCTTTGAGCATGTACTTATCAAGCTTCACCCTCCATCCTCAGTGGTGTCTCAAACTACTCAAAGATATTCTTCATTTATTTTATCTAGTTCTCCACCACCCATGTTCCACCCTCATCCTAGAATATCGGTGGGTGATACGACTGGAACTGTCAAGTTAGGTATGTCATCAGTGGGTTAACTCAGTTATCTCCCCTATCAATGCCTTGTATGACACATATCATCCCCTCCCTGAGCTGCTCATCAAGCCATTCCCCAAAATTTTTCATACCCTAAGGTCATCCCACCTAAACTAGAACCTTCAATTGTTCTTGTACCTATAGTTAATGATTTACCTAACCCTCCAGGGGCTCATCCCGACCCTCAGGGGCCCCAACCTTTTCATGTTCATGCAGCTCCAAATCACCGCCCACCTTACGCTCCATCAGAATCCACCCAGGTGGAAACTTGTTAAATACCAATAACATGGCCAAACATCCATAATATATATATATATAATGCATAGAAAGAAAGAAATAGCAGCCATCAAAATTTCACTACCTTTACACTCCCCTGTTGCAACCAAGTCTCATGACATCCGGCCTCATGGTACCTCACCTACCCATATCAGATTCATGTGTCAAAAAGTAACATGGCCTCATGGACCCTCTCATACCCACATCGGATTCATGAATAACATGTATTTCAGACTCATGTCCCCTATTATAGAGACCCAATCCTTTTACACATAACATTAAATGATTTTAAGCATAATAAAACATCATATTATAAGCCAAGTGTCGTAAAGTATAGTGTCTTGAAAGACTAGGTACATAAAACTTAAAACATGAGACTAAAAATAAACACTTATTTATTTAATATTGAAAAAGATCTTCTAACTTTCTTTTATCCATTACATCAACATAGGATACCCTGGGGATCACATGAATGAAGGGATGAGCTAAAATACTTGTAAGGGAATAAATATAAGAATAATTTTTAGGCACATGGGTTAGAGATCATGACATAATTATTTAAAATGGAATATAGAATCATAACTTATAAACATGGGATCATCTAAACATTGAATAATAGAAATGTGGAAACAAAATAAAACATGAATCTATCATTAATAAAATCTTGTTGAACTTAGATGACCACAAGTTAAGGTTAACCACCCAGACTATTGCACATGGAAGAACAAGTCAAGGCTAATCCCCAAGACCATTGCACATAACATTTCATGAGACACTACATTAGCTAATGAATTGGAGAAATATCTAGGAGAACCCATCATAACATGTTCATGAATATTCTTTCCACATAATTAATCATACGGAATCAATCATATATAAACATAGGGGTACCCATGGGAATAAATGGGTATCATAATCATGTCATAAAGCATAATAGATGGGCGTATCATACAAGTATCCATGAAATAAAGGAATTAAAACATATATGGACATTGATAAGGGAAAATAGGAATATATCATGGTAAGTGATTTCAAAAAGAATTGAAAACATGTAAGAAGAGTATTTAATAAATTTTATCATTAAAACATTTTAGTGAAGTTTTATGGAAAATACTAAAGGGCCTTTAAAATAGAAAAAGACATAATCCTTGGTATAAAACTAGAAGTAAACCAAGAAAGTTTTCATAATAAAAATAATGATTTTTATAAAAACAATGGTACCATAAAATATATGAAATATTGCACTTGAAATTGGGTAAGAATTCAGGAAGCTCCCTTAAAATGGGTTTTCTTATCTAGAAGTATTGAGGGGGGAATCACATAAAATCATGTATATCCCCGAAATAGAATGGATAATAGATCTTGATGCATGAGTTTGGACATATAAAAAATTAGAATTTTTACATAAATGGAATATAGGATTTAATTTTTTAAAAAAAGAGAGTAAAAACTCCAAAAAAATAATGGAGGTTCGAGTATAATTCCTTATAGAATATCGACATGGTACCAAGTGTACTTAGGAGGGCTTAATAAGAGAGAAATGGGTTTCTCTTCTTTTATACATCATGAGGGAAGTATGTGGGGAGGTTTGAAATCATTCCCCATCATTAGAAACTACACTTAAAAATGACATAACATAGAGGAGATTATTTAATAAATGTGACAAAGATAGGATCTCTTACCTTAAGTCTGATGGTGTTCTTTGCTTGATCCAAATGACCTCTTGATTTAATTTTCCTTTAAAAACTCTTAAGGGGAGTGGATTTAGTATTTTGAGGAAACCAATGGTTGAAGAACATAGGGGAGGATCTTGTGAAGAGATTTGGGAAGAATTTAGTGAAGGAACAAAGCTTGAGATAAGTGAAGTGGAGTGGGGAATGTGGGTGGTTTTTATTGTGAAGGGGAGGAGGGTTTTCGTAATATTTTAGTCGTTACATTATTATTTTTCTATAAGACAAGAAATACTAATGATTCCATGAATAAAAATAGTAATATGTTCATGTTAGTTAAAACCCAAGGTTCTCACATCATCCATGACTCAATAAATAGTGTTTTTAACATATAATGTATATAAATGGTAAATTACTATATTTTACTATTCATCAAAAAGTTCAAGTATTTTAGGAAAATCAAAAAAAAATCCACATAACCATTTTTTGACGTGTTGAATTAAAAAATGAACTCCATTTTTTTAAAATATTTTTCTAAATATTATTAATTTAATTTTTAATTAAAATCATAATTTTCTTGAAAAATGAAAATTTTAAAAATATAACTCATTTGATAATGTTTTCCAAAATTACATATGGTCTTATAAAATTATCTTAAAACCAAAATACATAAAAACAATAATTTAGGAATACATTTTATGAAGATGCATTCTATTTTTTTAATTATTAAATTATTCATAAATTTTTAATTAAATATTTATGACTTATAAAAATACCAACACTATCATATTGTCACATATAAGATGGATAAATTTTACTTATGCATTCATTGGTAAGGTTACTATTTACATGGATGATTTAATATCCCTAAGGGTCATATTACTATTCATAAGGATAACATTACTATTCATAAGGGTCAGTTACTATTCACTAAAAAGTATGTTTGTGTTGTCAGACTCCAAACATCTTACTGATCGCAACTGTGTAAGTCATATTTTCAAAATTCAAATCACAGAAGTGATAATATTGTGTTTAAAGGTCAAATTATACTTATTATTTCATTGTGTTGTGATTTAATGTGATTATATGACATAATTATAAAAAGGTAATTTCTGTTGATAAAACATCGAGTCGTTACATTGTTCCCCCTAATGAAATTTCACCCTTGAAATTTAATTTTACATTATAATCCATATAAAGGTATTGTTATTTTTTCATCATTGCCTCCTCTGGTCCCCATGTTGCCTCTATGTACTTATAGTTATTCCATAGTACTTTGACCATGTGAGTAGTCTTGTTATGTATAACTTTATCTCTACAATCCAAGATCTCATTGGTTTCTCCACATAAGAAAAATCATTCTCCAACTATACCACCTCTAAGAAGATTACAGGGGAAGTATCTGGTATTTAATTTCTTAAGAGGGATAAATGGAAGACATCTTGTGCTTTAGACATGGTAGGTGGAAGTTCTAGTCGATATGCCACATCCCCGAAAAGATTAAGAATCTGGAAGGGGTTGATGTACCTTGGACTTAACTTTCCATTCATTAAAAACCTCATGACCTTATTCTATGGAGATATTCGTAGAAATACCATGTCTCCAAAATTGAAATCAAGGTCTCATCAACAATTTTCTACATAACTATTTTTTTGACTTTGGGATGCCTTGTTGTGATGCTAAATGGTTATCACATTATCCACAATTTATTCGATAATTTCAGGTCCTAGCAGCTTACGTTCACTAACTTCTTCCCAATATATCAGTGTTCTGCACCTTTTCTCACTAATGGATTCATATGGTTTCATCTGGATACTTGAGTGGAAATTGTTGTTGTATGATAATTCAACCAGTAGAAGATTTTGTTTCCATCCTTCTTTTAAGTCCATAGAACATGCTCTCAAAATATATTTCAGAATCTGAATAGTTCTCTCTAATTGGCCATCATTTTGAGGATGATAGGCCATACAGAAGTCTAGTTTAGTGCTTAGAACATATTGGATACTTTTCTAAAACATCAAATTGATTCTCATATACTGATCAGATACAATAGATAGTGGTAATCCATGTAGCCTTACCACTTATTTGATATATATTTGTGTAAGTTGATACAATGAGAGGTCATTTATAATCATGATAAAGTGAGTTGTATTTGTAAGATGATCCACAGTGACCCATATACCATTTTTTCTTCTGGATGTCCTTAGAATTCCTGTGACAAAGCCCATGG